>JACBWV010000610.1:75626858-75678830 GCA_013435795.1 Chlamydomonas sp. ICE-L
CACCCACCCGCCCCCCCATGACCCACCCCAGGGACAGGGCCCCACCCCCCCCCAGCCCCCCCCCCCCCGAACCCACCCCCCCGGTGCAGATACAAAACCACCGCACCGACCGCCTCTCGACCCACCATCCCCCACCCACCCTCCCTCCCGCAGCCCCACACCTCCCGAGACTCTTCTCCTCCCGGATCCTTCTTTTGCACGTGAATTGGCCTAAGGTTTGCTAATTGCATCGACGCCCTTTGACGACTCCTCCCCCCCCCCCCCCCGCCCCGCCCCCCACCCCCACCCCCCCCACCCCCCACACCCACCCCCCCAACCCCACACCACACCCACCCACCCCAACCACTCCGTCACCAAACTCAGATTTGCAAGCGGAAGTTTGGCCCAGAAGGTTTTGCCTAAAGCGGCGACGCCCTTTGACGAACGCTCAGGTATAAGGGATGGGTGGCTGCACTGTATATTCTGCCAAGTACGAACCACGCCTGTGTAATAGCCGATCTCTAGCCCAGCCTCATAGCCCTTCTGAATACCTAGCTCCCTCCCGTCTTCCTGGCCTGCCTTCCTCCCGTCACTGCGGGTGGAACGTTGGATGTGTGGGTGTGTGGGTGTGCTGGGGGGGGAGGGGGGTATGAATTGGATGTGCTGTGTGGTGTTTTGGCCGGTGTAGTAAGACTATGGTCTACCCAGCCTCTCGTAGCGCTTTTGAATACCTAGCTCCCTCCCGTCTTCCTGGCCTGCCTTCCTCCCGTCACTGCGGGTGGGACGTTGGATGCGTGTGTGTGTGTGAGGGTGTGTGTGAGGGGAGGAGGGGGTAAGAAGTTGAAATGTGTGTGTGTGGGCTTGTGTGTGTGGTGGTGTGTGTGTGAAATTTGTTGCCAGAATACCTGAACCGTAGCGCAAAACCTCCCCATGAATTCTGCCATCATAGCCCAATTCTCAGAAAAACGATCGGCATTACTTCAAATTTGGAGACCTGGGCTACTGCTGCTGAAATTTAAAATTCAAAGTCCATGAGGAAATACCATTAGCCAACAAGACATGTTGCACCCTTATGCAAGTTTAAAAACAACCTCAAAATAACCTGGAAAAAGCCTGGGGGGGCGTTGAGTTAAGGGGACCATCTGGTACGCCGCAGCTGGGGAAAGTCACCATGGCCTACATAGTCAGTGTCACCCTCCAGGCATTCCTTGTCTATGATTGAATTCATGTAAATTCGGTTATTATTACCACCACACACAATCAAACCACCTCACCATTAACAGCAAATAACTCACCTTCCAATAATCATTGCTGAAACCTAGCTCCCTCCCATCAGTGTGATAAAATAAATATCATAAATAAGGAAACCATACATCCAAATCAATCAATCAATCAATCAATCAATAAATAAATAAATAAATAAATAAATAAATAAATCCAAATAATCATAAATCAATCAATAAATAAATCCATCAATCCCGCGTGCACGCAACCATGCACACTGACCCTGGCATTCCTGTAGCCCACACACACACACATGTGTACCGAACCCCAACCATGATGCACGCAACACCCACCCTACCACTACCACTCGTACACACAACACGCGTAAACAAACCTGCTCACAATCCTCCATCAATCCTGCATGCACGCAACCATGCACACTGTGTCCACCATGCATGCTCTATGCCCTAACACCTTGCCTGACCATTCAGGCAAACCACCCACCAAACTCAGTACCCGACATAAAAGCACTACAGCAATACACTCGTCCAAACCAGCAACACACCCACCTCTCCCACTAGGCTTGCAACACCTACACACCACCCCATACATCCACTAGGCTCACATATTGCAACACAACAACAACCCAACTCTCCCGCTATGCATGCCACACCTACACACTACCCACCATACATGCACTAGGCACAAATATTGCAACACCCACCTCTCCCCTGCTGCGTAGCCTGCAGAAACACCGCCTCCTCGTCACGATGTTCGCACCGTCCTGAAAGGTCGTCCGTCCCGGACTAAACTATCGAAACATGCCTTCGGACGTTCGTTGCTCGTTCATGCTCACCCCGGCAAAAGGTGCACGAAAAGAGAGAAAGAGAGAAAGGAATAGAAGAGGGGCGGCCGTGGTGGCGTGGGGCTAGGGGGCGAAGATCGGCAGTCTGGCAGCACCAGTGGGGACGAAAGAAAGAAGCAGAGAAAGGAAGAAAGACGGCAGGAGGCGTGGGTCCAGAACAGATTGGGACTGCAAGTGATGGCTAGCTCTTGGCCGCTCTTGCTTGCGAATTATTGTCTGTGTGAAGATTATCTTGCTAAAGCAGAAACGAGGTGCGAAGGTTGGGTGCAGCAGCAACTTAAGAGTGCGAAAATTTAGGAGGAGCAGTTTATTCTGAGGTATAAAACGCTTATGCAAAGGATTTCAACATTAAGAGCTAGCCTAATTGCATGCACGCATGGAGGTGGGGAGGATCTAGCTGGAGGTGCAAAACGTCCTCTGTAGAAACCCTGGATCAGGGCGTAGTCCTAGATGGGGCCCCGTGTCTCAGGTCCGGTTGCCGGTTTTACTTCTTACTTCTCCAAATTAACTATCGCTGAACGGGCCTTGGGCCAAAACAAAAAGGGGGGGTCTGAGCGGAGAGCGACGTGACGCGGGACGTGCACTTCGTTAATTAACAATTGTAGCGGGGTTGACTGTTGTACAATTGTTAATTCGAATTAGGTCCGTCCAGACCCCGGAAAGGTGTCCCAGCAATCCAGCATACTAAAGCATATTATCATAATGACTTACACTTACATACTACATTCCGCCAAAGCTGACAGGGTCCCAAGGCAAACATTCCCCACACAATCGGCCTCCATGGCTAAGTGCCAGCGTTAGCTGTTCTAATGTATCTATCTGTATTACGATCTCCCTTGACCGTACCTTTAGGGTTACTGGTCTTCGCCGTCACTCCTATGTGTAGACTGTAGAAAAAGAAGAAAGATTACAAGGGGCTCATGTCCTAGCAGTGAAACAACACCGCCCTAAAGTCGGGACCCAGAAAACCACCCGCCTTCTTCCGGCAGCGGGGCTCGAACTCTGGTCGCCGAATAGCCTTTACCGCTGGGTCTGGACCATACCGCCCTCCAGACTGGGCTTATTGAGAGAGAGGATATTGTTACATACTCATCAAAAATCAATGCCGAGACTGAACAGCGCCGGGGCAGCTGGACAGTTTTATAACAGTAAGGTTGGGGCAACATACCCCTCAGAACCTGGTCCAGGAGGTAATCTCAAAAATGCGTACGAGCAAATTAAAAAGGCTTGACAACAAGCAAAGCGAACTACCAAGGCATAGAGAAACTAGCGAATTAAGTGTATATTGTAGAAGGGCTGAGAGTTGCCGAGGCTTAAAAAGCGAGATTCTACTAGAAGACGTAACAGGACAAAAGGCACAGGAAATTCACCAAACAAACAAGGTGAGAGGCATAGAGCTATAAAAAGGCGGCCTTAACACTCCCTATCTAAAGGCAACCACAAGACCAAGCCGTCAGCCAAAACGTCACAAGTAAAAGCACAGCTAAGAAAGGACACTTACAACCTAAGCAGAACTACTACACGACAAAAAGCGTGTGGAAAAGCGAAAGACCAAGACCATCGGGGAAAAACTAAGAGAGTCCATAGCCTATCTGTCAAGAAACCATCAAGCTAAAGGACGGGAGAGGGGCACATGAGAGCAATCAACAGGTCAAGAGTCAAACGGAGACTCGAGAAGTGAAAACAGAAGCTACCCCCCATCACCTACAACCGCCACTAACAGACGGTTGCTACAAAGGGACAAGAACAAATCCAAGCTAGTCATCCAGGCTGTCAGGGAGGATCAGGGGAAGACGCTCATTCTGGGAGAGAAGCAAATGGTCATGGGAATGGTCCTGGGCCATCGGAGGATCCGCCACTGATGACATATGTGGAGGGTTGGGAACTCCCATGTTAACACGGGACCCACCATGGCTGATGAAGGGGTGATCATCTCCCCCCGTGTCCTCCCACTCAGGAGGGGGCTCTTCTGTAGCGACAAAATCAGCAATGCGAGCCCAGAAATCAGCCACAGCAAGTGCTCCAGCCCGCTCCGAGAGGGGGTGAACAGCTGGCACCTGAGGAGGTGGAAGGCCCCACAACTCATACAGAGTGGCCTGGCGAGGGCCGGAAGTGGCCTCACCACGGACAAAGGAGGCCAACCTCCACAATTGCCGGCGGCCATGATCCATAGCTGACAGGGCCGTAAGGCAAACGATTCCCCACACATCGGTATCCATGGCTGAGGAGGGGCGGGGGTTGCACAAAATGCACACCCAGAGGCTAGCTCTCTGGATGGGGCAGGCAGGAAGGGTGGCCAAGGGAACCTGGAGAGCCTCACGGAACGCTTAAGCAACGGGGCACGACCAAAAGCAGTGGAGGCGGGGGTCGCAGTCAGAAGGCACATCATGGCAACACGGGCAGCGGAGCTGTACCCGGGAGGAGGCCCTGGAGCGCCATCGGCCATAAGGCGCCACAAAATGTCATTTTGGCTGTTTTCCCAGGAAGGGACCAGAGTGAAGGAAGCAGCCTAGCAAACGCCCGTGTACGGGCAGAGAGATACCGTGGGAAGTAAGGTGGACCCAAGGCAAGACTCACGTACAAAGCCCGTGCCTCAGAGTGGAGGCCCTTTGTTGCTACACTCTGCAACGCGGTGCCATGCTTAACCTTGAGTTTGGTTAGAGTGACCGGGAACCCTGTGGAGTGGGAAGGGGTGGCGGGCGAGCGGGGAAGGACCCATCCTAGCCGTGGGGCTGAGGAGGTGCAAGAGGGATACATGGGGGGGGGGGGCTGGAGGAGAAGGCAACTGCCCACTGATAGCGGCCGGTATATCAGGCTGGGCATGTGTCAGGTTGGAGGGAGGAGGAGGAGGGGGTGAGGGGGGGAGGAGGAGGAGGAGGTGACCGCCAATTTTGGGGGGATGCTATCAAGCAAAGAGCTCAGCAACCCCTGCACTTGGAGGGGGGTCCTCTACAAACGTGGACATGGTAAGAGGCATGTGCATGAGGCCAGTGCGGGTTACTTACTTCATGCTCCCAAACGTGGGCGGCGGCAAAAAGTTAACGCCGAACATCACCAGTCCATGCAAGTCGGGAGCACACCCTAAGGGCCAGAGAGGGAGGCTGAGATGCGGACGGCATCCAAGATAGACACAGACTAGGGAAGGAATTCGCATCAAAGGATAGAACACATCATCTACAGAAGTGCCTGGGATACCACTCAAAGGGCATTATGAGTAGCATCCTGGGGAGGTGGGGGTGGGGCTGGCAAAAGGGGGTTACCCCACAGCGGTGATGCAAGACACCAGGACCCAGTTCTAGTGGGCGATGTGAGACATCCCGCAATGGGCCCAGCAGCAGTGGAGAGGGCGGCTATTCCAAGCGCCATGCGGTGGAGGACCATGGGGGAGGCCTTGGCCACAGGCTGAAGGTTTGGAAGCGGGTTTGTGTCCCTACAAGCATGGAGAAATCCTAACGCTGGGGGGTGAGAGGCCATATGAGGGGGCATGAGCGTGAGGAGAAGCTCATGGGCTACAATGAGCCAGGGCGGGGGACCGGTCATAGATCCCTCTCGCAAGGCCACGGAAGAGGGCGTACTCCCAAAACTGCATGGCGACTGGTGATGTGGTGTTGCCAAGGAATACATCCAAACCCGCCCAGCTTCGGGGATCCAGGAAGGAGAGCGGATGAAACACCTGGAAGTTTGAGGGCCGTGGATTCTGGGGCCAGACCCCGGTCCACCAGCTTAGTGGTTAGGCATGACAGTTGTTCTACCATGTCTAAAGGGATGCCTTCAAACTCGGCATGGTAGAGCAACTTGCTAATGCCGTAGGCCGACGAGGAGAGGCCACGACCAAACATTGATAGAGGTAGTTTGGCAGGGCGTGAGTAGCATTGCTGCACATGATCGAGCTTGTCCACCCATTGGGTGGTCATAGGGGGGCAGGTAGTTTGGTGTCCATTGGCAAAAGTGATACCAAGGGTAGTGGCCGACTCTACAACTGGGACTCCAAGAACCTGGTCTGGAAGAGGACCTATTACCGGCACCCCAATGGGGAGTATCTGGCTCTTGTGGTGGTTGAGATGGAGACCAGAAGCCGCACCAAAAACATACATTCACGTCAGGAGATCCTGAACGTAGACTAGATCAAGGTAGCGCAACAAGACAATTGTATCATCCGCATACTTACATCCCGTGCATCGGATGCCAGGTTTTATGTATAGCCCGATATTCTGGTGCAGTAACCAATGCTGGAGGGCTTGCATAGGAAAGAGGAAGAGGAGTGGGGAAAGCGGGTCGCCATGTCGGACACCTGATAGGAACTCAAACGCTCTAGAACGAAAGCCGTTTACCATAGCTCGAGTGTCGGTGGAGGAAAGGAGGAGGCGTACCCAGGTGAGGAAACCACCACCTAGTCCTGCGGTCTCCAGGCACTGAAAAAGGAATGAGCGATCCACAGTGTCATAAGCTTTACAAAAATCCAGGAAAGCAAACACCCCAGATTTTTGGACCCGGACCCCCCCACACACACACAATCGACCCCCCCTACACACACACAATTGACCCCCCCACACACACAATTGACCCCCCCTACACACACAAGCAAACACCCCAGAGCTTTGAACAATTCTGGTAAGAGCTGAAGAAACAGAATAGAATGACCAATCTGCCTTCGGGGGAGGAAGGCTGATTGGTCTGATGATATGATTTGGGGAAGAACTGGCCCAAGCCGGTTGGCCAAGACCTTATCCAACAGTTTGTAATCAGAATTCAAAAGAGTGATAGGTCTGTAATTGCCAGGGTTCAGGTGATCCCCGCCTTTACGGAGAATGATGAGCAGCCCCTCCAAGAAATTATGGGGAAGGGTCTCCCTTGTCCCGATGGCTGTGAACAACCGACAGAGCAACGGGGTAAAGATGTCTGCATAAGTGCGGTACAACTCTACAGGGATCCCATCCGGGCCAGGTGACTTGCCAGGGGGTGACTGTTTGAGGGCTTTGCGGCACTCAAACATCGCCACCGACAGGGAGCCAACTGAGTCGGCCACTGTCGGGGGTAAGGGCCTGGGAGCCTGGCGGTGAGTAGCGAGCACATCCTCTTGCGCCAGGTTGGCAGAGCGAGTAGGGGGAGGGGGCGAAGATACAGAGGCCCAATAAGCACCCACCACGGCTGGGATGCACCGACCAGTAACCAGCCCTCCACTCGGAGCTCTGAGAGCGGGCACTAGCCTGGACGCAAGGGGCGGACGTTCAAGTTGGGTGAGCAAAGGGCAAGGGCGTTCACGGCTATGTAGCCACTCCCGCCTTGCTGCTCCAGCCGTGGCAAGGGCAGCACCCCGACGGGCAGTGATGAGGTTTTGTCTGTAGCTGACCACCTGAGGTAGGGCAGAGGCGAGCCCTGCCTCAACTGCCTGAATCGATCCGGTCGACGTTGCTTGTGCCGCTTGGACTGCGCCAGAGCAAGAGCGATGTGTGGCCGCAGCCATCCTGTTGAAGTTTGCTGCTTGTTTGGTGACTTGAAATTTGAAATTGGGCCACCATTGGATGAATGCCTCATCCTCCCCAAGGGGGGGTGCACTTTGACTAGCTTGGGAAAGCCAGTCAGAGAAGGCCTCGCGTAAGTTCCCCATCTTCGCAAAATGCATGCGTGTATAGAGAGAGGATATAGTTACATACTCAGCAAAAATCAATGCCGAGACTGAACAGCGCCGAGGCAGCCGGACAGTTTTATAACAGTGAGGGTTTGGGCAACATACCCCTCAGAAACTGGTCCAGGAGGTGACCTCCAAAAAAGTGTATGAAAAAGATAAGAAAGATTACAAGGGGCTCATGTCCTAGCAGTGTATTTAGAGAGGATATAGTTACATACTCAGCAAAAATCAATGCCGAGACTGAACAGCGCCGAGGCAGCTGGACAGTTTTATAACAGTGGGGGTTTGGGCAACATATATGTATTGTGTATGTGTATTTTTTATGCTTTGGTCGTATCATTCATTCGGGTTTCTATCCTTCCGGACAGGTATCAGTATATCAGCTCGTCTAGCTCAGTTGGCGGAGCGCAAGACTCTTACTTACACTTTCTGACACCTTGTGGTCGAGGGTTCGACCCCTCGTTGGCCGCTTTCCCTTACTTAGCTCAGTTGGTAGAAAACTAGACTGCAACAGTCTAAGCCTGAAGAGTAACGTTGATGTCCAGGTGTCCTCAGGTCGATCCTGGGAGGAGGGACTTATTTCCAAAATCGTACTACTTTCCAAAATGTACTACTACCTACAATCCCTGCCTACTAGGCCCACGGTAGAACGACTCCTAGGCCCACATCGGTAAAACGACTCGTGGGTTCTGATCATCAGTGCACTTTCCGTTTGAGCCCTTGATATCATTGTTGGGTTATTACATTTAGCCTATTTGGCTGCCCCTGTATTGTAACAGCATACACAACATACAGACAGACAGCATGCACTTTATACATACCCGACACAAACTGTGTTGAGTCGTGAAATGTAATGTTTTGGACAACCCTGGTTTGCGGCACGTGCGTGCTTGTTACAAGGGAAGCCGATTAGGCTAAAGGGACTTCACCTACCTCAAATAATAAAGACAAGCATAGACTATTCAGAGGGATGGGGACTATTCTAGAAATTCAGGGGATGAACTGGACAAACGTTTCGTACTTCGTTGAGAATTGTCGAGAATCCCAGGCCAAATTGTCGAGAATTCTCGGATTTCCAGGCCAAAATTCTCGACAAAGTAAGAAGTATGAGTTCTTGCGGAAATGTTCTGTCCAGTTCATCCCCTGAATTGCTACAACAACAAGTCCTATGCGCAAGCGACGCGGAAAATTGGCGGAGTGTGTTGGCAACGGAACTAAAGGTGGCAACGATGGAGCTGACCGAAGCGAGGTAGTTAGGCGACCGTTTGCTGACGTGTCGGGCTTCAAGTTTTTCTGTCGGACAGACGGACAAATGGGTCAACATGGGGGCTCCCGCCCCCTTGAAGAGGGGGCTGCGCCAAAAACTACACGGTCTGGTCCCCAGTGTTGGTACAGCTGAGATGATGGTCCCATGTTGACACGCACGTGGGTTACATGTAGCTATCCAGCTACCAGGCTTCCTCATTCTACTGGAGCTATCTAGCTCTCTTTTGAAAAGTGTAACTAGTGCACTGTTCTTATTTATGCCCCAACACCCAGCAAATCGTAAGCCCACGATAGAGGACCTGATATCAAGTATGGTTTCCATCAGGGTACTAATAAGCGCGCGCGGCAGCGCGGTGCCTCTCTGCCTTTTTGAGCCCATCTGCGCGTTTCGCGCAGTTTTTTCAACTCCTTGTGGGCGCAGCACGCAGTTTGTGCGCTTTTTGCACTGAAAAGCGCTGACAAATTTGACGTTTGTGCGCTTTAATCGCTGATCAATTTGGTAAGAAGTAGTAACCTGGTTGCCATTGCCATCGTACAGGTTATGTGATGTAATTCCGTCCATCGCATACTTACGAGGCGGTTCCCTTAATACCCACTGGGCACGACCTTAGAGGTCATTGTGTGACAATCTTGGATGTTTAAATTTTCATTTTCATTCTTTTACAGGTTATGGTTGTCATTGTCATTGGAAACCCACAATAGAGGACCTGATATCAAGTACCGTACTACAAGATAATTTGGCAATAGGCGGCATTTGCAAATCAGAAGCCCACGACAGAGGACCTGATATCAAATACCATACTACAAGATAATTTGGCAGTTGGCGGCATGTAAACAGATCAATGTCATGTTTGACTTGTTGCTTTTAAATGGTACCTGACCAGAGATGTAATACACAACACTATCCGCAATATGGCCAGATATAGAGGCCACCCATACACACACAGTAAAAAGTCACGGTATCTTTATCCTTGACTCCTAGAACGATAGTATTGTATATGTATGTGTGTATGTTACAGTCCAGGGGTAGGCCAAATAGGCTAAAGGGACTTGCCCAACCGTATAGGAAGGGCTTCAAAAGAACAAGCACTGATGAAGTGAGCCCCAAACAATCCTTTAACCGACGGGGGCCCTGATTTCGTGCTACAGTGATAATTTAATTCTGCAATAGTAATAAATCATCGTCTCAGCTGGGATGATAATTGAATTGTGCGATTATTATCGCATTTTTTATAAATTGAATTAATTATTTCCATCCTTCAAAGGAATCAGGATTCATGACCAGCTTCATACTGGAGTTTTTATCCAGTATTACTGAAGCAACAAAACAATGTGGCACTTGTGTGTGGTGATCACGTCAAAGAGATACTTAATCTCGCATTACCGTATTAAAACCTCCGAAGCCTCGACATGTACGGGTCAAAAAGAAGTACACACATACATCACATTACATTACATTACATTACATTACATTACACTACACTACACTACACTACATTACATTACATTACATTACATTACATCACATCACATCACATCACATCACATCACATCACATCACATTACATTACATTACATTACATTACATTACATTACATTACATTACATTACATTACAGTACATTACAGTACATTACGTTACATTGTCATCGACAGGCCATTGTTGGCCCAAGATAAGCCCGCTCCACAACACAAATAGTATGGCATGTCCTAAACAGGTCCTAAACATACATACAACTAATCCCTAAACTCTAAACATATGGAAAATCAGATCTCCGCTCTCAAGATTCAAGCTCAAAGTCAGATCTCCGCTCTCAAGATTCAAGCTCAAAGTCAGATCTCCGCTCTCAAGATTCAAGCGCAAAGTCAGATCTCCGCTCTCAAGATTCAAGCGCAAAGTCCTTATTCAGGACAAACCCTATCTCAGAGCCAGGAATGAATTTTAAGCAATGTCAATACAAAATACACTGGTTCCTTCTCTGAGGCGCAGCTTCAGGGCACACTATCTAAAGGTGAACGTCTTAGAGACATTCAAGCAGGAGCTGCCTAAAAGCTGCCGGTCATAGATGATAAGGACAGATTTGCTCACACTGCTCAGTAGCCAGTCTTCCTGCAGAAAAAGAGGAAGACAAATTCCAGAATCCGAAAACCGAAGCCCAGGAAAAACGTGGAAATGTGGGCTGTACAAAATACACAAGTACCTTCACTTAAGCGCAGCTTCAAGAATCAGGACAAACTATCTAAAGGTGAACGTCTTTAAGACATTCAAGCAGGAGCTGCCTAAAAGCTGCCGGTCATAGCTGGAGAGGACAGATGTGCTCAGTAGCCAGTCTTCCTGCAGAAAAAGAGGAAGACAAATGCCAGAATCAGAAAACCGAAGCCCAGGAAGAACATGGCAATGTAGGCGGTCTGCTCGAACGCATCACAGTTGGTGATGCGTTCAGAAGGTGAAAGTCTTGGAGACATTCCAGCAGGAGCTGCCTGAAAGCTGTTATAGTACGGCTCACATGCCGTTGCTTGAGGCACACGAAGGTGCCTGCTAGAGGCCTCGTGTCCACCCTGTCCAGTCAGCTTGTGGCTGCTGTGACTACGCCAGTGGGTTATACCACTGGCAGGGTTAGGTCATCCCTAACCCTCCTCAAGGCGCCTGCTCCTTATGTCTGTGCACCTCTCTGTTCTCTAACGATTGTAACTATAAAACCATAAAAAAGCTGCCGGTTATAGCTGGAAAGAACAGCTTTGTTCAGTAGCCAGTCTTCCTCCAGAAAAAGAGGAAGACAAATGCCAGAATCCGAAAGCCGAAGCCCAGAGAGAACATGGCAATGTGGGCGGTCCGCTTAAACGCATCACAATATCCAAAGGTGAACGTCTTAGAGACATTCAAGTAGGAGATGGCCTCCCTTGGGGTAAGGGCTTCATCATCATCCGCGTAGAGCAGCTCATCCATGCCACATAGGCCAATGCCCTACAATGTGGTGGATATGATTTAGCTTTTTTGTACGTCCCATTACGATGTTTTTTTGTTTTATGCACATTGACAGACACACAGAGAGCAGCTCATCCAGGCCAGAGAGAGCAATACCTTGCAATGAAGTGTGTTTGATTTAGTGCCCCCCCCCCCTGCATAATGTTGAATACCTTGCAATGAAGTTGTGTTTGATTTAGTGCCCGGCCCCCCCCCCTGGCATAATGTTGAATACCTTGCAATGAAGTGTTGTTTGAGGTAGTGCCCTGCCCCCCCCTGCTCAGAATGGTGAATACCGTGCAATGAAGTGTGTTTGATTTAGGGCCCCATGTGCCCCCCCCCTGCATAATGTTTGAATAACCTTGCAATGAAGTGGTGTTGATTTAGTGGCCCCCCCCCCCCCTGCAATAATGTTGAATACCTTGCAATGAAAGTGTTGTTTGATTTAGTGTCCCCCCCCCCCCTGCATAAATGTTGAATACCTTGCAATGAAGTGTGTTTGATTTAGTGGCCCCCCCCCCCCTGGCATAATGTTGAATACCTTGCAATGAAGTGTGTTTGATTTAGTGCCCCCCCCCCCCTGCATAATGTTGAATACCTTGCAATGAAGTGTGTTTGATTTAGTGCCCCCCCCCCCTGCATAATGTTGAATACCTTGCAATGAAGTGTGTTTGATTTAGTGCCCCCCCCCCCTGCATAATGTGAATACCTTGCAATGAAGTGTGTTTTGATTTAGTGCCCCCTAGTGCCCCCCCCCCCTGCATAATGTTAATACCTTGCAATGAAGTGTGTTTGATTTAGTGCCCCCCCCCCCTGCATAATGTTGAATACCTTGCAATGAAGTGTGTTTGATTAGTGCCCCCCCCCCCTGCATAATGTTGAATACCTTGCAATGAAGTGTGTTTGATTAGTGCCCCCCCCCCCTGCATAATGTTGAATACCTTGCAATGAAGTGTGTTTGATTTAGTGCCCCCCCCCCCTGCATAATGTGAATACCTGCAGAAGTGTGTTGATAGTACCCCCCCCCCCTGCAAATGTTGATACCTTGCAATGAAGTGTGTTTGATTTAGTGGCCCCCCCCCCTGCATAATGTTGAATACCTTGCAATGAAGTGTGTTTGATTTAGTGCCCCCCCCCCCTGCATAATGTTGAATACCTTGCAATGAAGTGTGTTTGATTTAGTGCCCCCCCCCCCTGCATAATGTTGAATACCTTGCAATGAAGTGTGTTTGATTTAGTGCCCCCCCCCCCTGCATAATGTGAATACCTTGCAATGAAGTGTGTTTGATTTAGTGCCCCCCCCCCCCTGCATAATGTTGAATACCTTGCAATGAAGTGTGTTGATTAAGTGCCCCCCCCCCCTGCATAATGTTGAATACCTTGCAATGAAGTGTGTTTGATTAAGTGCCCCCCCCCCCTGCATAATGTTGAATACCTTGCAATGAAGTGTGTTTGATTAAGTGCCCCCCCCCCCTGCATAATGTTGAATTACTTGCACTGAGGTGTTTTTGATTAAGTGCCCCCCCCCCTGCATAATGTTGAATACCTGGCAATGAAGTTGTTTGATTTAAGTTGCCCCCCCCCCCTGCATAGTTGAATACCTTGCCATGAAGTGTGTTTGATTAGTGCCCCCCCCCCCTACCTGCAAATGTTGAATACCTTGCACTGAAGTGGTGTTTTGATTAAGTGCACCCCCCATTTACTCCTGCATAATGTTTTAATACCTGCAATGAAGTGTGTTTGATTAAGTGCCCCCCCCCCCTGCCATATGTTGATACTTCATGAAGTGTGTTTGATTACGTGCCCCCCCCCCCTGCATAATTGTTGAATACCCCTGCCAATGAGGTGTTTGATTAAGTGCCCCCCCCCCTGCATAATGTTGAATACCTTGCCAATGAAGTGTGTTGATAAGTGCCCCCCCCCTGCACTAATGTTGAATACCTTGCAATGAGTGTGTTTGATTAAGTGCCCCCCCCCCCTGCATAATGTTGAATACCTTGCAATGAAGTGTGTTTGATTAAGTGCCCCCCCCCCTGCATAATGTTGAATACCTTGCAATGAAGTGTGTTTGATTAAGTGCCCCCCCCCCTGCATAATGTTGAATATTGGTTTTGTTTTGAACCAGGACATCAAGTGCTTGTACCAGGGTACTTCCAAGCGTAATATAATATATATATATAATATATAATATATAATACATATATATAATATATAATATATATATATATATATATATATATATTTATACCAAACCCATATGCACCTTCAACCCAACCTAAACCCCAATCTAAGCCCAAACCTAAACCCCAAACCCAAACCCTAACCCAAACCCAAACCCTAACCCAAATCCAAGCCCAAACCTAAACGCAAACCTGCCTTACAAGCCCTAACCCACTTTAAATGCCCAAAACCAAGCCCAAACCCACACCAAACCCAATCCAAGCTCGAACTCACCTTAAACATCATGATAATGACGTTTTGCATGTTGTCGGAGTAGTGGACTGCCTCCTCCACAGTAATAAGCTCGATGGCCCACCTGTGTATATATGTTGTGTGTATGTTACAGTCCAGGGGTAGGCCAAATAGGCTAATGGGACTTGCCAACCGTGTATGAAGGGCGTACAAAGATAAAAAACAGATGAACTGAACCCCAAACAATCGTTTTACCGACGGGGGCCCTGATTTTGTGCCACAGTGATCATTTAATTATAAAGTATGTTGTGTGGACGTTACAGTCCAGGGGTAGGCCAAATAGGCTAAAGGGACTTGCTGGTAGGTGGTACTGAGAAGACATTTGATCATTTTATATTATTTGTTCTCCGCAGTCTATTAGTTGAGATTATACATTTATTCATATATTTATTTAAATCATTTATATTATTTTTTTGTCGCAGTTTGTAAGTTGAGATTATGCATTTATTAATATATTTATTAACATCATGTATGTTATTATTTCATCGCAGTTTGTTAGTTGAGATTATAAATTTCGTATATGATTTGATGTTGGATTATTTTTATTTCTATAGCGGTCAGTTATAGGCAATCCTTGATATTTGATGTTGGATTATTTTTATTTCTATAGCGGTCAGTTATAGGCAATCCTTGATATTTGATGTTGGATTATTTTTATTTCTATAGCGGTCAGATATAGGCAATCCTTGATATTTGATGTTGGATTATTTTTATTTTTATAGCGGTCAGTTATAGGCAATCCTTGATATTTGATGTTGGATTATTTTTATTTCTATAGCGGTCAGTTATAGGCAATCCTTGATATTTGATGTTGGATTATTTTTATTTCTATAGAGGTCAGTTATAGGCAATCCTTGATATTTGATGTTGGATTATTTTTATTTCTATAGAGGTCAGTTATAGGCAATCCTTGATATTTGATGTTGGATTATTTTTATTTCTATAGAGGTCAGTTATAGGCAATCCTTGATATTTGATGTTGGATTATTTTTATTTCTATAGAGGTCAGTTATAGGCAATCCTTGATATTTGATGTTGGATTATTTTTATTTCTATAGAGGTCAGTTATAGGCAATCCTTGATATTTGATGTTGGATATTTGATATTGTTGGTCGATATTTGATTTGGCATTTGATGTTTGATATTATATGTGATGTTCAGCATTTGAAGTTGGAGGTTTGAGGTTTGAAGTCTAAGAATTTGAAACACGAGTGTATCTATCATATTATATTATACATATACATATGATACTATCATATTATACATATACTTATACATATCATATTATACATATTATACATATACATATACATATACATATAATATTATACATATAATATCATATTATATTATATTATATATATTATATCATATCATACATATCGTATCATACATATCATATTATACATATACATATTATATTATCATATTATATACATATAAATATTATACATATCATATAATACAATAGATGGTACTTCATGTTTAACGGTGGTTGGGAGTTTGGTTTGTTTGTCCTCGACACACCCCTGATGTAATGGGTTTTTTGCTTTGTGGGTGCTTTTTCTTTTTGTTTAAAGCACAGAGTCTCATACACCGTCGCGGTGTCAAGTAGACTTTAACATGAAATGTAATGTAATGTTTGAGACGATTTGAGGTTTGAGAAACGAAACACAAACCTGCCATATGAAGCTTTCTTGATTTTCACAGTTGGGCAAGTCCCGTTAACCTAGTAGGCTACCCCTAGAATGTAAAAAATACAAACAATAAATATATACATATATAAATAGATTCATATATACAAACTTTGCATGGTGACTTTCCATGCTGTGGCATACAGGAGGGTCCCCTTAACACCATGCCCCTCCAGGTGTTATTTTGTTTTAACATATATACAATAATAAATATAAATGTACATATAAATATGTACATACAATACATCTGCAATACATATATACATATATGCACTACCTTAATAAATATAAAAACAAATATAATCACACATATACATACATGTATAAATATATACACTAATAAATAAATAAAAACATACACTAACCTAATGTAGCTGATTCCCAGGAAAAACTCCAGCGCACCCCCCCCTAGCCTCTGCAACTGCAACATATAAGTATAAATAAATACACAAATAAATAAATAAATAAATAAATAAATAAATAAATAAATAAATAAATAAATAAATAAATACATTAACCTGTTGTAGCTGATTCCCAGGAAGGACTCCAGCGCACCTCCCCTAACCTCTACAACAGTAGCATATAAGCATATATAAATACACTAATAAATAAATACACAAATAAATAAATAATATACTAACCTGTTGTAGCTGATTCCCAGGAAGTACTCCAGCGTGCCTCCCCTAACCTCGGCAACTGATGGTGAGAGGCCTTGGAAGAAGGCGCCTAAGATAAGCGCACAGAAGACCCCGCTCATCAGGGTGACCTGGGCTGGAAGGGCAGTTGACACCAGGTAGCTCATACCAGAGCACCACCAACACACCTCAAAGGCAGCTACGTAGTAGCTGGAAAAGGATATTCTCTGCAAAAACAAGGTGGATCAGTTTAGTTCATTTTTTGCTCCTGTCTTTGTCCTAACTTTGTTTGATAGCTCATACCAGAGCACCACCAACACACCTCAAAGGCAGCTACGTAGTAGCTGGAAAAGGATATTCTCTGCAGAAGCGAGGTAGATCAAGTTTGTGGTTGGTCGTTTTGCTCCTGTTTTCGTCCTACATTTGTTTGATAGTTCATACCAGAGCACCACCAACAAACCTCAAAGGTAGCTATGCAGTAGCTGGAAAAGGATATTCTCTGCAGAAACGAGGTGGATCAGGTTTTTGATTCGTCGTTTTGCTTTGTTTGTGTGCTTTGCTTTCGTTATTTTAAATCTCTGTTGGGTCGCTGTTGCCAAAGCACCACCAACACACCTCAAAGGCAGCTACATAGTAGCTGGAAAAGGAAATTCTCTGCAAAAACAAGGTGGATCAGTTTAGTTCATTTTGTGCTCCTGTTTTTGTCCTAAATTTGTTTGGTAGTTCATACCAAAGCACCACCAACACACCTCAAAGGCAGCTACGTAGTAGCTGGAATAAGATATTCTCTGGAAAAACAAGGTGGATCAGTTGAGTTCATTTTTTGCTCCTGTCTTTGTCCTAACTTTGTTTGATAGCTCATGCCAGAGCACCACCAACACACCTCACAGGCAGCTACGTAGTAGCTGGAAAAGGATGTTTTCTGCAGACATGAGGTGGATCGGGTTTTTGATTCGTTGTTTTGCTTTGTTTGTGTGCTTTGCTTTCGTTATTTTAAATCTCTGTTTGGTCGCTCTTGCCAGAGCACCACCAACACACCTCAGAGGCAGCTACGTGGAAGCTGGAGAAGGATGTTCTTTGCAGAAACGAGGTGGATCATGTTTGCTGCTCATATCGTTATCGGTTCCGTTTGGTAGCTTGCGTCAGTATGGGGATACAGCCAATCTGAGGAGAACAAAAATCTGGGTATAAAGAAGGGGGGGGGGAGGAGAACAAAAATCTGTGTATAAAGAAGGGGGGGGGAGGAGAACAAAAATCTGGGTAGAAAGAAGGGAGGGGGAGGAGAACAAAACTCTGGGTATAAAGAAGGGGGGGGGAGGAGAACAAAAATCTGGGTATAAAGAAAAGAGCAGTACAGAGATACTGCTGTCCGGAGTCACATAAAATCTGAGGCTGCAGCAAATCTGTGGATAAAGCAAGCAGTATACTATTGTATGTACATATAGTGCATATGTACATATATGTACATATGTACATATGTACATATGGTACATATGAGCCCCTTTCAGGGAATCAATTGGTGTAGTGGTACACCAAATCGCTTTGAGGATGCAGGGTCGGGGGTTCGATTCCCCCTACGGTCGCCCTGAGCGTTGCAGGTCTTTGTCAACCACGATGGTAGCTTGTCCAGTTGAGGTAGAAGACCGCTCTCTACCCACGTACGGCGAGTCCCCTTAATACCACGCCCCACCAGGCGTTATCATTACCTTTCTTATAGTACATACTATATTTATGAGATGATCAATGATACATACATGATAAATGATACATACATGATCAATGATTTTTTTTTCTTCTTGTGACTTCTCATTTGTTAGCTTCTTACCTCCGCCACTGTAAGTGGTTGAGATCTGGGTCCGGCTCTAGGGGGTTTAACACCTACGCCACCAAAATGGTGGTTGGGAGCTTGGTTTGTTTGTCCTCGACACACCCCTGATGTAATGGGGTTTTTTGCTTTGTGGGTGCTTTTTCTTTTTGTTTAAAGCACAGAGTCTCATACACCCTCGCGGTGTCAAGTAGACTTTAACATGTAATGTAATGTAATGTAATGTAATGATACATACATGATAAATGATACATACATGATAAATGATACATACATGATAAATGATACATACATGATAACTGATACATACATGATGGACTTATTGGTGGTGTGAGAAAGTAGTACGATATCTATGACTATTGCATGTACATGTAGATTATAATATATAGTATGCTATTGTATGTATATATAGGACATACTATAGTTATGACATGATAAAGGATACATTTATACTTGATGATACATACATGATAAAGGATACATTTATACTTGATGATACATACATGATAAAGGATACATTCATACTTGATGATACATACATGATAAAGGATACATTTATACTTGATGATACATACATGATAAAGGATACATTTATACTTGATGATACATACATGATAAAGGATACATTTATAGTTGATGATACATACATGATAAAGGATACATTTATAGTTTGATTTACTACATCTAAGGATACATTTATATAGTTGGTGATACATCATGAATAACGATACATTTATAGTTTGCTGATACATACATATAAAGGATACAACAATTTAAGTTGATGATACATACAGGTAAAGGATCATTTAACTTTGATGATACATCATGATAAATGATACATTTATACTTATATACATACAATGATAAAAGGATACTTTATGTTGATGATACATACATGATAAAGGATACATTTATACTTGATGATACATACATTATAAAGGATACATTTATAGTTGATGATACATACATGATAAAGGATACATTTATAGTTGATGATACATACATGATAAAGGATACATTTATACTTGATGATACATACATGATAAAGGATACATTTATACTTGATGATACATACATGATAAAGGATACATTTATACTTGATGATACATACATGATAAAGGATACATTTATACTTGATGATACATACATGATAAAGGATACATTTATACTTGATGATACATACATGATAAAGGATACATTTATACTTGATGATACATACATGATAAAGGATACATTTATACTTGATGATACATACATGATAAAGGATACATTTATAGTTGATGATACATACATGATAAAGGATACATTTATACTTGATGATACATACATGATAAAGGATACATTTATAGTTGATGATACATACATGATAAAGGATACATTTATACTTGATGATACATACATGATAAAGGATACATTTATAGTTGATGATACATACATGATAAAGGATACATTTATACTTGATGATACATACATGATAAAGGATACATTTATACTTGATGATACATACATGATAAAGGATACATTTAGTTGATGATACATACATGATAAGGATACATTTATAGTTGATGATACATACTTGATAAAGGATACATTTATAGTTGATGATACATACATGATAAAGGATACATTTATACTTGATGATACATACATGATAAAGGATACATTTATACTTGATGATGCATACATGATAAAGGATACATTTATAGTTGATGATACATACATGATAAAGGATACATTTATACTTGATGATACATACATGATAAAGGATACATTTATACTTGATGATACATACATGATAAAGGATACATTTATAGTTGATGATACATACATGATAAAGGATACATTTATAGTTGATGATACATACATGATAAAGGACATCTTGGTGATGTGAGGAAGTAGTATGGTATGAATGACTATTGTATGTTTATGTAGTTTTATATTATATAGTACACACTAAAGCTATGACATTACAAATGATACATACATGATAGAGGATGCATATCGGTGATGTGAGGAGGTAGTATGGTATGAATGACTATTGTATGTTTATGTAGTTTTATATTATATATTACACACTAAAGATACATATCGGTGATGTGAGGAGGTAGTACGATATGTATGACATATTTTCGACTTGTTTTGATGGTTTGGGGCTTATGACCTCTTTAGGCCCCGATTTCAACGTGCGGTACACAAGCAACTGTTTAACGGCCCCCTGTGATAAAGGACTTCCCATTGATATGAGACAATTGTATGGTGTGTATGCCTATTGTATGGTGTGTATGCCTATTGTATGGTGTGTATGCCTATTGTATGGTGTGTTTGCCTGTTGTATGGTGTGTATGCCTATTGTATGGTGTGTATGCCTATTTGTTGGATGCCTATGGTTGGTGTTATGCCTATGGTGTTATGCCTATTGTATGGTGTGTATGCCTATTGTATGGTGTGTTTGCCTATTGTATGGTGTGTATGCCTATTGTATGGTGTGTATGCCTATTGTATGGTGTGTATGCCTATTGTATGGTGTGTATGCCTATTGTATGGTGTGTATGCCTATTGTATGGTGTGTATGCCTATTGTATGGTGTGTATGCCTATTGTATGGTGTGTATGCCTATTATTTGTAAATGTAGTATTTTATTATATGGTACATACTAAAGTTATGACATGATAAAGGATACATACATGATAACGTGCTTACGGGTGATGTGAGGAAGCAGTACGGTATGTATGACTATTGTATGTATATGTAGTGCTATAAAATATAGTACATCATATAGTCATTATGTTACATTACATTACATTACATTACATTACATTACATTACATTACATTACATCACATCACATCACATTACATTACATCACATCACATCACATCACATCACATCACATCACATCACATCACATCACATCACATTACATTACATTACATTACATTACATTACATTACATTACATTACATTACATTACATTACATTACATTACATTACATTACATTACATTACATTACATTACATTACATTACATTACATTTCATGTCAAAGTCTACTTGACACAGTTATGACATGATAGAGGATACATGCATGATACAGGACTTTCTGGTGATGTGAGGAAGTAGTACGGTATGTATGACTATTGTGTGTATATGTAGTACTATAAAAAAGTGTACATAAGAGGGTACTTCCATTGACCAAATTGGCCAGCGCTTTAGCGCAGTTGAAAAAAACAAACTGCGCTTTGTGGTGAAAAAAACGCAAAAATTGCCTGCTGCGCCCACAGGGGGTTGCAAAAAACTGCGCGAAATGCACAGTGGGGCTCAAAATGGCAGCGCGCCAGCGGGTGCTTGGAAGTACCCTGGTACATAATATGGTTATGACATGATAGAGGATACATACATGATACAGGACTTACCATGGATGTGAGGAAGTAGTACGGTGCCAGGAAGAGAGCAGGAGCCAGGAAGATCCACACAAGGTCCATGATGTTCTGCAGCACGAAAGGGCATTGTATAATTAAACCACTCAAGATATTATGCTGCATGGTAGAGGATGCATGAATCAGAAAGAGAGCAGAAAGGGAGCAGGATCAGGAATATATCAGGAAGAGAGCAGGAAGAGAGCAGGAGCCAGGAAGAGATCAGAAAGAGAGCAGAAGCCAGGAAGATCCACACAAGGTCCATGATGTTCTGCAGCATGAGAAGGACCAAAACAGTGTCAGCTTAAGGTTGCAGAGTATAATTGTAGCAGACAAGGTAATGATAACGCCTGGTGGGGCGTGGTGTTAAGGGAGCCCATCGTACGCAGGTGGGGAGCGGTCTCCTACCTCAACTGGACAAGCTACCATCGCGGTTGACAACGACCTGCAACGCCAAGAGCGACCGAAGGGGGAGTCGAACCCCCGACTCTTCATCCTCAAGCAATCTGGTCTACCACTAGACCATTGTATATCATTAAAAGGGGCTGTGTTGGCTTAAGGTTACAAAGTATAGTTGTACCACACAATATAGTTGTACCACACAATATAGTTGTACCACACAATATAGTTGTACCACACAATATATTATGCTGCATTGGAGAGGGTGCACGCATCAGGAAGAGATCAGAAAGGGGGCAGGAGTTCAGGAAGGGAGCAGGAGATCAGGGAAATAGCATAAAGGGATCATACTCACATGTGTTCAGCATCATATGATATGCCGGTCACTACTCACACATACGATTGCCCTCATCCACCCACCCACCCACTCACCACACCACCCTCTCACCACCCACCTGCAGGTGCACGACCGATCAAGAGATCAGAAAGGGGGCAGGAGTTCAGGAAGGGAGCAGGAGATCAGGGAAATAGCAGAAAGAGATCAGGAAGAGAACAGGATATCAGGAAGGGTGTCTGTCTGTCTGTCTGTCTGTCTGTCTGTCTGTCTGTCTGTCTGTCTGTCTGTCTGTCTGTCTGTCTGTCTGTCTTTCCGCATGCTGTGTGTATGTTGTTACAGTCCAGGGGTAGACCAAATAGGCTGAAGAGAATCTCCCAACCATGACAGGAGAGACCAGAACACAAAATAACTGATGAACTGAAGCCCATTAAGGCCCAGGGTTGGATTGTGATAGACAAACAAACAAACAAACAAACAAACAAACAAACAAACAAACAAACAAACAAACAGACAATTGGACAACAGGGTGACCCTGGGGTCTCCTGCCCCTCAGAAGGGGGGGGGGGGGGGGGCTCAGCTAAAAAGCACCGATGTACTGAACACCATTCATAGCCATGGCTGTGTTGTCAGTCACACATAGGGAACGGCAATGGGTTTAGGGTTTAGGGTTTAGGGTTTAGCGTTTAGGTTTTAAATCCTTGTCATTCACATATAGGGAACAGCAATATGCTATCATATGATGCCGGCAGTCTGACTAGGCCAAAGTTACCATTCATATAAAATATCATACAATGCAATTTGTATGATATCATAATCGCATTTCTTCAGCATCATATGATATGCCAGTCTCTATTCGCACATACGACTGCCCTCATCCACCCACCCACCCACCCAAATGTCACATACACGTCACTGCAGGTGTGCTACCACTATCAGGGCTGCCCCCAAGAACTGCCAGTCCATCAGCCCCAGTCCCTATTGCCCCCAAGAACTGCCACCCCATCAGCCCCCCCTGCCACCCCATCAGCCCCCCCTGCCACCCCAACTGCCACCCCATCAGCCCCCCCTGCCCCCAAGAACTGCCACCCCATCAGCCCCAGCCCCACTCCATCAGCAGGTCCCTATTCAGACGCACCTGGGATAAGAAGTATGACCCAATAAGCACACCACTGTTGGTCTCCCTGGTAACCATCAGTGGGTATTGCGTGGGTGGGTGGGTGGTGGAGGTGGTGGTGGTGTGTGTGTGTGGGTGGGGGGGGGGGGCACACGCACCTTGGATAAGAAGTATGACCCAATCAGCACACCACTGTTGGTCTCCCTGGTAACCATCAATCAGTGGGTATTGGGCCAGCTTGGTCATCCATTGTGCAGAGTGTGGATACCCGAGTGCCAAATATCAAAATTCAAAATGCGTATGTGTCTGTGTGTTGGTGGGTAGGTGGTGGTGGTGGTGGTGGTGTGGGTGGTGGTCGTGGTGGTGGTGTGTGTGTGTGGGGTGGGGGGGGTGGGGGGCACACGCACCTGGGATAAGAAGTATGACCCAATCAGTACACCACTGTTGGTCTCCCTAGTAACCATCAGCTGGTTAGTTGTGAATGTGCGCAGGTGTGTAACGGTTGACAGCACACCTAAGGCCGTCATGGCCATGCAAGTGTTGCCGGGCACATCCTTCAGCTTCCAATCGGTACCGTGAATGAAACCTGCGGCAACAGATGAGGGTAGATCCAGAGTAAATAAGTAAATAAAAAAAATAAAAAAACATGCATAAAGACATAAAGACATAAATAAATAAATAAACAAATAAATAGATGAATACATGCATGAATAAATAATCCTGTGGCAACAGATGAGGGTAGATCCAGAGTAAAAAAACACACACACATAGACATAAAGACATCAATAAAAAAACGTATGCATAAGCTAATAAATAAACAAATACATAAATACATAAATACATAAATACATAAATAAACAAATAAATGAATAAATGAATAAATAATCTGTGGCAACAGACAAGGGTAGATCCAGATGACAGTGATTTTAATTTTAACACTTCAGTAGGGTTGGGAAGCAAACGTATATTTTCATTTTTATATGCCGTATAAACGTATGAACCTATAAACGTATGCATATAAACGTATAAAAACGTATGAGGAATTATTGCTCTTCTTGGGAAAAGATTTTTACATGGGTTTAAAGGTATTGCCGCATGGCTAATTTCATTGGCTTCATATATATATACTCTCAAAAATATGTATTGCCGCGTGGCTAATTTCATTGTATTGCCGCGTGGCTAATTTCATTGTATTGCCGCGTGGCTAATTTCATTGTATTGCCACGTGGCTAATTTCATTGTATTGACGCGTGGCTAATTTCATTGGCTTTATATATCAACTCTCAAAAAAATATTCTGGCAATTTTAGGTTGTCCGTATCTCAGAAAAATGAATCTCGGCCAGAAAGCGAGTAGACCAAGAAGCGCGGTGCCAATCTAGGGGATCCATTCAATGCCAATAGTACATTTATATTTTCCATGTTCACATCATTATTTAAACGCAGCTCCCTAACTCCCTAATTCATCTACTGGTTTCAGACCAAGTGTGCAGCAGCTTCTTGGCAGCTCTGTGAGTCAGCTACAGGTTTCAGACCAAGTGTGCAGAAGCTTTTAAGCAGCTCTGTGATACAGCTACAGGTTATAATAATATAAGTTTATAACTATATTGCAATATTGTCCATTTTCACATTGCACTAGGCTTGCACCATCAATCCTTCAAGCCCATGTAGGAGCACAGCTTGTGGAATGGAAGGGTAGATGGCGCTCTGATATGTGTGCCATTCTGGTTATCTAAATCAAACTATAGGCCACATTTAAGCAAAATTGTATGAGTGAGAGATTAATTGTATTGACTATTGTGGTAGAGGAGGTCGACAGCTTTCCAATGAGCTATCTAAATGATACATTGAATAAAAAACGAGAAAGTTATGTGCCAAGAACAGTTTGAAGTACAATTCAAACGTTTTTATACGTTTATACTCATACGTTTCAAGAAAAAATATACGGTGTATATATACGTATGAGCTTATAAACGTATGAGTATACGTTCATACGTCGGCCCAACCCTAATAATACTAGTTAATATTAGTTTTTCAAACACTTATATTAGTTGACGTTCCCAACATATTAAGGAGCAGGTCTATGTCATGACGGCCCAACCCTACACTTCAGGCATTTTCATCTTCAGCTAATGTCCCAACGGATACAACGAGAATGTAGAAGGCTCACCGATGATGAACGACGCAAAGATAAGAAGCAAGATGTCAACCACTCTCAGGGGCCAGAAGGAGCGCATTCCCTATTTTGTTTTTACGGCTAAAGTTTGTTTTGTTTGGACACTTCAGGCATTTTCATCTTCAACAAATGTCCCCAACGGATACAATGAGAATGTAGAAGGCTCACCGATGATGAACGATGCAAAGATAAGAAGCAAGATGTCAACCACCCTCAGTGGCCAGAAGGAGCGCATGTACCTGAACCAAACAGGGCATGCACAATTTAATAACACTGTTGGATTTGACTCTGTGGTTGCAGTCAAGTCTATCATCCCCCCCGTCGACCCCCAACCCAACCCAACCCAACCCAACCCAACCCAACCCGACCCAACCCAACCCAACCCAACCCAACCCAACCCAACCCAACCCAATTGAATAACTGCAAGGTGGTATGTCTTTTTCTCCTTCTTCTTCCAAACATACAGCAAGACAGCCAGATGCCAACCTTCTAGCTAGACAGACAGCCAGCCAGCATGCCAGCATGCCAGCCAACTGAAAGGGCAAAGCATATCCCCCCCCACACCCACCCACCCACCAACCCACATTCCGAATCTGAATCCCACCTCCAACCTTCTAGCTAGACAGCCAGCAAGCCAACCAGCCAACTGCAAGGGCAAGGCATACCCCCCCACCCCCATTACCCACACCCACACTCCGAATCCGATTCCCACTTCCAACCCCACCCCAACCTGAACCAACAACAAACATGCACATACACAAAAGCACCAACCCAGCCGCCACCTACCAACCTACTTCACTGCATAACAGTGCAGCATGCATAATTTAATTTAGCAACTGCAGGATGGTATGTTTTAATTTAATGTATATTTCATTTAATTTAGGAACTGCAGAATGGTTTGTTTTCATCAGCTATCCATCCCCCCCCCCCCCCCACCCACTCATCCATCCATCCACAGACAGACAAAAACACACATATAACAGCCCCCCCCCTCTCCCCCTCATTTCCACACCCACACCCATATACATGCGCATGCACAAAAGCACATGCCCACCAACTCACTTCCCCCCCCCTCATTTGCACACCCACACCCACACCCACAAACATGCGCATGCACAAAAGCGCATGCCCCCCCCCCCCCCCCCCCCTCATTTGCACACCCACACCCACACCCATAAACATACGCATGCACAAAAGCACATGCCCAACCAACTCACTTCCCCCCCCCCCCCCCCCCCCCCCCCCTCATTTGCACACCCACAGTCACACCCACATCCACACTCACAAACATGCACATGCACAAAAGATGCCCACCAACTCACTTCCCCCCCCCTCATTTGCACACCCACCCCCACACCCAAAAACATGCACATGCACAAAAGCGCATGCATCAACTCACTTTACTGCAGAACGCTTCAGTATCACCAGTAGCTGAATTGTGAAGCCTGGGAACTTCCACCTTGCAACCTCTTCTTCCAGCTTCAGTTGCCTGTCAGAGTAGGGCGTGTGGTGGTGTGTATGGTGTGTGTGTGGTGGTTGCGTGGTGTGTGTGGTGGTTTGTGTGGTGGTATGTGTGTGTGTGTGTGTGGGGGGGGGGGGGGGGGGGAGGGGTGATATGTTGGTTATTTGAATTGTTGGGTGTTGTGTTGTGGTATACATACATACAAACATGCATACATGGTCAAGGCTAGTGACACCACTCACCTAAACTTGCTTTTCTTCTTTGTAGATATTCCCGATGCACCGGAGGCAGGCAGCCCACGCTTGGACCAACCCAACCCGGACCAACCCAACTCAACCCCTACATACATAAACATACATACATACATACATACAGCTACATACATAAATGACAGACAGACAGACAGAAGGACAGACACGACAGACAGACAGACAGACAGACAGAAAGACAGACAGACAGACAGACAGACAGACATACAGACAGACGGAGCAGACACCATACAGGACAGACATAACATACAGCAGGCAGACCCACCTCCATGACAGACAGACAGACAGAAGCCATAGAACAGACAGCAGACCGACATACCAGACAGACATACAGACCAGACAGACATAAGACAAGGACTAGACATACAGACCGAATACAGACATACCATACAGACATACATACATACATACAGACATCTACATACATACATAAAACAGAATACCAGACAGACACACAGACAGACAGACAATACAGACAGACATACATAATACATACCTAATAATACTACATAATACATACATACATACATTACATACATACATAAGACATGCATGCTACATACATACATTTATACTATATACATACATAAATACATACATACATACAACATACATACATACATACATACATACATACATACATACATACATACATACATACATACATACATACATACATACATACATGGTCAAGTCTGGTGGCACCACTCACCTAAAATCGCTTTTCTTCTTTGTGGCTATTCCCGATGCACCGGAGGAAGGCAGCCCACGCTTGGACCAACCCAAGCAGGACCAACCCAACCCATACATATACACATGCATCCATGGTCAAGGCTAGTGACACCACTCACCTAAACTCGCTTTTCTTCTTTGTGGCTATTCCCGATGCGCCGGAGGCTGGCAGCCCACGCTTGGACCACCCCGAGGCCACAGATGCTGACTCGCCCCCCTTGGATGCCCCTGTCATGGCAGGACCCTTCTTTGACCAGGCTGATCTATTGTTCAGTGTGTTCGTCTTGGAGGAGGCGTCCAGAGCTTGGCGTAGGGAAGGGGAGCCTCTGCTGATTATTGCAGACTTCTGAAGTACACTTCCTAGCAAGCTTTCTGCTAGAAGGTCACTCTCAGGGACCCTGTTGTTTTGGTTTGTTTTGGTTTAGTTTAGTTTGGCTTGGCTTGGTTTGGTTTTGGTTGGGTCAGTATTGTTTGGTTTGCCTTTGTTTCTTATTGGTCGTTTTTGGTCGTTTGTTTTGGGTTGGGTTTGGCGAGCCAGGGCTTTGCATAGGTTTGGCGAGTCAGGGCTTTGCATAGGTTTGGCGAGTCAGGGCTTTGCATAGGGTTGGCCAGTCAGGGCTTTGCATAGGTTTGGTGAGTCAGGACTTTGCATAGGTTTGGCGAGTCAGGGCTTTGCATAGGTTTGGAGAGTCAGAGCTTTGCATAGGTTTGGCGAGTCAGGGCTTTGCATAGGTTTGGCGAGTCAGGGCTTTGCATAGGTTTGGCGAGTCAGGGCTTTGCATAGGTTTGGCGAGTCAGGGCTTTGCATAGGTTTGGCGAGTCAGGGCTTTGCATAGGGTTGGTCTACGGAAGCATGCCCATTGCTGACTGCTCCTGCTAATGAGTGTAGACTATTGAAGTACTCTTCCTGCTAATGAGTGTAGCCTATTCCTACCAATGAAGTACTCTTCCTGCTAATGAGTGTAGACTATTGAAGTACTCTTCCTGCTAATGAGTGTAGACTATTGAAGTACTCTTCCTGCTAATGAGTGTAGACTATTGAAGTACTCTTCCTAGCAAGCTCTCTGCTAGAAGGTCTCACTCTCAGGGACCCTGCTGGTTTGGCTGGTTTTGGTTTAGTTTGGCTTGGCTTGGCTTGGTTTGGTTTGGTTGTTGTTTTGGTTGGGTCAGTATTGTTTGGTTTGCCTTTCTTTTGCTTGGTTTTCTTTGGGTTGGGTTGGGCCAGACAGGACGTGGCATAGGGTTGGTATATGAAATTATGCCCCTGGATCACTGCTCCTGCTTCTGAGTAGGGAACAGCAACTTTTATTAGTGTCTGAAAAACTAATATCAACTAATATGATTATAGTGTCACAATAATATTAGTTGTTCAAATAAATTCGAATTTCTGGTGAGACGGCTTGTCCGACTAATATTATATAATATTATGGTTGGGCTGCGGAGGTGTTCTTTACATTTTTTTATTTTTTGGGGGGTGTTTTGGCTTGGTCTGGGTTGGGTTGATCGCAGGGCTTGGCATTGAATATGTATTATTATTATAGATATAATTTTTTCACAGGCATTGGTTTGGCTCCTGAGGTATTCCCCCGTTTCACTGCCTCTGCTTGTGAGTGTAGAATCCTGACATTGGCTTGGCTTGACTTGTTTTTGTATATTTTTGTTTGTTTTGGGTTCTTTTGGGTTGTTTTCCGTTGGTTTGGGGTTGCTTTGGGCCAGGCAAGGCTTGACATAGGGTTGGTCTACAGAAGTATGCCCCTTACTCACTTCTTCTGCTGATGAGTGCAGACTTGTGAAGCAAACTGCCAGGCAAAGTACTGCTAGAACGTCACTATCAGGGACTCTGTTGGTCTGGTTGGTTATGGCTAAATTTGGCTTGGCTTGGCTTGTTTTTCACTCACTTCTTTGTTTTTGCAGCTGGAGGTGGAACGATCTCAGGTTGCTTCCCATCGGGAGCCCTTTTGATGCCTCTTATATTTAAAATTGAACTCAATCTAAGCCTCAACTTCTCTGGAGGGGTCAGCCTCAGGGTCGGTTGGGCAACATCCCTAGGTGGTGCAAAGGGGTTGCTGTGCATGGCGGTTGAGCGGTCCTCGTCCATGTCCACCCCCGCCTGCCAGCCTTGCCGGCCCTCCTGCCCTCCCTGTCTGGCCAGGGGCGAAGCTACTCTTAGATGAGTTGGGCTCCCCTGCTCCTGCTCCCTTGCCCCTGCTCCTCGGACTGGACTGCCCGGCCCGTTGACTCGAGTTAACCCGCTGTGATCCACTTGCTCGGCGTTGCCACCGCGCACGTGGCCACCACGCGCTGGGGTGCGGAAGAGGGTCGGACTTCCTCTAGGACTGCCTGCGGGGGTACGCCCCCCAGGCTGACTGACTCCCAGTGGAGCTTCCCAAGTTCCACTTTCATTGGAGCGCCGCTCTTCCATTACCTGAAACAGAGGCAGGGTTTGGCTGTTTTGACTCCCAAGGCTGATTTGGGTGACGAGGCTCTTGGCCCCTCGAAGGCTCCATGCTCCACCCAAGCTGTTCCCACCACCAATGCTAGGTCCACCTCCAGGGGTGCTTGGACCCACAAGCAAGTCTGCCCCCCCCAAGCTATTCGCTGGCAAGGTGAGTTTCTTGAGAGGGCTGAGTCCACCACCCAGGCTGTTCGCACTACTTTTAGCAGACAGCTGCGTGGGAGGATAGACCCCTGTGTCACCACTGTCAACATCGTTGCCCACATCCCTACATGGCAGCTCAAAAGGGAGTTCAGCTTCAGAGTCGCTGCCAGATCCTTCGAAGGCACTTCCAATTGAACCCCCTCTGGTAGACATCGACAACTTGGTTGACCGTGATTTGTTTACTACAGTGGGGCTTGCAGGACATGGCCGGTCAGCTGTGGTCTGCACAGGGGTGACGATGCTTGGTGATGGCATGCCAGCTAGGGCTTGGTCCAGGCTACTCCACCCCTCTTGGTGTGTGGGCAGAGTATTCAACAGGCTCTTGGCCACAGCCCCCCCCCCTAGCATGTCTCGAGCTGCATACGGACGAGGACCACCCGGCCCCCTGAAGCTGAGGGGTCTGGAGGCGAGCAGGGACATGGCCATATCACTATCACAGCTTGACAAGAGATCGTAGGTCTCGTTCGCAATGGCGACCATAGAGTTCTGAGCTCCTGGTTTGCCACCCACAGGCCAGGGTAGGATTCCTGAGATCCTGCCTGCTATCTGTGCGGCTAGAGAGGGTTGGGCGCGGCGCTTCAAAGGGGTTGGGTTCTCAGGGTCCTCCCAATGTTGATCTGCTGCAAGGCAAGGGAAGGGTAGGCAGCATGATATAAGTTTGTCTGAACTGAACCCCAAACAATCGTTTTACTGATGGGGCCCTGAGTTCGTGCTACAGTGATAATTTAATCATACAATTAGAATGCCTGCAGCTTGTGAGCTTGCAGGGTGCTGGGCGCGGCGCTTCAAAGGAGTTGGGTTCTCAGGGTCCTCCCAATGATGATCAGCTGCAAGGCAAGGGAAGGGTAGTATTTAGAGGGGGTAAATCCTGCTATCTCGAGCGCCTAACTATATGACCACTAAGCTAGAAAAACCCACTTTTAGATTTGACAACAAATCCTTGACACAGAAAACAAGACAAGATAGTCATACCTTGAATTTGAAATTTGAAAAAGATTTTGAATTTGAAACTTTAAAAAAACTGTCACAGAGAACAAAGCAAGATACTCCTATCTCATACCTTGAATTTAACATTTGAAAAAAGAATTTGAATTTGAAAATTTAAAACCTAATACTGACACAGAGAACAAGACAAGATAGTCCTACCTTGCAGTATAATTAAATAATCACTGTAGCACGAACTCAGAAAGATTGTATAATCACTGTAGCACGAACTCAGAAAGAATTAAATAATCACTGTAGCACCAACTCAGAAAGATTAAATGATCACTGTAGCACCAACTCAGAAACTCAGTGTAGCACGAACTAATCAATTAACTTAAATAATCACTGTAGCACGAACTTAACTTAAATAATCACTTAACTTAAATAATCACTTAACTTAACTAATCACTTAACTTAACTAATCACTTAACTTAAATAATCACTTAACTTAAATAATCACTGTAGCACGAACTCAGAAACTCACTGTAGCACGAACTCAGAAAGATTAAATACTCACTGTAGCACGAACTCAGGGCCCTCATCGGTAAAACGATTGTTTGGGGTTCAGTTCATCAGTGCCTTTTCTTTTTAAGCCCTTCCTACTACGGTTGGGCAAGTCTCTTTAGCCGATTTGGCCTACCCCTGGACTGTAACTTACATACCTTGAATGCCTGACTCCGAACCAGTGACATCTTCAGAAACAGTTGACCGGAATTCAAAATCCTCCATGGGCGCCACAGTTCCGAACAGGGCGGCGTCACTCAGTTTTGCTGACTGGCGGCATGAAGGTCGGCTATGGGGGGACCACGGACTACCCAGCGTCATAGGGCTTGATGCAAGTCTTGAAAATCGGCTAAGGGGGGACCACGGACCAGCTAGCACGGTAGGGCTTGATGTGAGTACTGATGATCTGGACCTAGAAGAAGAGGAAGTGAATGATGAACGGTCAGATACTAGGGTGCAACAATTCCACAGACCCACCCCACCCTTACCCCACCCCCCACACACTGACCCACTTCCCGATTAATGGGAAATTCGGCTCAAGGGTAGCTATAGTGAGTTAGTGATGCACTGGAGGTCTGGGAAGGACAGAAAACCACTTAGTGGGGCTAGCTATAAGTCTTAAAGATCTGGGTTGCAAGCAAGATCTGGGTTGCAAGCAAGATAAGCAAGATCTGGGATGCAAGCAAGATCTGGGTTGCAAGCAAGATCTGGGTTGTAAGCAAGATTAGCAAGATCTGGGATGCAAGCAAGATCTGGGTTGCAAGCATATCTGGGTTGCAAGCAAGATAAGCAAGATCTGGGATGCAAGCAAGATCTGGGTTGCAAGCAAGATCTGGGTTGCAAGCAAGTTAAGCAAGATCTGGGTTGCAAGCAAGATAAGCAAGATCTGGGATGCAAGCAAGATCTGGGTTGCAAGCAAGATAAGCAAGATCTGGGATGCAAGCAAGATCTGGGTTGCAAGCAAGATAAGCAAGATCTGGGATGCAAGAAAGATCTGGGTTACAAGAAAGATAAGCAAGATCTGGGATGCAAGCAAGATCTGGGTTGCAAGCAAGATAAGCAAGATCTGGGATGCAAGCAAGATCTGGGTTGCAAGCAAGATAAGCAAGATCTGGGATGCAAGCAAGATAAGCAAGATCTGGGATGCAAGCAAGATCCGGGTTGCAAGCAAGATAAGCAAGATCTGGGATGCAAGCAAGATCTGGGTTGCAAGCAAGATAAGCAAGATCTGGGATGCAAGAAAGATCTGGGTTGCAAGCAAGATAAGCAAGATCTGGGATGCAAGCAAGATCTGGGTTGCAAGCAAGATCGGGTTGCATACATACATACATACATACATACATACATACATACATACATGCATGCATACAAACTTACGTGTATATGCTATTGCGCATTATCTGGCTCTTGATGCTGCCTCTCATTATTCCGGGACTAGCATCCACCATTTCACCATCTTCCATGGACTCCTCAATGATGGCCTGCTGGCTTAGCTTTAAGCTTGTATGGTTAGCAGTGGCCTGGAGAGCATCCAAGTGTGCAGCAATGGCGGCATACTGCTCCGCACTGTCGTGTTTGCGAATAGCCTTCAGCATTGGGGTGTAGGGTGTAGGGGTTAGGGAGGTTAGGCTTTTGCAATGGCGGCATACTGCTCCGCACTGTCGTGTTTGCGAACAGCCTTCAGCATTTGGGTGTAGGGTGTAGGGGTTAGGGAGGTTAGGCTTTTGCAATGGCGGCATACTGCTCCGCACTGTCGTGTTTGCGAACAGCCTTCAGCATTTGGGTGTAGGGTGTAGGGTAAGAATGTAGGCTTTAGGGTGTAGGGGTTAGAGGGGTTAGGGTTTTGCAATGTCGGCATACTGCTCTGCACTGTCGTGTTTGCGAACAGCCATCGGCATTTGGGTGTAGGGTGTAGGGGTTCGGGGTTAGGCTTTTGCAATGGCTGATTACTGCTCTGCACTGCCATGTTTATGAATAGACTTCAGCGTTTGGGTGTAGGGTTTGGGCTTTAGGCTTTTGCAATGGCTGATTACTGCTCTGTACTGCCTTGTTTGCTAACAGACTTCAGCATTTCGGTGTAGGGTTTGGGCTTTAGGCTTTTGCAATGGCAGCATAGTGCTCTGCACTGACTTGTTTATGAACAGACTTTAGCATTTGGGTGTAGGATTTGGGCTTTAGGCTTTTGCAATGGCTGATTACTGCTCTTCAGTGCCATGTTTATGAATAGACTTCAGCATTTGGGTGTAGGGTTTGGGCTTCAGGCTTTTGCAATGGCTGATTACTGCTCTGCACTGCCATGTTTATGAGTAGACTTCAGCATTTGGGTGTAGGGTGTAGGCCTTAGGCTTTTGCAATGGCTGTTTACTTCTCTGCACTGACTTGTTTGCTAACAGACTTCAGCATTTGGGTGTAGAGTTTAGGCTAGTTCATGGTCAGACCCATGCGTTGCCATGCAGCGACAGAATGGCGACGTGACATCAGAAAAAAACCAGTGTGCCCTTGAATTTCACAAGCATGCATACACGTGATACAAACACATACAATGAGGAAACATTAATTTGCTATAGGCAGACCAATACACAGTCAGATTTGCTGCCTTGGAAGAGGTAGAGAACTTCCCTCCGTGCTGCAGCGCGGTAGTCCAAGCTCGGGCGCAGAGGGTCTGCAAAACCAAATAAAACCAACATGATAGCTATTTCCAGTATGTACACATGCATGCAAACGGAAGGGTTCCCTCAATCTCACGCCTGTGGCATGGCGTACTAATGTATTTGATTTATTTGATTTATTTGATTTCCACAGTGAGTAGTATAATGTGAAGCCAACACACATGAGTAGGGAACGGCAACTTATATTAGTGTTTGAAAAACTAATATTAGAGTTTGAAAAACTAATATTAACTAATATTATTATAGTGTCACAATAATATTAATTTTTCAAATAAATTTGAGATTATGGTGAGACGGACTAATATAATATTATGTAATATTATAATTCATTAATATTATATAACAATCCGAAGCCAACATACATGAGTGGTTCCCGAGGTGCTCCCATTGATAAGACCTTCGAGACTGACAAAACCTTCAAGACTGATGAAACAAGACCTTCGAGACTGACGAAACATACAGAGAATAGCCCCTTTCAGAAAATCAATTGGTCTAGTGGTACACCAAATTGCTTTGAGGATGCAGAGTCGGGGGTTTGATTCCCCCAACAGTCGCCCTGAGCGTTGCAGGATGTTGTCAACCGCGATGGTAGCTTGTCCAGTTGAGGTAGAAGACCGCTCTCTACCCGCGTATGACAGGTTCCCTTAATACCACGCCCCACTAGGCGTTATCATTACAACCCCATAGAAGCGGCGCACAGCTACCTCTCATAGTTGATTACAGTTGATCCACCCACCCCCACCCACCCACTTGACCCACACACACACAATTCACCCACCCACCCACCCACCCACAGTTCACCCACCCTCCCTCCCTACATAGAATGACCTTGGGCTACATATCATAGGGGGTTTATGTGTATGTATGTTACAGTCCAGGGGCAGGCCAAAATGAAATTTTGGTCCGAGTGAGATTTGAACCCCCGACCTCCAGATTTTGGCCAAGGGTAGAATAATCCGTGTGCTATTTATAGCTAAGTGCCCAAGAGGGTGAATACCTTCGTTTAGTGTTCTATGGCCCAGTCTGGCCCAGTCTGGAGGGCGGTAGGGTCCTGACAGTGTTGCTATAGGTCACGGCAACGGGAGTTTAAGCCCCACTGCCAGGGGAAGACAGTGGGCGTATCGACTCCGTTCTTTCGAGGGTGGTGGTGTTCCACTGCCAGGGCAAGAGCCATTTGTACTCTTTCTTTCTGCTGTCCTGTCTTGGTAGTGATTTGCTGAGTTTATGTAACGTATCCTCTCTCTCTCTCTCTCTCTCTCTCTCTCTCTCTCTCTCTCTCTCTCTCTCTCTCTCTCTCTCTCTCTTGCGGCGCAATTTTGTTGATTTGCAATTTTGTTGGTTTGTGGGGGTGCCTTCAAAACCCTTGTGCTTCCTGTTATGAACTCGGATGGTCTGCAGGCTGTGCTGCTGTCCTGTCTCGGCAATGATTTGCTGAGTTTATGTTACGAACCCTCTCTCGGTGTTCCACAGCCAGGGCAAGAGCCACTTGTAATCTTTTTTTCTATGCTTTGTATTGTCGCAGGCAGGGTAATTCAAAGCGCGCGCTTTTGCGCTTTTGAGCGCTGACTTTTTGACCCCCTCTGCGCTTTAAGCGCAGTTTTTTGCAACCCCTTGTGGGCGCTGCAAGCAATTTTTGCGCTTTTTGCACTACAAAGCGCAGTTTTAAATGTTTTTAAGTGCGCTAAAGCGCTGGCCAATTTGGCCATTTGAAGTACCCTGGTCGCAGGCTCATTTTTATGCTTTGGCCAAGAGGTAGAATAAGCCGTGTGCTATTTATATCTTAAGTGCCCAAGGGGGTGGATACCTTTTGTTTGGTGTCACATGCTATTTTTGCTTTGTTGTTGGTTTGGTTTGTGTTTGGTTTGGTTTGGTTTGTGGTTGGTTTGGTTTGTTGTTGGTTTGGTGTTACATGCTATTTTTGCTTTGTTGTTGGTGTTGGTTTGTGGTTGGTTTGGTTTGGTTTGTGTTTGGTTGGTTGTGGTTGGTTGGTAGTTTGGTTGTTGGTTGGTTTACATGCTATTTTTGCTTTGTTGTTGGTTTGGTTTGTTGTTGGTTTGGTTTGTGTTTGGTTTGGTTTGGTTTGTGGTTGGTTTGGTTTGTTGTTGGTTTGGTGTTACATGCTATTTTTGCTTTGTTGTTGGTTTGGTTTCTGGTTGGTTTGGTTTGTGTTTGGTTTGGTTTGGTTTGTGGTTGGTTTGGTTTGTTGTTGGTTTGGTGTTACATGCTATTTTTGCTTTGTTGTTGGTTTGGTTTGTGGTTGGTTTGGTTTGTGTTGGTGGGGTTTGTGTGGGTTGGTTGGTTTGTGTTGGTTGGTTTACATGCTAGTTTGCTTGTTGTGTTTGTTTGTGGTTTTTTTGTTTGGTTTGTTGTTGGTTTGGTTTGGTTTGTGGTTGGTTTGGTTTGTTGTTGGTTTGGTGTTACATGCTATTTTTGCTTTGTTGTTGGTTTGGTTTGTGGTTGGTTTGGTTTGTTGTTGGTTTGGTTTGGTTTGTGGTTGGTTTGGTTTGTTGTTGGTTTGGTGTTACATGCTATTTTTGCTTTGTTGTCAATCCACAGCGGCATGCTTTGTTGTCAATCCACGGCAGCATGCTTTGTTGTCAATCCACAGCAGCATGCTTTGTTGTCAATCCACGGCAGCATGCTTTGTTGTCAATCCACAGCGGAGCTTTGTGTCAATACAAGGAAGCATCAAGCATGCTTGTTGCAACCACGGCAGCAAGCTTTGTCTGTAATCAACGGCAGCATGCTTTGTTGTCAATCCACGGCAGCATGCTTTGTTGTCAATCCACGGCAGCATGCTTTGTTGTCAATCCACGGCAGCATGCTTTGTTGTCAATCCACGGCAGCATGCTTTGTTGTCAATCCACGGCAGCATGCTTTGTTGTCAATACCACGGCAGCTGCTTTGTTGTCAATCCACGGCAGCATGCTTTGTTGTCAATCCACGGCAGCATGCTTTGTTGTCAATCCACGGCAGCATGCTTTGTTGTCAATCCACGGCAGCATCCTTTGGCCCCAAACCTCTATTCAAGGTAGCTTCTTTCCGCCTCTAGTTTGTTCCTTTTTTTAATTGATCTAGGTTGTTTTCAGGTTTGTGGGGGTGCCTTAAAACCCTTGTGTTTCCGTGTTATTCTATTGGATGGTTGGCAGGCTGTGCTGCTGTCCAGTCTCGGCAGTGATTTGCTGAGTTTATGTAACAAAACCTCTCTCTCTCAGAACTGATTTTGGTAGTGCAGGTGTGTTTTTCAGGCTGTCATCCTACCCCCCTGCCCAGTCTCTCTCTCTCTCTCTCTCTCTCTCTCTCTCTCTCTCTCTCTCTCTCTCAGGTAGCAACTGTACCTGAACTTGAACTTGGTGAAAGAGCTTCTCATCATCTTCGGCAGTAAAAAAACGACTACGGGGGGAAATGTAAACGCGGAAAGAAAAAGAAAAAAATCATTTCCCTCCTTCTTTGTATCATTTCTACCGTTTGTATGCAAGTTAGATGTGTATACCACCCACCAGGGTAATTCAAAGTGCGCGCTTTTGTGCTTTTGAGCGCTGAATTTTTGACCCCCTCTGCGCTTTAAGCGCAGTTTTTTGCAACCCCCTGTGGGCGCAGCAAGCAATTTTTGCGCTTTTTGCACTACAAAGCGCAGTTTTTTTGTTTTCAAGTGCGCTAAAGCGCTGGCCAATTTGGCCATTTGAAGTACCCTGGTCTGGCGTCAAGACGTCCCAAGGTTATTAAATTTTGACTGGCGATTTCGCCAAATCCTGGCGATTTTGACCAATATTGACATACACGTGCACATGCACATACACATGCACATACACATACACATGCACACACACATACACAAACACTTGCATATGCACATTCACATGCACATACATATATCCACATGCACATGCTCATATAAACACACATGCACATACACATATCCACACCCTGCCACCCACCTGTCCACCATTATACATACACATATCCACACCCTGCCACCCACCTGTCCACCATTGTACATACATGAAGCAGCAATTATATAGATTTGATACCCTGTTGATTTGAGTTGATTTGAGTTGATTTGAGTTGTAATGAGATGAGAAGACTGCTCCATGAATCTGATAGCTACAAAAAAACGTAAAAACGTAAAGACGGAGGTGTCTATAAAGCAGCAATAATATACATACACTTGCTGCACACAAATACACGGAAACCTGGCCCCACCTGTTTTTTAGCCCCACGCTCTTCTTTGCTTCTCCTGAGAACTTTCCGTGGAAGCAATGGCATGCTGAGGTTTTGTAACTGGAGAAACTGCAAGGGGTAGAGGTGGAACATGTGGGGCAGAGGTGGGACATGTGGGGTGGAAGCATGGTGGACGTCGGTGATTATCAAGGAAGGCGGATCTGATGTGGACGTGGGACATGTGGGGCAGAGGTGGGACATGTGGGGTGGAAGCATGGTGGACGTCGGTGATTATCAAGGAAGGCGGATCTGATGTGGACGTGGGACATGTGGGCAGAGGTGGGAGATGTGGGGGTGGAAGCATGGTGGACGTCGGTTGATTATCAAGGAAGGCGGATCTGATGTGGACGTGGACATGTGGGGCAGAGGTGGGACATGTGGGGTGGAAGCATGGTGGACGTCGGTGATTATCAAGGAAGGCGGATCTGATGTGGACGTGGGACATGTGGGGCAGAGGTGGGACATGTGGGGTGGAAGCATGGTGGACGTCGGTGATTATAAGGCGGCGGATCTGATGTGGACGTGGGACATGTGGGGCAGAGGTGGGACATGTGGGGTGGAAGCATGTGTGGACGCGGTGGTGTGATATCAAGGAAGGCGGAATTGAGGTGGACGTGCGGAATGTGGGCAAGAGGGGGACCATTGTGGGGTGGAAGCAGGTGGACATCGGGATTATCACGAAGGCGGATAGGATGTGGACGTGGGACATGTGGGGCAGATGTGGGGTGGAGGTGGGTGACGATCAAGGAAAGTGGGAATGGGGCAAGGAAGGTGGATGTGGGGTGGAGGCAGAGTGGTCGTGGGAGATTTTCTAGGAAGGTGGTCGTTTCCATGGGGACAAGGAAGGTGGATGTGGGGTGGACATGGAACATGTGGGGCCGGCGGTTGGTGGAGGTGGGTGGTCTAAGGAGGGAAGGTGGGCATGGGCAAGAAGGTGGACGGGTGGGGTGGCTGTGAGTGAATTGTGGGGCAGACATTAGGTGGAGGTGGGTGATGATCAAGGAAAGTGGGCATGGGGCAAGGAAGGTGGAGGTGGGGTGGATGTGGAACATGTGGGGTGGAGGCAGGGTGGACGTGGGAGATTTTATAGGAGGGTGGGCATGGGACAAGGAAGGTGGATGTGGGGTGGATGTGGGACATGTGGGGCAGACATTACGTGGAGGTGGGTGATGATCAAGAAAGCTAGGCTTGGAACAAGGAAGGTGGATGTTGGTGGACATGGGACATGCGAGGTGGACGTTAGGTGGAGGTAGGTGATGATCAAGGTAGCTAGACATGGGACAAGGAAGGTGGATGTGGGGTGGATGTGGGACATGTGGGGCATACATTAGGTGGGTGGTGATCAAGGAAGCTAGGCATGGGACAAGGAAGGTGCATGTGGGGTGGATGTGGGACATGTGGGGCAGACATTAGGTGGGTGGTGATCAAGGAAGCTAGGCATGGGACAAGGAAGGTGGATGTGGGGTGGACGTGGGATTTTTTCTAGGAAGGTGGGCGTGGGACAAGGAGGGTGGATGTGGGGTGGACATGGGACATGCAAGGTAGACGTTAGGTGGAGGTAGGTGATGATCAAGGAAGCTAGACATGGGACAAGGAAGGTGGATGTGGGGTGGACGTGGGATATTTTCTAGGAAGGTGGGCGTGGGACAAGGAGGGTGGATGTGGGGTGGACATGGGACATGCAAGGTAGACGTTAGGTGGAGGTAGGTGATGATCAAGGAAGCTAGACATGGGACAAGGAAGGTGGATGTGGGTGGACATTGAACAAGTGGGGCAGATGTTAGGTGGAGGTGGGTGATGATCAAGGAAAGTGGGCATGTGGCAAGAAAGGTGGATGTGGGATGGACGTTAGGTGGAGGTAGGTGATGAGGGTCGTCGACCGGCATGGTAACTAGACTTACCTCAAGGAACTCCACAGAATCAGCCGCCAGGCCTCTAGGAACTGTGATAACCTCATTTCCTTCACCACCACCTTCTGCCTGCCATGTAAAAGAGAAACAAATGATGAGTTATGGGCTTCATATTTATCAGTGGGGCCTCTGGGAACCACAAAACAGTGATAACCTCATTTCCTTCACCACCACCTTCTGCCTGATATGTAAAAGGGAAACACATAATGAGTGGTGGGCTTGTTATTTATCAGTGGGGGACCTGGGAACCACGAAACAGTGATAACCTCATTTCCTTCACCAACACCATGGCATGTGGATCTAATGTAAAAGGGAAACTAATGATGAGTCGTGGGCTTGTTATTCATCAGTGGGGCTCTGGGAACTGTGAATCCATGTTGAACTCATTTCCTTCACCACCACCTTCTTCCTGCTACGTAAAAGGGAAACAAATGATGAGTTATGGGCTTCATATTTATCAGCAGGGCCTCTGGGAACCACGAAACAGTGATAACCTCATTTCCTTCACCACCACCTTATGCCTCCTATGTAAAAGGGAAACAAATGATGAGTCGTGGGCTTGTTATTTATTAGTGAGGCCTCAATGAACCATGAGCCTGTTTAGGCCTAATTTCCTTCACCAACACCTTCTGCTTCTTACATAAAAGGGAAACAAATGATGATTTGTGGGCTCGTCATTTATCAGTGGGGCCTCTGGGAACCGTAAGTATGTGATCAATTCATTTCGTTCACCACCACCTCCTGCCTGCCACGTAAAAGGGAAATGCGAAGTAGTTGTGAATGATTGTCTGGGTTCCAGCTTATCAATGCCTTTTTGTTAGTTTTAAGCCCCTCCTGCCGTGGTTGGGCAAGTCCCTTTAGCCTATTGGGCCTAACCCTGTACTTTGAAAACATACAGTCCAATCAAGATCACAGACACACCTGTACTGTGAAATCATACAGTCCACTCAAGATCACAGACACACCTGTACTGTACTGTAACAACATACATAATGCCCACTCAAGATCATAGACACAACTCACCTGTCCCCCACCACCACCCCAACCACTCGCCCTGAAAAGGGACCCACCACCCCAACCACTCGCCCTGAAAAGGGACCCCACCCCCAACTACTCGCCCTGAAAAGGACCCACCACCCCAACCACTCGCCCTGAAAAGGACCCACCACCCCACCCCAACCATTCGCCCTGAAACGGACCTACCACATAACCCCCCCAACCACTCGCCCTGAAAAGGGACCCACCCACCCCAACTACCTCGCCCTGAAAAGGGACCCACCACCCCCCAACCACTCGCCCTGAAAAGGGACCCCACCACCCAACCACTCGCCCGAAAAGGGAACCCCCACCACCCCAACCAACACCCCCTCGCCCTGAAAGGGACCCACCACCCCAACTACTACTCGCCCTGAAAGGGACCCCCACCCCAACTACTCGCCCTAAGAAGAGGGACCCACCACCCCAACTACTACCGCCCTGAAAAGGACCCACCACCCCAACTACTCCCCCCCCTCCTTCGCTAAAAGGACCCACCACCCACCACTACCCTCGCCCTGAAAAGGGACCCACCACCCAAACACTCGCCCTGAAAGGACCCACCACCCCAACCATCGCACTGAAAAGACCCACCACCCCAACCACTGCCCTGAAAAGGACCCCCACCCCACACACTCGCCTGAAAAGGGACCACCCCCCAACTACTCGCCCTGGGAAGGGACCACCACCCCAACCACTCGCCCTGAAAAGGGACCCCACCCCCCCAACTACTCGCCCTGAAAAGGGACCCACCACCCCAACCACTCGCCCTGAAAAGGGACCCACCACCCCAACCACTCGCCCTGAAAAGGGACCCACCACCCCAACCACTCGCCCTGAAAAGGGACCCCCCCCCCCAACCCCAACCATTCGCCCTGAAAAGGGACCCACCACCCCAACTACTCTCGCCCTGAAAAGGGACCCACCACCCCCAACTACTCGCCCTGAAAAAGGACCCACCACCCCAACTACTCGCCCTGAAAAGGACCCACCACCACAAACACTCGCCCTGAAAAGGGACCCACCACCCCAACTACTAGCCCTGAAAAGGGACCCACCACCCCCAACCATTCGCCCTGAAAGGGACCCACCACCCCAACCACTCGCCCTGAAAAGGGACCCACCACCCCAACCACTCGCCCTGAAAAGGGACCCACCACCCCAACCACCCGCCCTGAAAGGACCCACCACCCCAACTACTCGCCCTGAAAAGGGACCCACCACCCAACCACTCCTCGCCCTGAAAAGGGACCCACCACCCCAACTCTCACCCAGAAAGGGACCCACCACCCCAACCACTCGCCCTGAAAAGGGGACCCACCACCCCAACTACTCCCCTGAAAGGGACCCACCACCCCAACCACTCGCCCTGAAAAGGGAACCCACCCACCCAACTACTCACCCTGAAAAGGGACCCACCACCCCAACCACTCGCCTGAAAAGGGACCCACCACCCACAACCCAACCAGTTCCCCTGAAAAGGAACCCACCACCCCAACCACACACTCACCTGAAAGGGACCCAACCACCACCAACCAACATCGCCCTGAAAAGGGACCACACCCAACTACTCGCCCTAAAGACCCACCACCCCCAACACTCCCCTGAAAAGGGACCCACCACCCCAACTACTACCCACCCTGAAAGGGACACACCACCCCAACCATCGCCCTGAAAAGGGACCCACCCACCCCAACCCAACCATTCGCCCTGAAAAGGAACCCCCGACCAACCACTAACCTGAAAAGGACCCACCACCCCAACCACTCGCCCTGAAAGGGACCCACCACCCCAACCACTCGCCCTGAAAAGGGAACCCACCACCCCAAACTACTCGCCCTAAAAAGGACCCACCACCCAACCACTGGCCCTGAAAGGGACCCACCACCCAACCACTCGCCCTGAAAAGGGACTACCACCCCAACTACTTGCCCTGTAAAGGGACCCACCACCCCAACCACTCGCCCTGAAAAGGGACCCACCACCCCAACCACTCGCCCTGAAAAGGGACCCACCACCCCAACTACTCCCTGAAAAGGAACCCACCACCCCAACCACTCGCCCGGAAAAGGACCCACCACCCCAACCACTCGCCCTGAAAAGGGACCCACCCCCCCAACTACTCGCCCTGAAAAGGGACCCACCACCCCAACCCTCGCCCTGAAAAGGGACCCACCACCCCAACCCACTCGCCCTGAAAAGGGACCCACCACCCCAACCACTCGCCCTGAAAAGGGACCCACCACCCCAACCCCAACCATTCGCCCTGAAAAGGAACCCACCACCCCAACCACTCGCCCTGAAAAGGGACCCACCACCCCAACTACTCGCCCTGAAAAGGGACCCACCACCCCAACTACTCGCCCTGAAAAGGGACCCACCACCCCAACCACTCGCCCTGAAAGGGACCCACCACCCCAACACTACTCGCCCTGAAAAGGGACCCACCCCCCCAACCACTCGCCCTGAAAAGGGACCCACCACCCCACCACTCGCCCTGAAAAGGGACCCACCACCCCACCCACCACTCGCCCTGAAAAGGGACCCACCACCCCACTACTCGCCCGAAAAGGGAACCCACCACCCCAACCACTCGCCCTGAAAAGGGACCCCACCACCCCAACTACTCGCCTGAAAAGGGACCCACCACCCCAACCACTCGCCCGAAAAGGGACCCACCACCCCAACTACTCACCCTGAAAAGGGACCCACCACCCCAAACCACTCTGCCCTGAAAAGGGACCCCACCACCCCCACCACATCGCCCTGAAAAGGACCCACCACCCACACCACCCTCACCCTGAAAAGGACCCACCACCCCACCACTCCCCCTAAAAGGGACCCACCACCCCAACTACTCGCCCTGAAAAGGGACCCACCACCCCAACCACTCGCCCTGAACAGGGACCCACCACCCCAACTACTCACCCTCACCTGAAAAGGACACACACCCCAACCACTCGCCCTGAAAAGGGACCCACCACCCCAACCCCAACCATTCGCCCTGAAAAGGAACCCCCACCCCAACCACTCACCCTGAAAAGGGACCCACCACCCCAACCACTCGCCCTGAAAAGGGACCCACCACCCCCAACTACTCGCCCTGAAAAGGGACCCACCACCCACAACCACTTGCCCTGAAAAGGAACCCACACACCCCCACCTACTCCGCCCTGAAAAAGGGACCCACCACCCCCACTACTGCCCTGAAAAGGGACCACACCCCAACCACCGCCTGAAAAGGGACCCACCACCCCAACTACTCGCCCTGAAAAGGGACCCACCACCCCAACCACTCGCCCCCTGAAAAGGGACCCACCACCCCAACCACTCGCCCTGAAAAGGACCCCCACCCACCACCAACAACCTCGCCCTGAAAAGGGACCCACCACCCCAACCCCTCGCCCTGAAAAGGGACCCACCACCCCAACTACTCGCCCTGAAAAGGGACCCACCACCCCAACCACTCGCCCTGAAAAGGGACCCACCACCCCAACTACTCGCCCTGAAAAGGGACCCACCACCCCAACCACTCGCCCTGAAAAGGGACCCACCACCCCAACTACTCACCCTGAAAAGGGACCCACCACCCCAACCACACGCCCTGAAAAGGGACCCACCACCCCAACCCCAACCATGTCGCCTGAAAGGAACCCACCCCACCACCACCACCCACCACTCACCTGAAAAGGACCCAACCACCCCAACCACTCGCCCTGAAAAGGGACCCACCACCCAACTACTACTACTCCCCGAAAAGGGACCCACCACCCCAACCACTCGCCCTGAAAAGGACCCACCACCCCAACTACTCACCCTGAAAGGCACACACACCACCCAACCACTCCGCCTGAAAAGGGACCCACCACCCAACCCCAACCATTCCCCTGAAAAGGGACCCACCACCCCAACCACTCACCGCCCTGAAAAGGGACCCCCACCCCCAACCACTCGCCCTGAAAGGGACCCACCACCCCAACTACTCGCCCTGAAAAGGGACCCACCACCCCACCACTCGCCCTGAAAGGGACCCACCACCCCAACTACTCCCCTAAAAAGGGACCCACCACCCAACCCTGGCCCTAAAGGGACCCACACCCAACCACTCGCCCTGAAAAGGGACCCACCACCCCACCACTACTGCCCTGCCCTGTAAGGGACCCACCACCCCAACCACTCCCCTGAAAAGGGACCCACCACCCAACACAATCGCCTGAAAAGGGACCCACCCCCCCCAACTACTCGCCCTGAAAAGGGACCCACCACCCCAACACTCGCCCTGAAAGGGACCCACCACCCACACCACTCGCCCTGAAAAGGGACCCACCCCCCCAACTACTCGCCCTGAAAAGGGACCCACCACCCCAACCACGCCCTGAAAAGAGGGACCCACACCCCAACCACTGCCTGAAAAGGGACCCACCACCCCAACCCCAACCATCGCCCTGAAAAGGGCTCACCACCCAACTACTCGCCTCTGAAAAGGGACCCACCACCCCAACCACTCGCCCTGAAAAGGGACCCACCACCCCAACTACTCCGCCTGAAAAGGGACCCACCCCACAACCACTCGCCCTGAAAAGGGACCCACCACCCAACTACTCACCCTGAAAAGGGACACACACCAACCCACCCCAACCACTCGCCTGAAAAGGGACCCCCACCCCAACCTCCACTTCGCCCTGAAAAGGGACCCACCACCCCAACACACTCACCCTGAAAAGGACCCACACCCCAACCACTCGCCCTGAAAAGGGACCCACCATCCCCAACCTACTCGCCCTGAAAAGGGACCCACCACCCCAACGCACTCGCCCTGAAAAGGACCCACCACCCCAACACTACTCGCCCTGAAAAGGGACCCCACCACCCCACAACTACCTGCCCTGAAAAGGGACCACCACCCCAACCACTCGCCCTGAAAGGACCCACCACCCCAACTACTCGCCCTGAAAAGGGACCCACCACCCAACCACTCGCCTGAAAAGGGACCCACCACCCCAACCACTGCCCTACAATGACCGCACCACCCAACCATCGGCCCTGAAAGGGACCACCACCACCCCAACTCTGCGCTCGCCCTGAAAAGGGACCACCACCCCCCAACCACATCGCCCTGAAAAGGGACCCACCACCCCAACTACTCCCCTGAAAAGGGACCCACCACCCAACACTCGCCCTGAAAAGGACCCCACCCCAACCACTCGCCCTGAAAAGGGACCCACCACCCCACCCAACCACTCGCCTGAAAAGGGACCCACCACCCCAACCACCGCCCTGAAAAGGGACCCACGGACCCCAACTACTCGCCCTGAAAAGGCGCCACCACCACCAACACACCTCGCCTGAAAAGGGACCCACCACCCCAACGCCAAGACCATTCGCCAAAAGGAGACCCACCACCCCAACCACTCTCGCCCTGAAAAGGGACCAACCACACCAACCCCAACTACATCGCCCTGAAAAGGGACCCACCACCCAACCCTAACCACCGCCCTGAAAAGGACCCACCACCCCAACACTCGCCCTGAAAAGGGACCCACCACCACCCAACAACTCGCCCTGAAAAGGGACCCACCACCACCCAACCCTCGCCCTGAAAAGGGACCCCACCCACCACCCAACTACCGCCTGAAAGGGACCCACCACCCCACCCCCCCAACACTCACATCGCCTGAAAGGGACCCACCCCACCACTTGCCTAAAAGGACCAGCACACCGCCCCAACACCACACTACGCCCTGAAAAGGGACACCCACCCCCACCCCAACCCACTCCGACCTGAAAAGGACCCACCACCCCCAACCACTCTCCGCCTGAAAGGGACCCAACCATTCCCCAACCAACTCGCCCTGAAAAGGGACCCACCACACACCACCCCCAACTACTCTGCCCGGAAAAGGGACCCCACCCCAACCACCGCCCTGAAAAGGGACCCACCACCCCACACCACTATCGCCCTGAAAAGGGACCCACCACCCCAACACTCGCCCTGAAAAGGGAACCCACACCCACCCACCCCACTACTCGCCTGAAAAGGGACCCACCACCCCAACCACTACGCACTCGCCCTGAAAGGGACCCACCCCCCACCCAACACTCCCCTGAAAGGGACCCACCACCCAAACACTGCCTGAAAAGGGACCCACCACACCCACACCACCACTACTCGCCCTGAAAGGGACTCACCCACCACTCCACACTCGCCTGAAAGGACCCACCACCCAAACCTGCTGAACATGGGACCCCAACAGCTGACCCCACCACCCCAACCACTCGCCCTGAAAAGGGACCCACCACCCCAACCACGCCCTGAAAGAAAAACCGACGCACCACCACCCCCCAACTACTCGCCCTAAAAGGACCCACCACCCCCACCACCCTTCGCCTGAAAAGGGACCCACACCCCAACCCACACCATCTCTGGCCGCCTGAAAGGGACCCACCCACCCAACCCGCCCTGAAAAGGGACCCACCCCCAACTACTCGCCCTGAAAAGGGACCCACACCCAACCACTCGCCCCTGAAACGGGACCCACCAACACCACCACCCAACCACTCGCCCTGAAAAGGGACCCACCACCCCACCACTCGCCCCTGAAAGACCCCACCACCCCACAACTCGCCCTGAAAGGGACCCACACCACCCCAACCACTCGCCCTGAAAGGGACCGCCCCCACTACTCGCCCGAAAAGGACCCACCACCCACCACTCGCCCTGAAAGGGACCCACCACCCAACACTCCTGAAAGGGACCCACCACCCCAACAGCCACTCGTCCACCTGAAAATGGACCCACCACCCCAACTACTCTCGCCTGAAAGGGACCCACCACCACCCCAACCACTGGCCCTGAAAGGACCCACCACGCCCCCCACCACGCCCCTGAAAAGGACCACCACCCACCCCAACTACTACTAACTCGCCCTGAAAAAGGGACCCACCACCCCAACCACTCGCCCTGAAAAGGGACCCCACCACCCCACACCACCCTCGCCCTGAAAAGGACCCACCACCCCAACTACTCGCCCTGAAAGGGACCCTACCACCCCAACCACTCGCCCTGAAAGGACCCCCCCACCCCCCACCCCACCATTCGCCCTGAAAAGGGACCACCACCCCAACCACACCATCGACCACTGAAAAGGGACCCACCACAACCAATCTCCCCTGAAAAGGGACCACACCACCCCAACCACTCGACGGCCCTGATAAAGGGACCCACCACCCCAACCACTCGCCCTGAAAGGGGACCCACGCACCACCAACTAACTCGCCCTGAAAGGGACTCCACCACCACCCAACCACTCTGCCCTGAAAAGGGACCCACCACCCCAACCACTCGCCCTGAAAAGGGACCCACCACCCCAACTAACTCCGCCCTGAAAAGGGACCCATCCAACCCCAACCACTCCTCGCCTGAAAAGGACCCACCACCCCCAACCCCAACCATCGCCCCTGAAAAGGGACCCACACACCCAACCACCGTCCCCGAAAAGGGACCCCACCCCCAACTACTCGCACCTGAAAAGGGACCCACCACCCCAACCACGCCCCTGAAAAGGGACCCACCACCCAACCACTCGCCTGAAAAGGACCTGGCCCCACCCCAACCACTCGCCCTGAAAAGGACCCACCACCCCAACCACTCGCCCTGAAAAGGGACCCCCCACCACCCAACTCCACATCCGGCGCCCTGAAAAGGGACCCACCACCCCAACCACTCGCCCTGAAAAGGGACCCACCACTCGCACCACCCCACCACTGCGCCGAAAAGGACTCGCACCACCCCCAACCACTCGCCCTGAAAGGGACTACCAGCCCATGAAAAGGACACCACCACCTACTCGCCCTGAAAAGGGACCCACACCACCACCTAACAACTACGTCCGCATCCGGAAAAGGGACCCACCACCCCAACGCAACTCGCGCCCTGAAAAGGGACCACCCACCACCCCAACCACTCGCACTGAAAAGGGACCCACCACCCAAACCCACATCGCCTGAGAAATGGACCCACCCACCAACACGTCCTCGCCCTGAAAAGGGACCACCACCCCAACTACTCCGCCTGAAAAGGGACCCACCACCCCAACCACTCGCCCTGAAAGGGACCCACCCACCCAACCACTCGCCCTGAAAAGGGACCCACCACCCCAACACTCGCCCTGAAAAGGGAGCCCACCACCCCAACCATCGCCCTGAAAAGGGACCCCACCACCCAACTACTCGCCCTGAAAAGGACCCACACCCACACCACCGCCAACCTACTCGCCCTGAAAAGGACCCACCACCCCAACCACTCGCCCTGAAAGGGACCCACCACCCCAACATACTCGCCTGAAAGGACCCCAGCACCCACCCCAACCACTCGCCTTGAAAAGGGACCCACCACCCCAACCACTCGCCCCCTGAAAAGGGACCCACCACCCCAACCACACTCGCCCTGAAAAGGGACCCACCACCCCAACTACTCGCCCTGAAAAGGGACCCCCACACCCCAACTACTCGCCCTGAAAAGGGACCCACCACCCCAACCACCACTCCCGCCCTGAAAGGGACCCACACCACCCCAACCAACCATCGCCCTGAAAAGGGACCCACCACCCCACCACGTTCGCCCAACCACTCGCCCTGAAAAGGCCCCACCACCCAACTACTACTCCCTTAAAAGGGACCCACCACCCCCAACCACTCGCCTGAAAAGGACCCCACCACCCAACCACTCGCCCTGAAAAGGGACCCACCACCCAACTACTCGCCCTGAAAAGGGACCCCCCACCCAACCACTCGGCAACCCTCCAGCCCTGAAAAGGGACCCACCACCCCAACACACTACCGCCCTGAAAGGGACCCACCACCCAACCACCGCCTGAATAGGACCCCACCCCAACCCCAACCTTACCTCTGAAAAGGACCCACCACCCAACCACTCGCCCTGAAAGGGACCCACCACCCCACCAACCTGCCCTGAAAAGGGACCCACCACCCCAACCACTCGCCCTGAAAAGGGACCCACCACCCCAACCACTCGCCCTGAAAAGGGACCCACCACCCCAACTACTCGCCCTGAAAGGGACCCACCACCCCAACCACTCGCCCTGAAGGACCCACCACCCACACCCAACTTACTCGCCCTGAAAAGGGACCACACCCCCCACACTCGCCCTGAAAAGGGACCCACCACCCCAACCCACATCGTCGCCCTGAAAGGACGGGCCACCACCCAACCATCCTGCCTGAAAAGGACCCACCACCCCAACCACTCGCCCTGAAAAGGGACCCACCACCCCCAACTACTCGTGCGCCTGAAAAGGGACGGGCCACACCCAACCACTCTCGCCATGAAAGGGACCCCCACACCAGCCCAAATCCACCTCGCCCTGAAAAGGGACCCACCACCCCAACACTCGCCCTGAAAAGGACCCACCACCCCAACCACTGCCCTGAAAAGGGGACCCACCACCCCAAACCACTCGCCTGAAAAGGGACCCCCACCACCAACCACTCGCTCGCTCCCCCGAAAAGGACTCCA
>JACBWV010000610.1:75679330-75759330 GCA_013435795.1 Chlamydomonas sp. ICE-L
CCAAGCTGTTGTTTTGCAACTGTTTACCCCCTCTCCCCCCCCCCCATCTCTCCCACTCCCCCCACCCCACCCCACCCCCACCCACCCACTCCACCCCCACACCACAAATCCCCTATCCCCCATCCCTCCCACCCCCACCCCCTACCCCCCACCTCAACCTCCCCTTTGCAGGCTGTACCCTCCTCTCCCCCCCCCCCACCCCCACACCCCACCCACACAATCCCCTCATTCCCCCACACCCAACCTACCCCCAACCCCCACACCCCACCTCCCACCACCCCCCCAACCTCCCCTCTGCAGGTTTGTTTCACCCACCTCTCCCACCCATCCTCCCCCCCCGATGACGTTGGAGCCACTCTTGTCTACCTGAGCGCCTGCGGGTTTATGGACCCTGCCAACATAGCCTCTCCCTCTAGCGCTGACGGGCCAAGGGGGCAGCGTTTACCTAGTGCGGGTGCAGCTGTCATTTCATGGGGCATGCTTCAGGCAGTGCTTCATGGGATGGACGTGCGACTGCCGACTGAGCACGCTAATGGTAGCCCAGTCCAGCCTGGGGGCTTTGATCGCGGGTGAGTGACTGTGTGTGTGCATGCGTCACTTGTTTCTTGGGCCATGGCTCCTTCGGTGCACATGGGATGACGTGGGCGACAATGCCAACGAGCACGCTAGGTAGGTAGCCCCGTGCGGCGTGGGCAGCCGTGGGGGCTTTGACCCGTGGTGGCAACTACGTGTGTGCATGCGTCAAGGCAATGGCAATGGCTAATGGTAGCCCAGTGCAGCCTGGGGGCTTTGATCATGGGTGAGTAACTACGTATGTGCATGACCCATGTCAATGGCTTAAATGTAATTCGCTGTCAGCTTGGTCCAGGTGAGGGGTATAGGGAAGTACGTGTGTGCATGCGTCAGTTGTATCTTGGCCCCTGAACTCCGGTTGCCGTGATCAAAGGAGCATGGGAGTAATGAGGATAAGACCACGTGACACAAACAGCGCTTGCTAATCGGTGGGAAAGAAGACCAACATGGGCCAGTCCTGGGCATTTGATCATGGTGAGTAACTCTGTTGTGTGCATGACTTATGAACCATGGATCAGATGTGGCAAAAAGGGGTGAAGCGGGACCTTTGCATATGCCCTGCCCATTAAAGCCGATTGAAGGATACAGTAGATAAGAGGGACAATGTGAGACAAAATAAGTGAGGAGTAAGAGAAAAAATACATAGTATTAATACAGTATAAGAACAGCACAAAATTAAATAAGAGGCACAAAAAAATGCAGTATTCAGTGATACAGATGTAGAAAAAACCATATACATTTACAATGATAAATAGAATATACATGTAATAGTGTAAAATAAAATAAATATACAAAAAATATACTGAACTAAATAGGTACTAAATATAAAAAACATAACCATAAATATACATGATCAATATAACATTTAAATGTTATTTTGTTTTTTTTGTAACATACCATATAAACACGTAGAAACCTATAGCAGGTATCCCATATACAGCTATTATACATAAATAACAAATACATAGGTCACAGATATAGCCTTATCACGGTATACAAAACAAATCAACAAGTGAATAACTTATAGCCAAAATACCATCTACAAATATAAAAACCAAATGCAGTATAATCATATACCAAGGCTGTAACAGAGGTATACCCAATAAATACATAATAAATAATAGTAATACATACACCATTACCCATGTATAAAGAATAAAAGAAGGAAAGTGACAGATAAAACTATACCGAAGGTATACAAAAACAAATACATAACTGTAAATATCAGTACACACAACACAACTGTACAACATGTAAGAGATAACGAAAGAACTATACAGATAGCATATGCAAAGGTATACAAAAACAAATAAATAAATAGTAAATACAGTACACCATGTACACATGTATAGATAAAGAAATACAGCATAACATATACAAAGGTATACAAAAACAAATAAATAAATAGTAAATACAGTACCCATAGTACACATGATATAGTACAAAAAGAAGAAATAAACAGTAAATGAAACAAATAATACCAAAAAAAAGGCCGTTGTCACGAACAATAAAATATAATACACACTAAAAAAAAAAGAAACTTTGTATTGTTGAGGCCACTGCAAGCGTTTCACGCAGTTGTATTTTCTACTTTTCTACACAAAAAAACACGGTGTGGGCAGCAGAAACGCGCATTTTTTTGCGCTTCTTTGCAACTCAAGCGCTCAACCAATTTGATGTTGTTGCGCTTTTAAGAAAAGCCGCTGACCAATTTGCCAAAATGTATACCCTGTATGTAATCAATGGCCCCTATATCAATGTCCTAGTATGCCTTGTGTATGTAGATATTGCTATATCAGTGTTAGTCTTTACATATCAATAAATAAATATTACTATTAATAACAACGCGTATTCATGTTTTTTTATTTCAGATTTCTGTAGTCTCAGGTTGATGCTAACTTTGGACTACTCACCGGAATCGCAAAAGGACGGAGCCTGGGTGGGGTCGGGGGTAGTGTCCCGATAATCGGGGGGTGTGTGGGTGTGGGCGTCCGGGGGGTGTAGCAGCATTGCGGGAATGAGACACCTCTTCGAATAAAATAAACACTGTGGGCCTTATTCCAACAAAGACACGGCATGAGGTTTTGAGGTGGGGGCCAATCCCCGTTTGCATTTTGTGTTTTTCACTGGGGCCAACCACCAAATGCCTATGTATCGTATATATGCTAATATCAGTGTGTAGTATTCCTACATATACATAAATAAATAAATAAATAAAAAATAAATAAAATAGTGACTTAAAAACCATGTGTGTATTCCTACATAAGACCGAAATAAATAAACAAATAAGACATAGTACGTAAAAATCAGTGGTGTAGTTGCTCCTACATATACAATCATAAATAAATAAATAATAAATAAATAATAGTACGTAAAATACCAGTGTGTAATTTCCTGTTCATACAATAAATAAATAATACATATAATAAGAGGAATAATCAAGTGTGTAGTATTCCTACATATACATAATAAATAAATAAATAAATAGTACGTAAAATCAGTGTGTAGTATTCCTACATATACATAAATAAATAAATAATATACGTAATATCAGTGTGTAGTATTCCTACATATACATAAAATAAAGAACTAAATTAAAAAATAAATAATAGTACGTAAATCAGTGTGTAGTAATTCCGGTATATCATAAATAAAACTATACGCCTAAGTACAAGCGTGAAGGTGATTGGGGTGTGGGGCCTCCCACGTTTGCCTTCACTCCAACTACTGGGGCCAGCCACCAAAAGCTTATGTATCGTATATATGCCAATATCTTTTCTGGCATCTGTACCCATGTTATAACTCTAAATCTGAATCAAACTTTGAATCTAAATCTGGATGTAAATCAAAAGCTACATCTAATTTAAAAAAACTTAGTATGAATGCCTTGGCCGACTTGGCCGTAAGCATTTGGATGTCACGTGGAGGAGGGGCCCCCCATTTTCCCACACATCTGCCCCTAGGTCCGGGTTTAGGGGGGGCCTTAGCCTTTGGAATGAATGGCTGAGTCCCCAGTTTTATAATTTGACCCCCCTCCCTCGTTGGGATCTCCTCAACCCACCTGTCAGTGGGGGTGGATATGGACCCCCCCAGCATGAGTATGGCACAAGGTACGCAGAGCATATAATTGTTTGTTTTTTTGTTCACATATTATATGTTATATATTAGTATATTATATCTATATATATCTTTAGTATGCAAAGTCCATATAAATGTTTTTGGTTTTGTTACGTATTAATTTATCTATCTTATATAGATATATTATATATATATATATATTATATATATCAATCTTTACTTATATATCTATATATATATAATTATATATCTCTCTGTCTATTTGTTTTTGTTACGTATATATATTATATATATATATATATTATCTATATATCCTATTATATAGTATCTTAATGTTCGCAGCAACAGGTCTTCTGACGCAAGGGAAAGTCTTTTGCCAGAGATTGCAGGGGGAAAAGTTTGTAGGAAGCCAAACTGTAGCGCGACCCAAAATCAAGTAGTGGATGAAACTCACTCATGGCCAGGGCGTAAAGGAGAAATCGGGCCGGGATTTGGCGCAAACAGGTAGAATTACTCATGGGGAAGGCAAATGTTTTGCAAATAATGCAGAATTCGCAAGGAGGCCCAATCAGGCAGAAGTTGAAGCAGGGAAGTGGATTAACCAGCGTGAATTTGGCAGAGCGTGATTGGCCTGGGGGGGCGGGAAGTCGTTTAAGTCGGTTACGCGATGACACCACCACGACCACGACCATGATTTCTTTATATATATAGATATTCAAATACTTCAACACACACACACTTACCACCCCATCCATAATGGCAAAACTTTTCAAACTTCACCAACAATCTCTCTCTATATCTATATGCACCTCTCTCACTTCTAACTCCTTCCTCCCACCTCTAGTGGGGTTGGAGATATATGATCCCCCCAGCAAGGAATAGGGCACAAGGTAGCAGAGCATAGTTTAGTGTGGCCCAATATTTTATTTGTATAAAGCGGTACAAAAGGGCGGATTAAATTTTGGCTTTTGACCACAATAGTGACTACCTCCATCCATAGGTTCTCTCCCTTCCATTCCTCCCAAAAAACTGTGATTTTTTTTTCCGTTTGTGCCGCATATTATATGTTATTATATTTATATTAATTCTATATTCCGTTTTTATAAATGTATCTTAACTAAAAACTGTGATCAACCAGAGGCATTTATGACCAATAGAAATCATGTATGACTAAGATACATTATGTATGACCAAGAGATATTATTAGTGACCTATATAAATCTTTCATGACCAAGAGAAATCATAAGTTACCAACATACATTATGTATGACCAAGATACACTATGTGTGTCACAGGCAAGAGAAATCATTAGTGACCAACATACATGATGTATGACCAAGATACACTATGTGTGTCCAAGGCAAGAGAAATCATTTGCGACCAAGAGAAATCATTAATGATGAGCTGATGATTTGATTCTATTGTATAATTAAATTATCACTGTAGCACTGTAGCAAGAACTCAGGTCCCCTGTAGTTAAAACGATTGTTTTGGGTTCAATTCAACAATACTGTTTTTTTTTAGCCCTTCCTATCAATGGTTAGGCTTTGGGCCCTACATTAACAGCCTATTTGGGCCTACCCCCTGGACTGTAATAGACATACAATACCTACTACTACATACCTACCATACATACATACTACATACATACATACATGGCCTGCATACATACATCATACATACATACATACATACGTACATACCATACATACTACCATACATACAAAACATACATACTAATAACAATGATAACATGCATACAGCCATACATACATACATACGTACATCAACATACATACATACATACAATACTGCCTACTATAGGATGGTGCGATTTCATTGTCGCAGGTATGGGGATGAGAGGTCCAGACTACAATGGTTTGCAAGGGCTTCTGGGCCCCCCCCCCCTGTCCCCTAGGAACCAGCCCCCCCTTGACCCCGGGTCCGGTCCCCGTTTTGGCGGGCTTGGCCCGGCTCCCAAGCCCAGCCTCATCCCCCACCCCAAGAGGAGCCGAAGTATGCAACCTGACGATGTCAGACCACAGATGAATCATGAGTAAACCTGCTGTACGCTGGTATGGGTTTTCATGTTTTTGTAAACAACCCGCTGGGTCTCTGCCCTGGGCCAGGCTGGCAGTGGGGGGGGCTTTGGACCGGGGGGTGATGTGAGGGAAGCAGGATCTGTACTTGGGAAGGTACTGCCATTTCCCGATCCTTGTATGGCAAGCTGTTCAGGCCTGGAATCCCCCTTCCCTTCCTGCTTCCGTCTTCTTCTTTTTCTTCTTTCACTTCCTGCCCAGCTTCAGCAAGCCAGATCACATCCAAAAGGTAATTTGCTTTGATATTGAACTTGAATTTGAATTTGAAATTGAACACCTCTGCACTTACTTGACCACCTATGGGTGTCTAACCTATGAATTGGCCTGTTCAAACCTCCTTGCAATTTCCCCTCAGGCTTTTTGCCAATCCTTGCAAGCTGCCGTCTGATGATACAAGGCACTGAAGTAATTCCAAGCTGTAAAGTGACCCGTTAGTTCTGGGACAGGGGTTCAGGGTGTGTGTTGGGGGGGGGGGGGGGGGGGGGGGGGTGGTTGTGGGTGTGTTCAGGTGGTGTTTTGTGGGTGGGGGGGTTGTGGGGGGTGGGGGGGTAGAGATGGGTGTAGCGGTGGGGCAGGGGTGCCTAATTACATGCTACGGATAGTTTCGATCTTGATGAATAAGTGAGTTCAGGATCTTTAGCATCATAGCAGGATGACGGACAACGTTTCGTACTGCCTCTTCGTCCGAGAATTGTCGAGAATTCCAGGCCCCATTTGTCGAGAATTCTCGGATTCCTGCCAGGCCAAATTCCTAGACGAAGTACGAAGTACGAGTTGTTGGGGAAATGTTTTGTCCAGTTCATCCCCTGAATTGCTATAATTGTATTTTGATATCCCTAGCTAGCTATAGAGTGTCGAGGTGGTGTGGGTGGGTTTGTGTGTGTGTGGGGTGGGGTGGGGGGGTGGGGGGGGGAGTGTCAGTTGTATCCTATCAGAGATTTTTTGCCCCGCTATAAATAGCTTTTGCTACTTTTGAACCCGGTTTGGCCCTAATCGCCGCTGTAAAGAACCCAAAGCTATGGCCATAAGTGGCCATAAAAGCTATAAGGATGCTGCACCTGGAGGAGACCTAAACCCGTAACGATGTATACAATAAATAAAAAATATAATAAATAATACATAGAATAAATAAATAATACAAATAATAAATAAATAGTATAATAAATGAATAATACATATCTCATATAATAAATAGATAATACATATCTCATAAAATAAATAAATAATACATATAATAAATAAATAATACTTATCAATGCCACTATGTCCCAACGCAGGGATGAGCGAGGTCTAGACAGTATGGGCATGCACAGCCTGGCACTGGAAGCAGGCAACGCCACCCTGGCAGAATCAAACCTACTCAAGGCAGCCCTGGATCTGAACTGCAATGGAAGGTCCTCACAATGCGGTGGGCATGGAGTGGGTGGGTGCGGATGGTTGGTGTTGGGTTTTATCATGAGGTGGGTGGTGCTATGTGTTGTGTGGGTTTGTCATGAGGTGTTGTGTGCGGATTGTTTGGTGGGTGGGTTGTCATGAGGTGGGTGTGCGGATGGTTGTTGGTTGTGGGTTTGTTTCCATGGAGGTGGGTGGTGCGATGTGTGTGTGGGTTGTTCATTCATGGAGGTGGGTGGTGCGGATGGTGTGGTGTGGGTTGTCATGGAGGTGGGTGGTGCGGATGGTGTGGTGTGGGTTGTCATGGAGGTGGGTGGTGCGGATGGTGTGGTGTGGGTTGTCATGGAGGTGGGTGGTGCGGATGGGGTGTGGTGTTGGTTTGTAATGGAGTGGTGGTGCGGATGGTTTGGTGTGGTTGTCATGGAGGGTGTTGTGCGGATTGTTGTGGTGTGGTTTGTGTCATGATGGGGGCGGTGGTTGGTGCGGGATGGTGTGGTGTGGGTTGCTGGAGGTTGTGGGTGGTGCGGATGGTGTGGTTGGTGGGTTTGTCATGGAGGTGGGTTTGTTGCTGATTGGTGGGTGTGGTTGTATGGAGTGGTTGGTGCTGATGGTGTGTTTGTTTGGGTTTTTCATGGGAGGTGTTTGTGCGGATGGTTTTGTTTTGGGTTGTTCCTGTCGTTGGAGGTTGGTGTTTTTATGGTGTTTTTTGTTGTTGTCGATGGAGGGTGTGGTGCCGGATGGTGTGGGGGGGTTGGTCATGGGAGGTGAGGTGGCGCTGGTGTGGTGTGGGGGTTGTTCATGGAGGTGTGGTGGTGCGTCTGGGGGTGGTGTGGGTTTGTCATTTGAGTTGTGTTGTTGCGGATGGTGTGGTGTGGGTTTGTCAATGGAGTGGGGGTGCGGTGGTGTGGTGTGGGTTGTCATGGCGGTGTTGGGTGGTTTGTGCGGATGGGTGTGTGGGTTGTCATGGGAGGTGGTTGGTGGGCGGATGTGTGGTGTGGGTTGTCATGGAGGTGGGGTGGGGTGCGGGATGGTGTTTGTGTGGTTGTTTTTGGAGTTGGGGACCCCCCCCACACGAACTGAGTTGGCACCAACCCCCAAACACCCCACCCATAAAAGTTAACCCCCCACACGTAACTGAAGCACCACCATCACACAATCACACCCATAAAATTTCACCCCCCCCCCACACTACTGAGCACCAACCCACACATCCCAACACATTTAAATTACCCCCCCACACGAACTGATCAAAACCAAACCCACCACAAAACATTAAGAAGTACCCCCCACAAACACGAACTGAGCACCACCCAACCACCACACTCATTAAGTACCCCCACAAGCGCACCTGAGCACCCAACCCACACCACCAACCATTAAGTACCCCCCCACAAACGAACCGAGCACAAACCCACAACACCCACATTAAATTACCCCCCACACGAACTGAGCACCAACTACACACACCCACATATATTACCCCCCACACTAACGGAGCCACCAACCACACACACACCCACCACATAATTACCCCCACACGAACTGAGCACCAACCCACACACACACACACATTAATGTACCCCCCACACGAACTGAGCACCAACCCACACACACACACATTATATTCACCCCCCCCCACCCAAACTGAAACACCAAAAAAAATGCACCAACCCACACCACACACACTCATTAAAGTACCCCCCACACAAACTGAGCACCAACCCACACACACACACATTAAATTACCCCCCACACGAACTGAGCACCAACCCACACACACACTCATTATATTACCCCCCACACGAACTGAGCACCAACCCACACACACACACATTATATTACCCCCCACACGAACTGAGCACCAACCCACACACACACTCATTAAAGTACCCCCACACATCACTGAGCCCCAACCCCACCACACACTCCATTATATTAACCCCCCCCACACGAACTGAGCACCAACCCACACACCCACACTTTATTTACACCCCACATCCCACCCCCCACACGAACTGAGCACCGAACCCACACCATCACACATTATTTTACCCCCCCACACGAACTGAGCACCAACCCACACACACACTCATTATATTACCCCCCACACAAACTGAGCACCAACCCACACACACATACCACATTATTTTAACCCGCCCACCAACGACCTGAGCCCAACCCACAAAAAAACACCTACCACCATTTATTACCCCCACCTAACTGAGCACCACACACACCCACACTCTTAAAGTACCCCCCCGCACGAACCGAAGCACCAACCACCCCCCCCCCACAACAATTAATACCCCCCCCACAGACACGACTGAGTACCAACCCACACATCACACAACACGAAATTAAACCCCCCAACAAGACGAACTGAGCAACCACCCCACCCCACACCACTTAATTACCCCCCACCGACTGACACCAGGACTATGCCCTAAGGGCGCAATCAACACACGCATGCAATTAACACCCATATGAACTGAGCACCGACATAAAATGAACTGAACACCCACATTCAATAAATACCACATGAGCTGTGTGCAGGGTGTGCAACCGCTTCCCTCGTCAAGTAAGGTGTTGGTGGGGGAAGACTATGTCCTAAGGGCGCAATCAACACACGCATGCAATTAACACTTACAGTCAATTAACACCCACAGTCAATCAACACCCACATTAAATTAACACCCACACGCACTGAGCACCAATCCACACCCACCCATATTAAATTAACACCCACTTGCACTGAGCATCAACATAAAGTGCATGCAGGGTGTGCAACCACATAAAAGGCAACTGCATTAAATGAACCCTTGCCTACAATTACCAACCTGACGAAATGAACACTAGCATTAAATGAACACTAGCATTAAATGAACACTAGCATTAAATGAACACTAGCATTAAATTAACACTAGCATTAAATGAACACTAGCATTAAATGAACACTAGCATTAAATGAACACTAGCATTAAATGAACACTAGCATTAAATGAACACTAGCATTAAATGAACACTAGCATTAAATGAACACTAGCATTAAATGAACACTAGCATTAAATGAACACTAGCATTAAATGAACACTAGCATTAAATGAACACTAGCATTAAATGAACACTAGCATTAAATGAACCCTTGCCTACAATTACCAACCTGACGAACTGAACACTAGCATTAAATAAACACTCACATAAATGTGCATGCAAATTAGCAGCAACCCCCCACCCCCACACATTCAATTAACACCCACATGCACTGAGCCCCCCCCCCACCCCCCACCCCCCCCCCACCCCACCCCCCCACACACACACGCACACGCACACACGCACACACGCATTCAATTAACACCCACATAAACTGTATTTAGGGTGTGCAACCACTCCCTTCATCGAGTAAGGTGTTGGTGGGAGAAGACTATGCCCTACGGGCGCTTAACAAGGCAGCTGATATGTTAAGCCAGAACTTGCGTGGATTCTGGCACGTGTACCAGAAGTATGATTCCAGAAGGTAAGCTATCTTTTTCTTCCCCAGTGCAAGCAAACAGGCAAGCTGGTAGTAGCACCCCAACATTTACTAGGTGCACCATGATGCTACATGCAGACACTTGTTCCTTCAACATGGCGACTGATATTTCAGCCAGAACTTGCGTGGATTCTGGCACGTGTACCAGCAGTACGCTTCCAGAAGGTGAGCTATCTTTTTCTTCCCCAGTGCAAGCAAGCAGGCAAGCTGCTAGTAGCACCCCCACATCTACTAGGAGCACCATGAAGCTACGTATAGAAACTAGTTCCTTGAACGATGCTGCTGATATGTTGAGCCACAACTGGCACGTGTACCAGAAGTATGATTCCAGAAGGTCAGCTATCTTGCTCTACCCCAGTGCAAGCATTTGGTTGCGTTTGATTTGCCTGAATAGGCAGTGAGTGGAATGTATTGGAATTCTTGGACGTTGAAGTTGAAGCTGAGCCACAAGTTGTGTGGATTCTGGCACGTGTACCAGAAGTACGATTCCAGAAGGTGAGCTATCTTTTTCTTCCCCAGTGCAAGCAAGCAGGCAAGCTGCTAGTAGCACCCACACATCTACTAGGTGCACCATGATGCTACGTATAGAAACTAGTTCCTTGAACAATGCTGCTGATATGTTGAGCCACTACTTTCGTGGATTCTGGCACGTGTACCAGAAGTACGATTCCAGAAGGTAAGCTATCTTTGGCGGAGCCCCCCCTTCTGGGGGGCGGGAACCCCCAGTCTCCCCGTTGTCTGTTTGTTTGCGAGACCGACGTGCAGCAAAGAGTGGAATTTATAAGCATTCTAGGAGGTTGAAGTTTAAGCTGAGCCACAACTTGCGTGGATCCTGGCAAGTGTACCAGAAGTATGATTCCAGAAGGTATGCTATATGAGCAGCGGAATCGATAAGCATTCTAGGAAGTTGAAGTTGAAGTTGAAGTTGAGCTATAAATTGCGTGGATTCTGGTACACGTGTACCAGAAGTATGATTCCAGAGGGTATGCAATATGAGCAGCGGAATTGATAAGCATTCTAGGCAGTTGAAGTTGAAGTTGAGCTATAAATTGCGTGGATCCTAGCAAGTGTACCAGAAGTATGATTCCAGAAGGTCAGCTATCTTTGTTTTCCCTGGGCAAGCAAACGGGCTGCCCCCCTCGAACCCACGCTTCGTAATAAGGCGTATTATTTATTTATTCATTACATATCATTACATTTTATTACATGTATATATATATATATATATATATATATATATATATACATATATATATATATATATACACTATGTATATTTATTATATTATATGTATTTACATTTTATTCATGTATTTCTTCATGTTTTCTTGAGCTTGAAATGGAACTTGCTTGCATGAATCCAGCCTGGATCCATCCAGTTAAGGCTGTTTGCAGTCTTTGGTAGGGACACAAGTTTGATGCAGCTGGGATCTCAAATCGGGTTTCGTATTCCGATTGAAATGTATTCCGGACAAGTTTGATGCAGCGTCGCCTGCGACGCTAAAAATTGGCGGAGAGTGATCGCGACAGAGCAACAGGTGGCAAGGGAAGCGAGTTAGTTACGAGACTGTTGGCTGACGTGTCGGGCTTCATCACGGTCAGACGGATGGATGGATGGATGGTCGGTTGACCGGACAAATGGGTAACGCTGGGGGCTCCCGCCCCCCAGAAGGGGGGGCTCCGCCAAAAAAAACAATCCTTGAATACATACATATACACGCACACATGCATACACACACACAAACATAATAATCCTTGCATACATACATATACACACATGAATACACACACAAACATAATAATCCTTGCATACATACATATACACACACATGCATACACACACAAACATAATAATCCTTGCATGGGGGGTCAAATTGACCAGAGATTTTTATTTCCGCCAAATATAGCGATCGCTAGTTTTGACCCCGTTTAAGCGAAATTATCGCTATAAAAAAAGAAAAAAAGTTTTTTTTATTTTTTGCCTTAAATGGCCCCTAAAAGCTATAGAAAACACTAAAACGCTGTCCCTGGAGGAGCCCTGAAACCATAGAGCTAGAAGAAACCCACTTTCAGATTTGAAAAACAAATCACTGAAATTGACATAGTAGCATCTACTTACGTTCTGACATTAGTACATATGTACGTACATACATACATACATACATACATACATACATACATACATACATACATACATACATACACACATACACACAACATACATACATGTATACATATATACACGCACAATTATCATTGCAGGGAGGGTCAAATTGAAATGGGAACAGCGACTCACATTATGGAGTAAGCACACGCAACATACATATATTTACACACAACCTACATACATATACACACACAAACATACCTATACACACACAAACATACCTATACACACACACAGATATACATGCACTCAATTATATATACACACACAGATACATGCACACACAACATGTATATATACACACACATACACACAAACACACACATACACACAAACACACACATACACACAAACACACACATACAAACAAACACACACATGCTATTGTCCTTGCAGGGAGGGTCAAATTGACATGGGAACAGCGACTCGCATCCTGGGGTCTGTACATATACATACAAACACATGCATACACACACAACATACATACACACACAATTATACATACAAACATACATACACACACATACAAACGCACACACAATTATTCTTGCAGGGAGGGTCAAATTGACATGGGAACAGCGACTCGCATCCTGGAGGAAGTTCTCCCAGGTCTAGGTAAGTTCTCTGCTAATTTATTGGCCATTTGTTGACCATTTTGTTGGACCAAAGAGGGTACTGGGTTCGGATCCCTACGGGTGCACTTTAGATTTTGTGGGTACTGTCAACTGCCATGGTAGCTTTGTCCAGGTAAAGTAGCAGCCCGTTCTACTGCCAGAAGATGGGGCTCCCTTAATACCACGCCCCACCAGGCATTATTATCCCTGCTAATTTGGGAATAATTTGAGAGGTAATTTAGGTCACACACACACACTCACACACGCATACACACATACTCACACACTCACACACTCTCACACACTCACACACTCATACACACACACTCACGCACTCACACACTCACACACTCACACACACACACACTCTCTCACACACACACACTCTCTCACACACACACACACACTCACACACACATACTCACACACTCACTCACACACACTCACACACTCATACACACAAACTCACACACTCACTCACACACTCACACACACACACACTCACACTCTCTCTCACACACACACACTCCCACACTCATACACACATACTCACACACACACACTCACACACACTCTCTCTTACACACACACACACTCACACACTCTCTTACACACACTCTCTTACACACACACACACTCACACACCCACACACACACTCTCTTACACACGCACACTCACACACACACTCACACTCACACACTTACACACACACTCACTTACACACCCTGGACTCACACACACACTCACTCACACACACACACACTCATGGACTCACACACTCTCTCACAAACACACTTACACTCACACACACATACTCATGGGCACACACACACATACTCATATACACACACACACATACTCATGGACACACACACACAAACACACACGCACGCACACACACTCACACACACATACACACTCACACACACTCATGGAGACATGCAGGGAAGCATGGGATGGGAGTAGTGAGTGCCTACCTACTCCTAGCATGCATTGACCGCAGCCACATGATCACACACACAAACACACACACACACTCACACACACACACTCACATGTGCACTCACACTCACACACTCACACTCACACACTCATGCAGGGAAGCATGATATGGGGGTAGTGTGTGCCTACCTACCCATAGCATGCATTGACCGCAGCCACAAGATCACCCATGATGAGATACTCCTTCTTTTACATGCCATCCCCATGCGCACACACACACACACACACACACACACACACAAACAAACACACGCACACGCACACGCACACTCACACACACATACACACTCACACACACTCATGGAGACATGCAGGGAAGCATGAGATGGGAGTAGTGAGTGCCTACCTACCCCTAGCATGCATTGACCGCAGCCACATGATCACACACACACACACACACTCTCACACACACACACACACACACACACACACACACACACACACACACACACACAAACACACTCATACACACACTCTCACACTCACACTCACACTCACACACACATACAGGGAGGCATGAGATGGGGGTAGTGAGTGCCTACCTACCCATAGCGTGCATTGAGCGTAGCCACATGATCACCCCCGATGAGATACTCCTTCTGCTACATGCCATCCCCATGCGCACCAGCCCACCCATGGGCAACCCTGGCCAAGTCATGCCCGCCACTGCTCAGCCCATGACCTTCAAGGTGGGGTTCAGGCACTACGACCAGCACCAACGGACAGCTATCGAGCGCAGGAAGGCACAGATGGGGGTTGCGGCCCTCAGTGTGCTGAACCAGCCCATGCCCAACACTCTGGCCGGGCCTATACAGCTCCCACCTGGAAGGAACAGCCCCTATGGGGCTCATGCTGGTCAAGCTCACAGCACCATGACAGTGTCCTCCCCAGGCAGGCAGCCCATCTACAACCAGGGTTTACAACCTGGTGCCGGGCAGTACGGATCCCCAGGTCAGCGCCCCGGGCTGCCAGGTCAGCAGATTTGCCAGCCTGGCATACCAGGCCCGCAACCTGGCATGCAGAGCCAGCGCATGCTGGACGCCGCGCTGATGAACAGTCCTAATCAGGAGCAGCAGCCATTTGGGGCCCTGGGTCTTGTACAACAGGCTTCTGATCTGGAGGCACGAGATAGACTCCAGATCCTGCATCCCTCAGACCCAGCCTACCCACAGCAGAGGTGAGCCATAGCACGAGGAAACAACCCACCACCACCACCACCACCACCACCATCGAGGTAGCAGTAGTTTGTAGAGGCAGTAGATTACAGGGATAGGCTCCAGATCCTGCATCCCTCAGACCCAGCCTACCCACAACAAAGGTGAGCAATAGCACGAGGAAAAAACCCACCACCACCACCACCACCACCACCACTATTGGGACGATCACCACAACCACCATAGAGGTAGCAGTAGTATGTAGAGGAAGTAGAGTACAGGGATAGGCTCCAGATCCTGCGTCCCTCAGACCCAGCCTACCCACAACAAAGGTGAGCAATAGCACGAGGAAAAAACCCACCACCACCACCACCACCACCACCACTATTGGGACGATCACCACAACCACCATAGAGGTAGCAGTAGTATGTAGAGGAAGTAGAGTACAGGGATAGGCTCCAGATCCTGCATCCCTCAGACCCAGCCTACCCACAACAAGGGTGAGCCATAGCACGAGGAAAATACCCACCACCACCACCACCATTGGGCGATCACCACAACCACCATAGAGGTAGCAGTTGTTTGTAGAGGCAGTAGAGTACAGGGATAGGCTCCAGATCCTGCATCCCTCAGGCCCAGCCTACCCACAACGGAGGTGAGAGGTAGCAGAAGTAAAAAACAAAATTGTGACTATAACCATAACCACCATAGAGGTAGTATTCTTTTTCCAATCTCAATCCATATCATCATTACACCACGACATTGTTTCTCTTCTCTTTCACACTTTTGTTACGCAGAGCTGCAGCTCTCTGCAACCCCCCAGCAGTGTGCCCCCCCCCCCCCCCCCCCCCCCCCCCCCACCCCCCCTCCACACACACCCTTCCCCTCCCCCCCACACCCAAACCCCTCATCTTTCCATCAAGAATCGTCTGAGAAACCTTCTTGCCGATAATGCGCCCGCTGGCAGTGTGTGCGCCCCCCCCCCCCCCCCCCCCCCCCTTCCTCCACACACACACCAATCCAGCACCTTGCCGTCGAGGATCATCTGATAAACCTTCTTGCCGATAATGCCAGGCTGCCACCCACTCAGATTAATCAAAGCCACTGTATTCCACCTATGAAACAGATCTTCACATTTCCCCCCTCTTCAAGTCTAGCTTCATAAACTCAAAAACCAAGTCTAAGCCTTTGCTCCCCTAATCTACGGCGGAGTGTGTTTGCAACGGAACGTAAGGTGGCAACGGTGGAGCTGACCGAAGCCAGTTAGTAACGCGACCGTTGGCTGACGTGTCAGGTTTCAATTTTTCGGTCGGACAAACAGACAAATGGGTAACATTGGGGGCTCCGCCAAAAATTTAACATTAACACCTGTTCCGCCGAGCTACAGCTCTATGCAGCAGGCCCCGCTCAGGTGGTCCACAGCCACCATATGCCACCAATAAAACAGACCTTCACAATTTGCCCTTCTTGACGTCTCTAAACCCCTAAGTACAAACACTTGTTCCTCTAATCTGCAGCTACATGCAGCAGGCCCGGCTGACAACCGCTCAGGTAAACCAAAGCCAATGGATGCCATCGATGAAACAGGACAAAACCTACTCGCCAGCCAACGCCAACTACCCCCAACAATTGCAGCAGCAAGGTCAGCTGCCAGGTCAGCTGCCAGGTCAGCATCCAGGTCAGCAGCCCCCAGCCTGGGTCGCACAGAACTACGGATTCATACCCCCTCCCCCAAACCCTCTGGCCAACTTGCACCAGCAGCAGCGGGACGCTGCGGCTGTGTATGGTGGGCAAAATGCTGGGCAGTACGGTGGGCAGTACGGTGGGCAGTACCCCCCTGTGTTCCAGTACACTCCCCCGCCGGCGGCCCCTGAGCTTTACCCACAGCAGCCAGGGGGAGGTCAAGATCCAAGGGGGGTGTATCCTGGCCAATCAGCCATGTATTCTAGTCAAGGAGGGGGGGCCTACGCAGGACAGCCTGGAGCCTTCCCTGGACAGCCAGGGCCATATGGCAGCCAGGGTGGCGCGTACCCAGGACAGCCTGGAGCCTTCCCTGGACAGCCAGGGCCATATGGCAGCCAGGGTGGCGCATACCCAGGACAGCCTGGAGCCTTCCCTGGACAGCCAGGGCCATATGGCAGCCAGGGTGGCGCGTACCCTGGACAGCCTGGAGCCTTTCCTGGACAACCTGGGGCATTTCCAGGACAGCCTGGAGCCTACCCTGGACAACCTGGTACCTTTCCAGGTCAAACAGGGGCTTACCCTGGACAGCCTGGATCTTTCCCTGGACAACCTGGCACCTTTCCAGGCCAAGCAGGGGCTTACCCCCCTGGGGGGGGACTGCAACAGCCTTATGCGTCAACAGCGTTTGATCCTAGGTTGGGTCCTAATGGACCTTTCCAGCAGCCAGGTGTCCCTCCTCTCTATTTAGATAAGCGAGGGGAATTCCAACGACCGAGGTAGGTGCCCTTCATTGTTACTTGGGTTGGGGGAAGTTAGCCCCCACTTAAGTTAGCCCCCACTTAAGTTAGCCCCCACTTAAGTTAGCCCCCACTTAAGTTAGCCCCCACTTAATTTAGCCCCCACTTAAGTTAGACCCCACTTAAGTTAGACCCCACTTAAGTTAGACCCCACTTAAGTTAGCCCCCACTTAATTTAGCCACCACTTAAGTTAGACCCCACTTAAGTTAGCCCCCACTTAATTTAGCCCCCACTTAAGTTAGCCCCCACTTAAGTTACATACCAGCAGCCTGGTGTCCCTCCTCTCTATTTAGATAAGCGAGGGGAATTCCAGCGACCTAGGTAGGTGCCCTTCATTGTTCGCCCCCACTTAAGTTAGCCCCCGCTTGTGTGACATACCAGCAGCCTGGTGTCCCTCCTCTCTATTTAGATAAGAGAGGAGAATTCCTACGACCGAGGAAGGTGCCCTTCACTGTTAGTTGGGTCGGGGAAGTTAGCCCCCACTTAAGTTAGCCCCCACTTATGTAAACCCTAAACCCACCTAGACCCTAAACCCTAAAACCACATAAAACCTAAACCTTGGAATCAAAACCAGAACCACAATACCCTAATCCCCATAAAGCCCATGAAGTCAAGCGGGAGCTACCTTCCTCCTACCTGCAGAGAAGCCACTAGTGCACCCTAAACCCTAAACCCCCTACCTGCAGAGAAGCCACTAGTGCACCCTAAACCCTAAACCCCCTACCTGCAGAGAAGCCACTAGTGCACCCTAAACCCCCTACCTGCAAAGAAGCCACTAGTGCACCCTAAACCCTAAACCCCCTAAACTCAAGCGGGAGCCAAATTAAGTGGGGGCAAATTGCCTTCCTCCGATTATAACCACTCCCCTCACCATGTTGAGCCTGCTGACTGTATTAGGGCTCTTGGCCAATGAGGTTGTTGTACTGCAGGGAGTCTTGGGGCTGTTTTTAGTAGGGGTCGGCTATGCTATATAATATTAGTGAATAAATAATATTATATAATATGAGTCGGACTAGCCGTCTCACCAGAATTTCGAATTTATTTGAAAAACTCATATGGTTGTGGCACTATAATAATATTAGTTAATATTACTTTTTCAAACGCTAATATTAGTTGCCGTTCCCTAGTTTTGAGTGTTATATTCGTTCATTCCCTTGAAAAATAGTTGCATTTATAAGTTGGCAATTGTGTGTAGGTGAGTGTGTGGAGCACACACGCATACACACGTGCCCTTTATTATAAGTTGGCGTTGTGTGTAGGTGAGTGTGTGGAGCACACACGCATACACACGTGCCGTTCATTATAAGTTGGAAGAACCAGGGATATTGTTTTCCGCGTGTGTGTAGCGATCGCTAGTTTTTACCCCGTTTTGAAGAAATTGTCGCTATATAAAGTAAAAACAAAAGCTAGAAAAAACCCACTTTCAGATTGAAAAACAAATCACTGGGAAGAACCCCTGTGTGTGTGGAGCGGGCTTGTCTTGGGTCAAAATGGCCAGTCTATGGCATTGTATTGTATTGTATTGTATTGTATTGTATTGTATTGTATTGTATTGTATTGTATTGTATTGTATTGTATTGTATTGTATTGTATTGTACTGTATTGTATTGTATTGTATTGTATTGTATTGTATTGTATTGTATTGTATTGTATTGTATTGTATTGTATTGTATTGTATTGTATTGTATTGCCGGTGTGTTGCAGTTCTGGAGTAGTCAGATGCTCGGAAGAAACTTGCCCAACGTTGTATTATCAAGATGGGCTTCACATAACTACTTGAATTAATGAATTAAAAACGAGGTGCGCTGCAGTTTATGTTAGCAGGAGCATCATGCAACCCTGGGCTGATCATTTGACTCGGACTTTGAAATATAGTATCCCTCACCCAATCCCTCACCCAATCCCTCACCCAATCCCTCATCTGCAAACCAATCTAACCAAACCAAACCAAACCAAACCAAACCAAACAAGACAAACAAACCAAACCAAACCAACCAATCCAACCAAACCAAACCAAACCAATCCAACCAAACCAAACCAAACCAAACCAAACCAAACAAGCCAAACAAGCCAAACAAACGAAACAAGCCAAACAAGCCAAACAAGCCAAACAAGCCAAACAAACCAAACCAAACCAAACAAGCCAAACAAGCCAAACAAACCAAACCAAACCAAACCAAATATAACCTAACCCAAACCAATGCAACCTAACCTAACCTAATCCAAACCAAACCAAACCAAACCCAAACCTAACATAACATAACCTATCCTATCCTAACCTAACCTAACCTAACCTAACCTAACCTAATCTAACCTAACCTAACCTAACCTAACCTAACCTGGCCTAACCTAACCTAACTTTGATATCTCATTTGCAGAGATCAATGGCCTGTACAGGGCTCCCCTGGCTATGATCCGTATGGAGGCTCTAGTGGACCGGACAGGCTGCCCCCCTACGGCGGAGTCAAGGACAACTACACCCAACAGCCTGGAGAGCGCAACCCGTCGCCCCGAGCGGAGCGTGCAGCAGACCTGTCTGCAGCAAGTAACTTTGACCGTCAGTCCAACGTCAACAGGGATGACCGTGGAGGTCTGGTCAACTCTTCCTATGACAGGGAAAGACACTATGACCCGGCCAGGCCGTACAATAGAAACAGGCCCGATGACACAGCCAGGCCATACGATAGGGATATGCCCAATGACTCAGCCAGGCCTTACAATCGAGACAGGCCCGACGACCCAGCCAGGCCGTACGATAGGGACAGGCCATACGACCCAATCAGGCCGCATGACAGGGACAGGCCCAATGACACAGCCAGGCCAAACGATAGAGACAGGCCCTACAACCCAGCCACTCCATATGACCGGGATGGTCAGCATGACCGAGACAAGCCCTATGATAGGGACAGGCCATTAGAACGGGACAGGGACAGACCCTATGATCCTGCCAGGTCACACGATAGGGACAGGCCCTATGATCCTGCCAGGTCACACGATAGGGACAGGCCACAGGATAGGGACAGGCCACAGGATAGGGACAGGCCCTATGGCAGCAGAGACATAGCCTCTGACCCTGCCAGGCCGTACGACAGGGATAGGTCAAATGACCCAGCCAGGTCGTATGATAGGGACCGGCCTACGGACAGGGATAGGGATAGAATCCACGACAGGGATCGGCTGGATGACAGAGGTAACCCCCTAGACCGTGCACTGGGTGACCGCCGCCCTTACAATGATCCTCTGCCCAGCAATCGTGCTCCAGTAGACCGTCCCCTAGACCGCCCCTCAGATCTGCTGAATGAACGGGACAGGGCCTATGACCGGGATAAACCCCAAGTTCAGGATAGACCCTATGACCGTCCCTCAGATCGGTTAGATCGGCCCCTGGACCGACCCTATGATCGACCCTCAGATCGTCCCCTAGATCGCCCCTCAGATCGCCTAGATCATCCCTCAGATCTGTTAGATCGGCCCCTGGACCATCCCTATGATCGACCCTCAGATCGTCCCCTAGATCGCCCCTCAGATCGGTTAGATCGGCCCCTGGACCGACCCTATGACCGACCCTCAGATCGTCCTCTAGATCGCCCCTCAGATCGCCTAGATCTTCCCTCAGAGCGGTTAGATCGGCCCCTGGACCGCCCATACGATCGTCCCTCAGACCGTCCCTTCGACCGTCCCTCTGAGCCACTTGGTCTCGGAAACCGCCCCAAGTCCCCTCCCAGTGGATTTGGTGGGGAAGGATTTGGTCTCGGAGCAGATCTATCAGGTCCTGCTACTCGCCGAAATGATGACCTGCCACTGCCTCGTCGGTAAGTTACAGCAGGTTGCTTATGTAATGATAACGCCTGGTGGGGCGTGGTGTTAAGGGAACCCATCGTACGCGGGTAGGGAGCTGTCTTCTACCTCAACTGGACAAGCTACTATCGCGGTTGACAACGACCTGCAACGCCAAGAGTGACCGAAGGGGGAATTGAACCCCCGACTCTTCATCCTCAGAGTGATTTGGTCTACCACTAGACCAATGTATATCACTGAAAGGGGCTAGGTTGTTTACATGACACTGCAAATGTGGTCGGTCTTCAGCACCCTTTTGACACCCTAATTATAATCGCTGAAGGAGATATACATGACATCCTTCATTACAATCACTGGAGGAGATGTATATGACACCCTAATTATAATCGCTGAAGGAGATATACATGACATCTATCATTACAATCACTGGAGGAGATATACATGACACCCTAATTATAATCGCTGAAGGAGATATACATGACATCCATCATTACAATCACTGGAGGAGATATACATGACACCCTAATTATAATCGCTGAAGGAGATATACATGACATCCATCATTACAATCACTGAAGGAGATGTACATTGCATCCATCATTACAATCGCTGGAGGAGATATACATGACATCCATCATTACAATCACTGAAGGAGATGTACATTGCATCCATCATTACAATCACTGAAGGAGATATACATTGCATCCATCAGCTTCTACCTACTATTCCGTGTGTACATACAAAATGATAAACGCACACAAAGCAATACTCCCTTTACTTTTGTGTGCAACAGGGATGCTGGAGGAGATTCCTTTGGTTTTGGGAACGATATCGGTGTCTCCACCCCTGTCAGGGGGAGCAGTCTGTCATTGCTGGACCGGGACAACGACTTCTAGTAGGTCTCCTGCTTAAGCCTGCCTGGCAATGGCTGTGTGGCATCGACACGTAAGGATATTCATCCTTGGTCTCGGAGCCATTGTTGGTGTCTCCACCCCTGTCAGGGGGAGCAGTCTGTCATTGCTGGACCGGGACGACGACTTCTAGTAGGTCTCCTGCTTAAGCCTGCCTGGCAATGGCTGTGTGGCATCGACACGTAAGGATATTCATCCTTGGTCTCGGAGCCAAAGTTGGTGTCTCCACCCCTGTCAGGGGGAGCAGTCTGTTGATGCTGGAGGATATTACTCCGTCGGTCTCGGAGCCAAAGTTGGTGTCTCCACCCCTGTCAGGGGGAGCAGTCTGTTGATGCTGGAGGATATTACTCCGTCGGTCTCGGAGCCAAAGTTGGTGTCTCCACCCCTGTCAGGGGGAGCAGTCTGTTGATGCTGGAGATATTACGTTATACTTACATTACTTACTCCGTCGTCTGCCGGACCAAAGTGTGTCTCCACCCCTGTCAGGGGGAGCAGTCTGTTGATGCTGGAGGATATTACTCCGTCGGTCTCGGAGCCAAAGTTGGTGTCTCCACCCCTGTCAGGGGGGAGCAGTTCCCCTTGTTGTGGCTGGAGGCATATTACTCCGTCGGTCCTCGGAATCCAAATTGGTGTCTCCACCCCCTGATCAGGGGAGCAGTCCTGTTGCAATAAGCTGGAGGCTATTACATCTTCCGTCGCTCTGGAGCAAATTGGTGTCTCTCCACCACAACCTGGTCCAGGGGGAGCATCCTGTTGATGCGGAGGATATTGACTAACTTACTTTACTCGTGTCGTTCTGGGAGCCAAGTGGTCTCCACCCCTGTCAGGGGGAGCAGTCTGTCGATGCTGGAGGTTTTCCATTCGTCGGTCTGGGAGCCAAAGTTGGTGTTTCCACACCCATCAGGTGGAACAGTCTATCGATGCTAGGCCGGGACAATAAATTATACAATGAATTCTAGTGTGTGTCCTGTTTATGTCCGCCTGTCAATCTGGATGCTGGTTTTTCTGAATCCTCGGTGGGCGCTGTTTTGTATACGGGGTCCCACTTCCTGGCGTGAAAATCAAGGGCAGTTGGCTTGGCACCAACCTATAGTGGGCGCTGTTTTGTATACGGGGTCCCACTTCCTGGCGTGAAAATCAAGGGCAGTTGGCTTGGCACCAACCTATGGTGGGCGCTGTTTTGTATACGGGGTCCCACTTCCTGGCGTGAAAATCAAGGGCAGTTGGCTTGGCACCAACCTATGGTGGGCGCTGTTTTGTAAACGGGGTCCCACTTCCTGGGCAGGAAGCAGAAGAGGGAACGTGAAGTTGGACATGTCCATTCAGCGAAAGTGGCTACCAAGGTAGTTCATCACGTACGTGGCTATGTGTGAACATCATCATCATCATCATCATAACGTACGTGGCTATGTGTGAACATGAACATCATCATCACGTACGTGGCTATGTGTGAACATGCACACTCCAGAAGGGCTCATGCGTGTGAACATGCACACTTTCGCCCAGGGTACTTTCAAGCGCTGCCTTCCAAGCCTGCGTTTCGCACAGTTTTTTTGCAACGTCCTGTGGGCGCAGCAAGCATTTTTGCGCTTTTTGCACTACAAAGCGCAGTTTTATTCCCTTCAAGTGCGCTAAAGCGCTGGCCAATTTGGTCAATGGAAGTAACCTGGTGGCTACTTGCAAACATGCACACTCCAAAAGGGCTTATGTGCGTGACCACAAACACTTTCACCTGGATGTTGGTTTTTTACCATTCAATTGGTTACATGGTTTTACAACCAACCTCAACTGGTTACATGGTTTTACAAATTCAATTGGTTACATGGTTTTTCAACCAACCATGGGCACACCATGTTCACCGCTGTCCGATTCCTTCTGACAGAATATGCGCAGAATATAGCGTAAATTCAGCGCATAGTGTTTGATTTGTATCCAATTCCAAAACATTTAAAAACTCAAAAACTATACGTTGTCCGATTCCTTCTGACAGAATAAGCGCAGAATAAGCGCAAAATAAGCTAGTTTTTGATTTTTTATCGTATTGGAATTGTTATATTTGGAGCAGGTTTGGAGCATATCTGCATCAGGGTACTACTTCTTGCCAAATTGGTCAGCGCTTAAAGCGCACAAACGCCTAATTGTTCAGCGCTTTGTAGTGCAAAAAACGCAAAAACTGCGCACTGCGCCCACAGGGAGTTTAAAAAACCGCACGAAAAGCGCAGGGGGGCTCAAAAAGTGTGCGCAAAATATCGCTGCCGCGCACGTTTTGTAGTACCCTGATCTGCATTTATGCCCACTTAGCGGATCAGACAGTTAAAAGACATCTCCAAGCAGTTTCTTTGGTCCCATCTATTTATAGAGTATTATTACTGTCGACCCTTGTATTACCTATTCTGGCTATTCAAGTCTTGAACTGCTAGGTCGTTGCCTACAATGTTATAATCTAAAAATGCTGGACATGTTTGATAAACTGAAAATAACTATAATGTAACTATTGACTCGCGAATTATGACTGTGGAAAAAGTAATTGCAGGAAGGTTGGCTTGTGGGGAAATAATAGTTTTCAGGTGACTTACAAGGGGTCAAGGGAGGCAAAGGTCACGAATGCCAGAAAATTGAAAACTAGTTACACGCACCTTTTGACAGGGACGTACAGGTCCGTGCTTGTTAACACACACAGTTGTGTGGGTGGGTAGGTGGTAGTGTGGGTGGGTGGGGGTGGGGGCTATGCATGGCATACGCACTCTCAGAGGGTTTTGAATTACCCTGGTGGCTACCCTTGGACTGTATCATACATACGGTGTGTACTGTTTTTTTTACTGTGTGTATGTTACAGTCCAAATAGGCTGAAGGGACCTGCCCAACCTCGATTCAGGCGGGGCTAATACGAGAACAAGCACTGACGGACTGGACCGCAAGAACCCGTTATACTGACGGAGACCTAAATTTGTGCTTACCCAGGCATGTGGCGAAAAAAATGGCGGAAGGGGTTCTGCCAAAATTGGTTTGGACTGGCTGGTATGCCAAAACACTTTAACAGGGAGCGGTCGAAAACAGATCCACCCGCCAACATAAAGGCAAGGGACTCTGCAATACAGTACAGTACACTTTGACAACAACCCTGGGTACACTGTAGAGTACACAATGCCATCATGTACTTGTATGATGCATAAGTCGGTCAGTTAGTAAGCCGGTCGGTTAAACGATTGTTTGGGGCTCAGTTCATCAGTGCTTTTTCTTTTTAAGCCCTTCCTATACGGTTGGGCAGGTCCCTTTAGCCTATTTGGCCTACCCCTGGACTGTAACATGCATACATACATACATACATACATACATACATACATACATACATACATACATACATACATACATACATACATACATACATACAAGGTTAAAGAAGTGTCCAGAAGATGTTATTAAAAGGCATAATAGCAGCCTGAAGACTGCTCGCTTTCTACGAGTAAATATCAAAATATGGTCTTGCACTGTCTGCAAGTAAAAGTGGTCTGCAATTGGATACTGTTATGATATGATATACAGCCGTTTCATACACGACTGCCTGGACCGAGGGCTGGGGGCGTCGCACGGCATTGCCGGAGCGCAGAACCTAACCTAGGTTCTGCTATACACGATGGAGACTACTTGACTAGTCGTCCACATGTAAGACTATCTTATAGCAATTCAGGGGATGATTTGGGAAGCACACTTTGTACTTCGGACTTGGTTATCAGAATCTCAGGCCATATGTAGAAAATTCTTGCGAGAATTCTCAGATTTCCAGGCCAAATTCTCGATTTCATGTACGCTGTCCGGGTTCTTCAGAAACCTTGAACCCAAATCATCCGCTGAATGGCTAGAATACCTAACAACAGATACCGGTATGCTCACTGTCTGCATCTCAAGTAAATATACAGTACAGGCCCCCGCCGGTTAAACGATTGTTTGGGGTTCAGTTCATCAGTGCTTTTTTAAAGGACCTTCCTATACGATTTGACAAGTCCTTATAGCCTATTTGGCCTACCCCTAGACTGTAACATACATACATACAGTACAACGGTACCATACTAATACCGGCAGATATGTCCACATCCATGGTATTATTGATGCCTAGGCCCAGAATAACTCATTTGGAGTCACACTTGAATCTGGTTTTAAAGTGAAAAGTTAAACTTCAAATAATTCCGCCTTTATGTAACTTGAGCCAATTTATCGTTATGGAGTGCCCAGATCTGAATCGTGCCCCAACCTTGGTGGTCAGAAATGATCCTTGGCTTTTTGGGTGTCTTCCGCCATGTCCATTTCCGCCATTATATCAGACACCGACGGTATACAGATATATACAAGAGGCCTCGGACACCCCTATCCTATCCATTTCATATTCAGATCGGGACCTTGGACGGACCCCTTTAATCAGATCGGGACCTTGGACGGACCCCTTTAATCAGATCGGGACCTTGGACAGACCCCTTTAATCGGACACGCAACGGAACCTTCCGCGCAGCAATACCTCATCTCAAACTTTATGGACAAACAGCTTGTTTCTATTATAGGAACTGACTGGTATATTATAGGTATATATGGGATAACTGTTACGGTATATTTGGCACTGGTATCTTTGTGTCTATAACAGTGAGTCAGCGAGTATAACAGTGAGTCGGCGAGTATACCAGCGAGTATAACAGTGAGTCAGCGAGTATAAGGGTCCGGTTAAGCGGCGGTTAAATTCGTTATTTTCGGCGCTAACCGGTGTTTGGTCGGAAACACAAAAAGTTAAGGTCCGGTTAAAGACCAACCGTCCCGGTTAGTGCAATGGCGCCCCCCCCCCCCCCCCCCCCCCCCCCCCCCCGCCATTATTGCGGTTTTCATTTATGTCGTCAGTAGTCCGAATGTAGCTGTGTAGCCGGGTAGCCGGCGTCAAAACCGGTCAAATTCAAAACTCCTCGGAACAAGACAAAACTCCTCGGACTTTCATATTAGCGCTTTTCTCCCTGTGCCTTCTCATTGCATCCCCTGTCATCACGAATGATGGATGTAAATATTTATAAGCAACGCAGTCCGTACTCTATCGACCTTCGCGAGCGAGTGGTGCAAGGGGGAAACAAGAGAGCGTGAGAGTGTTGCATGTGCGTGAGAGTGTTCCATTCCGAGGGCTACGCAGGCGTTGGGTTGCGCAGGGGAACAACGGAACAAGGGGTTTGATTTGCAAGAGGGCTACGGGGCAGCACGGAAGCAGGGTAACCTCTGACTGCTAATAATCGCACCAAGCAGGAAGCCTCGCTGAAAATTCCAAAGCGTGACGGAACCACATGAAATACGATGGCTAAACTATGACAAGGCAACAAGTGCGCTAGGGTAACACGAAGCCATCATAAGCATGATGAGGAAGCCTGTGGCCATCATCTACTCGCTAAGTGGCTCACTATGGCTCACAACTCGTACAGACTTAGTGCGAGCGCTGAAGATGCGTCAATTGATACCCGCACCACGAAGGATGCTACAGAGAGGCGTATCAATTGCAAACAGCACCTGCAAGCCCTGAGAGAGCGAAAATGACTCTAGGTTGGTGCTAGTAACTCGCTATGGCTCAAAACTCGAACTGGCGAATTGCGACTGCTTCTTCCGGTATGCCATATATGCTAACCCAGAACAATGCTAATCAGACATGTAGCAATCGCAAAATGCAGCATGCAAGCAAGGAGCGGGAGCCAGATGTTGGGGTCCTGGCTCCAGCTAGATCTAGAGCCCTTAGTATTTGGTTGGACTTGCGCGGCCCAGGTTTGAGAATACCGCGCAACGGAAGTGGAGAAGGCATCCTAGAAGGCACAGGAAGAAAAGCACTAAAACGAAAGTCCGAGGAGTTCTGTCTCGAGGAGTTTTGAATTTGACCGGTTTTGGCGCCGGCTACCCGGCGTAAACAGCTACACAGCTACATAGCTACATTCGGACTACTGACAGCATAAATGAAAACCGCTATAAAGAAAGTTAAGGGGCGGTTAAGTACAGTTGATGAATGAGATATGGTGACGTCACGAAGTTGGAGCGCGCCTCTTAAAAATCACGCTGCTTTGGAGTCCCGCATCCTTCTTTCTTTCTCGGACACGCATCATTGATCGCACAGTTTCTCTAAGATGGATTCGCAGCAGCAGGGCACCGTCCCTGCCACGCAATTTTTGACTGATCTTCCTGAGGCAATCAGCAGCGGCCAGAAGTGGAATAAACGCTGAAATCAGCGTCTGAATCGCGAGGGAGTGCTGCAGAGCGCATTTGCCACGTTGACCCATTTTGAACTGACCTGGTCAGGTGCAAAAGACTGCTTAACTGGTGGAACGTTTCCAACCATCTTCCCGAAAGTTAAGGCCCTGTTAGAGGTCGAGTCTAAACCCTCCGAAACACAATCCTTAACCGGACCCCCAACCAGTTGGAAACAAGCTGAAAGTCTTACTACAACTACTCGAAGCTACCATATCTGACTGTACTGCGCATGCGCCAATCGTGGTGTAACAACCCAATGAAGCTGCGACTGAAACGCAAAGGACCCTCCCCACGCATCTCACGATGCAACGGATCCTTCGACGTTGCGTCTGCGACGCAGGACGCAGCCTCCTGAGCAACCCTGTCTAGTGCCCTACCCCTGCGTCAGCAGGCCCAATTACGCAATAGAGTTCAACTGTCTGCCAGCGAGGCACAAGCTTGTACTCGGAATGTCGATGACTATCTCATCGGGTTTCGGAGCTTGGAATTTTAAACTGACGCGAGCGCGAGCTCGTGGGCGACCGCGAGGGACAGTACTTCATAAAAAGTGAAGTACGACACTGGCCAATGGCATTGGTGGCGTGGCAGGTGGCATGGCAACCTATTAGTCAACTGATTAGCAACCAAGTTTCTGAATGTTCCGAGTCAGATATAAACCGACTTACAACCATACATGGGATGGATGGCAGAGAAACAGCCGCGGCCATACGCATCGAGCTAAGACAGGCTCTGTTCAAAGAGAGGCATTCGCTAGGCTGATGCATTGAGTTCGTAGACGTATCTAACGATGTTCGAAGATGAATATATTCACTCATAGCCTGGCTCTGCCGAGCGATTAATTATTCTAGCTCCCATCAGCCTCCTGGTATTTCTTCTTGGTTAATTCATTCCTAGCTCCTAGCTTCTTTCCCCCCCTCGGTCGCTCCCACTATTGCTTGGCACCACTTTGCTCCCCTCCGCTGCCTTACTAGAACTGCACTTTCGCGTGCGAGCCAGCTGCATCCATGTTTAGTAGCAGCTGATAGCAGCGAGTGACATTTGTGCGCCGAGCGTGATTTTTTGGAGTCGTAGCTACATAGCTACTTAGTCTACCAGCCATGGCCGCTCATACCTCGTTCTACAATGATACCGTGGATGATATGGTGAGACGCATCGGACTGCTAGGGCGCACCTTGGTTTCCTTCACCCGCCAAATCGGTGTTCAGCATCTCCCAGCAAGACGTTTGCCTCAAAATACCACGAGAAAAGCTTTAATGAGCTATTTCCTGTTTAAGCACCCACCATGCACCTGGAGCTCTGTTCTCCGTCCCCCCTGGATCCGATGTCGATGTCGATGTCGATGTCGATGTCGAAGTACTGTGCATCTTTCACAACTGGGGAGATGCTGATGGGTGTTGCTAGCTCTGTCTAGTTCAGTAGGTCCCTCATCATGAATACTTTTTTAGCTCGCACACACACTCACAAACACACACACAAACACACGCGAACACACAAACACACAGATTCAGGGACACAGGCGCAGGCCCAGGCGCGCACGCACACTCTCTCACACGCACATACACATACACTTACACACATAGACACACAGATATACACAGGCAAAGAAACAGACACAGACAGTCATAGACACACAGGCACACATACATACACATACATACACAGATATATACAGGCACAGAAACAGACACACAGACACTAACAGGCATAGGCACAAGCACAGACACATACATACCCCCCCCCCCCCCCCCCCCCCCCCCCCCCCCCCCACGCCCACCTCCCTCCCCCGCCCATCTCCCTCCCCCGCTCGCCTCCCTCCCCACCTCCCTCCCTCCCTCCCTCCCCACCCACCCTTTAACACCCGCACTCACACCCACCCTCCCACCCTTGACACCCACCCACCCACCCACCCACCCACCCACACCCACCCACTTACAACAGCTCACTCACACCTTTCTTGTTGTGTGATGTGTCCCCAGGCCAATGAGCTCTCCAGGAATCAGGAGGGGAATGCGATGATGGATGAACTAGATGAACGTCTGGACATCAGAAAGAAAGCTCGGAAGAGTGTAAGACAGAGCGCCTTCAGTATCATTTTTAGTGTAATGTGTAATGAGTATGTGTAATGTGTAATGAGTAAGTGTAATGTGCACTTTTTAGTGCGGTACTTCATTGTCAGCCCAGGCTATGCACGGCCTAGGACAAGGGCAGCACAGTACATAGGAGTGCGGGAGGGAGTATTAGGGGATGATTTGGGGGTGGGGAGGGAGGATGATTGTTTGGTGGGAAGGGAGGATGGTGGTGGGTGGTGGGGGTGGGTGGGAGGGGATGATTGGTGTGTGGGAAGGGAGGATGGGGGTGGGTGGTGGTGGTGTGTGTGTGGGGGGGGGGTGATTGGTGGGTGGGAGGGAGGATGGGGGTGGAGGGGAGTGGGAGGGGATGCTTTGGGGTGGAAGGGATTATGGGAGCGTGTGGGGGGGAGTGAGAGGGGATGATTTGGTGGTGGGGAGGGAGGATGGAAGGGTGGGGGGGAGTGCGAGGGGATGATGCTTTGCGGGCGGGGAGGCATGGAATGGTGGCGGGGCCGTCGGCACGGGAATGATTGTGGGGTGGACTGGCGCATGGGCGGGGGGGGGGGGGGGGGGGGGGGGGGGGGTGCGGGATGCTTGGTGGGGGGCCGGGCCGGCTGGGGGTGGTTGGTCGGCGTGGCGGGGCTGCTTGTGGGGTGGACGGGCGGCTCTCGCGGCGGCTGGCACGGGTGAGGGGGAGTCTGACGCATGCCAGGATGGGTTGGGAAGGTGGGACTGGGTGCGGGTGCGAAGATGTGGGCAGAAGAAAGAGAAAGAGGGTGAGATCAAGCTTGGCTCCAAGGAGGGACAGTACGTGGGAGGGTGGGAGGGAAGGGAGTGGGTGGCTGCCAAGCGGCGTACGTTGGGAGGGTGGGAGGGACGGGAGGGTGGGGGCGGCCAAGGGCAGTACGTGGAGGTGGGTGGAAGGGAGGGTGAGGGGCTTCCAAGGGCGTACGTGGGAGGGTGTGGTGATGGACGGGAGGGAGGGGCTGCCAAGGGCAGTACCTGGAGGTGGGAAGGGGAGGGAGGTGGGGGGCTGCAAAAGGGGCAAGTACATGGGGGGTGGGAGGGAAGGATGGGTGGGGGCTGCCAAGGGCAGTACATGACAAGGGTGGGAGGCGAAGGGATGGTGGGGGGCTGCCAAGGGCAGTACATGGGAGGGAAGGAGGGAAGGGAGGGTGGGGGGCTGCCAAGGGCAGTACATGGGAGGGTGGGAGGGAGGGAAGGGAGGGTGGGGGGCTGCCAAGGGCAGTACATGGGAGGGTGGGAGGGATCGGACGATGGGGGGCTGCCATGAAGGAGTCCCTACCGCCTGGAGGGTGATACTTACTATCTCTGCCAGAGCAACTTTCCCCAGCTGCAGCATACAGTAGGGTTTCCTTAATACCTCGCCCCTCCAGACGTTATCTTTTCTTCTCCTTATTTCTTTCACTGCTACCTTGTGATTGGAAATGCAGAAATCGATGATGAAAGGCAGCGATGTAGACACACACTTCACACACCATACTCACACACCACACTATACACACTACACGCACCATACACACCATACACACACTATACACGCACTATACACACGACACACACTATACACACACTATACACACACTACACACACTATACACACACTATAAACACTACACACACTAAACACACCATACACACTACACACACCAATTGGAAATGCAGAAATCGATGAGGAAGAGGCAGCAAGAGATTGCTGCCCACGAGGAAGAATTGGAAGAAGAAAATCAGCAGTACATCTCACGGCAGATTCGGAAGCCGAAGCCTAAAGGTGGGATGGGATGGGTGGGGCGAGTGTGAGGGGTGTTCGTGTGAGTGTGGGGGGTGTAAGAAGTTATGAGGAGGGAGGGGAGGAGGAAGACATGGTGGAGTAAGTGGAGGAGGAGGAACAGCAGTACATCTCACGACAGATTCGGAAGCCAAAGCCTAGAGGTGGGGGGAAATGGATGGGGCGAGTGTGGGGGGTGTGAGAGTGAGGGGTGTTGGTGTGAGTGTGGGGGGTGTAAGAAGTTATGAGGGAGGAGGGGAGGAGGAAGAAGTATGAAGTATGAAGTGGAGGAGGAGGAGGAACAGTACATCTCACGACAGATTCGGAAGCCAAAGCCTAGAGGTGGGGGGGAATGGATGGGGCGAGTGTGGGGGGTGTGAGAGTGAGGGGTGTTGGTGTGAGTGTGGGGGGTGTAAGAAGTTAGGAGAAGGGAGGGGAGGAGGAAGAAGTGGTTGAGTTAGTGGAGGAGGAGGAACAACAGTACATTTCACGACAGTTTCGGAAGCCAGAGCTTACAGGTGAGGGGAGGGGTGTTGGTGTGAGTGTGGGGTGCGTTAGAAGTTAGGAGGATGAAGTGGAGGAGGCGAAGGAACCACACTGCATCATACAACATATTTAGAAGCCAAAGCCTAATGAAGATGCGAGGGAATGGATGGGGCCAGAGGTGGTGGAGCGTGGGGTGTGTGATTGTGGGGTGTGCAAGAAGTTAGGATGAGGACGTGGGGGAGGATCTGGAGGAGGAACCACACTGCATTATACAACATACTTAGAAGCCAAAGCCTAAAGATGCGAGGGAATGGATGGGGCCAGAGGTGGTTGGTTTGAGTGTGGGATGTGTGAGTGTGGTGTGTGTGAGTGTGAGGGGTGAGTGAGTATTAGGGTTGTTGATGCGAGTGTGAGAGGTGGTTGGTGCGAGTGTGGGAGGTATGAGTGTGGTGTGTATGAATGTGAGGGGTGTTGGTGTGAGGGTTGGGGCTGTGAGTCTGAGTAACCTAAAACCCTCCCCCTAACCCCGCCCCCCTTACCTCTTCCCCCCCCCCCCCCCCCCCCCTCCCCCCTCCTCCTTGACCCCAATGCGGCCAAGGTCAACGACTGGTTTAAAAACAAAAACCCTCACCCCTAACCCTCACCCCTAACCCTAACCCTCACCCCTAACCCTAACCCTCACCCCTAACCCTAACCCTCACCCCTAACCCTAACCCTCACCCCTAACCCTAACCCTCACCCCTAACCCCTAACCCTCACCCCTCACCCTAACCCCCTCACCCCTAACCCTAACCCTCACCCCTAACCCTAACCCTCACCCCTCGTCTCCCCTCCCCCCCCCCCCCCCCCCCCCCTCTTACAGACCCCAATGGCGGCCAAGGTCAACGACTGTTCAAAAATCAAGAACCTCCCCCCCCCCCCCTCCCCCATCCCCCCCCCCCCCCCCCCCACCTACCCCTACCCCTAACCTCACCCCCCCCCCTCCCCCCCCCCCCCCCCCCCCCCCCCTCTTCTACAGACCCCAATGCAGGTTAGATCAACACTGGTTTAAAAACAAGAAACCTCACCCCTAACCCAACCCCCTCCCCTCCCCCTCCCCCCCCCTTCTTACAGACCCCAATGCGGCCAGGTCAACGACTGGTTTAAAAACAAGATCATAACCCCTCCCCCCCCCCCCCCCCCCCCCTTCTTACAGTCCCCAATGCGGCCAAGGTCACGACTGGTTTAAAACAAGAATCATAACCCCGCCCCCCCCCCCCCCCCCCCCCCCCCCCTTTCTTACAGTCCCCCAATGCGGCCAAGTCAACGACTGGTTTCAAAAAACAAGAACCATAACCCCTCCCCCTTACCCTTCCCCTAACCCCTGACCCCTCTCCCCCCGCACACCCCTCCCCCCCTCCTTACCTTCCCCCTAACCCCTAACCCCTCTCCCCCCGTACCCCCTCCGCCCTTCTACAGACCCCCAATGCGGTCAAGGTCCAACGACTGGTTCAAAAACAAGAACCATAACCCCTCTCCCTTACCTTCCCCCTCACCCCTAACCCCTCCCCCCCGTACCCCTCCCCCCCCCCTCCCCCCCCCCCTTCTTACAGACCCCAATGCGGTCAGGTCAACGACTGGTTCAAAAAACAAGACCATAACCCCTACCCCCCCTTACCCTACCCCCTAACCCTAACCCCCTAACCCCCTCTCCCCCCCCTACCCCTACCCCCCCCCCCCCTCTTACAGACCCCAATGCGGCCAAGGTCAATGACTGGTTCAAAAATAAGAACCCTTAAAATCCCTCCCCGTAAACCCTCCACACCCTCCCCCTACCTCCCCCCCTACCCCCCCCCCCCCACCCACCTCCGTTCCTTACAGATCCCAATGCGGCCAAGGTCAACGACTGGTTCAAGGACATGAACCTCAACAAAACCTTCTCAGACGTCAAAAATGACGACACACGCTCGGGGAATCTGCACGGCATCCTTGGAGGTCGTCGAGAGCGACGCTCGACTGTTACACTTGCGCGTGGCAGCGCATGGGATCGCTTCATGGGATATATGTCAGCCCTTGACAGGTCGCTGCCCATCATTCACCCTCGCAAGCCGTTCAGGACATCGTAAGCTGCACTTTTTTTTTTTTTTTTTTTTTTTTTTTATATATAATTTGCAGGCTGTTGCAGGGGTTTGTTCATTCACCCTTGCAAGCCGTTCAGGACATTGTAAGCTGCATTTATTTGTTTATTTGTTTTATTTCATTTATTTATTTATTTTTTATTTGTGTTGATTTTTTTTTATATTTGCAGGCTGTTGCAGGGGTTTGTTTACTATGTGTTGTGGCAGGGTTGGAAAATCAAGTTTTGGGATTTGGGGCGCTCCACCGTCTCACTTGCGCGTGGCAGCACATGGGATCGCTTCATGGGATATATGTCAGCCCTTGACAGGTCACTGCCCATCATTCACCCTTGCAAGCCGTTCAGGACATCGTAAGCAGCTTTTCATTGAATGAATTAATTAATTCTTTATTTTTTGTGTTCAATTGTTTTTTTAGTTTTTTTACATTCGCAGGGGTTTGTTTACATGGTGGTGGGGTGGGGTGGGAAAATCAAGTTTTGGGATTGTGGGCGCTCCACCGTCTCATTTGCGTATGGCAGCGCATGGGACCGCTTCATGGGATATATGTCAGCCCTTGATAGTTCGCTGCCCATCATCCACCTCGCAAGCCACTCAGGACAACGTAAGCAGCTTTTCATTGAATTAATTAATTGATTTTTTATTTTTTATTTTTGTTCAATTTGTTTCAGTTTTTTATTTATTTTTATATTTGCAGGTTTTTTTTACATGGTGGTGGGTTGGGGTGGGAAAATTAAGTTTTGGGATTTTGGGCGCTCCACTGTTTCAATTGCGCCTGGCAGCGTGTGCGACAGCATGATGGTGTGTATCACAGCTATAGATAGGCCAGTGCTTCACCCCTCCCCACCCCACCCCACACACCCCCCTCTCCTTCTCTCCCCCTGCCCCCCCCTCCCCCCCTCCCCCCCTGCCCTCACTTCCCCCTCCCTCCCTGCCCCCACCCCCCTGCCACTGCTTCACCCTTCCCCACCCCACCCACACCCCCCCTCTCCCTGCCCCCCCCTACCCCCCTACCCTCACCCCCCCCTCCCTCCCTGCCCCCACCCCCCTGCCACTGCTTCACCCTAGGTGGGACGTCTTCACCATGGGTCTGGTCATCTTCAATGCAGTCACGGTACCGCTGTACATCAGCTACGGTCTGCCTCCGAATAAAGGACTTGAGCTGTTTAACTACATGACAGATCTGATATTTGCCATCGACATCTGCTTCAACTTCCGAACAGCCTATATTGACAAGCAAGGGAACTTGGTGAGTAATTACTGCACCCCACCACACCAGACCACACCACACACCACACAGCACCACACCACACACCACTGTTCAACTACATGACAGATCTGATCTTTGCAGTCGACATCTGCTTCAACTTCTGAACAGCCTATATTGACAAGCAAGGAAACTTGGTGAGTAATAACTGCACCACACCAGACCACACCACTCACCACACAGCACCACACCACACCAGACCACACCACACACCACACAGCACCACACCACACCAGACCACACCACACACCACACAGCACCACACCACACACCACTGTTCAACTACATGACAGATCTGATCTTTGCAGTCGACATCTGCTTCAACTTCCGAACAGCCTATATTGACAAGCAAGGAAACTTGGTGAGTAATAACTGCACCACACCACACCAGACCACACCACACACCACACAGCACCACACACCACACAGCACCGCACCACACCACACACCACTGTTCAACTACATGACAGATCTGATCTTGCCATCGACATCTGCTTTAACTTCCGAACAGCCTATATTGACAAGCAAGGAAACTTGGTGAGTAATTACTGCACCACACCACACAGCACCACACCATGCTACACCACGCTAGCACACGACATCACACTTCCACGCCAATTCACACCACACCGCAACGCAAAACCACACCACACCATGTCATGCCAAATCACACCACGCCATGCCATGGTTGGCTTCGCCACCACCCACACATTCAAGTCCCCACGCACGCCATGGTTGGCAACCACAACCGACACCCACCGCAACGCGAAACCGCACCACACCATGCCATGGTTGGCACTGCACCACACCACGCCATGCCATGGTTGGCTCTGCACCACACCACACCATGCCAAGTCACACCACGCCACGCCATGGTTGGCACCACACCACACCACACCGCAACGCGAAACCGCACCACACCATGCCATGGTTGGTACTGCACCACACCACGCCTTGCCATGGTTGGCTCTGCACCACACCACACCATGCCAAGTCACACCACCACCCCACGCCATTGGTTGGCACCACCCCACACCAACACCGCAACGCTAAAACCAGCACCACAACATGTCCATTGGTTGTACTGCCCACCCACTCCTTGCATGGTTGGCTCTGCACCACACCACACCATGCCAAGTCACACCACGCCACGCCATGGTTGGCACCACACCACACCGCAACGCGAAACCGCACCACACCATGCCATGGTTGGCTCTGCACCACACCACGCCATGCCATGGTTGGCTCTGCAACCACACACGGCCAGCATGGTTGCACCACACCACACCGCAAGCGTAACCGCACCACACCATCGCCATTGTTGGACACTGCACCACACCCACGCCATGCCATGGTTTGGCTCTGCCCACGACACGAACACGCCATGCCAAGTCACACCAGCCATCCATGGTTGGCACCACAGCCAACACCGCAACGCGAAACCGCACCACACCATGCTAAATCACACCACGCCATGCCATGGTTGGCACTGCACCACACTACACCATACCACACCTCACCTCACCCCCCTCACCTCGCCTCACCTCACTTCACCTCAAACCACACCGTAATGCACCTCACCTCACCTCACCTCACCCCACCCCACCCCACGTCATCTTGCTTCACCACCCACTGCACTCACCGCACCTTACCTCACCTTACCTCGCCTCACCTCACCTTACCCCACCTTACCCACCTACCTCCACCCCACCGCTGTACGTGCACTTACCACACTGCACCTCACCTCTCCTCACCTCAACTCACCTCGCCTCACCACCCACAGTACTGAATCGCACTTCACCTCTACCCACCTCATCTCATCTCACCTCACCTCACCTCACCTCACCTCACCTCACCTCGCCTCACCACCCACCCCATGCGCACGTGCACGTATCTCACCTCACCTCCCTCACCTCACTCACCCTCACCTCACCGCACCCACCTCCCCTCACCCCACCCCCCACCTCATCTACCTCAGCTCACCACCACACGCCCACCTCACCTCACCTCACCACCTCACCTCCCCCTCACCTCACCTCACCCCACCCCACCACCTCACCCCACTGCATCTCACCTCACTTCACCTCACCTCACCTTACCCCACCTGTACCCCACCTCGCCCCACCTCCCCGCCACCGTCCCACCACCGCCGTGCCAGCACTGCACACTGCATCTCACCTCACCTCACTCCCCCATCTCACCTCACCTCACCTCCCCCACCCATCTCATTTCATCACTCAGCTCACCACCCCCACCCCACCTCACACCTCACCCTCCATCAAACCCCACCCTCGCCTGCACCACCCACCCCACTGCATCGCACCATCCCTCACACATCCTCATCTTCACCTCATCTCACCTACCTCATCTCATCTCACCTCACCTCAACCTCAGCCTCACCTCACCCCACCTCACCCCACCACCACCTCAACCTCACCTCACCATCACCTTTGGGTACACCTCACCTCACCCCCTCCCCAAAAAAACAGACCCCCCCCCACCTCACCTCATCGCCTCATCTCACCACCCACCTCCACCTCCCGCTCACTCACCTCCCCTCACCTCTTCTCACCCCCCAGTCACCTCACCCTCCACCTCAGCCCCCCCACCCCAACCCGTACAATTCCCCTCAGCTCCCCACCCACCCCACCCCTCCGTCCCACACCCCACCAATCATTCCCCTTTCCCACTCCCCCACCCACCACCCCTCTTTTCACCCTCACCGTCGCCCCCCACCCACAATCCTTTCCTTCCCCTCACATCCCCACCCACCGGACCACTCCCCATCCCCCCCCTCCCCCTCATTTCCCCCCCTCCCCCCCCCCCACCTCCTTTCCCTCCCCCCCCCCCCCGGATACGAATGTAAAGTCCTTTTACCTCACCCCCGCCCACCCTCCGTTGCCCCCCACCCCCCTCCTTTCCCCTCCTCTCCCCCCCCCCCCCCCCCCTATCCCCCCCCCCCAACCCCCGGTCCTTTTCCCCTCCGCTCCCCCCCCACACCCTCCCAGGACCCACTCACCCTCAACCACTCCGCCACTCCCCTCACCTCACCCCACCAATCACCTCCACGTCATCCCCCAGCCCCATGTCCTGCCCCGCACGCCCGCTCTCCGCCCCACCCCGCCGCCCCTCCTCTCCCCGGAACCTCTCTCTCCACTCTCCCTTCCCTCCCATTCCGCTCTATTACGCTCATCTCCACTCTTCTCCACTCGTAGCCTCACCACACAATACATCAGTACAGAACGCAGCTCACCCAAAAAAAACTTTTTTAAACTTATATAAACTATTGCGAACACACTCTGACGCACCCTAGTTACCCCGTTATTATGGACACGGACCATGTTACGTATAATTAGGTTTAGTGGGAATACAATAATACTAGCAATAAGCCACTAACTTACGGGTGCTATTAAGGTTTATATTAGTCAGGAAAAAGAAGAACAAAAAGACGACCGTCTTAGCCCACGTACTTTTCGAATTTATTTGAAAAACGTACATATTATGAATGTTGACAGCATAATAAGATTTATTATCAACACCACATTACTTTTGGACAAACACTAATAGTAGTTGCCGTTCCCTACCCCTTTGCCCCTACCAAATTGGAGATAGCGCCCCTATTGCTAGAAACTACCTGAACCTCTGACCCATCTACAGCTTCATTATGTTGCCACCCTTGAGCAACAAATGCACACAAAAATACACACACCTTTCTCGTTGTGATATTACACTACATTCCTACGCCCCTACCAGATTCAAGACAGCTCCCCAATCGCTAAGATCTACCTAAACCTCTGACCCCCTATACATCATGGTTGACACTGCACCGCATCAAACCACACCACACGTCACGTCACCCCCCCACCTCACCACACCACACCCGCACCACACCCCACCAAACTTATCCAGATCCAACCCCACCCTCCCTAAAACCTACAGTAAACTAAACACAAAACACAATAACCACAACACAACACCAAGCTCAAACCAACACACCCCTACAGACACACCAGCATGTCATATAGACAACAAAAGGACTGAGCAAAGCCGGCAACACAGAAATTCAACCAAAGAAAAACCACACCCACAAAAATAATCCCCAAAAGCATACATCCAACAGAGCCCAAGACAAAAAGGGAAGAAGTGGTTCAATCCACGCACACACAAAAAGAAAAAAAAACCCAAACCAAAAAGACACACAAAAACAACGAAAAAAACCAAGAAGACAAAAACACTAATTCAGACAAGCGAAAAGGAGAAATAGACGGAACGAAAAAACGAAACAACAAGTGGGCACTGGCAAACAGCACACACAACACACGGAATTCACCCATCAAACACCCAATCACCTCACACCAACCACACCAAACCACCCCACCGTACAGATTCGAGACTCCCCCCCCATCCGCTAAGATCTCCAACCCCGGACCCCCCTATACATCATGGTTGCACTGTACCATACCGCATCCACCCCCCACCTCACGTAACCCCACCCCCCTCACCCACACCCCACCCCACCCCACCCCACCCCACCCCACCCCCATCCGCCACCCTACAATTCGTGCTGCCCCCCAATCGCTAGATCTCCCTGAACCTCGACCCCCTATACATCTGGTGGCACTGTACCCGACCGCATCACCCCCCACCTCACTTCATCACCCCACCCCACCTCACCCCACCTCACCCTATCAAAATTCGAGGGATGCTCCACCAATCGCTAAATCTACCGGAACCTCTGCCCCCCCTATACATCATGGTTGGCACAGCACCGATCAACACACCACTCACACTTCATACCCCCCCCCCCCCCCCCCCCCCACGTCACCTCACCCTACCTCACCCCCCCCCACACTGCCCACCCCCCACACCCCACGATTCGAGACACCCCCCAATCGCTAAGATCTACCTGAACCTCTGACCCCCCTATACATCATGGTTGGCACTGCACCACACCACATCACCCCCCCCCCTCACTTCACCCCCCCAATCATCAACACCTCATCACCCCCCCACACGCCCACCCACCCACCTCACCAGCCACCCTAACCCCACGCCACCCTCATCGTAGGCCCTCTGCGGGAGGAGAGGATATCGAGACAGCTGCCTGATCGCTAAGACCACTACCTCAGTTTTTTGTTCCCTGCATTGAAGTTCTTCTCCACAGTTCCCTACATCCGTGACCTGGAGTAGCAAGCCCCATGTTACCGGATCTGTTCTGCACTCACCACAATGTGTCCTACACCTCACCTCACCTTACCCCCACCCCCCACCTCACCACTAAACTGCCACCCCACCCGCAAGCCCACCCCACCCTACTATTCGAGACACTGCCCAATCGCTAAGAACTACCTCAAGTTTTGGTTCCTAATCAATTTCTTCGCCACAGTTCCCTACATCCTTCTAAGCAAAAAAAAAAAAAGTCCCCCCCCCCCAGGTACCACTGTTCTGCACTCACCACACCTCACCTCAACTTCACCTTACCCCGCCACCGCACCTACCCCACCCCACCTCACGCCACCCACCCACCCTATCAGTTCGAGACGGGGCCGCGATCGTCTAAGACCCCTCAAGTTTTGGTTCCCAATCAATTTCTTCGCCACAGTTCCCTACATCCTTCTAGCAAATTCCATGGTACCACTGTTCTGCACTCACCACACCTCACCTCACCTTACCCCACCTCACCACCCCACCTCACCCCACCCCACCCCACCCTATCAGATTCGAGACAGCGGCCCGATCGCTAAGAACTACCTCGAGTTTTGGTTCCCCATCGATTTCTTCGCCGCAGTTCCCTACATCCTTCTAAGCCAAATTCCATGTTACCGCACTTTCTGCTCTCACCACACCTCACACCCTCCCCATCACTTAGCCCCACCTCACCACCCCACCCCACCGCCACCCACCCACCCCACCCTATCAGATTCGAGACGCGCCCGATCGCTAGAACTACCTCAAGTTTTGGTTCCCCATCGATTTCTTCGCCACAGTTCCCTACGACCTTTTAGCAAAGGCCATGGGCTTCGGAGATAGCCAGTCGCAATTGACCATCTTGCAGTTTCTGAAGACCCCCCGTCTGCTGCGTCTGGGAAGTAGTGGTGTGTATGTGTGTTAAGTGTGGTGTATTCAGTAGTGGTTATGTCGTATTTGTGTGTTGGATGCGAGGGCTTTTTCGGAGATAGCAAGTCTGTCATTGTACCATCTTGGAGTTTCTGAAGAACCACAGTCTGCTGCGTCTGGGAAAGTGAGTGTGTGTATGGTGTTAGTAGTGTGTGTATTCAAGTAGTGTATGTCAGTATGTGTATGGTGTGTGTGCATTGTGTGTGTGTGTAAGTGTGTGTATAGTGCGTGAAAGTGTGTGTACGACCCTCTAGCAAAGTCCATGGGCTTTGGTGGTAGCGAGTCGTAATTGACCATCTTGCAGTTTCTGAAGACCCCCCGTCTGCTGCGTCTGGGAAAGTGTGTGTGTGTATATTGTGTGTGTGCTGTGTGTGTGTGCTGTGTGTGTAGTGTGTGTATTCAAGTGGTGTATGTCAATACGTGTATGGTGTGTGTGTGTGTGGTGAGTGTGTGGACTTTGGAGATAGCAAGTCGCAATTGACCATCTTGCAGTTTCTGAAGACCCCTGCCTGCTGCGTCTGGAAAAGTGTGTGTGTATAGTGTGTGTGTTTAAGTGTGTGTATGGCGTGTGAAAGTGTGTGGAAGTGTGTGTACGACCTTCTAGCAAAGGCCATGGGCTTCGGAGGTAGCCTGTCGTAATTTATCATCCTGCAGTTTCTGAAGACCCCCCGTCTGCTGGGTCTGGGAAAGTAAGTGTGTGTGTAGTTTGTATATGGTGTGTATAGTGTGTAAAGTGTGTGTATGGTGTGTGAAGTGTGTGTATAGTGCGTATAGTGTGTGTGTGTGTAAGTGTGTGTATAGGGTGTGGTAGTGTGTGTATAGTGCGTATAGTGTGTGTGTGTGTGTAAGTGTGTGTATAGGGTGTGGGTCGTGTGTGTTATGCTTCTAGTGGTTGTGTGTGTACGTGTGGTGTATAGGGTGTGGTCGTGTTTCATACTGTTTTTCGATCTAGTCTGTGAGTGGGGGTGTGTGTACTTGTTTGTATCGTGTGTGGTATGTTGTGTGTCTAGTGCGTATCGTGTGTGTGTGTGTGCAGTGTGTGTATCTTGGTGTGGTAGCGTGTGGTTGTGTATAGTGCGTATAGTGGTGGTGTTTGTCAGATGTGGTGATCTCGGGGTGTTTGGTGTGTGTATAGTGTGTATAGTGTGTAAGTGTGTGTATAGGGTGTATGGTGCGTGAAGTGTGTGTATAGTGTGTAAGTGTGTGTATAGGGTGTATGGTGCGTGAAGTGTGTGTATAGTGGGTACGTGTGTAAGTGTGTGTATAGTGCGTACAGTGTGTGTGTAGTGTATACGCGTGTAAGTGTGTGTATAGGGTGTATGGTGCGTGAAGTGTGTGTAAAGTTTGTGCGTGTGTAAGTTTGTGTATAGTGCCTGTATGGGGTGTGTAGGGTGCGTGCCTAGCAATCGTGTGGCTGTCTCAAATCTGTTAGGGGCGTAGGAGGTACATTTGTCAGGGCTTCAGGTAGTTCTAAGCAATTTATTTATCTCTTAAATATCTCTTCAATATCTCTTAAATATCTCTTAAATATCTCTTAAATATCTCTTAAATATCTCTTAGATATCTCTTAAATATCTCTTAAATATCTTTTAAATATCTCTTAAATATCTCTTAAATATCTCTTAAATTTTGCAGTTCTAAGCAATAGTAAGCAGGTAGTTGTAAGCAATAGTAAGCAGGTAGTTGTAAGCAATAGTAAGCAGGTAGTTGTAAGCAATAGTAAGCAGGTAGTTCTAAGCAATTGTTTTATCTCTTAAATACCGTATTGTGGAGAGCGATTTTCGCCCATCCTTGCCTCTTATCTTAAGCCCTCATCTGCTGATTCTGCGAGGCGAGTGAGAGGGGGGGTGAGGGAAAGAGGACGGACGAAAGTGTATGGTGTGTGGGTGGTGTTGAGTGGTTGGGGTTAGTGGTTAGTGTGTATGGTGTGTGTGTGTGTGGAGTGTGTGTGTGTGGTATGTACTGTGTAGGTAACTGGGTAAAGACAAAGGGTGTGTGTGTTAGTATGTGTGGGTTAGTTGGGGGGGTGTTTGGTGTGTGTGTGTGTGGTTAGTGTGTATGGTGTGTGTGTGTGTGGTTAGTGTGTGTGTGTGGTTAGTGTGTATGGTGTGTGTGTGTGTGTGGTTAGTGTGGGTGGTGTCCCACTTAAGGCCTGCTACTGACTACTGTCTGACTGAGACACTGACCCTCCCCCCCCCTCCCCCCCCCCCCCCCCCCCCCTACAACACACACACCACACACAACACCTCAAACCCACACCCACACTGACACATGGTCATCACACACACCCCACACACCACGCCCCACCTGGGTCGTCTGTGTGGGGACCGCTGACACACAGCACAACGCGGCGGGCACGCCGCCACAGGGGGGGTCACCCACGACTGACACAATCCCCGGGGACGCGATGTCGGTACACGAAAAAAGAAAAAAAGAAAGCCAACAACAACAACCAACAGACTGCTCTGCGCAGCGGCTGAATCGAATATTTAGATCGAGTGAAGATTCAACCGTGTATCCAGGTGGTCAATCGAGATCGACCCTCGAACAGATGTGTATGATTGCGCAAATCAGGGTGGCTTGCTATGTAAAAAACACAATTCCCAAAACATAAAAATGAACACATCTCGCCAATAGTGGTATGAGTTGATGGTATGGTTCAAGGTGCAATCTGATTCGCCTCATTGTGTATGATTGCGCATTGGCTGGCTTGGTGAGTTGATACTAGTGAATGAGTCAATATTCGTGTTCACGATGGCGCATCTGATCGCCCTCATGTGTATGATTGCGCATTGGCTTGCTTGGTGAGTTGATAATATGAGTATATGTTCGTGTATGACAATTGGTATTAAGAAACTGACAACCAGAGTGAGTCAATTCGTATCTGATCGCCCCATGTGTACTGATGCACATTGGTTGGCTGTGTGAGTTTGAAAGTAGTGAGTATGATTGTAGTTGAGATGAGTTTGTATGGTTAAAATAATAGTGGTGCACGATGGCGCATCTGATCGCTGTCGTGAGTATGATTGCACATTGGTTGGCTTGGTGAGTTGAAAGTAGTGTATTCGTTTGTATGATGTTGAGTTTAATAAGATGTTGTCACGATGGCGCATCTGATCGCTGTCGTGAGTATGATTGCACATTAGTTGGCTTGGTGAGTTGAAACTAGTTCATTGGTTGATATGAGTGTATGAGTTAATAATAGTGTTCGCGATGGCGCATCTGATCGCTGTCGTGAGTATGATTGCACATTGGTTGGCTTGGTGAGTTGAAAGTAGAGTGTTAGTTGATATGAGTGTATGAGTTAATAATAGTGTTCACGATGGCGCATCTGATCGCTGTCGTGAGTATGATTGCACATTAGTTGGCTTGGTGAGTTGAAACTAGTTCATTGGTTGATATGAGTGTATGAGTTAATAATAGTGTTCACGATGGCGTATCTGATCGCTTTCATGCGTATGATTGCACATTGGCTGGCTTGGTGAGTTGATATTATTGTTCGAGGTGGCTAATCTGATTGCTGTCATGTGAGTAATTGAGCATTAGTTGGCTTGGTGATATTATTGTTCAAGGTGGCGTATCTGATCGCTGTCTTGTGTATGATTGCACATTGGTTGGCTTGGTGAGTTGAAAGTAGTGTATTAGTTGATATGAGTGTATGAGTTAATAATAGTGTTCACAATGGCTTATCTGATCGCTGTCTTGTGTATGATTGCACATGGGTTGGCTTGGTGAGTTGATATTATTGTTCAAGGTGGCGTATCTGATTGCTGTCATGTGCATGATTGCACATTGGTTGGCTTCGCGAGTTGATAGTATGAGTTTACATTATTGTTCAAGGTGGCTAATCTGATCGCCCTCATGTGGATGATAGGGTATTGGTTGGCTTGGTGAGTTATGAGGTGCTATTAGTGTATGAGTTTGTATTATTGTTCAAGGTGGCTAATCTGATCGCCCGCAAGGCTATGGTTCACAATTTATTTCCCGACAACTTGTTGCCATTCTGTCGCTGCATGGCCACGCATGGACCTGGCTAATCTGATCGCCCGCAAGGCTATGATTCACTGTTTCTTTTCCGACAACTTGTTGCCATTCTGTCGCTGCATGGCGATGCATGGGCCTGGCTAATCTGATCGCTCGCAAGGCTGTTTCTTTTCCGACAACTTGTCGCCATTCTGTCGCTGCATGGCGATGCATGGGCCTGGCTAATCTGATCGCTCGCAAGGCTATGATTCACTGTTAATTTTCCGCCAACTTGTCGCCATTCTGTCGCTGCATGGCCACTAAACCCTAAACCCTCACACACACACACACACACACACACACACACTCACCCCCCCTCACGCACACTCACCTCTCTCCTCCTGTTGCAGCATCTGGTTCATGAATACATGATGTTTAAATTCAGCACCCCACCGCTACCTACCCACCCCCCCTCCCAACTTTCTTGTCCCCCCTCCCCTGCTCTTCCTTTATCCCCCTCATTTATTCCCCCCCCCCCCCCCCCGCCCCCCCCTCCCCTCCCATACACACACTACACCCCAAACAACAAACTACCACCCCCTCTCTCTGTTTCAAGCAGGGAGATCTGTGTGACATGATGTTTCAATTCTCACATGGGCCCTCACACGTGGAGGATTGGTCGTTCAACCCACAGTACAATGACAAGGCAATTTCCTTCTACCTGTCCGCCTTCTATCAGTGCTTCCTCATGTTAGTCGGCAACAATCAGGTGAGAGGTGATTGGAATGATCACTGTAGCACAAACTCAAGGCCATGCATACATACAAACCCAAGGGGCAATCACTGTCCCGCAAACTCAAGGCCATGCATACATACAAACCTTCGGTACAATGGCAAAGAAATTACTTTTTACCTGTCCGCCTTCTACCAGTGCTTCCTCGTGTTAGTCGGCAACAATCAGGTGAGTTGGTTGAAATCATCACTTTAGCACAAACTCAAGGCAATACATAAACACATACAAACCTTCGGTACAATGACAAGGCAGTTACCTTGTACCTGTCCGCCTTCTACCAGTCCTTCCTCATGTTAGTCGGCAACAATCAGGTGAGAGATGGTTGAAATGATCACTGTCCCACGAACTCAAGGCCATGCATACATGCAAACCTTCAGGACAGTGGCAAGGGAGTTACCTTCTATCTGTCCGCCTTCTACCAGTGCCTCCTCATGTTCGTTTGCAACAATCAGGCAAAAGGTGGTGGAAATGATCACTGTAGCACGAACTCAAGCCCCCCGGTAACGATTGTTACTGCACCCCATCCCACCCCACCCTCTCCAGGAACCTGTGAACAATGCACACCAAGCCAAGCCAAAGCTAATCACCCCCACGGCCACCCACCCTCTGCCCCCCACCCCTACCCCACCCTAGGCAGGAACCTGTGAACAATGCAGAAAGGACAATCTTCATCGTCATTGGTACTGCAGGCCAAGCCAAACCCACCTTGACCCTCTGCAGGGACCTGTGAACAATGCAGAAAGGACATTCTTCATCATCATTGGTAATTTTGGCCAAGACAAGCCGAACCGAACCACCCCCACCCCCACCCACCCTCTGCCTCCCACCTCCACCCCCACCTTACCCTCTGCAGGGACCTTTGCAAATGCAGACCAAGACAAGACAAACCTAACCAAACCCCCCCCACCCACCCCCCTCTGCCCCCCACCCCACTCTCCCTGCGTCTCCGCAGGAACCTGTGGACAATGCACACCAAGCCAAGCCAAACCAAACCAACCCAAACCAAACCCCACCCTCTTCAGGAACCTGTGAACAATGCAGAGAGGACATTCTTCATTGTCATTGGTATTCTGGGTACGTGCTTCTACTCCGCCGTGGTGGGTCAGATGGCGGTGCTGGTGGCCAACATGGCCCCAGTTGCCATGAGACACAGGTGAGCTGTTGGGTGGCTGTGATCCTGAATTCGTGTTTGTTTACAGTCTATGGCACCATTGCTGTCATTGCTGTCCTGAGTATGTGCTTCTACTCCGCCGTTGTGGGTCAGATGGCGGTGCTGGTGGCCAACACAGAACCAGCTACTTCTTCAAAAGTCAACCATCCATCCCCACTCCACCCCCCACCACCCCCCCCCCCCCCCCCTACCCCCCGCTACCCCCCCACACCCACTGGCCCCCCCATCACCTCACATCACCCCCCCCCCCCCGCCCCCCACACAAAACACACACCAATGCTCACCCACACCACCCCCCCCCCCACCAATGCCCACCAGGTACAGGGAGAGGAGGTCACCCCCCCACACCACCTCACCACCCCCACCCCCACCAATTCCCACCTACCGAGGAAAGGGAGGAGGAGACAGAACACAGCATCACCCTCACTACCCCCACCGACGCCACCCCAGCACGGCAGGACATACAATGACGTGCTGTGCTATACCGTTGCCCTTATGACCCATAAGGAAAGAGTGCGCTACTACTTTGACTACATCGCCAAGTTCAACCATCCATCCCCCCCCCCCCCCCCCCGCCCCCCCCCCCCCCCACACACACACACACAACACACACACCCACAACACCCTCACCACCGCCCAACCTCACCCCTCCACCCCCCCACCCCCACCAACGCCCACCTCACCTCACCCCGACCACCCGCCACCCCCACCACGCCCCGGAGGGGAAGGAGCCCAGGCAACGGCAGCAATGACAAAATAAAATGGCCGGTGCTTTTGACGATAAGGATAATAAAGAAAGAGGAAGGCATTGCATTTCGTGAGGCGCGGTTCCAAGAGGTGGTCGGTCAAATATGGAACTGATCATGGAAATTGTAGGCTCTGATTCCAAAGAGGTGTGGTGCAGGTAAATTGATCTGATCATTAACATAAATAAATAAATAGTAAGCCTTGCAAGTTCTTGTTAGGCTCGTTCAAGAGGTGGCAGGTAAAATTGACTGATCATGTAAATAAATAATAAATAGTAGCCTGCATTTTCTTGAGGCTCGTCCAAGATGGTGGCAGGTAAATTGACTGATCATTTAAATAAATAAATAAATAGTAAGCCTTGCATTTCTTGTAGGCTCTGTTCCAAGAGGTGGCAGGTAAATTGACTGATCATTTAAATAAATAAATAAATATAGTAAGCCTTTGCATTTTTGGAGGCTCTGGTTCCAAGATGGTGGACGGTGTAAATTGATGATCATTTAAATACTAAATAAATAGGACAGCCTTGCATTTCTTGTAGGCCTATGTTCCAAGATGGGGTGGCAGGTTGTAAATTGACGATTTCATTTAAATAAAATAAAATAAATAGTATAGCCTTGCAGTCTTGAGGCTCTGTTCCAAGAGGTGGCAGGTAAATTGACTGATCATTTAAATAAATAAATAAATAGTAAGCCTTGCATTTCTTGTAGGCTCTGTTCCAAGAGGTGGCAGGTAAATTGACTGATCATTTAAATAAATAAATAAATAGTAAGCCTTGCATTTCTTGTAGGCTCTGTTCCAAGAGGTGGCAGGTAAATTGACTGATCATTTAAATAAATAAATAAATAGTAAGCCTTGCATTTCTTGTAGGCTCTGTTCCAAGAGGTGGCAGGTAAATTGACTGATCATTTAAATAAATAAATAAATAGTAAGCCTTGCATTTCTTTGTAGGCTCTGTTCCAAGAGGGTGGCAGGTAAATTGGACTGATCATTTAAATAATAAATAAATAGTAAGCCTTGCATTTCTTGTAGGCTCTGTTCCAAGAGGTGGCAGGTAAATTGACTGATCATTTAAATAAATAAATAAATAGTAAGCCTTGCATTTCTTGTAGGCTCTGTTCCAAGAGGTGGCAGGTAAATTGACTGATCATTTAAATAAATAAATAAATAGTAAGCCTTGCATTTCTTGTAGGCTCTGTTCCAAGAGGTGGCAGGTAAATTGACTGATCATTTAAATAAATAAATAAATAGTAAGCCTTGCATTTCTTGTAGGCTCTGTTCCAAGAGGTGGCAGGTAAATTGACTGATCATTTAAATAAATAAATAATTGTAAGCCTTGCATTTCTTGTAGGCTCTGTTCCAAGAGGTGGCAGGTAAATTGACGATCTTTAAATAATACATAATTGTCAGCGTGGCATTGCTGGTAGCTCTGTTCCAAGAGGTGGCAGGTAAATTGACTGATCATTTAAATATAATAAAAGTTAAAGCCTTGCATTTCTTATCTCTGTTGCCCAGAGGTGGCAGGTAATCGACTGAGATCACTTAAATAAATAAATAAATAGTAGCCTTGCATTTCTTGTAGGATCTGTTCCAAGAGGTGGCAGGTAAATTGCTGAATCATTTAAATAAATAAATAAATAGTAAGCCTTGCATTTCTTGTAGGCTCTGTTCCAAGAGGTGGCAGGTAAATTGACTGATCATTTAAATAAATAAATAAATAGTAAGCCTTGCATTTCTTGTAGGCTCTGTTCCAAGAGGTGGCAGGTAATTGACGGAGCCATTGAAGATAAAATAAATAATGGTAAGCCTTGCATTTCTTTGTAGGCCTCTGTTCCAAGAGGGTGGCAGGTAAATTGGCTGATCATTTAAATAAATAAATAAATAGTAAGCCTTGCATTTCTTGTAGCTCTGTTCCAAGAGGGGTGGCAGGTAAATTGACTGATCATTAAATAAATAAATAAATAGTAAGCCTTGCATTTCTTGTAGGCTCTGTTTCCAAGAGGTGGCAGGTAAATTGACTGATCATTTAAATAAATAAATAAATGGTAAGCCTTGCATTTCTTGTAGGCTCTGTTCCAAGAGGTGGCAGGTAAATTGACTGATCATTTAAATAAATAAATAAATAAATAGTAAGCCTTGCATTTCTTGTAGGCTCTGTTCCAAGAAGTGGCAGGTAAATTGACTGGTCATTTATAATCCATTGCTGGCCCCAGTGCAAGCAAACGGTCTGGCCCCCTCAACCTATGAGATGCACTATTTATTTATTTAATTATTTATTTATTTATGTATTTATTTATTTTTTTATTTATTTATTTATGTTTTTATTTATTTATTTATGTATTTATTTATTTATTTATTTATTTATTTATTTATTTATTTATTTATTTATTTATTTATTTATTTATTTATTTATTATTTGGTCGGAACTAGCCATGATGGCTGAGGTGGCAGGTAAACTGGCTGGTCATTAAAATAATAAATAGTAAGCTTTGCATTTCTTGTCAGATCTGCCGAAGGCTCTGTTCCAAGAGGTGGCAGGTAAATTGGCTGATCATTTTAATAAATAAATAGTAAGCCTTATTACGAGGTGTGAGGTTTAGGAGGGCAGCCCATTTGCTTTCACTGGGGCCAACTACCAACGGATCATTTATAATTATGAAACAGCGATATGAAATCATGTCATCATATGATGTCTGACGAGGCTAAAGTTACAATTTAAATACAACATCATATGATGCAATTTGTATAGTATCATATGATATCGTACTCGCCTTTGGTCAAAATCATATGATATGCCGGTCCCTATTTATAATCATATGATATGCCGGTCCCTATTTATAATCACATGATATGCCGGTCCATATTTATAATCATATGATATGCCGGTCCCTATTTATAATCATATGATATGCCGGTCCCTTTTTTTAATCATATGATATGCCGGTCCATATTTATAATCATATGATATGCCGGTCCCTATTTATAATCATTGGCTGGCGCTGTTTGGCGGAGCCCCCCCTTCTAGGGGGTGGGACCCCCCAGGGTTACCCATTTGTCTGTCCGACCGACGGACCGAAAAATTGAAGCCTGACACGTCAGCCAACTGTCTCATAACTAACTGGCTTCGGTCAGCTCTGTCGTTGCCACCTGTCTTTCCGTTGCCGACCCATTCCTCCAATTTTCCGCGTCGCTTGCGACGCTGCATACAACTTGTTTGTGTACGGGATCCCACTTCCCGCTTGCGACGCTGCATAGAACTTGTTTGTGTACGGTATCCCACTTCCCGCTTGCGACGCTGCATAGAACTTGTTTGTGTACGGGATCCCACTTCCCGCTTGCGACGCTGCATAGAACTTGTTTGTGTACGGGATCCCACTTTCTAGGGTGAAATAATCAATACAATACAAATAAGATATAGGAGATGGGCAATATAACAATAATGATATCGAGGGTGCGGTATGACTTGTACTACTTGCAGTGCGGTACTACTTGCACTATGTGCGGTGCGGTACGACTTGTACTACTTGCAGTGCAGTACTACTTGTACTACTTGTGGTGTGGTACTACTTGTGCTGCTTGCGGTGCGGCACTACTTGTACTGCTTGCGGTGCGGTACTACTTATACTATGTGTGGTGCGGAAAGGACATTCGACCATCCATCGGAAAATTCGACCATCCATCAGCAGACGGCTATAATTTGGTTTTGAATCTGGTTATGAATTTGGTTTTGAATCTGGTTTTGAATTCGGTTTTGAATCTGCCAAAAGCTTTTTTCCAAGAAGTGGCAAGTCATTGGAAGAAGCTTGCCAATCCAAACCAACTCAGGCAAAATCAAACCAGCCCTTACCCAACCTGTGCACCCCACCCCACCCTCTGCAGCCTTCCTGTATAGAGAGTGCCTGGCCCATGATACCATCAAAACAATCCATATTACAAGACCATGCCAAGCCCAGCCAAACCAGCACTCACCCTCCCTGTGCACCCCGCCCCACCCTGCCCTCTTCTGCCTTCCTGTACAGAGAGCGCCTGGCCCTAGATACCATCAAAACAATGCATATCACAAGACCATGCCAAGCCAATCCAAACCAGCCCTCAACCACCCCCTGCACCCCACCCCACCCTCTGCAGCCTTCCTGTATAGAGAGTGCCTGGCCCATGATACCATCAAAACAATGCATATCACAAGACCATGCCAAGCCAAACCATACCAAGCCAAACCAGCCCTCACCCACCCTGTGCACCCCACCCCACCCTCTGCAGCCTTCCTGTTCAGAGAGCGTCTAGCCCAAGTACCCATCTTCCAAGGCCTAGAGAGGGCGTTCCCTACTAGCCTATCTCTCCGAATGAAAATCATCTCCGACACCCCCAGACCCAGCCAAACCATACCAAACCAACCCCACCCTCACCTACCCTCTGCACCCCACCCCACCCCACCCTCTGCAGCCTTCCTGTTCAGAGAGCGACTAGCCCAAGTTCCCATCTTCCAAGGCCTAGAGAGGGCGTTCCCTACCAGCCCATCCCTCTGAATTAAATTCGTCTCCTCCACCCCCAGACCCAGCCAAACGAAACCTACCCTCACCCACCCTCTGCACCCCACCCCACCCTCTGCAGCCTTCCTGTTCAGAGAGCGTCTAGCCCAAGTACCCATCTTCCAAGGCCTAGAGAGGGCGTTCCTCACAAGCCTATCCCTCGGAATGAAAATCGTCTCCTCCACCCCCAGACACAGTCTAACCAAACCAAACCAACTCTCACCCACTCTCTGCACCCCACACCACCCCTCCCCACCCCACCCCACCCTCCGCAGCCTTCTTGTATAGAGAGCGCCTAGCCCAAGTGCCCATCTTCCAAGGCCTAGAGAGCGCGTGCCTCACCAGCCTATCCCTCCGAATGAAAATCGTCTCCTCCACCCCCAGACCCAGCCAAACCATACCAAACCAAACCCACCATCACCCACCCTCTGCACCCCACCCCACCCCACCCCACCCTCTGCAGCCTTCCTGTACCGAGAGCGACTTGCCCAAGTACCCATCTTCCAAGGCTTAGAGAGGGCGTTCCTCACTAGCCTATCCCTCCGCATGAAAATCGTCTCCTTCACCCCAAAGGAGGTCATTTTCAGGGCCGGTGACCTGGGCCAGGAGATGTACATCATCCGCAAGGGTTGTGTGGCTGTGGTGGGCAAGGGCGATCAGCTGATGAGTGTGTTGGGAGATGGAGAGCATTTTGGAGAGATTGCCTTGTTCACACAGGCCAAGCGAACTGCCAAGTGAGTGCTTGGGGGTGTTTGTGGGAGGGGGGGCGAGCTAGAGGGGGGTAGGAATTTATTGTATGTGGGTGTGGGTGGGGGGGTGGGGTGGGGGGGTGGGGGGGGGGCAAGGGCGATCAGCTGATGAGTGTGTTGGGAGATGGAGAGCATTTTGGAGAGATTGCCTTGTTCACACAAGCCAAGCGAACTGCCAAGTGAGTGCTTGGGGGTGTTTGTGGGAGGGGGGGCGAGCTAGAGGGGGGTAGGAATTTATTGTATGTGGGTGTGGGTGGGGGGGTGGGGGGGGGCAAGGGTGATCAGCTGATGTGTGTGTTGGGAGATGGAGAGCATTTTGGAGAGATTGCCTTGTTCACACAAGCCAAGCGAACTGCCAAGTGAGTGCTTGGGGGTGTTTGTGGGAGGGGGGGCGAGCTGGAGGGGGGAAGGAATTTATTGTGTGTGTGTGTGTGTGGGGGGGGGGTAATGGGGGTGGGTGTGCTGGACAGGGAGGTGGAACTTATTGTATGTGGGTGTGTGGTGTGTGTGTGGGGTAATGGAGGGGGGGTGGGGGGGAGTAGTATTTGTGTGGGTGGGGGTGAGGGGTGGGGGGTGTAAATGGGGTGGGTGGGTTGGACGGGAAGAAGGAACTTATTGAATGTGTGGTGTAAAGGGGGGGGGGGGAAGGGGTCTGGACAGGGAGTAGGAATTTCTTGTATGTGTGTGGGGGGTGTAATGAGGTGGGTGTGCTGGATGGGGAGTAGGAATTTCTTGTATGTTGGGGTGTGGGGTGTAAAGGGGAAGGGGGGGGGGGGGGGGGGGGGGTATGGGGAGTACGGAATTTATTGTATGTTGGGGTGGGGTGTGTGTGGGGGGAGTAGGTATTTCTTGTGTGGATGGGTGTGATGAGGTGAGGTGGGCAAGGTCAAACAGCTGGTGAGTGTGTTGGAAGCTGGAGCGTACTTAGGAGAGTTTGTGCAATTCACACAGGCCAAGCATACTCCCGTAAACCCTAAAACCTACCCACCACCACCCACGCCCCACTCCTACCACCACCACCCACCACCACCACCACCAACACCCAACACCCACCCCCATGTTTTGCAAACAGGTGTGTAGCTCTATTAAACTGCGACCTGTGCATCTTTCACCGCTTTGACCTGTTAATGGTAATGAAGGATTCCCCCCCACACACACTCCCCCCACCCACCCACCACGTTACTCCCCCCACCCCCCACCCCCTGCCGCCTTCCCTGCCACTCCCCCCCACCCCCCACCCCTATGTTTTGCAAACAGGTGTGTGGCTCTATGAAATTGCGACCTGTGCATCCTCGGTCGCTTCGACCTGACAATGGTAATGAAGGATTTCCCCCCACGCACACACACACACCCACCCCAGTTACTCCCCCCAACCCCACCTTCCCTGCCACTCCCCCCCACCCCCCACCCCTGTGTTTTGCAAACAGGTGTGTGGCTCTATCAAACTGCGACCTCTGCATCCTCAACCGCTTCGACCTGACAATGGTAATGAAGGATTTCCCCCCACGCACACACACCCACCCACCCCCGTTACTCCCCCCATCCCCCACCACCTTCCCTGTCACTCCCCCCCACCCCCCACCCCTATGTTTTGCAAACAGGTGTGAGGCTCTATCAAACTGCGACCTCTGCATCTTTCACCGCTTCGACCTGACAATGTCTATGAAGCAGTTCTCCCCCCACACGCTCCCCCCACCCCACCCGTTACTCCCCCCACCCCACCCCACCCCCGTCACTCCCCCCCACCCCCCACCCCTATGTTTTGCAAACAGGTGTGTGGCTCTATCAAACTGCGACCTCTGCATCCTCAGTCGCTTCGACCTGACAATGGTAATGAAGGATTTCCCCACCACTCCCCATCACTCCCCACCCAACCCTATGTTTTGCAACCCCACCCCACCCTACACCCACCCATCGTTTGCGAACAGGTGTGTTGCTCTATCAAACTGCGACCTGTGCATCCTCAGTCGCTTTGACCTGACAATGGTCATGAAGCAGATCTCCCCCCACACGCTCCCCCCACCCCCCCCGTTACTCCTCCCACCCCCCACCTTCCCTGTCACTCCCCCCCACCCCCACCCACCCCCTATGTTTTGCAAACAGGTGCGTGGCTCTATCAAACTGCGACCTGACAATGGTCATGAAGGATTTCCCCACCAGTGCACTCCCCCCACCCACCCCATCACTCCCCCCACCCACCACCCCTATGTTTTGCAAACAGGTGTGTTGCTCTATCAAACTGCGACCTGTGCATCCTCAGTCGCTTCGACCTGACAATGGTCATGAAGGATTTCCCCACCAGTGCTCTCCAGCTTCAGGACACTGCAGCTGAGCGGTTGAGACAACTACAGGTGGCGGGTCGTGCAGGCTTCGTTCCTGATTCGGACTCTGGCGAAGACATGGATGACGATGATGACTACGACAGCTACCAAGGTATGGCACTTATTGTGTATGTGTTTGTTATTGTGTGTTAAAAGTGTTTGTTCGTGTGGGTGTTATGAAATACATGGATTGACGATGGGACTACACACTAAACCGAAGGAATGGCACTGTGAGTGCTATGGAGATCATAAATTGCCAATGTGGTATTATATATTGTGTGTTTGTTTGGTGATTGTCTTTTGTGTGCGTTTCCTGGTTCGTCCTGTGTGCTTTTGTTGTTTGTTTTTCGTGTGTTCTTGTGTTAGTGTGTTCCGTTGGTGTTTGTGTGTTGTGTGGGTTACTGTTGTTGTTTTGGGTAGTTTCCGTGTGTTTGTGTGTTGTTGTGGTGTTTGGTGTTACTTGTTTTTGTTTGTGTTGTTGTGGTGTGTTAGTGTATTGTGTGTTAGTTGTTGTTGTGTTAGCTGTTGTGTGTTACTGTGTAGTCGTGTATGGTGTTAGTGTTGTGTGTTACTGTGTGTTTGTGCTATTGTGTGTTAGTGTGTGTTTGTGTTATTGTGTGTTACTGTTGTGTGTTAGTGTTGTGTGTTACTGTGTGTTTGTGTTATTGTGTGTTAGTGTTGTTGAGTGGTGTTATGAAGATGTGGATGATGTTGATGACTACAACAGCTACCAAGGTGTGGCACTTATTGTGTATGTTATTGTGTGGTGCTATGGAGACATAAATGCCGATGTGTATTAGTATATTTTTGTGTGTTAGTGTTGTCGAGTGGTGTTATGAAGACATGGATGACGATAATGACTACGACAGCTACCAAGGTGTGACATGATTGTGTATGTTATTGTGTTCCTGTGTTTTTGGCGGAGCCCCCCCTTCCGGGGGGCGGGAGCCCCCAGTGTTACCCATTTGTCCGTTCGTCCATCCATCCATCCATCCATCCATCCATCCATCCATCTATCCATCCATCCATCTATCCATCCATCCATCCATCCATCCATCCATCCATCCATCCATCCATCCATCCATCCATCCATCCGTCTGACCGCGATGAAGCCCGACACGTCAGCCAACGGACTCGTAACTAACTCGCTTCCCTTGCCACCTGTCGCTCCGTTGGATCACTCTCCGCCAATTTTTAGCGTCGCAGGCGACGCTGCATCGAACTTGTTGTGTTAGTTTTGTGTGTTTTACATTTGTTTTTGTGTGTCCGTTATTGTGTGTTTGTTGTTATGTTTTTGTGTTAGTTACCGGCCACTAAACTCTAACACTATGTGCCCACCAACATGCTGTTAACCACTTCACAGGCCCTGGTGACGACCACGATGGTGCCTCCTACCAGCCTCTCGATCCTGGAGGGGATAACAAGCCACAATGAGGCAACAATCCCCCCCCCACCACCACCACCACCCACCCACATACACACCCACACACATATGTGCCCCACTAACATGCTGTTACCCACTTCACAGGCTCTGGTGACGACCACGATGATGCCTCCTACCAGCCCCTCGAGCCTGGAGGGGATAACAAGCCCCATAATTCGAATGGCGAGCGTGCAAGCAAAGCAGGGCAATTGCTTATCAAAGCCTCCCCAGCCATGCCAGACTCCATGGCGGTGGTTATCTCTCCAGAGACCGCGGAATTTGACAAACAGTTCGGGGGGCATTCTGTGGGAAGACACTCTTCTGCGAGGCAATCTGCAAAGCGCCTTAGTCAAGGGGGTCAGAAAGGGGGGGCAGGCAGCAGGCTGTCAGGAGCAGGCAAAGACCCGGGCTCGGGGCTAGCCCACGTGGGGTCCGACATGAGCGGCGGACAGTCGGCAAGGCGCTCAGCGCGACATTCCGGGCTCGGGGGGCTGGCCCCTGAGGCCTCCGGCGGACAGTCCGCAAGGCGCTCAGCGCGACATTCCGGGTTCGGGGGGCTCGCCCCTGAGGCATCCGACCTGGGTGTTAGGCAGTCCTCTAGGCGCTCGGCGCGAGCGTCCTCAAGGCTGTCGATGCCCAAGGACACGGCAGGGCAGCTGATCAGAGCGGGGGAGGAGCTTTTGTCTAAACCGTCACCCCGTACAGCCGCCGTAGCTCTCACGCCCTCCGCCACGTCAGCCGACGGGGTGCACCCTCCCCCTGGCCCTGGCCTAGGCCCCCCCAAGCCCGCCCAGGCGGGCCGGGCTGGCGAGGAGGATGACGAACTCACGAAGATGGCCGAGGAACTTAATGTTGACCTCTCACAAGCTGCATTTGACGCAACGGACTCCACCGCAGCCGCTGCCGCCGCGGCAGGCCTGGAGCTCGACAGCCTGGACGCACAGCTGGCAGAGCTCACCAGCATGGCACCGTCACCTGCCCGGAACGCCAGGCTGTCCAGCACCCAGCTGCACAGCAACCCAGCCTTCGAGCCGTCCCGTGCTTCACGGGGCTCCCCTTTGCCCCAACCAAATACGGGGGCAGGGGTTCCCCTCGGGGAGGGCGCCGAGCCCAGCAACGGCGTTGCCCCCCCTGACCCCGCCGCCCTGGTGCTGGTGCACCGGGCTGTAGCGGAAGCTAGGGATGCCAACATGAGCAGCGATGACTCAGCGTTCCAAGCTAGCCAGGACGCTGGGAAGGAGGGGGCGGGTCTACATGGAGACACTCACACCAGCAACATATCTGGCCCCAGTGGTGCCACTAACACAGGTAACTTGAACTTGGTCTTGGTCACTTGGCTCCAGCCTTGAAGGCTGCTCGCTGTCTTTGGCACCAACGCAATCAGTTAAAATCAAAGCATTCATGTCAAAACATTCGTGATCAGATCCATACAATCAAATTTTAAAAAAAACTTGGAATTTAAAACTACAAGAAAATAAAGCCGTCAAAAGTCTCCCTTAAAAGGAAGGCATGCTATCAAAGCAATCAACATGTTTTGTTCTTCTAAATTTAAAGTCAAGTCGCAAGCAGTAAAGTCTCACAACAGTAACACGCCAACAACCCCCGAAACAGCCCCCATTATTGTCACAACATGCTTAATCCAATCCACACGCAGGCTGATGCCTCCGAAACCAAGACCCTGGGTGTTCCATTGGGCGTGCGTGCCATCATGTCCACACCACCCATGCCCACCACACTCACACCACACCACACCACACCACACCAAATCCACACCAGCGACCCACACGACCCCACACGCAGGCTGATGCCTCCAACACCAAGACCCTGGGTGTTTCATTGGGCGTGCGTGCCACACCACCCATGCCCACTAAAACCACACCACACCAGCACACCACTTCCATCCAAAACACGCTCACCATCTCACCCGCAGGCAGCAGAGTCTCCCAACAGCGCGCCAACGACCCCTTCAACTGCCCCCATTCTTATCAAAACACGCTCACCATCCCACCCGCACGCAGGCAGTAGTCTCCTAGCTGCAGCGCGGGAACGATCCCCACAACTGCCCCCATTCTTATCTAAACACGCTCACCATCCCACCCGCAGGCAGCAGAGTCTCCCAACAGCGCGCCAACGACCCCCACAACAGCCCCGATTATAATCGAAACATGCTTGATCGAATCCATATGATGCCTCCAAAACCAAGATCCTGTGTGTAACATTGGTCGTGCGTGCAACCACCCATACCTACCAAACACACACCACACCAACACGCTCACCATCCCACCCGCAGGCAGCAGAGTCTCCCAACAGCGCGCCAACGACCCCCACAACAGCCCCCGCGACCGGCTCCGGAACAGCGGGGAGGGTCGGAACAGCCAACAGCATACCAGCAACAGAGCTAGCACAGACACCAGCAACCGCAGGGGAGGCAACGCTCGACCCAATGACGCCGCCCACCTCAACAAGCACCTCCTCTCCACTCTCAACCCGTCCCCCCGGAAGTCCCACCTGTCCCCCCGAAGGTCTGCCCAAGACTCTTTGGGACCCCTTTCACTTGTTTCCCACCCACTCATGGTGGCCACGGTGCCTATCGCTGAGGACCCACAGCCAGAGGGCGATGACACGCCTATGTTTGGAGAAAACGCATGGATCCGGGCGGTGAACCTTACCCAGAAGGGGAAGAAGGGCCGGCGTCAGTCGGTGCTCATAGGTAAGGAACGGCAACTAATATAAGTGTTTGAAAAACTAACATTAAGTCATATTATTATAGCGTCACTATAATATGAGTGTTTCAAATAAATTAGAAATTATGGTGAGCAGGGTACTTCAAATGGCCAAATTGGCCAGCGCTTCAAATGGCCAAATTCAAATGGCCAGCGCTTCAAATGGCCAAATTGGCCAGCGCTTTAGCGCACTTGAACACAAAACAAACTGCGCTTTTTAGTGCAAAAAGCGCAAAAATTGCTTGCTGCGCCCACAGGTGGTTGCAAAAAACTGCGCTTAAAGCGCAGAGGGGGTCTAAAAGTCAGCGCTCAAAAGCGCAAAAGCGCGCGCTTTGAATTACCCTGATGGTGAGACGGCTCGTCCGTCTAATATGAACTTACATTCACTATTATTAGTCATTCACTGATATTAACTAACTTAGCCTTTCCCTACTCATAGGTGGGGCACGGCAACTAATATAAGTGTTTCAAAAACTAATATCAACTCATTTTATTATTTCGTTACCCTGGCGTTACAATTATATTTGTTTTTCAAATAAATTCAAAATTATGGTGAGACGGCTTGTCTGTCTAATATTAACTAACATTCTCTAATATTATTCATTCACTAATATGAACTAACTTCGCCTTATCTACTCATAGGTAGGGAACGGCAACTAATACAAGTGTTTCAAAAACTAATATCAACTCATTTTATTATTTCGATACCCTGGCGTTACAATAATATTTGTTTTTTAGTGAATTATTAGCCTTTCCTACTCATAGGTAGGGAACAGCAACTAATACAAGTGTTTGAAAACAACTAATACAAGTGTTTGAAAACAACTAATACAAGTGTTTGAAAACAACTAATACAAGTGTTTGAAAACAACTAATACAAGTGTTTGAAAACAACTAATACAAGTGTTTGAAAACAACTAATACAAGTGTTTGAAAACAACTAATACAAGTGTTTGAAAACAACTAATACAAGTGTTTGAAAACAACTAATACAAGTGTTTGAAAACAACTAATACAAGTGTTTGAAAACAACTAATATTATGTCATATTATCATAGCGTTACACGAGGCATGCGTCACAATAATATGCGCCACAATAACATGTGCGTTACACAAGGCATGCGTCACAATAATATGCGTCACAATAATATGCGCGTTACACGAGGCATGCGTCACAATAATATGCGTCACAATAATATGCGTCACAATAATATGCGTCACAATAACATGCGCGTTACACGAGGCATGCGTCACAATAATATGCGTCACAATAATATGCGTCACAATAACATGCGCGTTACACGAGGCATGCGTCACAATAATATGCGTCACAATAATATGCGTCACAATAATATGCGTCACAATAATATGCGTCACAATAATATGCGTCACAATAATATGCGTCACAATAACATGCGCGTTACACGAGGCATGCGTCACAATAATATTAGTTTTTCAAATAAATTCGAAATTCTGGTGAGACGGCTTGTCAGTCTAATATGAACTAGCATTCACTAATATTATTCATTCACTCATATGAACTAACTTAGCCTTTCCCCACTCATAGGTAGGGAATGGCAAATCATATGATACTAACCTAAGGCCAGTATGATATCATGATATCATACAAATTGCATCATATGATATTGTGTGTAATTGGTAACTTTAGCCTAGTCAGACTGTTGGCATCGTATGATGACAAATGATGACATGATATCATATGATGACATGTTGCCGTTCCCTACTCCTAGGTAGCAGTGACACAGGCCACGTAACACCCACTCCCACACGCTGTCAGCAATAGTTATATTCTTGCCTTCCTGTCCTTTACTGTCCGGGCCCCTATTCCTCATAGGTAGCAGTGCCACAGGCCACGAAGGGCACCTGGGCTCTTTGTTCGACCCGCACAACGACGAGCGGGGGTCAGCAGCCTCCCGCCACACTCACATGAGGAGGTCGTCGATGGAGCGGCGTCAGCTCAGCGGCCAGCGGCGGTTGAACCACATGGAGTCTATGAGCGGACACAGTCCCTCACCCGGCCCCGCTATGCTGCCGCGCCATAGCCGGGCCTCTGGGGACACAGGCCACAACCGCAGACACAGCTTTACCATGCAAGAGCTTGTCAAGGTGGAGGTGGCAGCTGCGAAGGCGGCCGCGGCGGTTGAACATGAGGCGGAGCAGAAGGACCTGTGTGTCAAGATGCATATGCTGTTAAAGATGCTAGAGACACTGGTGGTCAAGGTAGGCAGGAGGGGGGGGGGGGGGGGGGGGGGGGGGTCAAGGTAGGAGAGGGTGTGTGTTGTGATGGTCAAGGTGGAGGTGGCGGTAGCCAAGGCTGCCGCGGCAGTTGAACATGAGGCGGAGCAGAAGGACCTGTGTGTCAAGATTCATATGCTGCTAAAGATGCTAGAGACACTGGTGATCAAGGTAGGCAGGAAGGCGTGTGCGTGGTGGTGGTGCGTGATGGTGTTTGTGTTGAACCCAACCAACACTTAAACACCAACACACACCCAGCTAACACTCACCAACATGACCAACCCAACCCACCCAGGTTGACTCGCTAGAAGTGCGGCTACAAACCAACTCACATCCAAGCAACACACACACACCAGCACACACCCAGCTAACACTCACCAACATGACCAACCCAACCCACCCAGGTTGACTGCTAGAAGTGCGGCTGCAAACCAACTCACATCCAAGCAACACACACACACTAGCACACACCCAACTAACACTCACCAACATGACCAATCCAACCCACCCAGGTTGACTCGCTAGAAGTGCGGCTGCAAAGCAACTCACACACACCAACAGCACTCACCCAATCAACACCCAACCAACACGCACACCAACACTCACCCAGGTGGACTCGCTAGAAGTGCGGCTGCAAACCACGAGCACAGGAGTGGCTCGTCTTGACAATAGGCAGGAGGAAGGGGCGGGGGTGATGGGTGCCTTTGACCCCTTTGCGGCAGCTGCATTCACCCAACCAACACACACACCAACACACACCAACACTCACCAGTATTACCGACCCAACTCATCCAGGTGGACTCGCTAGAAGTGCGGCTGCAAAGCACAAGCACCGAAGTGGCTCGTCTTGACAACAGGCCTAACCAACACACACACACCAACACTCACCCAACCAACACCCAACCAACACACACACCAACAGCCGTCACCCAATCAACACCCAACCAACACGCACACCAACACTCACCCAGGTGGACTCGCTAGAAGTGCGGCTGCAAACCACGAGCACCGAAGTGGCTCGTCTGGACAAAAGGCAGGAGGAAGGGGAAGGGGTAATGGGTGCCTTTGACCCCTTTGCTGCGGCTGCATTCACCCAACAGAGCGAGGCTACAATCATCAGAACCTTGGGGAAGATCCCTTCTAAGGGAATTCTGCGCGCACACCCTTCTTCGACGAGCTTAAAATAAGGACCCCATGTCCCCAGCTGTGGCGTACGGGACTTACGAACTTGACTTTAGATTTGGTGGGCTAACGAAACATCATATTTGATACGTTGGAAACACGTTGTTTATCCTTTTTTGCCTCCTAATCCCAGATCACGAACCCTACCAACCACTGTTTCGTTTGTGAGCTACGCGTGGTAGCTTCCAGCCAGCTCCAACAGCCAGCGAATGGATCCAGCCGAAAGCTTGTAGTTGCATTGAAATGCCTGTTCATTCAGCTTTCAGACACACTAGCAAGCTTTAGGTTTGGATCAAGCAGGTGGGAAAGGATCTGCCTAGAAGCTTCGCCGTGTTGCCCAAGAATGAAGCAATGGGGGAGTTGATGGTAGTGGGTTATTTAGAATGTTGTGCATTCAGGAGGTTGACTCATATTTCTTTTACATAAGCTTTTCATTCCCTGAATACAAAAGTTACCCTTCAGGGTTTAGGAAATAAGCACTTGAAGGCTTCATCATTGACAGTAACTTGATATTGCATAAGTTAAGGGACCTGCGAGGGACATTGAGTCAGTGCCCGAGAGGTCCAGGGATCTTCAAATGGGGCCCCTCAAGGTACAGGTGCGGTACATAAATTTATTTAGGTATGAGCTGGCACTGAAAGGCTAGAAAGACTAGAAAATCTGGCAAAAATCGGATAGTTTCGCAAAGTTGGGTACTTGTTGTGCTAACTTCTTGCTAGGCTTAGATTAAATACCGCCAGAGATTAGGGGACTATTTGAATTCGCGGCGCACGGCTACTCTGGGTTTCGCCCTGGGGTTAAGGGTATTCGAAATTTGATCGGGACTATTCAAATCTGAGCCACGCTCCTGAATACTTCATTTCTCACACTACGGTGTGGGAAGTACGGCTTTGCTGTACTGTACGAGGGTACTACATGACGCGCGCTAGCGCGCAAGGCTTTGGATTTTTAAACCCACTCTGCCATCGACATTAAGTATATGGCACCCATACGCCCAGGCGTGGATTTGGGTGAGGCATAAAAATTGAGTATCTGGCAGCCATATGCCTAGGTGTGGACTTCCAAGTTAGAAACATTCATGATTGTGCGGAACAAAGTTCAACATTTGATCTTATATTATTGAATACATGGTTCGTTAGCCTTCAGCTTATATGATTATGATATCATGACTGAATTTATCGTGTTTCTGCCGAAGACGGCGAGCAGCCTTGAAGACTGTATTCGTGTAACAAAGTTCAAGCTCAAGTTATCATCTATCCTTTGTGTCCGGAGACCCACGTCACAGCTGTATGCATGCTCCGAAGGATACATATGTTACCACTGCAATAATAGGACCCTCTCCCATGCCACCACAAAACAATTGCATTTAATGACGTCAAAAGCTCCCTCGCCAAGGAGATTCAAATGCCAGTCATTTTTTGCAGCAACACCCCAAACGAGATCAGCGTCAGGGCAACTTTTGTCATTGCCCTTGACAACACCATTTTCGATGCACTCATCGGAACCCTACTCATGGCCATGCCAGGCATTTCTGCTATGCCCGACATCTCACAAGAAAAGCTCATATTGCGCCCTTTTCTCCACCTCTCTTGCGCAGAACATGCAGCCACAGGCCGCGCTTTGACCGTGGACTTGCCATTCCGACCAGTATCCCGGACCAAGCAGCTTCCTCCATGCTTGGCCGCCAACGAGAGCTAGGAGATGTCCAACCTTCACGCTGGGAGGTCACCTGCAGCGAAGACGGCCCAACAACTGTGTGGAGCAGGAGGGATACCCGATCCCTCGGATCCTGGACTGTGTTGGCATATAGAAGGGAGCTCACCGGCTATTTTGCCCCATCCCGCAAGTGCCTGGCAGACCACATGTCCTTGCACGTCTCTACTACACGTCATTTAGGGGAAGCCACCTGGATAGGTTCTCTCAACGTGAAACGCTTTTTGACCATCCATCAGCATCCATGCTAGATGCTCTCAAGCGACCACGCAGTACAAGATTTGGAAACATTGAGACCTGGGTGTACATGAACCCCTTGCATGTGCACTTCTATGGCATCTACAAGTTGCACATGCAATCCCGCAACATCCCAGCATACTACTTCCAAGATGAAGCTGTCAACGACACATTGGCAGCCCGCTTCTTCCTCCTCTTCTCCGATGTCCAGCTAGCTCTCATGGACGCACAGCACATTCCCCTTGCCGCTATTCACAGCCGCGACTGGACAATAGCATAAGTACTCCACCCTTATTTGACAGCCTTAAGGGATTCTGAGGTGCACCGCACACTACAGCTAAACACGCCACCTCGAGGAACAGTTCAGTGCTTTACATGGCCCCACGGGCCAACTCGTAGCCCTGTCCTGGGAACTTCAACCGTTCAAGCAGATTACCTCAACTACTTCCTCGTCCTCCCACCATCGGCTACATTCCTCATCTCTATCCGCTCCTACCCAAGAGCGTACAGAGACACTGCACATCCAACCACATGGGCGCCTGATGAGACCCTTCGCCGGGTCAACTCCTCAACTGCACTCCACCATTTCATACAGTACCGCAACATGCAGTACCGCAACATGCAAGGGGTTCATGTACACCCAGTTCTCAATGTTTCCAAATCTTGTACTGCGTGGTCGCTTGAGAGCATCTAGCATGGATGCTGATGGATGGTCAAAAAGCGTTTTGCGTTGAGAGAACCAATCCATGTGGCTTCCCCTCTCTCTAATGTGCCTGACTTGGCGGATGATCTCACAGCTGCTGGATGTGTCAATGTATGCTCCAGAAATATGACGTGTAGTAGAGACGTGCAAGGACATGTGGTCTGCCAGGCACTTGCGGGATGGGGCAAAATAGCCGGTGAGCTCCCTTCTATATGCCAACACAGTCCAGGATCCGAGGGATCGGGTATCCCTCCTGCTCCACACAGTTGTTGGGCCGTCTTCGCTGCAGGTGACCTCCCAGCGTGAAGGTTGGGCATCTCCTAGCTCTCGTTGGCGGCCAAGCATGGAGGAAGCTGCTTGGTCCGGGATACTGGTCGGAATGGCAAGTCCACGGTCAAAGCGCGGCCTGTGGCTGCATGTTCTGCGCAAGAGAGGTGGAGAAAAGGGCGCAATATGAGCTTTTCTTGTGAGATGTCGGGCATAGCAGAAATGCCTGGCATGGCCATGAGTGGGGTTCCGATGAGTGCATCGAAAATGGTGTTGTCAGGGGCAATGACAAAAGTTGCCCTAAAGCTGATCTCGTTTGGGGTGTTGCTGCAAAAAATGACTGGCATTTGAATCTCCTTGGTGAGGGAGCTTTTGACGTCATTAAATGCAACTGTTTTGTGGTGGCATGGGAGAGGGTCGTATCCCAGCGAGTCCGCCATGGATTGCGAGATGAAGTTGAGACCACTGCCAGTATCAACAAGGATCATTTGGTAGACGCACTGGAGGAGGCCAGTTGTGGACTTGAGCGATAGGCCTGTCTGGTGGGACAGGTTGGCCAGGTACAGCAAACCGTAGTTGGGCTATGTTCCTTGCAGCAGGGTGGCTGTGGAAGGGCTCAAGTGGCTTGAAGCAGTGTAGTCGCGTACAAATGTGTCCACGGGGTTGTGGGTGACACAAGCTACGCGCTTGGCTGTCTCAACTGCTGTGGCTCTGACTTGCAAGGCCATGTTGAACTCGTGCAGGTTTAGCACTTTTCTGAACAGCAAATCTAGGTCCCATCGCAAGACTGTCATCTCATCCATGAGGAGGTCTTGTGATGCCCGATGCTGGGCTTGGGTAACATGCCGTGATACCCGAGCGCTGGGTAGGGGAATGGCAGCTGTTGTCCCAGTTCCATTAGTGGAAGGCTCAAATGTAAGCTTGTAAATTGCCTGTGAGCTAGCTTTTGTCTCTGCTTCTGGAGTCTGACGGAAGCTGACTACTAAGGCTGCATTGTACCAGTCAGGGTCTGGTGGATCAGATTGAGCAGCTTGTGGAGCTTCCAGTTGTAGTGGCACGTTGCTACGGCTGTGTTGATCATGGGGGTGTAGGGCATGGCGTCCGCTGGAGGGTTGCGAACGAAGTTCCTCCCGAATGGCGAAGACGGTGTCATGCAATTGCTGGTTGTGCTGTTGTTGCTGCAACTGCATCTGCCGATTGTGCTGTTGTTGTTGCAATTGCATGACGACGTCTGGCCGTTGGTGCTGCTGCATGTTGCTGTTGTTGTTGCCTCTTGTTTGCCCTTGGTAATTGCCCTGAGTGCCCTGGTTGTTGCCCTGGTACCCTGCTTGATATCCACCTGGGTGCCTTGGTTGTTGTTTTGGTAGCCACCTTGATACTCGCCACCGGTTCCTACCATGCTCCCATGGTTGTTGTTTCCTGGTTTGCTTGCGGGAAAGGGCCGCGGGTTCTTCCCCTTGTACCTGGGGTCCTGAGGAGGTGGGGGGGATTGCTGGTGTACTGGAGTCTGCGGCTGCTTGTACTGCTGGGTAGGGGGGTTACGCAGTTGTGTATGCGGGCTATGTTGTACAGCTCCCTACTGTGAGCGGTAGTTGAGCACTCCAGATCTGAGCTGTTCCAAGGGTGGTGGTGGAGCGAAGCCTTGCTGGATTGTTTTGGCGCGCCAGATGGCGTACTGTGCTGGGTTCTTCGGGCTCCTGGATGGGTTAGGGGTCCCTATATTAAAAGTAATTAAAAGTTAAAAGTTAGGCCAGAAAACCTATATTATTGCTGTTTAATAGCGTCGCCCCGTTAGACGATACGGCCGATAAAATGATTTTCTAATTTTTCACAAATTTTAAAAATCTAAGAAAAGTTACACATGTAATAATCAAGGCCAGAAAACCTATATTATTGCTGTTTAATAGCGTCGCCCCGTTATTAAACTGGAAGTTTCCATGCAAGACGACCACACCTTTGACGATTTCCCAGGCATTTCCAGCTCAATTTTTGAAACATTTGAAAAATCTTAATTTCGTTAATTCCATAATCTGATTCTTCAGGCATTCAAATTTTATATTCGTGAACTGCCTGGAAAATCACATTACGAAACGCACGAAAATAAGCATTTCGAATGTATGAAAAAAATCGTTTTCAAACACTGCTATGTTTCCGTGGGTATCGCACGGGAAACTGGTGTTCAAATGTGCAAGTGTATCACTAATAATTAAGTTGGAGTGGCGACGTGTGGGATCAACTACCAACAGCAGATTCCAGGCAGCCTCTTGACTTATCAACTGGGCTACCTGCCCAGATTTGAACAGGTGTCAAATACTGATGGCATCAACGCCCAGGTGCACCAGCCTGCGCTCGCTTTGGCCGGACAGGCAGGCAGGGGAGCTGCCTAGACGCTGCTGCTCAAAAGTAGAAATGCAACAATCAAATACTTTCCTACGACCATATTTATATTATCTGTTATATTATACATACAGTTCTCATGAGCGAGGCTCAGGGAGCTGCCTAGAAGAAGAAACCAATGCATCAGTCCATATTGCGACAACGCCCTCCATAAGTTGTCCTTCTCTACAAACTTCTGATCCTAGTGCGTTCTTGGCCTGGTAGATGCTATCCTCTTGGCTATACACGATGAAGCGACCAGCCCCGTCTAAGCAGTTCCTGATATACAGTTAGAGGAGTAGAGAAGAATGAGTAAATGGACGTGGCACTGGCATTGCTTCTATTTTGTTGTGCCTCATGTTTGGTTGATACAGTCAATTGTTAGGTGACATGGTTGTAAATTTTGTTTGTGTCCCATTCGGAGCAGCCAATTCACCATGTAACAGAGTACGACATTGACAATGCATAGGACCTGGGGGGGGGGGGGGGGGGGGGGGGGGGGGGGACAGAAAGACGTATTTTAGACTGCATTATCGATAAGTTGTCCAATTCAGATGGGAGTTGGAATTGTGGAAGGCGAAAAGGCATGACAGAGCAAACAGAAAACAAGAGAAGGGGAACTTACTCGTAGTTTAATCAAATCTCTCAAATGGCTTCAACCTCCTGTTGGCTCCCCCCCCTGTCTCGGCCTTCGGGTAATACTTTTCGCTCCTAGACACACGAGCCAGCAGGCGTACGGGGCCATGTCTGCAGCTTCTTGCAGTTGTATTCCTTGTCCATAGCAAGCTGAGTGAGGATGCTCTCTGGCCCAATGTCCTTCTTCTTCTTTAAAGGACCTGCTCCATGTCCATGGTGAAGCACTCGATGCCCTCAAGAAGCTGCTCCTGCGTCACTCCATGTGTGACTAATTGATGATGATCCATGCCTCGGTCCTGAACAGGAAACCACATGAATTGTTCTTTTATTATTTGTATTTATCAGGGTTGATAGTTACACACATACCATATTGTATTTACATGTATAATAATTAACCTTCTGCGGAGGGCTTACAAATTGGGTATCATTCATTGCGCATTATGACGACTGGTGACCAAAAGCAAAACGACGGTATTACATTAATGAAGGGGACAATGGCATGATCATGAATGTCTAGAGACAGCCATGTAAGAATTTAGTCTCTTTGTAACCTGGACTGGACTTGTCTCCTTCATCCTGACTTGTGAACAAATGTCATAGAAGTCAAACTTAAGGAAGTAGGGGGATGTAGTGATATGCAGGGTTTATAGGCAAGGTATGCTAGAAGGTAGTGAAGTATGTTCCAGTGTGGGATGGTGACCGACGACATGACAATTTATGTGGCTAGTTGGGAAGTTACAAACAGCAGAGTACCGGATACGTAAGAATTTGTGCTGTCAATTCCGAAAACTGTCAAAACGTCACCCTACCTAGAACTCGCGGGAGTAAGACCACGGGAGCTTCTTCAAGGCAGCATGTGGTTCTGTAAGCCATTTAGATGGGATGGAGGTTGATCGTACATCTCGACGTCAAGCACAGAACCTGCAAGTTTGTCGGAGGAAAAGGTAGTTAGGATCAGGATCCGTGGTCGACGTACCCTCCTACCAAACTCACGTTGTTGTTCATGATCTGCGGTAATAGCCAGGAAAGACAAGAGCAGCAAGCGGATGCAAGGCAAGGGCAAGCGGGAAGCTGGCTGCTGACGGTCCAGAAATCGTGTGATTAACTCATGTTTTCGAAGGATTGCTTGAGCGCTGTGGGTTCGTGTAAGCGCGTCGAGCGACGTCAAGCAAGCAAGAAGATGCTAACAAGAAGTAGGGTTGTTAGACGAGTGCTTCTTCTTCGGAGCGTTGCCTTATGTGTTTGCTTTTAATAGATAGAAGCAGAAATGAAGATACATGGAGCATAAAAAACAGGAGGATGCAAATCCATTCGCACCTCAAAGCAGTCTTTCCTCAGCCGTTCCCGGCGTCGCTCATGGCACGTTCGCCGTTTCCTCGACCCTTGGAGCAGAAGCTGATTAGCCGCGATCATGAATGTCACCTCAACAGGAGCCCCCATTTCCAGGAAGAACCGGAACTTGTCGGAAATATCGGCAATTCGGCATCCTTTATTGCACGATATAAATCAATACCACTGAACGACTTCAGGCGTGGCATAAGGATAAGATATTTTATTTGGGCCGCCCCCCAGAATCGCTGACGTCAACGATATCGTTTAAGGCGTAATCTAGCGGTGCCCATATTTTATCTGCCACGTCGCTACGATTGGCAGCAATACAGGGTTCCGACAGCGAAACACCTCAGGTCGACGGCGACGAAGCTAATACACCCTACAGCTGGCTTTCTGAACATTGTTATTTTAATTATTTATAGATACATAGATGCGAGGATCCTGCATAGATGCACGGATTAGCACGGTTTACGTATTGCCGAAGTACGACCAGTGCGGTGTAGAACTCGAAAATACTCCCGGGATCTGCTGACTACTCACATCGTCAAACCGTTCAAATTGGCTCCGTCTCGCGTATATTTTTATCCAATATAGGGGTCCCTGGATTGTTTAGGTAGCAAGTGTCGGAACCATGTCCAATGATGTTGCAAGTAGGGCACACCGTGGAAGACTTGGGTTCACCGTTCTTGCCCTTGAGTGCACTTGGGTCCTGGGTGAAGGGGAAAATAGGCGTCTGGCGTGGCATCACAGTTGGCCTCTGTGTCGGTGGCTTAGAGACACAAAGCAGCATGCCGTGTGCTGTCATATCGTCCCTCTTGGATGCCTCAGTTTGGGCAATGCCTGATAGTCTTTCCATGGTGTGTTGGTCTTGGTCAAGCTTGTAGAGCTTGGCGATTGCCCAGCAACCGAGAGGGGTGACGTCCTTGTAGTTGCCAAAGTTCTCCTTCAGGGTGGGGGCCATGTGATCGAGTAGTTTGGCCACCTTGGCCATGGCCTCCCGGTAATGGGGCTGTCCAGCCCGGATATCAAACTCCTCGTATTTCTTCGTGAACTCCAACATCAAGATGCGAGGCATGGGGTATAAGAGGCCTGCATTGTTGTAACAGTCAAACTTCTCATACTCCTCCTTGGCGTCGAGAGGGGTGACCTTGAGTGCAAGTGCTAGTCCAGTTTTGACCAACTCGTAGAAATGCATGAGCTTCAGCTTCCAAGTGGCTGGGTTCATGATCTGTTGACCATGCTCGTTGACTTGGAGGGCTCCATTCAGGGAATTCTGTGTCCTAAGAGCATTGCACTCCTGGATCCACTCAGTCCTGTTGTTTGTAAACAAGACGAATGGTTGAGAGTTCTCATAGACTTACACCATCATCTGTTCCCACAGCTCCTCCACTGTAAAGTCCCTCTTTATGTTGACAATGTAGCTCTTCATCATGAGCAGCCAAGCTTTGGTGTGGGATACGCTGCCGCCGTGTAGCTGTGATCCTGCAGTTGGAAGTTGCCATGATAAGACAGAACCGAAACCGATCATGAGTGCGACGTGGGGTTCGCTGTCATTGCTGTCAGCGTCGCTCATATCCCCATGAAAGTCTGGTGGAGGTGGGCCCTGATCCTCTTGAGGGGGTGGGGGTGGCCCATTGTTGTAAGAGTCCGGTGGGCTGGGGGGCTGGCCTCCTGGTTGATCAAGTGGTCCTCCATTATCTTCCTGTTCATCTGGGACACCATCACTATCATAAGAATTTGCAGGATCACCTCCCGGATCACCACCTGGTCCATGCGGTGATTGGCTGGGCTGAGATCCACTGTTGTTAGAGGAGCTGCTTGACCCGTTGCCGGAAGGTTGGCTAGAGGGGTTATAAATTCCTGCAGGGGACTGTGCTCTGGCGGCTGGGACGGAGTGGCAGATGGTCGCTAGACTGGGGACAATGGTGGGTACGCATTGTCCACAGCTGCTGCATTGACGGCAACGCGAGAAGGGGGAGTGTTCAGCAATGGTCGTTGTGAGCTTCCAAGGGCAAGGCGCATTCCACGCTGACCGCTCCAAGGCTTGAGTGGTGTTAGTGATGGCTGAAGGTCTGACAGAGTGTATGATGGTGGTAGGGTTCCACAGAATTGTCTTTTGGAGGTGCTTGGTTGCTGTGCGCTTTGGGCTGGGGGCTGGGGGCTGATAGCTGAAGGCTGGGGGCTGATAGCTGAAGGCTGGGGGCTGATATTGTCTGCTGCTGTGGCTGAGGCTGGTGAGCTAGCATCAAGAGGCATAGGAAGGGGACTGTCGATCTCCAATGACTCCCCCTCGTACCAGGGGTGGCTGCCCCCTAGTGGGAGGGGTGAGTTCAAGATAGTGAGGGGAATGGTTGGGGTGAGTGTGTGAATGGTGTCATGCAGATGCAGTTCAGCAAGTTGATATGTGATTGAATTATCAGAATGAGTGTTACTGATGTCGGAGAGGGCTTGTCGAGCATCTGATTGAGCTTGGGCTTGAGCAGTTGCGTCTAAGCGAGCTTCTGCTTCGGCAGCTTCTCTGATTTGTCCTCGTGTACCTCGCATTGTTGTGTTGTATTAATATTCAGGGCTGGGTTTGTTCCAATTAGTTATCAAGGTTTGTGTCTTGATGTGTACCTGAAGGAATATATGTGTTGAGTTGATGAAGCAGCTCAGGTAACCAACACCAGCAACCACATCTGCTGTAGACAGAACTCATCACACAATCTAACCCATTTTAGCCTGCCTTATCAACCCAGAGACAGTAGCGGTACCGTACTTCTGAATATTGATACGGCAACTACTGACTTGTTGATACCAACGACTTGCTGATACCAACGACTTGCTGATACCACAGACTTGCTGATACCAACTTATACAATCCAACTCATACCAGCATTTTGCATACATTCACCAAACCAATCAACCATTCAATTGGACCAACTGCTCTATACTAATCAGTTGTTCCCCCTGTCCCACCGTGCGTAGGTCTATTTGATTTCAAGTTCTTCATAAGAGGCAACCCACCGTCTCGTTAGGTACGGGAATCTTCCTGACTTTCTGACCTCAGACCTATCGCTTAAGCCATACGGCACGGCGGAGGGCCGCCCAATTTTAGTTGAACTCCTATTTTGGATACACCATCCATACTCTTCAAAAAGCACACTGTAAGGCCGCCTTTTTTTAGTTGCACCACTGTTAGAGTAAATCACCCAATTACAAAAAAAAGGAACGGCGAAGGGCCGCCCTTTTTTGTATTGGACTCCTGCTCCACAACACCATACCTTCAACCGCAGGTGACAGCAAAGAGCTGGCCCAACAATACCCTACATACAAACTTTGCACATCTCTTCTTGCAGTACTACAACTCTGAAGCAACCAAGCCAGATACACCTGAGTTGATGAAGTAGTAGTGCAAGAAGAGATGTGCAAAGTTTGTATGTAGGGTATTGTTGGGTCAGCTCTTTGCTGTCACCTGCGGTTGAAGGTATGGTGTTGTGGAGCAGGAGTCCAATACAAAAAAGGGCGGCCCTTCGCCGTTCCTTTTTTTTTGTAATTGGGTGGTTTACTCTAACAGTGGTGCAACTAAAAAAAGGCGGCCTTACAGCGTGCTTTTTGAAGAGTATGGATGGTGTATCCAAAATAGGAGTTCAACTAAAATTGGGCGGCCCTCCGCCGTGCCGTATGGCTTAAGCGATAGGTCTGAGATCAGAAAGTCAGGAAGATTCCCGTACCTAACGAGGCGGTGGGTTGTCTTTTCTGAAGAACTTGAAATCAAGTAGACCTACGCACGGTGGGAAAGGGGGAACAACTGATTAGTATAGAGCAGTTGGTCCAATTGAATGGTTGATTGGTTTGGTGAATGTATGCAAAATGCTGGTATGAGTTGGATTGTATGAGTTGGTATCAGCAAGTCTGTGGTATCAGCAAGTCGTTGGTATCAGCAAGTCGTTGGTATCAGCAAGTCAGTAGTTGCCGTATCAATATTCAGAAGTACGGTACCGCTACTGTCTCTGAGTTGATAAGGCAGGCTAAAATGGGTTAGATTGTGCGATGAGTTCTGTCTACAGCAGATGTGGTTGCTGGTGTTGGTTAGAGCAGTTTTGAGTCACGAAGGCAGGGATCACGTATGTTCTAATGTGGGGAGTCTTGGGTGGGGCACCGCAAGGTAGGTTGGGTTCTAAGTCCTCTAGGGGCTGCTAGTGAGTTGCGTCGACTCGTAACGTAGGAGGAGCAATGGAGGAAAAGAGTGCCCTTGATCTATAGTTGATCAGTATGGTTATGGAGGCTGTATGCATGCTGTTAGAATGGGGTAATTAGTTCTAGACTATGGTCACAGCAGGTAGGTTGGGGGGATTTAAGTCCAAACTATATGGGTTCAGCTTAATCCAATCAGCAGCAAAGGGCTTATGGGTTCGCACCCCAAAGCGATCGCTCTGCTTGCAGGCTCAATCTCTTAGAAAGCTTCCGGAGTCTCCTTCTGAAGTTCCTTCTGAAGTCCGGCAGGCGAGGGTTGTCAATGCTCGGAGAGGGTCGCTCGCCCGCCTCGCAGGTTGACAGGTTTTCCGGAGTCGGTGACGACAGGGGCTTGGAGACGCTCGGAAAACCCGTGGTAGTTCTGGACAAAGAGTTGAGAGTCGAAACGAGTTACAAAGTGTTCTAAGAACGGGAAAAGGCTATAAATTGTGTTCGCCATGTGAACGGACAAGTGCCTACACTTGTCCGTTCACATGCCGGAAAATGGCCAGTGAGAGATGCAGATTGCAATGTGCTATAACCGTAGGGAGTCAAGCTTAAGATGATTTTAATATGACGGGTGAAAGCTTTTGAAATTGAAATTGAAATTGTTACATCCGTGTAGAACCGTTACTCACAGGACGTGAAGTTAAGGACACCAAAAAAGCTTTCATATGTTCAAAGTGATGGCACAGTGTCGAGACGAGGCCAACACTATAAAGGGTCAGGTGCGCGAGCAGCCCCGAGTGATCACCTATGCCAGCGATAGAGTACACAGTAGCCTAGCACAGGCAGGTGGCCATAGTAACCTTAGATAGCCGAGATAGTCACTTGTTTGATTGCCCCTTTGTCTGGCAGGTGTGTGCAACGTAAGCGTGTTTAGACAAGTGCTGGCGCGTCACGGGCTGTGACGTGGCCTTGGCGCGCCCAAATATCTGGGGCTTGTGACGCGGCCTTGGCGCGCCCAAATATCTGGGGCTTGTAACGCGGCCTTGGCTCGCCCAAATATCTGGGGCCGTAGCTAAGTGCCTTGGTAGCTGTGTGTAGCTGAGCGTGCGGTGGTTTGACTAAGCTAGATCTGGGCCGGTTAGGCTCAGGTCTGGTCGGAGTCTGCGCTGGTGCGTGTGTGTGTATGGTATTTCCCCTGCTTTTAGTGATATGTATGTAAACACGCGATTGCGTGTGACACCCACCTCCTGGGGTGAAAGTCCTTTCACAACTAAAAAAAAATCTAGCACCTGCATACCAATGATAAAGGGAGTAGCAAATAAATTTGAGGGAGCCATTCTTGGCCATTCACAGAGGTCAACAGGTGTAGTCCCCAATTGAAATTGAAATTGAAATTGTTACATCCGTGTAGAACCGTTACTCACAGGACGTGAAGTTAAGGACACCACAGCGTAAGCCGGAGCTAGCTATAGTCACCGTAGGAGGTGTAGTCCCCACAGTGGTATACATGCGAATCATAGGCTCATTACCTTTCGGCGTTAGAAGGACTGTTAAATGAGAGAGAGCGTGAAGAGAAAGAAACTGGAAATTTAATTTTGGAACCGCATTACAGAAGAAGTGTTATAGACCGGTGACTATGGCTAGCTCCGGCTTACGCTATGGTGTCCTTAACTTCGCGTCCTGTGAGTAACGGTATTACACGGATGTAACAATTTCAAATTTCAAATGTTATAGACCGGATTGTATACCGGTCACTAAGTTGCTCTGAGAAGCCAGTGCGCTGTCCCTGACTGGACCTGCACTGTGCACGTGTCCCTGTGACACTGTGCCGTCATGCTAGTACTGCTGTACTGCCGCCGGCCAAGTATATCATGCGCTTTCATGCCGCATGCTAGTATTCAAATATAGATATACTGTAATCTGCTCATCAGTAGCTTCATCTTCCCGTGTCACGCAATCTCACTCACTACGAGAATATCACAAGAGCCGGCCTAAGAAGAGCCGACTCTGACAGTTCTAGGGTATAGGGTCCAGAGGGGACCCGAGCAGGAAGGCAAAAATACAGCTAACAAGTTTTATCAGCATTCAGGCTGCTCACCGTCTGTAGTCGGAGTAAACATGGGTAGTGGTATACGCACTACTATACCACACTCCCGAGCAAGGTTATTTAAAACCAAGGATGTTTTTTCAGTTCAAAAAGTGAGGTTTTGTATTGCTTGATGGGGTTTGGGTTTTGTATTGCTTGATGGGTTTGGGGTTTTGTATTGCTTGATGGGTTTTGGTTTTGTATTGCTTGATGGGTTTTGGGCCTCCTCCAGGGGCAGCGTCCTTGTAGATTTTTAGGGCTGTAGATTTAAGTTCTCTATAGCGGCAATTTGGGAAAGATAAAGCATCGATGAACTGAACACCAAAATAATCGTTTTACCTTCGGGGGGGCTGAGCTGTGCTACAGTGATCATTTAATTTTACAATATAAACATAATATATTGAGGATGAATCCACTAACATGCGAACACGCCCTTGTTTCCTATCGGGAGGAAATTGAAATTGAAATTGGAATTGTTACATCCGTGTAATACCGTTACTCACAGGACGTGAAGTTAAGGACACCAATAGCGTAAGCCGGATATCGGGAGGCACTACAGTCCACTTTTTATTTGTTACATTTATTTTACCCCAGGAGGTGGATCTTCCTACACAAACTAGCAACACCGAGGATTCAGCTTGAATGGCGTTGTCATTCTTACAAAAGAGTAGGCGCACTACATCACTATAGAATGAATCCACACACATGCCAGAATAAAATTAGAGACACAGTGTGCAAGGAGAGTAGGGGGGTGTTGAAGGAGAAGGGAGGAGAGCATACCTTTATTGATCGCTAGGAGAAGTTGGTAACAAAAGAGAGAAACTCGGTCAATTTATAGCGAGCTAGAAAGATTCCAAAAGCCAGCTCTCCGTCAAACAAATGCCTAATGCCAGTAGTAGCTCTCCGTCAAACAAATGCCTGATGCCAGTAGCTAGATGCCAGACACTGTTGACAATCGCTCATAGTGATCAAAACAGATCAGTATGTCCAGGTCTCATGCACTTGCGCCTGTTGCTCATTAAATAGCTTCACAGACTGGCCTGGTGCTGTGTTCATCAACAGCATCGGCCCCACTACAAAGTTGCCCTCATTTCCTGCCGGTGAGATCGGCCTCTGTCGAAATGCGAGGACGTCTGGGGAGACGTACATGCTTGTTGAGGCTGGCAGTACAGTACCTGCGAGGTACATCAGTATCAAGGGTTTAGGTGATTGGTTGTCATTGGGGTACAGGGAGCGGTACAAGGTTGTTGAGGCTGACAGTACTGTACCTGAGAGGTACATCAGTATCAAGGGTTTAGGTGATTGGTTGTCATTGGGGTACAGGGAGCGGTACAAGGTTGTTGAGGCTGACAGTACTGTACCTGAGAGGTACATCAGTATCAAGGGTTTAGGTGATTGATCGTCATTGGGGTACGCACGGGAGCGGTACATGCTTGTTGAGGCTGGCAGTACTGAGTATGAGAGAAACATCAGTATCAAGGGTTTAGGTGATTGATCGTCATTGGGGTACAGGGAGCGGTACATGCTTGTTGAGGCTGGCAGTAGTGAGTATGAGAGGTACATAAGGGATCGCTTGAGGTGATTGGTTGTTTTAGGGGTAAAGGAAGCGGTACATGCTTGTTGAGGCTGGCAGTACTGAGTATGAGAGGTACATGCTTGTTGGGGCAGGGCAACCGGATGGCCCCATCTTGAGCCTAAAGCCAGAGCCAAAAGCAAAAAGCCAAAGGTAAGAAACAA
>JACBWV010000610.1:75764330-75781072 GCA_013435795.1 Chlamydomonas sp. ICE-L
GCTGGTGTCCATCTGGTGGGGATAATATGTGTGCCTGAGTTTCTGTGTGTTGTGTACACGCGGGTGGCAATGTGTGGGGTGAATTTGTGTGTGCGTGTGTGGAAGTGTGCGTGTGTGTATGTGCGTGTGTGTGAGTGTGTGTGTGTGCGTGAGTGTGTGTGTCTGTGTGCTGTACATGCTGGTGGCCATATGGTGGGGGTCATATGTGTGCGTGAGTGTGTGTGTTTTGTGTACACGAGGGGGGCCATGTGTGGGGTGAATATGTGTGTTTGTGTCAGTGTGTGTGTGCAACTGTGCATGTGTGTGCGTGTGTGTGTGAGTTTGTGTGTGTGTACGTGCGTTAGTGTGCGTGTGTGTGTGCGTAAGTGTGTGTGTGTGTTGCACATGCTGGTGGCCATGTGTGGGGGGAATATGTGTGCGTGAGTGTGAGTGTTAGTGTGTTTGCAAGAGTGTGTGTGAGTGTGTGTGTGTGTGCAACTTTGCAACTGTGCACGTGTGTGTGTGTTGTAAGTGCTGGTCGCCATCTGGTGGGGTGAATATGTGTGTTTGTGTCAGTGTGTGTGTGCAACTGTGCATGTGTGTGTGTTGTACCTTCTGGTGGCCATCTGGTAAGGGGAATATGTGTAAGTGTGTGTATGTGTGTGCAACTGTGCATGTGTGTGTGTTGTACCTTCTGGTGGCCATCTGGTAAGGGGAATATGTGTAAGTGTGTGTGTGTGTGTGTGCAACTGTGCATGTGTGTGTGTTGTACCTTCTGGTGGCCATCTGGTAAGGGGAATATGTGTAAGTGTGTGTTGTGTGTGCAACTGTGCATGTGTGTGTGTTGTACCTTCTGGTGGCCATCTGGTAAGTTGGGAATAGGTGTAAGTGTGTGTGTGTGTGTGCAACTGTGCATGTGTGTGCTGTACATGATGGTGGCCATCTGGTGGGGGGGATATGTGTCTGTGTGTGGTGTGTGTGTGTGTGGCGGCGTGCTTGCGAGCGTGGGCGGTGCGTGCGTGTGTGTGTGTGTGTGCAATGTGCGACTGTGCATGTGTTGTGCTTGCCGGTGGCCATCTGGTGGGGGGGATATGTGTGTGTGTGTGGTATTATGTATTAATGCCTGTGTGCAGCATCGTAGAACGCACCTGTCCCAGGAGACTCTGATCACCGCCGACCAGGAATCGAATCCGTCAGTGTCTGCAAACGCCTCATGTACATCTCTCGTGTTGCTGCAATATCCAAGATCTGCATTCAAACATGTCATGTGCATCTCACGTGGTACTTCAATACGGTACACAATGTTTGCATTCAAGCATGTAATGTACATGTCATATTTCAATGTAATCATAGGATAAAATGATCATATATATTGTCTTGCATTTATCCAGACATCTCACACATTAATACAACAAACAAGATCTACATTCAAACATGTCATGTACATCACACGCAGTACTTCAATACCGTACTCACACGCAATACTTCAATACCGTACATCACACGCAATAATTCACTACCGTATGCAATGTCTGCATTCAAACGTGTTATGTACATGTCACGTGGTACTTCAATACAGTACACAATGTCTGCATTCAAACTTGTCATGTACATCTCTCAAGGTACTTCAATATTCAAGATCTGCATTCAAACATGTCATGTACATCTCTCAAGGTACTTCATAATATAAGATCTGCCTTCAAACTTGTCATGTACATCTCTCGTGGTACTTCATAATATAAGATCTGCCTTCAAACTTGTCATGTACATCTCCGCTGGTACTTCATAATATAAGATCTGCCTTCAAACTTGTCATGTACATCTCTCGTGGTACTTCATAATATAAGATCTGCCTTCAAACTTGTCATGTATATCTCTCGTGGTACTTCATAATATAAGATCTGGCCTTCAAACTTGTCATGTACATCTCTCGTGGTACTTCATAATATAAGATCTGCCTTCAAACTTGTCATGTACATCTCTCGTGGTACTTCATAATATAAGATCTGCCTTCAAACTTGTCATGTACATCTCTCGTGGTACTTCATAATATAAGATCTGCCTTCAACTTGTCATGTACATCTCTCGTGGTACTTCATAATATAAGATCTGCCTTCAAACTTGTCATGTACATCTCTCGTGGTACTTCATAATATAAGATCTGCCTTCAAACTTGTCATGTACATCTCACAAGGCACTTTATAATATAATATCTACATTCAAACGTGCCCAACGTCTCACTCACTCACTCACTCACTCACTCACAGTACTTCAATATCCAATATCTGCATTCAAACATATAATGTACATCTAATGTAGTAATTAGTAAATTTAATTAGTAATTAGTAAATTTAATATACATGATCAGCCAGAAGAAAAATGATAAAAGGTACGGAATGGTATAAGAATCCTACTCTGAATCCTTCTCAATCCTTATAAATATGTATAAATACGTATAAATGTGTGTCAATGTTTATATTATAAATACTCATAAGGATGAATATAATAGCTTCGTTAATTCATGTGTGTAAATGTTTATATTATAAATACTTCGTTATTATATGTGTAAATACGTATAAATGTGTGTACATGTTTATATTATAACTTCCTATAATGATGAATCTTATGGCTTCGTTAATTCATGCATCATCTGTGAGATGATATCAATTTTTTTAAACAATGTGTATTAGTATTAAATATTTGTAAATAGTAAAAAATCTTTTTTGTAAACAAGATGTATTATAATTGGATATTTTTAAATAGTTTTAAATAGTTTTTGTAAACAAGATGTATAAATTGGATATTTTTTAACATGTTTTGTTGTCAACAAGAAGTTTTAACTAATACTATTGTTTAATATTTTTAAATTGTTTTTGTGAACAAGATGTATTAACCAATACTAGTATTGGGTATTTTAACATCTTTTGCAAACAAGATATATTAGTATGGAATATATTTTTGAATATTTAAAAATATTTTTTGTAAACAAGATATATTAACTTATACTATTATTGGGATATTGTTTAATATTGCGTGTAAACAAGATGTATTTGATTGGATATTTTTAAATAGTTTTTAAATATCTTATGTAAAAAAATATGTTTTAACTAATACCTGTCTTGGATATATTTAAATATGTTTTGTAGACAATCTAGATTAGTTTTGGATATTTTTTAAATAGTTTAAATATGTTTTGTCAACAAGATGTATTAACTAATAATATTATTGGATATTTTAAATACTTGTGTAACGAGATGTATTGTATTGTATATTTTTAAATATTTTTAAATATTTTTTGTTAACAAGATGTATTAGTATTGGATATTTTTAAACTTTTTTTAATTTTTTTTGTAAACAAGATGTATTAATAGTATTGGATACTCTAAAACATTTTTTGTCAACAAGATGGATTAGTACAGATATTAATTGGTATTTTTTGGCGGAGCCCCCCCTTCTTGGGGGCGGGAGCCCCCTGGGTTATTCGTTGTCCTTTTTGGTGTGATAACCGCGGGGGGGTACCATATAGTGAGATGGTTTCGTTGGTGTAAAAACAGATACATTATAAAGGATATTCATTACCATGTAGGTGGATGGTTTTAGTTTTTGTTAAACAAAGATAATAGTCAATGAATATTATGCCAATATGTGAGATGCTTTTGTTTGTGTAAACAAGGATTTCATTAGAATGAATATCATACATGGTGGTTGGCCCAATGAAAGCAAAAGGGGCTGCCCACCCCCCAAGCCTCAACTTGTAATAAGACCTCCTTATTTCTATGGAATTCATATTTAGTACCGCATCTGAGAGATGGTGGTAGGTTGCCAGGCCCCGCCTTTTTTTAAAGGTAACGAACCGTGGCCTTTATAGGCAAATGTTGGTGGTAAGCCCTGTGCAAGAAAAGGTGCTGCCCCCTCAACCTCACGCTTCAGGGCTGGCCCCTCAACCTCACACTTCATGGGCTGGCCCCCTCAACCTCACACTTCATGGGCTGGCCCCCTCAACCTCACACTTCATGGGCTTGGCCCCCTCAACATCACCACTTCATGGGCTGGCCCCCTCAACCTCACACTTCATATTAAGACGTACTATTTATAATATTATTTATTTATTTAATATTCTTACCGCATCTGAGAGATGGTTGTATGTGCCAGCCCCGCCTGTCACGGATGCCTGTGCGGATGTATCCCGGTCAGGATCTGCCCATCCCTCATGCTCCTCCTGCATCTTACGCCGCTGCTTGGCCTCATGCATCTGCAGTGTGAGTTTGTGTTAATGTTTGTCATGTGTGTGCCTGTGCCTGTGCTTGTGCCTGTGCATGTGTCTGTGTATGCTGCATCTTGCGCCGCTGCTTGGCCTCATGCATCTGCAGTGTGAGTTTGTGTTAATGTTTGTCATGTGTGTGCCTGTGCCTGTGCTTGTGCCTGTGCATGTGTCTGTGTATGCTGCATCTGCGCCGCTGCTTGGCCTCATGCATCTGCAGTGCGAGATCGTGTTAATCTGTGTGTTTTATGTCTGTGTCTGTTGTTACATGTAAGTGTGCGTTTCATGTGTGTGTGTGTGTGTGTGTCTGTGTTTCATGCCTGTGTTTGTGTATGCGTATGTGTCTGTTTATGCATATGTGGATGTGTTAGTATGTGGATGCGTATATGTTTAATGTGCATGTGCATGTGTATACGTATGTGTATGTGTATGTGTATATGTCTATGTGCATGTGTGTATGTCTGTGTCTGTGTCTGTGTCTGTGTCTGTGGTCTGTGTCTGTGTCTGTGTCTGTGTCTGTGTCTGTTTCTGTGTCTGTGTCTGTTTACGTGCATGTGCATGTGTATGCTTATGTGTATGCGTACGTGCGAGCGTGCGTGCGTGTGTGTGTGTGTGTGTGTGTGTGTGTGAAATGGCGGAGTTCGCCGAACCTCGTACTTTCCGGAAAGCTTATTAGAAGCTGGAAATGTTTCGAGCTTTCGATTTTTTGTGAATTTGGTGCCTATGGTGACTCATGGTAAACATTTTGGCTGGGATTCGGGTGAAAGAATTTGAGGTTCCTAATTTCCACATAGGGTTAACTTGAAAGTTCTAACTGACAAATATGTTTATAAAAACGGTACACGTCAGCAGTACACGGGATTGGACTTAGAGCGGTTTTGATTAAAGCGGTCCAAGCAGAACAATCGGTCGAGCGAAAGGAGCTGGTACACAAAAGTGGTAAGCGGCAGCGCCGGCACAAGCGGTTACACAAAAAAACAGGACAATCAGTATGTAGGCATAACCATTAGACGGGTACAAGGAGGTTCAATAGCGGGTAACAATGAGTGGTACATGTTGGCGATCAGTCTAAAAGTGATTGCACCGCGTTTTGTAGTGGCTTATGCTATGCTGGACAGCGGCCGGCCACAGTTAAGTACCGTGATGTCATGTCTCGTCGTTTGGGTGGGCACTCCTCAGGGAGCGGGTAGCCCCCTAGGTACCCATTGTCCGTCTGACCGACCATCGACGTGATGAAGCCTGACACGTCGCAACAGTCTCGTAACTAATAGCTTCCGTTTTGCCACCGGTGCTCCGTCACGATCATTCTAAGCCATGTTTAGCGTCGCATGCCGACACTGGCAGAAGAATCACTAACATAGCTGGATGCCATGGTGGTTGTGGAGGTGTATGTGCAAAATCCACTCACCCTGCCAAAGGTTAAGCTTGTTGAGCAGGTATCATCCTTCTTGAACCATTAGTGATTGTCCAGACATCCCATTCAGGCCATCGATTGTTTTAAATGTGTCAAATGTCACAATGTGTTGCCCATATGTAGAAAATGGACGCTGATCCTGATGGTGGTGAACAGACACCATGGTTCAAGAAAGGCTGACACTGCTCATCAAAGGCTTGGGCCACTTGGCGTGTTGGTTATGCTTGGTAATGCATTTCGGTTATTGGTCGCGTTCTACAGAGCTATGCGTGCATGGAGGTGCTGAGTTAAATTGCGTATCAACCCTTGCCCAAATTATTTGCCAAGCTCTGTTAAGCGGTGAGCCTTTCTGAGAAGCATTTGGTGATGATCAGCAGCAAATTCAAGCGGCATTGTTTTACGTAGCGGGGGTTTAGATACACTGGGAGATTGACATGAGGGATGCTAAACCCCACTGCGTTTAACAACAATGGACGCTTGAAGGGCGGCGAGGGGCAGTGTCCCGTGTTTTGAATGCATCCTACGCCACCGATTGACCGCTCTCGTGCCGCTCCTAGTGCCGCTCCTTTGTACTGTTGAAAACTAGCCACTTTTGTACTTGCTTTGTGTACCGCTCCCTGTCTGCTAACGTTTGTACTGTTTTATACAGACCGTATATGTCAGTATTAATTCGAGACCACACTTCTTTGGAATTCGAACGTATTTTCACAAATTCAAAAAAACAATCACCTAACTTTCACCGGAAACACGAGACTCACCAAACATCAAAAATTCGAAAAACTTACAGCTTCTAGGAAGCTTCCCAGAAAGTACGAGGTGCGGCGAACACCATTTCACACACACACACACACACACACAAACACACACACATGTGTATGTGCATGTGTGTGTATATGTGCATGTGCGTGTGGATATTATAATTGTGCTATGTGCATTGGAAGGTGCATATGCAAGTGTACGATAAGAAGAAAAAAAGTGCATATGTTATGGGTAAGTGAGTCGAAATCGCCAGGATTTGGCTAAAATACTTTGTAGCTTCCCTGTTTTCAATTACAACAAGTATCAACTGAATTTACCCCCAGTTAACAGCGGTTAGGGGGGAGGACACACCTCTAGGGGGCGAAAAATTCTTCATAGAAAGAAAAGCAAACCTCACATAAAACCCGGGAGGAGCCCTGACACCATACCATCCAGGGGTGATTTCCTTCCATAGAAGAAAAAGAAAAAAACAATCCACCCTTCCACGGAGGCGCCCTGCACCATCACGTTTCTCCTAGAGTGAACATGTTTAGTTACCCCTGCAGTACTAGTACAGTTATAGACAGGCGTAAGCATGATTGCGTAACACATCCCCGACGTGATACTAGTATGATGTTCAAGCCCTGCCAAAAGATCACGGTACAGCACCGTCCCCAGCAGGGCCGACAGTCGTGCAGTATATACAGTACAGTACAGTACAGTACGTACAGTACAGTACAGTACAGTACAAATGACCTGATCCAGTGTAAACAGTGAGAAAATGTCAGTACACCATCAAGTCACCTAGCTGCACGTCACCGTACACCGCAGTACAAAAAGTACAAAAGGGAGAGAGAAGCGTGGGGAATGTACTTTTTTTAATTCATACTGAATCCGTGGCAGTACAATACTTATGGAAATTAAGTCCGTTAAGTCTGTCATCGGAAATGGTCAGTACAGTGCACGAGAAAAGGAGAAACCATGAATAATCATTGTCTGTGAAACAGGTCATAATGATTTCATGGTTCCGTGTAAAAGAGAAGTGATCAAAATGATGATCTGGTTCCGTTGTACACAGGTGATCAATGAGATCTGTCCAGTTGTAAACGTGATCCAAAATGTCTTATCATGGCCGCAGTGTAAGAGTGATCAAAAATTATGATTTCTGCCAGTGTAAACCGTGATCAAAATGATATCATGGTCAGTGTAAAGAAGTGATCAAAAGATGATCATGGTCCAGTGTAAACAGTGATCAAAATGATTATCATGGTCCAGTGTAAACAGTGATCAAAATGATTATCATGGTCCAGTGTAGAAGAGTGATCAAAATGATTATCATGGTCCAGTGTAAACAGTGATCAAAATGATTATCATGGTCCAGTGTAAAGAGTGATCAAAATGATTATCAGATCCAGGTTAAGAGGAATCAAAATTAATTATATCATGGGCCAGTGTAAAGAGTGGATCAAAATGGATTTATAATGTTCCAGTGTAAAGAGGATCCAAATGTTATCATGGTCCAGTGTAAAAGTGATTCAAATGATTATCATGGTCCAGGGAAAGATTGATCAAAAATGATTATCATGGCTAGTGTTGTAAACAGGGATCAAAAAATGATTATCATGTCAGTATAAAACAGTGATCAAAATGTCAGGCACCATCACGTTACCAGCTGCACCGCACCAGATCCTGCAGTCCATAAGGAGGGAGAGAGAGGTGGGGGGGGGACTGTAATTTCTTTGATTCAGACTTATTTTTGCAGTAAAGATAAATAATAGGAACCCAAAGTCGTTACTTTGTCCTCCGGGAAGGTCAAGTACAGGAGTGGGGTCAGTGGTAACATAGTTAAACAGATCCAGTGTAAACACGTGATCAAAATGAGAATTGTTACATTCATGCTGGGCAACCTATGCACGAAAAACACAGTACATACTGCACCTATGCGCACAGTTCACCGTACCCCTGCAGAGCAAGTAACAGTGTAAACAGTTTAACCCTGGCAGTTCAGCAGTACAGTTTACAATTACGGTACAGCTGTGGTAAACAGGATAGACATGATACTTTTATTATGATGACAAGCTTGTACAGCTGGTAATGCACAGCACTGTACCCTGCAGACAGTTACATTGCAGTACAGCCGTAATATTATTGTGTAAACATTGTTAAATGAAAATATAATGGATGGCCAGCCTGCAAAGGTGCCTGGCAGTAAATGGCATCCGCAGTTACATTAAAGTACGTACAGGTAGACTGCTTCAATACTAGTTACGTTATGATGGCAAACCCTGCACAGTCAAGATACCCCTGCAATACAGTACAGTACAGTACATGATAGTAAAGTACAGCACAGCACAGTTACAGTACAGTGACAGTACCGTGAAACCTGATGAACATGACACAAGTTATGTGGGCAACCTTCACAGTCGCTGCACAGTCATCGTACCAAGCTGCAGTCGTACAGGGAAGTTGAAGTACAGTCAGTAGCAAGTGCAAGTAAAGTGAAGCACAGTACAACGCAAACATGATTACCACATGTTATGATGGCAAGCCTTGGCCATACGCACAATGATAATTGAAATTGTTACAGGACGTTGTTGTAGCAGTACACTCACAGGGACGTGAAAAAGGACACACTGCGCAGTCCGCACACATTCAGTTCCACACACGGTAGGGCTAAATGGGACTTGCGCCGAACTGAGACAGGAGGGGCTAATATAATTAAAAACGAAAATCATTGTAAACACTAATAATAAAATAATTGCTTGTAATTAATAATGACTTATAATAAGTAAAACTGTGTTGTTATAAGCATAGCTTAGACATATACTGGATACTTATTATAAGAAAACAGTTCGTAATAAGCATCTAAGTAAAAATACTTATAATAATAAGTAATAGATACTATCTATAGTAGCTATAATTGTAAGTAATGAAATCTTAACAAATACGAATACGAATACGAATACTGAATAATAACAAAGCGGCAACGCAACCAAAGGGGAGAGGCGCTCGTAATATTCGAGGGGATGCGTCCGTGATCACAAATATAGAGGGGAGTTTCCAGCGAGAAGCAGAGAAGAGGGTTGGTGGAGGGGTGTGGCGTTGGGTGAGCTTGGTTGTGGATTGATGGGGTCTGTATGTTTCGACCCACCGGGGGCTTGTCGGTGGGGGGGGGGGGGGGGGGCCTTGGATGGAGATTTAGCATGTGGGGGAGGTGGGGTGGGGGTGGGGTGGGCGGGGGGGCGGGGGGGGGGGGTGGTGGGTGTGTGAGTGGGGGGGGAGGATCGGGTCGTGGGGGGTTGTGGTGATGGTTTTGGTGGCGCGGGGGGTGCGGGGGCGGGGGGGGGGGGGGGCGGGTGGGGGGGCGGCGGGGGGGCGCGGGGCCATGTGGGAAGGGGGGGGGGGGCAAGTGCCGCGGCAGAGCGTGGCAGAGTGGTGTGTGTTTGTGTGATGTGTGTGTGTGTGTGGGGGTGGGTAGGTGGGGGGGCGCTGCGGAAGGCTTCAGGAGTGAGTGTTGAGTGGGTGGGGGGAGAAGAGTGGGGGTGTGAAAAAGGTGGAGACCTGAGGTTGGGGGGGGTTGCAAGGCTCATTTCATCTGATGCTGCGCTGGCTGCTAATGACTGATCGATGATGCTGATGATGCGAGGTTGAGAGTGACGTACAGGGGGAAGAGGGGGTGAAAGCCATTCAAATTGATCTTGCTGCGATGCTGATGATGATATGCGGATGGCTGAGATGATGATCAGAGGAGAGGGCAAAGGCTTCATCTATAGCTGCTGGGTGCTGCTGATGATGATGATGCAAGGTGAGGATGAGTGATTCAGAGAAGAAGGGGGCGAAAGGCTCATCATATATGATCGATGATGGAAGACGATGATGGTGAAAGCCCAGGGGTGTGGTGCCGTGATAGTGCTGGTGGCGGTTGGGTGGGGTGGTGGTGGGTGTTGAGGTGGTGAGGTGATAATTGGAAGTGATATTGATGATGTTGGTTGGTGATGGTGGCCGGTGGCCGCTGATGATGATATGGTGAGGGGAGAAGGTGTTTTTGGTGGGTTGATGGTGATGTGATGGTGATGGTTGATGTGAAGAAAGACCAGGGTGTTGAGTGGAGTGATATTGATAAGTGTGCGGTGGTGATGATTGGTGATGGTAATGGCGGGGACGGTGCTGATAGATGGCGATGGTGAGGTGTGATGTTGACTGGTGAAGGTGATGGTGTGGTGATGGTGATGACAATAACGATGACGATTGACAATTACTGATTATGGAAACGATGAGGAGTCCAGTATGGCTCCAGGGATAATGCAAGTTCAGCATCACCTCATTTTAATCCCTACTGTCACATGGCCACACAAATACACTGGACTTGGGGTACCTACAGACCATTGCTCTGACCTTGATGCCATAGCTCAAGAAACAATGTACAAGCGACCATTCATGGCTTTTGTGTGCTGAAAAGTGCATATTTAAGTGTGTGAAAAAAAAGAAAAAAGAAAACCATTTCATGCATTTTTGACTGAAAAAAGAATGACAACCTACTTGCTCACATGCCAGCACACAACACATGTATTGGGGGTGGGGTAACCCCCAGGAACACACTGTATGAGCTGATGCATAGATCAAGAAACATACAGCAATCATGGATTTTTGTGTGAATGTGAAAAAATGCATTTTTTTGAAAAAGAAAGAAGAAAACGCATCATGCATTTCTGATGAAAAACGAGGATGACACCCTACCTGCTCACATGCCAGAACAACCCGCACTGTTACTTGGGGGGGTACCCTTCCAGACCACAAGATTCTATGACCTTGGATGCCATAGCACAAGAAACAATAAGCCGGGCACAATTACATGGAGTGTGATGGGTGTTTGTGAAAAAGGGCATTTTTGATCGAAAAAGAAAAAAAGAAAACCATGTCATGCCTTTTGATGTATGAAAAAGAATGACACCCTACGCTCGCATGCAAGCACACGACAATACACGGTACTGAGGGAACCCCCAGACCAATCATGACCTTGAATTGCCCATAGCTCCAGTAGAAAACAATGGACAGCCAGGTCAGGGATTTCTGGTCGTGAAGAAACGCAGTTTTGTGTGAAAGAAGAAAAAAAGAGAAAAAACCCATTAATGCATTTTGTTGAAAAAGAATATTGGGGACACCCTACTGCTCACAGGCCCAGCACACAACCACCCTCGTACTTGGGGGTAACACCAATGACCACACCTAAACCTTGATTGAGCATAGCTACAGGAGCAAAAGAATACAACATTAGTTGCATTTATTTGTGAAAAAACGCATTTGTTGTAAAAATAAAGGCATTGTTTTGATACGATAGAAAAAAAACAGACAAGCTGAACAGACCATTACGCATTTGTCATGGAAAAGTACGAAAACCATACTGTCGCATGACGAGCAACACATAAAGTTTAATGGGGTTACCCCAAGAAAATTGATCTACCAAAGGGAAGGAGTGGCATCCAGGTACAATGGGAAAGGGAAATCCTGAAGAAGGGAAGGCAAAGGAGGGGGGGGTGGTAGATGTGGTTTGGGGTTGGGGAGAACTGGTGTGGTTGTGGTTGTTGTGTGGTGTGGTTGTGGTGTGGTGTGCGTGGTGTGTGATGCTTTGGTTGTGTTGTAGTGGTTTGTGGGATGAGGTGTGAGTGTGGAGTGTGTGGGTGTGGTGGTGGGGGTGTGGGGGTGTCGGGTGGGTCTGGAGTATGGGTGGTGTGGTGTGGAGTGGTGGTGGTTGTGGTTGATGGTGTGGGTGATGGTGGTGGGGTGTGGTTCGTGTGTGGTGGTGGGGTGTTGTGGTGCGGGGATGTGGTGTGTTGGGTGTGTGAGGTGTGGGGGTGTATGTTGGAGGTGGTGTGTTGTCGGTGCACTGGGGTGGTGAGGTGTGGAGTGGAGTGGGGTGGGTGTGGTGGTGGTTATGGGTGTGGGTGTGGGGTGGGTAGGATGTGGAGTTGGTGTGTGGTGGGAGTATTTTGGGCTTGGAGAGTGGTGGCGAGTATGGTGTGTTGGATTGGTGTGGATGTGGTTGGTGGTGTGGTGTGGTGTGGTGGTGTGGGTGTGGTGTGGTTGTGGTGTGGTGATGGTGTGGGGTGATGTTGTATGTGGTGTGGTTGTGGTGTGGTGGTGTGGTGTGGGTTGGGATGGGAGGGAAGTGGGTTGTGGGTGTGGTGCGGTGTGTGGTTGTGGTGTGGATTTTGGTTTGGGGATGGTGTGGTGTGTGGTTGGGTGTGTGGGTGGGTGTGGTGTAGGCTGGGGGCGTGTGGTTGGAGGTGTGGTGAGTGTGTGTGGTTGTGGTGTGGTGGGTGGTGTGGGGTGATGGTGTGGTGTGGGGTGTGGCGTGGTGTGGTGTGGGGATGTGGTGTGTGTGTGGTGTGGTGTGGTGTGGTGTGCGATTGGGGAGGGGTGTGGTGGGTGGGGGGTGTGTAGTGTAGGTGAAGCGGCATTCACGGGTCCCACATGGGAAGCGGGATCCTGAGAGAGAGGGCGAGGGACAAAGGTGGGGGAGGACGTGGGTTTGGGAGGTGGGGGGGGTACCAGGTGAGTGGTGTGGGTGTGGTGTGGTGTGTATGGATGTGGTGTGTGTGGTGTGGGAGTGTGGTGGGGTGTGGGTAGTGGTGGGTGGGTCGGTGGGGCGTAGTGCAGGTAGAATCCAGGCCATGGGAAGCGGGCTCCATCAAGGAGGGAGGCAAAGGTTGGGTTGTGGATGTGGAGGGGAGTGGTGGGGTGGGGTATGGTGTGTGTATCGGAGTAGAAGTGATGGGTTTGGAGGGGTGGGGTGGTGGTGGGGGGGTGATGGTAGGTGGGAGGGGGGGCGCGTGGGACGGTTGTGGGTGTGTGCGGGGGGCGGTGGGGATCGGGGGTGGGGTGGTGTGGGGGGGCGAAAAAAAGGTGGTGCTGCTGCTGGTTGGGGTGAGTAGGTGCAGCAGCATCAGGGTCGCACATGGGAAGCGGCTCCTGAAGAAGGGCAAAGCAAAGGCTGGGGAAAGGGACTGGCTGGAGTGGAATGGGCTTAGGTGGGGATTATATGGGATCCGAGGGTGGGGGTGTTATATTGTGTGTGTGATGTGGTGGTGTAGCGACGGTGGTGGTTTTGGTGGATGCGGGTGAAGAGGAAAGTGTATGTGTGGTGGTGGTTTGTGTTGTGGTGTCAGGAATGAAAATGTGTGCAGTGTATTGTTTGTGGAACGGTGTAGTCTGGTGGGTGTTTGGTTTGGGGTGCTTAGGTCTGGCGTGGCGTGGTGCTGGTGTGGCGTGGAAGCAGTGGTTGGCGTGGTTGGTTTAGATTGGTAGTGGAGTGGTTGGCATGGATAGGGATGGATTGCGATTGCATTGGTTGGATGGATGGTTTTGTGGTTGGTTTGGTTTAGGTCTGAGGTTAGTATAGTTTAGTTAGTTTTAGGGGGAATTGGTTTGTTTGTCTGGTCCTGGTCTGGTTCAGAGTTTATGGATCTTGTTTGGGTTGGTTTTGGTTTGGTTGTGTGTGTGGTTTGGTCCATTTTAGTTTGGTATTGGTTGAGTACGGATAATATGGTTGTGGTTTGGTGATTGGTTTGATTGGTTTGGGTGACTTGGTTTGGTTTGGTGGTATGGTTTGTTTGGTTTGGTTTGGAGAGTGGTTTGGTTTGGTTTGGTTGGCTTTTGGATTGGTTTGGTTGGTTTTGGTTTGGTTCGGTTGGTTTGGTGGTTTGCGTTGGTTGTGGTCTCGTTTGGGTTTTTATATGGTCTTGGTGGTTTGGTTTGTTTGGTTTGGTGTTGGTTGGTTTGGTGGGTTTGGTTGATAGGGCTGGTTTTGTTGGTTTTGTTGGTGGTTTGGTCTGGTGGTGAGGGGTGGAGGTGAGGGGTGAGGTGGGGAGGGGGGTGGGGCGGGGGGAGGGGGGGAGGGGAAGGGGAGGGGGGGGGGGGGGCGGGGGTTAGTAAAATGTGCAGGGAACGGCCATATTATATATTATAATGTCCTCCTATGCAACAAGTCCTATGCAGCCGCCGCCACGCGACGGATTAAAATTGTCGTGAGGTGTTGGCAAAGGACGGACAGGTGGCAAGGACTGGACCTGACCGAAGCAGTAGTTGTGAGCAAGCAGTTAGAATGACGTGTAAAGTTCAATTTTTGGTCGGTCGTTGAGAAGGCAACGGGGTGAATCTGAGGGTTCCCCTCCTGGGGTGAAAACAGGTGAAAACACCTTTCCTGGCGAAGAGTCCGCCAAATCATATGATGCCGGCAGTCGCTAGGTTAAAGTTGTAAGTTCATGTTCAATTGTTTGTTTTCGCGGAAACCCAGATCAACACGTGTGTCAGTAGTGATGCCGATCCGCACACCTACGACTGACCAGAAAAGTGAGAGAATGACTCATCGCCAATGTCTCATAAATGGCTCGAGTACAGCTCCAGGTTACCAACTGTCGTTTTGTAGAGCCAACAAACTCCGCAATTTGCGACGCTGATCGGAATAAGTTGCACATGAGGTCGAAAGAACTGTATGATATCCAATGATATCATGTCGCCCTTTGGCCAAAACATCAATATCTGTCTGTACAAATGTGGGCACACGGAATGACTCCCCATATCCGGTCTGGGTACTGAAAAATAAATGCGTTTTTTTTTTTTTTTTTTTATTACATTACCCTAACCCCTAAACCCCAAACCCTAAGATAAATTTTTCTTTACGAGGTGGACTAAAACTTAAATCTTGATTCAACTTCATCGTGCCTGGCTACAGTACAGTTAGTGAACATCTAAGATCCATTGTACAATGATCCATGTTCAGAATCTATGGCGTGTATGTCGCGGGATGCTAGGACATGTCGGGACTCGGGAGTGAAGACCCACATCCTAGGGTGACATACTTTCCAAGTAAAACAAACTCGAATCACCACTCTTTTTTTTCTTTTCGTTTTTTGTACAGGGTTGACGGCCGATGCGGACGGAATCCTTTCGATACTTTGTGCCCCGCCACCCCAATCAAATCCCCCGTCACAGTCGCCGGACCATTACAGCATGTAAAAAGGATGAGATGTGAAGGAATGATGAACGGGTTTATTGAAAGTGACGAATATTGAATCACAAGCTGATTCAGCCTCCAGCTCCAACGTATGGGTTGATTGGTCGAGCGTTAAGGTATAGCTCATACGTAGTAGTTGTCTTTGTATGACTATCGATCCAGGGTTCAGAATATCAGCTGTTTGAGCACGACACAAATCTCCATGATCACTATAGTGTGTAGCGTTGACTGTAGGGTGTGGGTGAGTTTGGTTGGCTGATGCGAGGGGGGAGAAGAGGCTGTGAGGCGTAGCAGCAAAGCATGTCTTTGAGTAGATCATTCTGAGACTCTCATCTTTGAGAGCCATCTACATTCGATCACCTCCACATGTGGAGTGGTTTGGAGGGCGGAGAGAGAGGGAGGGGGAGGGGTGTGAAGTACACATAGTGAGTTCTTTGGGCATAGATTTCGACTGTAAGTGAGGCATCGTATGTCGAGGACTAGCCATATCATTGATCAACTAGCGTGTGTGTGGGGGTTGGGTGGGTGGGATTCTGGGGAGGTGGGGGGGCTGAGAGGAGAGGAGGGAGAAGAGGTGATTGCAGTAACATAGTAGGTCTTTGTGCAGCATGATCCATGTTAGGCTTGGGATGCTCCTATATCTCCTGCACTTAGGACCCTAGGTCCAAGCTTCCAGGTCTGGATAGGGGAACCCTATATTAGGTTGGGTGATTGGGTGTCAGCATAATGTGAGTGGGCTGTGAGTAGGGGTACTGCTAGTTTTAGGGTTTTTAACCTGGGAAAATAAAGGATTGTTTTTTTATGATAACCACATGTACTTTCATGTTAGGTGGGCTAGTTGTTCACTCGGTCTGCTCAGTTTGTGCCTTACAAACCTACCGGTGGATCGTGCCAATATTTTTGGGAATAGCACAAAGTACGGGGCGTGGGTGTGGGATCTGTGAGGGAGGAAGGTGGGGGGTGATGCTGTAAAAATCTGCAGGCGGGCCAGAAACTACCGAACTCATGCACCTCGGCCAGAAGGCCTTCCATAGCAATGACAGATGTTGTTTGAATGAAGGGGGAGGCGGGTTTAAAGATGAGCTGGTACAAGAAATACAAAAAATAAATCTTGGGGCACCAACTTTTGGCCGAACACGGAAATGGCAGAAAAGACGGAGGCACCGCATGTTAGCAAAAGCTGGCGTACAATGTTGCTAAAAACTGCAGAGCATACAAAACCACTAAGGCGCCATACAGAACTATACAGTGAGGACAACATAATGATTACGGGCATCATGATGTTGTGGGAGGGGTGTGATGGGTCGGGAGTTGAGGTCCCAAATAAACTTGAAGGG
>JACBWV010000610.1:75785572-75795572 GCA_013435795.1 Chlamydomonas sp. ICE-L
TGATGTGTATAAGTGTGTGTGAGTTGTCGATGCCAGTGCTCCATAAAGCAGCATCTTGTATTGCCAACTCCCGCCCTGCGTTGTACATGTTGGTGGCCATCTGGTGGTGGGGGTGGGGGGTGTTGTGGGGGTGGGGTGTGGGGGAGATGTGTATAAGTTGGGTGTGAGTGTGTGTCGATGGCCAGTGGCTCCATAAAGCAGCATCTTTGTCTTGCCAACCTCACGCCACCTGATGTACATGTTTGGTGCCATCTGTGGTGGGGGTGGGGGGTGTTGTGGGGGTGGGGTGTGGGGGAGATGTGTGTAAGTGTGTGTGAGTGTGTGTTGATGGCCAGTGTTCCATAAAGAAGCATCTTGTATTGCAACTTCCGCTCCGGTTGTACATGTTGGTGGCCATCTGGTGGTGGTGGTGGTGTGTGGGGTGGTAGTGGTGGTGGTGGGTGGGGGGGGATGTGTGTGTGCGTAAGTGTGTGTGTGTGAGTGTGTGTTGATGCCAGTGTCGTCTTACATGCTGGTAGCCATCTGGTGGTGGTGGTGGTGTGTGGGTGCCGTGTGTCGTGCGGGGTGGGGGGTGGGGGTGGAAGTGGGGGGGAGGTTGTGTGTGTGTGTGCTGCCATGTTTCCATAAAGCAGGCATCTTGCACACCCAACTCCTCACCTCGTTGTTTATGCTGGTGGCCATCTGGAGAGGGGGATATGTGTGTGTGTGTGTTGTTGTGTGTGTGTGTGGCGGGAATATGTGCAACTGTGCATGTGTTGTGCTTGCTGGTGGCCATCTGGTGGGGGGGATATGTGTGAGTGTGCTCATGCGGGAGGGGGGGGGGGGGGGGGGGGGGGGGCATGTGTGGGGGAATATGTGTGAGTGTGTGTGTGTTGTACAGGCTGGTGGCCATCTGGTGGGGGGTAATATGTGTGGTGAAACTAAGCATGTGTGTGTGTTGTAAATGCTGGTGTCCATCTGGTGGGGATAATATGTGTGCCTGAGTTCTGTTGTGTTGTGTACACGCGGGGGTGTGGCATGTGTGGGGTGAATTGTGTGTGCGTGTGTGGAAGTGTGCGTGTGTGTATGTGCGTGTGTGTGAGTGTGTGTGTGTGCGTGAGTGTGTGTGTCTGTGTGCTGTACATGCTGGTGGCCATATGGTGGGGGTCATATGTGTGCGTGAGTGTGTGTGTTTTGTGTACACGAGGGGGGCCATGTGTGGGGTGAATATGTGTGTTTGTGTCAGTGTGTGTGTGCAACTGTGCATGTGTGTGCGTGTGTGTGTGAGTTTGTGTGTGTGTACGTGCGTTAGTGTGCGTGTGTGTGTGCGTAAGTGTGTGTGTGTGTTGCACATGCTGGTGGCCATGTGTGGGGGGAATATGTGTGCGTGAGTGTGAGTGTTAGTGTGTTTGCAAGAGTGTGTGTGAGTGTGTGTGTGTGTGCAACTTTGCAACTGTGCACGTGTGTGTGTGTTGTAAGTGCTGGTCGCCATCTGGTGGGGTGAATATGTGTGTTTGTGTCAGTGTGTGTGTGCAACTGTGCATGTGTGTGTGTTGTACCTTCTGGTGGCATCTGGTAAGGGGAATATGTGTAAGTGTGTGTATGTGTGTGCAACTGTGCATGTGTGTGTGTTTACCTTCTGGTGGCCATCTGGTAAGGGGAATATGTGTAAGTGTGTGTGTGTGTGTGTGCAACTGTGCATGTGTGTGTGTTGTACCTTCTGGTGGCCATCTGGTAAGGGGAATATGTGTAAGTGTGTGTGTGTGTGTGCAACTGTGCATGTGTGTGTGTTGTACCTTCTGGTGGCCATCTGGTAAGGGGAATATGTGTAAGTGTGTGTGTGTGTGTGCAACTGTGCATGTGTGTGCTGTACATGATGGTGGCCATCTGGTGGGGGGGATATGTGTATGTGTGTGTGTGTGTGGTGTGTGCGTGCGTGCTTGCGAGCGTGCGTGCGTGCGTGCGTGTGTGTGTGTGTGTGCAACTGTGCGACTGTGCATGTGTTGTGCTTGCCGGTGGCCATCTGGTGGGGGGGATATGTGTGTGTGTGTGTCATTATGTATTAATGCCTGTGTGCAGCATCGTAGAACGCACCTGTCCCAGGAGACTCTGATCACCGCCGACCAGGAATCGATCCGTCAGTGTCTGCAAACGCCTCATGTACATCTCTCGTGTTGCTGCAATATCCAAGATCTGCATTCAAACATGTCATGTGCATCTCACGTGGTACTTCAATACGGTACACAATGTTTGCATTCAAGCATGTAATGTACATGTCATATTTCAATGTAATCATAGGATAAATGCATCATATATATTGTCTTGCATTTATCCAGACATCTCACACATTAATACAACAAACAAGATCTACATTCAAACATGTCATGTACATCACACGCAGTACTTCAATACCGTACATCACACGCAATACTTCAATACCGTACATCACACGCAATAATTCACTACCGTATGCAATGTCTGCATTCAAACGTGTTATGTACATGTCACGTGGTACTTCAATACAGTACACAATGTCTGCATTCAAACTTGTCATGTACATCTCTCAAGGTACTTCAATATTCAAGATCTGCATTCAAACATGTCATGTACATCTCTCAAGGTACTTCATAATATAAGATCTGCCTTCAAACTTGTCATGTACATCTCTCGTGGTACTTCATAATATAAGATCTGCCTTCAAACTTGTCATGTACATCTCTCGTGGTACTTCATAATATAAGATCTGCCTTCAAACTTGTCATGTACATCTCTCGTGGTACTTCATAATATAAGATCTGCCTTCAAACTTGTCATGTATATCTCTCGTGGTACTTCATAATATAAGATCTGCCTTCAAACTTGTCATGTACATCTCTCGTGGTACTTCATAATATAAGATCTGCCTTCAAACTTGTCATGTACATCTCTCGTGGTACTTCATAATATAAGATCTGCCTTCAAACTTGTCATGTACATCTCTCGTGGTACTTCATAATATAAGATCTGCCTTCAAACTTGTCATGTACATCTCTCGTGGGACTTCATATATAAGATCTGCCTTCAAACTTGTCATGTACATCTCTCGTGTACTTCATAACTGCCTTCAAACTTGTCATGTACATCTCCCAAGGCACTTTATAATATAATATCTACATTCAAACGTGCCCAACGTCTCACTCACTCACTCACTCACTCACTCACAGTACTTCAATATCCAATATCTGCATTCAAACATATAATGTACATCTAATGTAGTAATTAGTAAATTTAATTAGTAATTAGTAAATTTAATATACATGATCAGCCAGAAGAAAAATGATAAAAGGTACGGAATGGTATAAGAATCCTACTCTGAATCCTTCTCAATCCTTATAAATATGTATAAATACGTATAAATGTGTGTCAATGTTTATATTATAAATACTCATAAGGATGAATATAATAGCTTCGTTAATTCATGTGTGTAAATGTTTATATTATAAATACTTCGTTATTATATGTGTAAATACGTATAAATGTGTGTACATGTTTATATTATAACTTCCTATAATGATGAATCTTATGGCTTCGTTAATTCATGCATCATCTGTGAGATGATATCAATTTTTTTAAACAATGTGTATTAGTATTAAATATTTGTAAATAGTAAAAAATCTTTTTTGTAAACAAGATGTATTATAATTGGATATTTTTAAATAGTTTTAAATATGTTTTGTAAACAAGATGTATTATAATTGGATATTTTTTAACATGTTTTGTTGTCAACAAGAAGTTTTAACTAATACTATTGTTTAATATTTTTAAATTGTTTTTGTGAACAAGATGTATTAACCAATACTAGTATTGGGTATTTTTAACATCTTTTGCAAACAAGATATATTAGTATGGAATATATTTTTGAATATTTAAAAATATTTTTTGTAAACAAGATATATTAACTTATACTATTATTGGATATTGTTTAATATTGCGTGTAAACAAGATGTATTTGATTGGATATTTTTAAATAGTTTTAAATATCTTATGTAAAAAATATGTTTTAACTAATACCTGTCTTGGATATATTTAAATATGTTTTGTAGACAATCTAGATTAGTTTTGGATATTTTTAAATAGTTTAAATATGTTTTGTCAACAAGATGTATTAACTAATAATATTATTGGATATTTTAAATACTTTGTGTAAACGAGATGTATTAGTATTGTATATTTTTAAATATTTTTAAATATTTTTTGTTAACAAGATGTATTAGTATTGGATATTTTTAAACTTTTTTTAATTTTTTTTGTAAACAAGATGTATTAATAGTATTGGATACTCTAAAACATTTTTTGTCAACAAGATGGATTAGTACAGTATTATTATTGGATATTTTTGGCGGAGCCCCCCCTTCTTGGGGGCGGGAGCCCCCTGGGTTATCCCGTTGTCCTTTTTTGCGTGTGATAACTGCGGGGTACCATATATGTGAGATGGTTTAGTTTGTGTAAAACAGATACATTAGTAATGACTATTATTACCATGTATGTGAGATGGTTTAGTTTGTGTAAACAAGATACATTAGTAATGAATATTATTGCCATATATGTGAGATGCTTTTGTTTGTGTAAACAAGATACATTAGTAATGAATATTATTACCTTGGTGGTTGGCCCCAATGAAAGCAAAGGGGCTGCCCCCCCCCCAACGCCTCACACTTTGTAATAAGACCTCCTTTATTTCTATGCATTTCATATTCTTACCGCATCTGAGAGATGGTTGTATGTGCCAGCCCCGCCTTTTTCTAAGGTAACGAACCAGTGTCTTTTATAGCAATGTTGGTGGTAAGCCCCTGTGCAAGCAAACGGGCTGGCCCCCTCAACCTCACGCTTCACGGGCTGGCCCCCTCAACCTCACACTTCATGGGCTGGCCCCCTCAACCTCACACTTCATGGGCTGGCCCCCTCAACCTCACACTTCATGGGCTGGCCCCCTCAACATCACACTTCATGGGCTGGCCCCCTCAACCTCACACTTCATATTAAGACGTACTATTTATATATTTATTTATTTATTTAATATTCTTACCGCATCTGAGAGATGGTTGTATGTGCCAGCCCCGCCTGTCACGGATGCCTGTGCGGATGTATCCCGGTCAGGATCTGCCCATCCCTCATGCTCCTCCTGCATCTTACGCCGCTGCTTGGCCTCATGCATCTGCAGTGTGAGTTTGTGTTAATGTTTGTCATGTGTGTGCCTGTGCCTGTGCTTGTGCCTGTGCATGTGTCTGTGTATGCTGCATCTTGCGCCGCTGCTTGGCCTCATGCATCTGCAGTGTGAGTTTGTGTTAATGTTTGTCATGTGTGTGCCTGTGCCTGTGCTTGTGCCTGTGCATGTGTCTGTGTATGCTGCATCTTGCGCCGCTGCTTGGCCTCATGCATCTGCAGTGCGAGATCGTGTTAATCTGTGTGTTTTATGTCTGTGTCTGTGTTACATGTAAGTGTGCGTTTCATGTGTGTGTGTGTGTGTGTGTCTGTGTTTCATGCCTGTGTTTGTGTATGCGTATGTGTCTGTTTATGCATATGTGGATGTGTTAGTATGTGGATGCGTATATGTTTTAATGTGCATGTGCATGTGTATACGTATGTGTATGTGTATGTGTATATGTCTATGTGCATGTGTGTATGTCTGTGTCTGTGTCTGTGTCTGTGTCTGTGTCTGTGTCTGTGTCTGTGTCTGTGTCTGTGTCTGTTTCTGTGTCTGTGTCTGTTTACGTGCATGTGCATGTGTATGCTTATGTGTATGCGTACGTGCGAGCGTGCGTGCGTGTGTGTGTGTGTGTGTGTGTGTGTGTGAAATGGCGGAGTTCGCCGAACCTCGTACTTTCCGGAAAGCTTATTAGAAGCTGGAAATGTTTCGAGCTTTCGATTTTTTGTGAATTTGGTGCCTTATGGTGACTCATGGTACATTTTGGCTGGATTTGGGTGAATTTTGAGGTTCTAATTTCCACATATGTATTTCGAAGTCTACTGACAAATATTGTCTTTATAAAACGGTACACGTCAGCAGTACAGGGATTGGTACTTAGAGCGGTAAAGCGGTACAAGCAGAACAATGGTATCGAGGAGCGGTACAAAAAGTGGTAAGCGGAGCGGCACAAGCGGTACACAAAAAACAGGACAATCCAGTATGTAGGCATTACATTAGCGGTACAAGGATGGTTCAATAGCGGGTACAAATGAGTGGTATAGGTCTGGAGCTCAGTCTAATACCGTGATTGCACCGCTTTTTTGTAGTGCTCGTATGCTATGCTGGACAGCGGTCCGTGCACAGTTAAGATACCTGCATGTCATTTCTCGTCGTTTTGGGTGGGCCCCCTCCTTCAAGGGAGCGGTAGCCCCCTAGGGTTACCCATTTGTCCGTCTGACCGACCATCTGACCGTGATGAAGCCTGACACGTCAGCCAACAGTCTCGTAACTAACTAGCTTCCGTTGCCACCTGTTGCTCCGTCACGATCATTCTCCGCCAATGTTTAGCGTCGCCTGCGACACTGCATAGAACTCATCTAACATAGCATGGATGCCATGGTGGTTGCTGAGGTGTATGTGCACATCCACTCACCCTGCCAAATGGTCAAGCTTTGTTGAGCAGGTATCATCCTTTCTTGAACCATTAGTGATGTCCAGCCACCCATTCAGGCATCGATTGTTTTACAATGTCGTCAATGTCACAATGTGCCATAATGTAGAACAATGGACGCCTGAATGGTGGCTGAACATCACCAATGGTTCAAGAAAGGCTGACACCTGCTCATCAAAGCTTGGCAACTTGGCGTGTTGGTTCTATGCATGTCGGTTCTTGTCGCTTTCTACCGTAGCATGCGTGCCATGGAGGTTGCTGAGTTAAATGTGCGTATCCACCCTGCCAATTTGCCAAGCTCTGTTAAGCGGGTGTCTGCCTTTCTTGAAGCATTGGTGATGATCAGCCGCCCATTCAAGCGTCCATTGTTTTACGTAGTGGGGTTTAGCATACCACTTGGTGAGATTGACCATGAGGTATGCTAAACCCCACTGCGTAAAACAATGGACGCTTGAATGGGCGGCTGAATGGCAGTGTCCCAGTGTTTGTACTTCATTCCTACGCCACCGCTTGTACCGCTCTCTGTACCGCTCCTAGTGCCGCTCCTTGTACTGTTGTAATACTCGCACCACTTTTTGTACTGCTTTGTGTACCGCTCCCTGTCCTGCTAACGTGTACTGTTTTATACAGACAGTATATGTCAGTATAATTCGAGACACATTTTTGGAAATTCGAACTTATTTCAAAATTCAAAAAACAATCACCATAATTCACCGGAAATCACCGAGATTCACCAAACATCAAAAATTCGAAAAACTTACAGCTTCTAGGAAGCTTCCCAGAAAGTACGAGGTGCGGCGAACACCATTTCACACACACACACACACACACACAAACACACACACATGTGTATGTGCATGTGTGTGTATATGTGCATGTGCGTGTGGATATATATATGTGTATGTGCATGTGAACGTGCATATGCAAGTGTACGTGCATGTGTATGTTAATATTGGTCGAAATCGCCAGGATTTGGCTAAAATACTTTGTAGCTTCCCCTGTTTTCACTTACAACACCATTATAACTGAATTCCCAGTTGAACCCGCTGGTTAGTGTTGGGAGACACACCTCTAGGGGCGAAATTCCTTCCATAGAAGAAAAAGCAAACTCACCTTTAAACCCAGGGAGGCGCCCTGCACCATCCCCTCCAGGGGTGATTTTCCTTCCATAGAAGAAAAAGAAAAAACAAACTCACCCTTAAACCCCGGGAGGCGCCCTGCACCATCACGTCTCCTAGCTGCACAGTTACCGTACCCCTGCAGTACAGTACAGTATAGTACAGCGTAAGCATGATTGGCGTAAACATCCCCGACGTGATACTTTAGTATGATGTCAAGCCCTGCAAAAGCTCCCTGTACAGTCACCGTCCCCCTGCAGTGCAGTACAGTGCAGTGCAGTATAGTACAGTACAGTACAGTACAGTACAGTACAGTACAGTACAGTACAGTACAAATGACATGATCCAGTGTAAACAGTGATCAAAATGTCAGTCACCATCACGTCACCTAGCTGCACAGTCACCGTACCCCTGCAGTACAAAAGGGAGAGAGACGCGTGGGGACTTGTACTTTTTAATTCATACTTAATTCGTGGCAGTACAGATACTTATTGGAATTAAGTCCGTTAAGTCTGTCCTCGGAAAGGTCAGTACAGTGCAGAAAAGTGAAACCATGAATAACATGATCCTGTGTAAACAGTGATCATAATGATTATCATGGTCCAGTGTAAAGAGTGATCAAAATGATGATCATGGTCCAGTGTAAACAGTGATCAAAATGATTATCATGGTCCAGTGTAAACAGTGATCAAAATGATTATCATGGTCCAGTGTAAAGAGTGATCAAAATTATTATCATGGTCCAGTGTAAACAGTGATCAAAATGATTATCATGGTCCAGTGTAAAGAGTGATCAAAATGATGATCATGGTCCAGTGTAAACAGTGATCAAAATGATTATCATGGTCCAGTGTAAACAGTGATCAAAATGATTATCATGGTCCAGTGTAGAGAGTGATCAAAATGATTATCATGGTCCAGTGTAAACAGTGATCAAAATGATTATCATGGTCCAGTGTAAAGAGTGATCAAAATGATTATCATGGTCCAGTGTAAAGAGTGATCAAAATTATTATCATGGTCCAGTGTAAAGAGTGATCAAAATGATTATAATGGTTCAGTGTAAAGAGTGATCAAAATGATTATCATGGTCCAGTGTAAACAGTGATCAAAATGATTATCATGGTCCAGTGTAAAGAGTGATCAAAATGATTATCATGGTCTAGTGTAAACAGTGATCAAAATGATTATCATGGTCCAGTATAAACAGTGATCAAAATGTCAGGCACCATCACGTTACCAAGCTGCACAGTCACCATATCCCTGCAGTACATAAGGGAGAGAGACGCGTGGGGGGACTTGTACTTTCTTGATTCAGACTTATTTTTGGCAGTACAGATAATAATAGGAACAAAGTCCGTTAATTCTGTCCTCGGGAAGGTCAGTACAGTGCGGTACAGTGTAACCATGAGTAACATGATCCAGTGTAAACAGTGATCAAAATGAGAATTGTTATCATTTCATTGCTGGGCAATCCCTGCACAGAAAAACACAGTACATACTGCACCTAGCTGCACAGTCACCGTACCCCTGCAGAGCAGTACAGTGTAAACCGTAACCCTGCAGTTCAGCACAGTACAGTACAATACGGTACAGTGTAAACATGATAGACATGATACTTTATTATGATGACAAGCCTTGTACAGGCTGCATGCACAGACATTGTACCCCTGCAGTACAGTACATTGCAGTACAGCGTAATATTATTAGTGTAAACATTGTTAACATGATACTTATAATGGTGGCAAGCCCTGCACAGGCTGCCTGCGCAGTAACTGTACATCTGCAGTACATTAAAGTACAGTACAGTGTAGACATGATCAATATTATACTTTATGATGGCAAACCCTGCACAGTCAAGATACCCCTGCAATACAGTACAGTACAGTACATGATAGTAAAGTACAGCACAGCACAGTACAGTACAGTGAAGTACAGTGACACCCTGATGAACATGACACAAGTTTATGATGGCAAACCTTGCACAGTCCGCCTGCACAGTCACTGTACCACTGCAGTACAGTACAGTGAAGTTAAGTACAGTACATTGCAGTACAGTGAAGCACAGTACAACGCAAACATGATTACACATGTTTATGATGGCAAGCCTTGGCCATTACGCACAATTGAAATTGAAATTGTTACATCCGTGTAATGCAGTCACTCACAGGACGTGAAATTAAGGACACCACTGCGCAGTCCGCACACATTACAGTCCACACACGTGTAGGCTAAATGGACTTGCCCGACTGAGACAGGAGGGGCTAAAACGAAAAATCATTGCTA
>JACBWV010000610.1:75800572-75825449 GCA_013435795.1 Chlamydomonas sp. ICE-L
CCTGACTCATCAGCCAACTGTCTCATAACTGGCTTCGGTCAGCTCCACGGTTACCACCTGTCGTTTTGTAGCCAACAAACTCCGCCAATTTTGCGACGCTGCATCGGACTTGTTGCATATGATGTAGATTGTATGATATCATATGATATCATGCTCGCCTTTGGTCAACATCATATGATATGCTGGTCTGTACAAATGTGGCCACGGATTGACTCCCCACTCATCCGTGTCTGGGTAACTGAATAAATAAATGCGTTTTTTTTTTTTTTATTAAATTACCCTAAACCCTAAACCCCAAACCCTTAAATAAATTTTTCTTTACGAGGTGACTAAAAAATAAATCTTGATTCACCTGTCATCCGTGCCTGGCTACAGGTACATGTAGTGACATCTTAGCTCATTGTACAATGATCCATGTTCAGAATCTATGTCGGTGTCGCTGGTTTGTGTCGGGACTCGGGAGACCCACCTCCTGGGGTGAAATACCTTTCACAAGTAAAACAAACTTGACTCACCACTCTTTCGTGTCTGGGTTGAGGTACTAATAGTCGTTCTTTGTGCATCGATCCAATAATCCAAGTCAAAAATCGACATTACCAGCATATAAAGGTGTAGATGATGATGATGATGACGTTTTATTTGACATGTGACGACATATTGACTCACCACTCATTCGTGTCTGGGTTGAGGTACACATAGTAGTTCTTTGTGCATCGATCCATGTTCAGAATCATCGTTTGAGCAGCCATCTCATTGATCACCTATATGTGTGTGTTTGTGTGTGTGTGGGTGGGTGGGGGGGCTGAGAGGAGGGAGGGGTGTTGAGGTACACATAGTAGGTCTTTGTGCATCGATCCATGTTCAGAATCATCGTTTGAGCAGCCATCTCATCGATCACCTATACATGTGTGTGTGGGTGGGGGGGGCTGAGAGGAGGGAGGGGTGTTGAAGTACACATAGTAGTTCTTTGTGCATAGATTCATGTTCAGAATCATCGTTTGAGCAGCCATCTCATTGATCACCTATGTGTGTGTGTGGGGGTGGGTGGGTGGGGGGGTGGGGGGCTGAGAGGAGGGAGAGGTGTTGAAGTACACATAGTAGTTCTTTGTGCATCGATCCATGTTCAGGCTTTGGGATGCTCCTATATCCTTGTCACTTAGACCCTAGGGTCCAAGCTTCCAGGTCTGGATAGGGGAACCCTATATCTAGGTTGGGTGATTGGGTGCTAGCATAAATGTGAGTGGGCTGTGAGCTAGGGGTACTGCTAGTTTTTAGGGTTTTTAACCTGGGAAAATACAGGATTCGTTTTTTTCTCTTGACCACTGTCTTTTCATGTTAGGTGGGGCTAGCTTGTTCACTCCTGTCTTGCTCAGTTGTGCCTTACAACCTACTGGTTGGTGGTGCCATTTTTTGTGACTAGTCACAAAGTGTGTGTGCGTGTGAAGGGGTGGGTGATGTAAAATCTGCAGGGCCAAACTCTTCGAACTCATGAACCTTGGACCAGAAAGGCCTTCCATAGCAATACAGTTTTGAACTGAAGGGGTGGGTAAAATGAGTGGTACAGAAATACAACAAAATAATCTTGGGGCACCAACTTTTGTGCCACATGGAAATGTCATAAAAGACAGAGGGCCCCCCTAGCAAAAGGCTGGCGTACATGTGCTACAAACCAGAGCACTACAAAACCTACTAAGGAGCCATACAGAACTATCATAGGAAAATATGATTACTTAATCAAGATGTTGGGGGTGTGAGAGATAGCAATAGGTGGATTATTACTTTTGGACACCCCTAGTGGGGTGGGGGGTTGAAGGGCTGAGGGAGAGAGGGATGGAGGGGGAGGGGGCGGGGGCTGAGGGAGGGATGGAGGGTCAGAGGGTGGGAGGGTGGGGGCTAAGGGAGGGAGGGAGGGTGGGAGGGAGGGAGGGAGGGGAGGGAGGAGGGAGGGAGGGAGGGAGGGAGGGGGAGGGAGGGCGGGAGGGAGGGAGGGCGGGAGGGCGGGAGGGTGGGAGGGCGGGAGGGAGGGAGGGAGGGAGGGAGGGGCATGGCGGTGGGCAAAGCGTGGATGCTGGGGTTAGTAGGTTACAGGGGGCTCCACCAAAAACCTTGCACACACACTCTCACACGATGAATTTCAGTGGTAATGAAGACAGAAACACCCCCCCCCACCCCCACCCCCACCCCCACCCCCACCAAGGTACTTCCATTGACCAAATTGGCCAGCGCTTGAGCGCACTTGAAAGAAACAAATCTGCGCTTTGTAGTGCAAAAAGCGCAAAAAATGCTTGCTGCGCCCACAGGGGGGTGCAAAAATCTGCGTGAAACGCGCAGTGGGGCTCAAAAAGCCAGCGCGCCAGCGCGCAAAAGCGCGCGCTTGGAAGTACCCTGACCCCTACCCCCCCCAACACACGCACACACACACCCTAGCACATCAGGAAGGTTGACATGATCCATCACAAAATGAGTCCTTGACAGTTTCCGTTAACAGGCAGATTTCTGAACATGTAATATGCAACACCTAACATTGCTCTAGCATTCAAGCCATCAAAAATGAGTCCTTGACAGGTGTCATTAACAGGCAGATTTCGGAACATGCGGCATGCAACATTACATTGCTCTAGCATTCAAGCCATCAAAAAATGAGTCCTTGACAGGTGTCATTAACAGGCAGATTTCGGAACATGTGGCATGCAACATTACATTGCTCTAGCATTCAAGCCATCAAAAAATGAGACCTTCACTGATGTCTTTGCTACTAACATTTTTTAAAGTTGTTGGGGTTAGTACTTAGTAGATTACGATATATCCTCTTCCTCCTCAGTCTCGTCGATGAATAGAACCAGCCATAAGAGTTAGAGTGGCTTTCACATATGTTTAAGCGTGGCCCAGCCCCACCAACACCCTCGCACTGTTGCACCCATACTAGAAGGGGGGCTCCGCCAAATATCTTGCACACGCCCTCACACACAATGAATTTCAGTACAGTAAGACAAAAAAACAAAAACACCCTAGCACACATACCTCTGGAAGGTCCATATGATCCATCACAAAATGGGCCCTTGGCTGTTGTATAACAGGTAGATTCAGTTACATGTAACATGCAACACCTAACATTGTTTTATTTAACAGGTAGATTCAGTTACATGTAACATGTATCTGTTTTATTTAACAGGTAGATTCAGTTACATGTAACATGCAACACCTAATATTGTTTTATTTAACAGGTAGATTCAGTTACATGCAACACCTAACATTGTTTTATTTAACAGGTAGATTCAGTTACATGTAACATGTAACTGTTTTATTTAACAGGTAGATTCAGTTGCATGTAACATGCAACACCTAACATTGCGCTAGCATTCAAGGCCTTTGGCATGCAACAACACCTTGCACATACCCCCACACACGTACCTCTGGAAGGCTGACATGATCCATCACAAAATGGTTCTTGTCTGTGGCCCTCCACCAGCGAGATGCATGTACGTAGGTGGAAGGGGTGTGCCATCTAGCACATCAGGCACCGCACCCCACAATGTAGGGTGCACAACAGGCGCAATGGGCTCAAGTGTGTGGGTGGGGTTAACTTCACCAACTTTACACGAACCCTCACACACGTACCTCTGGAAGGTTGATATGATCCATCACAAAGTGGGTCCTTGTCTGCTGCCCTCCACCGGCAAGATTCAAGGTGAAGTCCTGTGGAATTGGAATACCAGTATTAAGATTCATGAGATTCATAGGGAATTGTAGGTAATTGTGCTTTATTTTGCAGTTATATTTGAGAATTAAAAATATGTGGTTATATGTGAATGCTCCTCCGCCTCCAAGATTCAGATTCCTCCATTACACTCCACAACCACTCAGCAAACACTCAGCAACCACTCAGCTACCACTCAGCAAACACTCAGCAACCACTCAGCAACCACTCAGCAACCACTCAGCAACCACTCAGCAACCACTCAGCAACCACAACACACAAATAAATGATCCTTATAACTAGGGATCGGCAATATGATATCATATGATTTCATGTCATCATATGATATCATATGATGCCGGCGGTCTGACTAGGTAACTTTGGCCTGAGGCAGCATATCATATGATATTAAATCATATGATATTAAATCATATGATTTTTGTATGATATCATATGAACACATACTCGTTTTTGGTCAACATCATATGATTTTCCGTTCCCTACTCATAACTGCATGGCAGGCCTTACCTTCAGCAGTTTCCAATCTTCTATCCCCACGTCCTTCCTGTTGCCCTTGTCCCAGTAGTAATCCATCTCGGCGATGGGTGGCATGTCCCAGCGTAGGTTGCTGAACTCCCCAGATTCACTTTTGAAGAGGGGGCCGTTTTTTGGGATGTCTCGTTGCTGCAGCAAAAGAACACTAATTCAAATTCAAATTCAAACTCATACTCATGAAGAGGGGGCCATTGCTTGGGATGTCTCGTTGCTGCAGCAAAAGAACACTAATTCAATTATTTTGATTATTGCACAATACCATAAATGTAAGAATCAAAATAAGTTATGAAATCTTAGTCATGGTGATTTACGTGATTATACTTTGACACCTCGGTGGTGCATTTGCAAAGCAACACAGCAGATGCAAGATTAACAATAAGTTGTGGTATCTTAGTCATGGTGATTTGCATGATTATACTTATTGTTTGCGCATCTCGGTGGTGCTTTTGCTCAGTAACACTAATGCAAGAATCAAAATGAAGTCTGGAATCATAGTCATGGTGATTTACATGATTATACTTGGGCATCTCGTCGGTGCAATTGCACAGGACCACAAATGTAATAATCAAAATAAAATATAAAATATTAGTCATGGTGATTAACATGAGTATACTTGGGCATCTCGTCGGTGCAATTGCACAGCACCACAAATGTATTAATAAAAAAAAAAATGAAATCCTAGTCATGGTGATTTACATGATTATACTTGGGCATCTCGTCGGTGCAATTGCACAGTACCACAAATGTAATAATCAAAATAAAATATGAAATATTAGTCATGGTGATTAACATGAGTATACTTGGGCATCTCGTCCGTGCATTTGCAACGCAACACACTTGTAATAATCAAAATAAAATATGAAATCTTAGTCATGGTGATTTACATGATTATACTTGGGCATCTCGTCGGTGCAGTTGCAAAGAAACACAAATGCAAGATTGAAAAAGCAGTATGAAACCTTACTCACAACATGATGACCACGAGACTGTTTTGATTCAACTCACCTTCATCCATTCAGAATTGAGTTTCTCCACGAAGCTAAACAAGCCAAAGAGCTGACCATTCTTCATCACCTGAGCACCATAGATAAGGTGGGTAGGTGGATGGGTGGGTGGGTGGATGGGTGGCTGGGACTCAAGCCAAGGGAGCTGACTAGAAGCTGACTAGAAGATCTGGCTGGGTATCAAGCCAAGGGAGCTGACTAGAAGCTGACTAGAAGCTGACTAGAAGCTGACTAGAAGCTGACTAGAAGACCTGGATGGGTATCAAGCCAAGGGAGCTGACTAGAAGCTGACTAGAGGATTTGGCTGGGTATCAAGCCAAGGGAGCTGACTAGAAGCTGACTAGAAGCTTACTAGAAGACCTGGCTGGGTATCCAGCCAAGGGAGCTGACTAGAAGCTGACTAGAAGACCTGGCTGGGTATCAAGCCAAGGGAGCTGACTAGAAGCTGACTAGAAGCTGACTAGAAGACCTGGCTGGGTATCAAGCCAAGGGAGCTGACTGGAAGCTGACTAGAAGAACTGGCTGGGTATCGGTCTACCGCCATTGTAGCTTTGTCAAGGTAAAGTAGAAGCCCAATCTCTACCGCTGTAAGACGGGGCTCCCTTAATACCATACCCCACCAGGCGTTCTCATATTGGCTGGGAAGCGAGCCAGGGGAGCTGACTAAAAGCTGCTGCTGGCAGCCGGAAATAAAAGCTATGCAGGGCATGCAAGCGACATTACAAATTGGCGGAGAGTGTTCGCGACGGAGCGACAGGCAGCTACGGAAGCTAGTCAGTTACGAGATCGTTGGCTGACAAGTCAGGCTTCCTCTCGGTAGCCGAACAAACGGACAACTGGGTAACGCTGGAGGCTCCCACCCCCTTGAAGAGGGGGCTCCGCCAAAAATGTATGCAGGGCATGCAAGCGACGTGGAAAGTTGGCGGAGAGCGAGACAGAACGACAGGTGGCAACAATGGAGCTCCGTTGCTTTAGGTTTGTAGAATTAAATTATAACTGTAGCACGAACCCAGGGCCCCTGTAGGTTAAACGATTGTTTGGGGCTCGGTTCATCAGTGCTTTTTCTTTTTAAGCCCTTCCTATACGGTTGGGTGAGTCCCTTAAGCCTATTGGGCTTGTAACATACATACATAGGTTTGGCTGGGTATCAAGTAAGCCAGAGGAGGTGAATAGAAGCTGATGCAGGCAGCTGAAAATAATACGCTGGGTATCAGACAAGCCAGGGGAGCTGACTAGAAGCTGATACAGGCAGCCAAAAATAATTGGCTTGGTATCCAGCAAGCCAGAGGAGCTGACTAAAAGATGCTGCTGGCAGCCGAAAAGAAAACTATGCATAAACGGTAAACTTGCTCTTCTTACCCTCATTTGGAAAGTGGTCGATACAGGCACTCCAGAATCCTTCAGCACTGCCATGCCAAGAGCCTGCGCACAGAGTTTACATGGTTAGGTGGTTAGGTGTTTAGGTGTTTAGGTGGTTTGGTGGTTACATGATTAGGTGGTTACAAGAGCCTGCTCACAGAGTGTTAGATGGTTAGATGGTTACATGGTTAGGTGGTTAGGTAAGCAAACGGGCTGGCCCCCTCAGCAACATTCCTCATCATAAGGCGTAGTATTCCCTCCCCCCCCCCCCCCCCCCCCTCCCCTCCAAACCCCAAACCCCAGCCCCAACCCCAACCTAACCCAAGTCAACCCAACCCCCACCGCAACCCAACCATATAACATTTACCTTCTTCATGTAGGAACGCTCCCCCAACTCAAAGTAGTGGCTGTGCAGCTCCCCAGCCCCGAGCCCCAACCCCTAACCCAACCCCAACCCCAACCCCCAACCCAACCCCAGCCCCCAGCCCCCAGCCCCCAGTCCCCAGTCCCCAGCCCCCAACCACAAGCCGTATACCTCCTTCATGTAGAAACGCTCCCCCAACTCGAAGTAGTGGCTGGGCAGCTCCCCAGCCCCCAACCCTCAACCCCCAACCCAACCCCAGCCCCCAGCCCCCAGCCCCTAGCCCCTAGCCCCCAACCCCCAACCCAACCCCAGCCCCCAGCCCCCAGCCCCTAGCCCCCAACCCCCAACCCAACCCCAGCCCCCAGCCCCTAGCCCCTAGCCCCCAACCCCCAACCCAACCCCAGCCCCCAGTCCCCAGCCCCCAATCACCACCCACAAGCTGTATACCTCCTTCATATAGGAACGCTCCCCCAACTCGAAGTAGTGGCTGCGCGGTTCCCCAGCCCCCAACCCCCAACCCAACTCCAGCCCCCAGCCCCCAGTCCCCAGACCCCAGCCGCCAATCCTCAACCACAAGCCATTTACCTCCTTCATGTAGGAACGCTCCCCCAACTCAAAGTAGTGGCTGTGCAGGTCGAATTGGCTGACGGGAAGCTTGTCAGGCTGGAAAAAGAATTCCTGAGCACCAAGGGGGTGCGTGGGGGTGAATATGAGGTGTGTGTGTGGGGGGTGGGGTGGGGGGTGGGGGGGGGGTATGAGGTGTGTGGTGTGTGTGTGGTGTGTGTGTGTGTGTGTGTGTGTGTGTGTGTGTGTTTGTGTGTGTGTGTGTGTGTGTGTGTGTGTGTGTGTGGTGGTGGTGGTGGTGGTGATGGTGTGTGTGGGGTCTACCCCCCAAAAAAGAAGGGTGTGAGTGTGGGTGTGGGTGGGGTCTACCCCCCAAGAAAGAAGGGTGTGGTTGTGGGTGTGTGGAGAATGATGTCCTATTTTCAAATCGTCTTCATGGTGGGATGAAGTTAGCCATCTCCAACACCTCCATAAATAAATACAAAATAAATCTAACGCCTTATTATAAGTAGGGGGCGGCAAATAGATCTATATTGCCCAAGAATATAGATATATATATATCTATATATAACAAATAGATCTATTGTGTATATCTACAACATATGCAGTTACATCAGATAGACACCGGGAAATCCAGTCGAAGCGCCTGCAATATGATATGGTGCCCTATGCCATAATTGTAGAACTAGATTTTGATTTTTGTAAGGTGCCCTATGCCGATTTTCAAAAATCCGGCTTTGCCAATATATATATATATATATATATATATATATATATATATAGAGAGAGAGAGAGAGAGAGAGAGAGAGATCTATCTCTATATAGATCGATGCCTCTCCCTAATTATAAGGCGCTAGATTAATTTTAGGTTGAGGGGGCCAGCCCGTTTCCTCGGGATAAAGTCAATCTGCTCCAACACCTTCATCAATAAATAAATATTATGCCTTATTACAAGGCGCGAGGTTGAGGGGGCCAGCTAGTTTCTCGGGATGAGGTCCGCCATCTCCAACACCTCCATAAATAAGTTCACAAATAAACATAACACCTTATTACAAGGCGCGAGGTTGAGGGGGCCAGCATGTTTGCTCGGGATGAAGTCAGCCATCTCCATCACCGCCTAAAATAAATATATAAATACATATTACGCCTTATTACTCGGGGGCGGCAAGTAGATCTATATTGCCCAAGAATATATATATATATATAGATCTATATATAGCAAATAGATCTATTGTGTATATCTACAACATATGCAGTTACATCAGATAGACACCGGGAAATCCAGTCGAAGCGCCTGCAATATGATATGGTGCCCTATGCCATAATTGTAGAACTAGATTTTGATTTTTGTAAGGTGCCCTATGTCGATTTTCAAAAATCCGGCTTTGCCAATATATATCTATCTATCTATCTATATATATATATAGATCTATCTCTATATAGATCGATGCCTCTCCCTACTTATTACGAGGCGCAAGGTTAAGGGGGCCGGGCAGTTTCTCGGGATGAGGTCCGCCATCTCCAACACCTCCATAAATAAGTTCACAAATAAACATAACGCCTTATTACAAGGCGTGAGGTTGAGGGGGCCTGCCCGTTTGCATTTTGTGTTTTTCACTGGGGCCAACCACCAAATGCCTATGTCTCGTATATATACTAATATCAGTGTGTAGTATTCCTGTATGTACATAAATAAATAGTACGCCTTATTACAAGGCGTGAGGTTGAGGGGGCCAGCCCGTTTGCTGGGGATGCAGTCAACCTGCACCAGCACCTCCATAAATAAATATCATGCCTTATTACAAGGCGTAAGGTTGAGGGGGCCAGCCCGTTTGCTGGGGATGCAGTCAACCTGCACCAGCACCTCCATAAATAAATATCACGCCTTATTACAAGGAGTGAGGTTCATGGGTCGAGCATGAATGCTTGGGATGAAGTCACCCTTCATTAACACCTCCATAAATAAATAAATAAATAAATAAATAAATAAATAAATAAATAAATAAATAAATAAATAAATAAATAAATAAATAAATAAATAAATAAATAAATAAATAATATGCCTTATTACAAGGCGCAACATTCAGGGGGCGACCCCGTTTGCTCGGGATGCAGTCAACCTGCTCCAGTACCTCCATAAATAAATACATATTATGCCTTATTACAAGGTGCGAGGTTGAGGGGGCGAGCATGTTTGCTCATGATGAAGTCAACCTGCTCCAGCACCTTCCTCGTGCCAAGCCATGCCAAACCAATGCTTTGGATCTCGTGCCAAGCCAAGCCAAACCAGTACTTTGGGTAGTTATCCATATAGACGAGCTTCAACATAACATTTTGAAAAAATATGTTATTTATAAATACTAAAATATGTCAAGAAACACACATACCACCCCATCCATAATGGCGAGCTTCAACAATCTAAGATAGAAACCATTTTGATATATTAAATATTAAATATAATACATTAAATATTGAAATACATTAACACACATTCAAACCACCCCATCCATAATGGCGAGCTTCAAAAATCAAAGTTTGTCTACATTTTGAAAATAAATATGATATTAGAACAAAACAAATCTCAACACAAACAAGCACACATACCACCCCATCCATTATGGCAAACTTCAACGATCAAAGTTCGTCATCGTTTTGAAAATATTTATTACATATAGAATTGTAAAATATGTCCAGACACACACACACATTAATACACACACATACACAAACACACACACTAATACACACACTGGTTTAGGGTTTAGAATTTAGGGTTTAGGGTTTAGGGTACACACACACACACACACAAACACGCACACACGCACACTAACAAACACACACACAACTACACACACACACAACAGTTGATCATCTATCTCGCACGAGTACAAGAACGCGTCCCTGTTCGCAGTCAATCTAAAATCCCTAAGAGTTGGTATATGGTTAGATATGGCTGATAGCAATTCAGGGGATGATTTGGGAATCACGCTTTGTACTTCGGATTTGGTTCTCAGAATCTCAGGCCAAATATCGAGAATTCTCGCGAGAATTCTCAGATTTCCAGGCCAAATTCTCGATTTCATGTACAAAGTCCGGGTTCTTCAGAAATCTTGAACCCAAATCATCCGCTGAATGGCTATAAACCGACCTGTAGCCAACAGGAAAGGGTCAGCACTAGGGCATGTTTGTCACGCTTTTTGAGTCTCACTGCCCGTTTCGCACAGTTTTTTCAACCCTCTGTGGGCGCAGCGCGCAGTTTTTGCGCTTTTGCACTAAAAAGCACTGACCAATTTAACGTTTGTGCGCTTTAAGCGCTGAACAATTTGGCAAGAAGTAGTACCCTGACCTGTAGCCAAGAGGAGAGGGTCAGCACCAGGGTAAGTCAAAGCGCGCGCTTTTGCGCTTTTGAGCGCTGACTTTTTGACCCCCTCTGCGCTTTAAGCGCAGTTTTTTGCAACTCCCTGTGGGAGCAGCAAGCAATTTTTGCGCTTTTTGCACTACAAAGCGCAGTTTTTTTGTTTTCAAGTGCGTTAAAGCGCTGGCCAATTTGGCCATTTGAAGTACCCTGGTCAGCACGAGGGCATGTCCTTAAAGCTCTGCAGCCTCCAGAACACCGTCCAGTACATGGCCTGGATGTTGGATCAACAACCTGGCGATGTACTGGACGGTGTGCTGGAGGCTGCCGACTGTGGATCAGGATGAAGGACGATATCCTGGTTATCTACTGGACGGTGTGCTGGAGGCTGCCGATTGTGGATCAGGATGAAGGATCAACAACCTGGCGATGTACTGGACGGTGTGCTGGAGGCTGCCGATTGTGGATCAGGAGGAAGGATCAACAACCTGGCGATGTACTGGACGGTATGCTGGATGCTGCCGACTGCGGATCAGGATGAAGGACGACATCCTGGTTATATACTGGACGGTGTGCTGGAGGCTGCAGATTGTGAATCAGGATGAAGGATCAACAACCTGGCGATGTACTGGACTGTGTGCTGGAGGCTGCCGATTGTGGATCAGGATGAAGGACGACATCCTGGTTATCTACTGGACGGTGTGCTGGAGGCTGCAGATTGTGGATCGGGACACACACACACACACATAAACACACACATAAACACACACACATAAACACACACACAAACACACACACACCACCTCATCCATGGATGGCGAGCTTCAACAATCAAAGTTCGTCATCATTTTGAATCTATGTATATATAAATACAAAATTGTAAAATATGTCCACACACACAAGCACACACACACACACACACACCACCTCATCCATAATGGCGAGTTTCCACAATCAATGCAGCCTAGCAGGTTGGGTCAGAAGCCCCACCGCAGCTTGCACCCTGTTCGGGGTGTTAAACAGGTGTTCAGAATGTTCAACACCTGATTACATACATAATTGGTTAAACATGTAGATGTTGAACAGGTGCTTGACACGTTTAACAGTTATGATGACATCTAGAACTACCACCTGGCCGGCATGTTTGTGCATGTTCATGCATGTCGGAGGTTTACCCAAGCCCTGGTCCCGAGTGCTAAGCGTTTTGCAAGATGTCATCATAACTGTTAAATGTGCTTACAACACTGAATCAGGGTACTACATAGCGCGCGTTACTGCGTGCTAGCACACAAGGTTTCGGAGCCCAACTGCGTGATTCACGCAAACTTTTAAGCTCCAGATCGCAGATTTTTAGGCTCCAGCACCAGCTTTCAGTTTTTCTAGTCAAGCGCCAGCATGCAAACGTCTTGGCTGCAGAATCAGCATGCAAGCGATTTTTAGGCTCCAGCACCAGCACGCTAACGTTATGGCTCTACTCTAGTCAAGCATCAGCATGCAAACGTTTAGGCTCCAGCACCAGCACGCAAACGTTATGGCTCCAGCACACAGTTTTCTAGTCAAGCATCAGCATGCAAATGTTTATGCTCCAGCACCAGCACGCAAACGTTATGGCTGCAGCACACAGTGTTTTCTAGTCAAGCACCAGCACGCAAACGATTTTTATGCTCCAGCACCAGCACGCACACATTATGGCTGCAGCACACAGTGTTTTCTAGTCAAGCACCAGCACCAGCACCAACGTTATGGCTGCAGCACACAGTGTTTTCTAGTCAAGCACCAGCACGCAAACGAGTTTTATGCTCCAGCACCAGCACGCAAACGTTGTGGCTGCAGCACACATTTTTTCTAGTCAAGCACCAGCATGCAAACGTTTATGCTCCAGCACCAGCACGCAAACGTTGTGGCTGCAGCACACATTTTTTCTAGCCAAGCACCAGCATGCAAACGTTTAGGCTCCAGCACCAGCACACTAACCTTATGGCTCCAGCACACAGTGTTTTCTAGTCAAGTACCAGCACGCAAACGTTATGGCTCCAGCACGCAGTTTTTCTAGTCCAGCACCAGCACGCAAACAATTTTTAGGCTCCAGCACCAGCACGCAAACGATTTTTAGGCTTCAGCACGCAGTTTTTTCTAGTCAAGCACCAGCATGCAATTGTTTTGGATCCAGAACCAGCATGTATACGATTTTGAGGCTCCAGCACCAGCACGCAAACGTAATGGCTCCAGCACACAATTTGTTTAGTCAACTGCATGCTGGCACGCAACAAAAAAAGGAGTTGCGTCAAAACGGCAAACAATATGACAAAATGTACGGGTTCGAATCCCTACGGGTGCGCTTTAGAGTTCGCAGTCACTGGTAACCGCCATGGTAGCTTTGTCCAGATAAAGTAGCAGCCCGTTCTCTACCGCTGTAAGACAGAGCTCCCTTAATACCACACCACACCAGGCGTTATCATTGATTTTTAGAGGGAATTGCCCTACCATGACTGAAGGGGCTAAAACGAAATAGCACTGATGGTGAATTGAACTCATAACAATCGTTTTACCGCCGGGGGCCCTGAATCCAGGGTACTACATTTTGTCAAATTGGTCAGCGATTTAAGCGCACAAACGTCAAATCGGTCAGCGCTTTGTAGTGCAAAAAGCGCAAAAACTACGCGCTGCGCCGACAGGGGGTCGAAAAAACTGCACGAAACGCGCTGTAGGGCTCAAAAAGCGAGCGCAAAATCGCACTGCCACGCGCGCTCTGTAGTGCCCTGCTGAGTTCGTGCCACCGTGATCATATAATTATATGATTCATATTCTACCAGAGTATTGGATTCAAATCCCAGCCCACCAAATTTGAATTTGAATGCCCATCTACCTGATAATTGGATTTCAATCTCAGCCCACCAAATTTGAATTTGAATGCCCATCTACCTGAGCATTGGATTCAAATCCCATCCCGCCCAATTTGAATTTGAATGCGCATCTACCTGAGAATTGGATTCAAATCCCAGCCCACCGAATTTGAATTTGAATGCCCATCTACCTGAGAATTGGATTCAAATCCCAGCCCACCAAATTAGAATTTGAATGCCCATCAACCTGAGTATTGGACTCAAATCTCAGCCCACCAAATTTGAATTTGAATTCCCATCAACCTGAGCATTGGATTCAAATCCCAGCCTACCAAATTTGAATTTGAATGCCCATCTACCTGGGCATTGAATTCAAATCTCAGCCCACCAAATTCGAATTTGAACGCCCATCTACCTGAGAATTGAATTCAAATCTCAGCCCACCAAATTTGAATTTGAATGCCCATCTACCTGAGTATTGGGTTCAAATCTCAGCCCACCAAATTCGAATTTGAATATCTACCTACCTGATCTCCAAATTCAAATCGCAGCTTTGGTTTGGGCCACGTCAGTGAGGTCACACCTTTCCTCTTGGTGAATACGTTGTCGTACAGCTGACCGTTGAAGGACAGTACTCCCCCACCGGCACCCTCAACCGTCATGGCTGCAGCGGATTGATCAGTGAACCTACGGAGGACGAATAGAATGATGCTGTTGGTGCTGTTGGTGTGGTGGTGGTGGTGGTGGTGGTGGTGGTGGTGGTAGTCGTTATGAAGAAACCTTTTTCCTCTTGGCCAATATGTTGTCATACAGCTGGCCCTTTAAGTACAGTCTCCCCGCCGTCACCCTCAACCGTTATGGCTGTATCAGATTGATCGGTGAACCTGCGGATGATGATGAGAATGGTAGTGGTGGTGGTGGTGGTGGTGGTGGTGGTGGTGGTGGTCGTAATGAGGAAACTTCTTTCCTCTTCGTGAATACGTTGTCATTCAGCTGGCCGTTGAAGTACAGTCTACCCCACCGGCACCCTCAACCGGCATGGCTGTATCAGATTGATCGGTGAATCTGCGGATGATGATGAGAATGATGATGCAAATGGTGGTGGTGGTGGTGGTGGTGGTGGTGGTAATTAAGAACAGTCATTGCTGCATCGAATTGATCTGTGAACCTGCGGGTGATGATGAAAATGATGATGAGAGTGATGAGAATGATGGTGGTGGTGGTAGTGGTAATTAAGAACAGTCATGGCTGCATTGGATTGATTGGTGAACCTGCGGAGGACGAATATAATGATGAGAATGATGGTGTTGCTGTTGGCGGTGGTGGTGGTGGTGGTGGTGGTGGTTGTAATGAAGAAACCTGCTGAGGACGATGAGAATGATGCTGGTGGTGGTGGTGGTGGTGGTGAAATGTACGTATCTTGGCTGAAATGTTCCTATATTTGCTGAAATGTAGAATTGTTCCACTCGCTACACTGTAGCTCCAGTCAATCTATTTGCTATGTGTATATGTTGTTATGTGTAAGTTGTTACGTGTGTGTTGCAATGTGTGTAAGTTGTTACGTGTGTGTTGCAATGTGTGTAAGTTGTTACGTGTGTGTTGCAATGTGTGTAAGTTGTTACGTGTGTGTTGCAAAGTGTGTAAGTTGTTACGTGTGTTTTGCAATGTGTGTAAGTTGTTACGTGTGTGTTCCAATGTGTGTAAGTGGTTACGTGTGTGTTGCAATGTGTGTACGTTGTTACGTGTGTGTTGCAATGTGTGTAAGTTGTTACGTGTGTGTTGCAATGTGTGTAAGTTGTTACGTGTGTGTTGCAATGTGTGTAAGTTGTTACGTGTGTGTTGCAATGTGTGTAAGTTGTTACGTGTGTGTTGCAATGTGTGCAAGTTGTTACGCGTGTGTTGCAATGTGTATATATTATGGCACTAAGTCTTTTTGGAGCAACCTAGCCGACTATCTTTCTACTTGTAGAAGAGCAAGACAGGAAGCCCTGGACTGCTTAGTGGCACCGTAATTTATCATCCCTTTTTTTCTTCTTCTTGTGACTTCTCATTTGTTAGCTTCTTACCTCCGCCACTGTAAGTGGTTGAGATCTGGGTCCGGCTCTAAGGGGTTTAATACCTACGCCACCAAAACGGTGGTTGGGAGTTTGGTTTGTTTGTCCTCGACACACCCCTGATGTAATGGGGTTTTTTGCTTTGTGGGTGCTTTTTCTTTTTGTTTAAAGCACAGAGTCTCATACACCCTCGCGGTGTCAAGTAGACTTTAACATGTAATGTAATGTAATGTAATGTAATGTGTGCCAAATAGGCTGAAGAGACTTGCCCAACCGTGGCAGGAGGGGCTTCAAACGAAAAAGCACTGATGAACTGAACCACAAACCACCAATTTATTGATGGGGGCCCGTTCGTGCTACAGTGATAATTTAATTCCACAATTATAATTAAATTGCCCTTCCACATGGGATGATAATTTAATTCCACAATTATAATTAAATCTTTATTCCACATGAAATGATAATTCAATTCCACAATTATTTCCCGGTTTATTCTCATAATACTCTCAATCTTGCAAGGACTCACCATTCAAGCACTGGAAGCCCGCCGTCATCAGCTTGGCCCACAACACATTATATTTAAGATGAAACTATATACACAGAGCTATGTTGACAGAGATGAAGCTATATATGTATATATATATTGCGCCGTATCAGGAACCCATTCAAGTGATACGATTGGCCTAGTGGTACACCAAATCGCTGAAACGCAGCGGGGTCAGGGGTTCGATTCCCCCTACGGTCGCCCTTAGCGTTGCAGGTCGCTGTCAACTGCGTTGGTAGCGTGTCCAGCCGAGGTGGTAGACCGTTCTCTGTCCGCGTACGACGGGTTCCCTTAATACCACGCCCCACCAGGCGTTATCATTACTTGGGTATGTAGTACATGAGCCATGCCCAGAGTTGTTCATGGGGATCCCCAGCTCTGCGCCCTGAGACACAACCAATTTTACAGCCTGCGTCCTGAGACACAACCAATTCCATAGCCTGCGTCCCGAGACGGGACTGACCCACAACAGGCGTTATCATTACTTTGCGCCGTATATAGAAACAAGACTTTCAATCTTGCAAGGACCCACCATTGAAGCACCGGCAGCCTACTGTCATCAACTTGGCCCACAACATCGCCTATTTCAGATGCAGCTATATACACAGAGCTCTGTTGCCCCTTAAACGCTATACTCCATTCTTCCACCGAGCTGTATTGCCAGAGATGAAGCTGTATTGCCCCGTATACTGTCATAAGACTTTCAATCTTGCAAGGACTCACCATTCAAGCACCGTCAGCCTACTGTCATCAACTTGGCCCACAACATCGCCTGTTTCAGATGCAGCTATATACACAGAGCTCTGTTGCCCCTTAAACGCTATACTCCATTCTTCCACCAAGCTGTATTGCCAGAGATGAAGCTGTATTGCCCCGTATACTGTCATAAAACTTTCAATCTTGCAAGGACTCACCATTCAAGCACCGTCAGCCCATTGTCAACAACACAGTCTGTTCCAGATGAAGCTATATACACAGAGCTATGTCGACAGAGATGAAGCTATGTTGCCCGTTCATTTACACACAACTTTCAATCTTGCAAGGACTCACCATTCAAGCACCGTCAGCCTATTGTCATCAACTTGGCCCACAACACAGTCTATTTCAGATGAAGCTATGTTGCCCCTTACAAGCTAAACTCCATATTTGCACACAGCTATATTGCCAGAGATGAAGCTATATTGCCCCGTATACTGTCATAAGACTTTCAATATTTCAAGGACTCACCATTGAAGCACTGGCAGCCCACCGCCGTCAGCAGCTTGGCCCAAAACACAGCCTGTGTACGTGGGTTCATCTGTGAGAATGTATGTGTATGCATGTGTGTATATGTGTATGTGTGCATGTGTGGCAGTCAGCAGCTTGGCCCGCAACACAACCTGCGTATGAGGGTTCATGTGTGAGAATGTATGTGCATGCATGATTGTGTGTATGCGTGCGTGTATGTGTATGTATGTGTGGCAGTCAGCAGCTTGGCCCAAAACACAGCCTGTGTATGCAGGTCCATGTGTGAGAATGTATGTGTATGCATGTGTGTGTATGCGTGTGTGTATGTGTATGTGTGTATGTGTATGTATGTGTGGCAGGCAGCAGCTTGTCCCAAAACGCAGCCTGTGTATGTGGGTTCAAATTTGAGCATGGATGTGTATACATGTGTGTGTATGTGTGTGTGTATGTGTATGCGTGTATGTGTATGTGTATGTGTGTATGCGTACGTGTGTGTGTGGCAGTCAGCAGCTTGGCCCAAAACACAGTCTGTGTATGAAGGTCCATGTGTGAGAATGTATGTGTATGCATGTGTGTATGCATGTGTGTGTATGTGTATGCATGTGTGGCAGTCAGCAGCTTGGCCTGCAACGCAACCTCTGTAAGTGTGTATGAGGGTTCATGTGTGAGAATGTTTGTGTATGCGTGTGTGTATGTGTATGTGCCCACCCCCACCCCCACCCCCACCCCCACCCCCACCCCCACCCCCCACCCCCACCCCCACCCCCCCACCCCCAACCCCACCCCCAACCCCAACCCCCACCCCAACCCCAACCCCCAACCCCCACCCCAACCCCACCCCCACCCCCACCCCCACCCCCACCCCCACCCCACCCCACAAATGACAACAAATAACTAAATCAGATTAACATATGGGTTGATGATTTAATTATATTGTAGAATTAAATGATCACTGCAGCACGAACTCAGGGCCCCTGCCAGTAAAACATTTGTGTGGGGTTCATCGCATCAATGATTTTTCTGTTTGACCCTTCCTGTCACGGTTAGGCAAGTCTTTTAAGCCTATTTGGCCTACCCCTGGACAGTAACATGCATAGATACGCCCAGTTGGCCTACCCCTGGACTGTAACATACATCCATAAGCTTGTTTGGCCTACCCCTGGACTGTCACATACATCCATAAGCTTGTTTGGCCTACCCCTGGACTGCAACATACACATACCGTAGTATCGCCTAGCTTCTGGGTTAGAAGCTGGAGGGCTCCTGGTGGTTAGGCCCTTGGTATCTGTGACCTGTAAGGAAAAGGTTGGTGCAATACCAATGTGTGAGTGATGTACTTGGTCGTGTTGTTGTTGTTGTTGGTGGTGGTGGTGTTGTTGTTGTTGTTGTTGTTGGTGGTGGTGGTGGTGGTGGTGGTGGTGGTGGGTGGGTGGGGGTAGAGGGGGAGGGTGGAGGGGTGGTGTGTGGGGGGGGAGGGGGGGGGGTGGGGGGGGGTGGGGGGGGGTGGGTGCCGGCGGGGGGTGGTGGGGGAGGGGTGGGGTTGGTTGGGGGGATGGTTTGGTGTAGGTGGTGGGTGGGTGGTGGGCGGGTGGTGGAGTGTTGGTGGGGGTTGTTGTTGTTGTGTGGTGGTTGGTGGGGGGGGGGGGGGGTGGAGGTGGTGGTGGGGGTTGGGGGAGTTGGTTGGGGGGGGGGTGGGGAGTCTGTTGTTGTTGTTGGTGGGTTGTGGTGGGTGGGTGGCGTAGGTGGCGGGGGGTGGGGTGGGGAGTGGTGTGTGGTGGTGGTAGGGGGTGGTGGTGGGCGGTGGGGGTGGGTGGGGGGGTTGGTGTGGCTTGGGTGTGGTGTTGGAGTTGTTGTGTGGTGGTGGTGACTGTTGGTGATGGTGGTGGTCGGGGTGGTGGTGGTTTTTTGTTTTGGTGGGTTGGAGTGGTGGCGGGCTGGTGGTGGTGTTGGTTGGTTGGTTGGTGGTGTGGGTGGGTGAAACAGGGTCATGTGTTCTAGGCATTGGCCTCTTTGACCTGTGATGAAAAGGGTAGTGCAATACCGATATGTGAGTGATGGAGTTGTTGGTGTTGGTGTTGGTGGTGATGGAGTTGGTGGTGGAGTTGGTGGTGGTGGTGGTGGTGATGGTGGTGGTGGTGGTGGTGGTGGAGGGCTCCGGGTGGTTGGGCCATTGGCTTATGTGGCATGTGAGTAGAAGGGTAGTGCATGACCAATATGTGAGTGATGGAGTTGGTGGTGTTGGTGTTGGCGGTGATGGAGTTGGTGGTGGAGTTGTTGGTGGTGGTGATGGTGGTGGTGGTGGTGGTGGAGGGCTCCGGGTGGTTGGGCCATTGGCATATGTGGCATTCGAGTAGAAGGGTAGTGCAAGACCAATGTGTGTGTGATGGAGTTGGTGGTGTTGGTGTTGGTGTTGGTGATAATGGGACATACCATAGCACAGCGCAGCGCAGAATAACACGTTGCAGCGCAGAAAGATAAAAAATAACACACAAAGATAACTCTCACCAGGACATACCACAGCACACCACCACCGCCACTACCTCCACCACCATCACGATCAGCACAGCACAGCACAGCACAGCACAGCACAGCACAGCACAGCACAGCACAGCACAGCACAGCACAGCACAGCACAGCACAGCACAGCACAGCACAGCACAGCACAGCACAGCACAGCACAGCACAGCACAGCACAGCACAGCACAGCACAGTGCAGCCCAGAATAACACAGTGCAGCGCAGACAAAATAAAATAACACACCAAGATAACTCTCACCTGGACTTAACAAAGCACAGCAGTGCTGTGACAGCACCACCACCACCTCTACCACCACCACCACTACCACCACAGCACAGCACAGTGCAGCAAAGATATATTATATATAAGAACACACACAAATATATATATATATATATATATATATATATATATATATATATATATATATATTTATACACAGCACACAAAGATAACTCTCATCTGGACATATCACAGCACAGCACCACCAACTCCACCACCACCACCACTACCACCATCACAGCACAGCACAGTGCAGTGCAATTTTTTTTTTTTTATATTTCACACAAAGATAACTCTCACCTGGACATACCACCTGACCATTTCCCCTGCTGCTTGTGTTGACGTCGGTATTGAGGCCGTGTACACTTGTTCTCCAGAATCTGCAGTAGTGGTTTGTGTGTGTGTGAGTTGCTGTTCAGGGTTAGGCAGTTTATATGCCAGTGTCTTCGTTTTCAGCTATGAGCAGCAGCTTCTAGGTAGCTCCCTGAGCCAGCAATTGGGCAAGGTCCACACATTTCAAGCGATTGTGCTGGCTTTGATCGACGCACTGAAACCCAACAGGAAGGCTCGTTGCGTCGCAGGACACAGGCTATGGGTCGGTTATGGGTCCGTTGCGGGTCGGTAGCGTTTCAGGACGCAGGCTGTGAAATTGGTTGCGTCTCAGGACGCAGAGGTGGGTGCCCTCCTGGACAACCCTGATAACGATGTACACCGCCAGTCGAGAGTATCGTTACTTACCTCTTGCTCTTCTTCTCCATCTCCCCAGCACCACCTGCTCCTCCCCAGTCCCCAAACCCAACAACGTAGTCAAACATGATTTAGGATGTGGGCATGCATATACACAGTCAGTCAAGTGGGTCGTTACTTACCTCCAGTGCCGAGTACTCCTCCCCAAACCCAATGAGGTAGTCATACACCTAGTCAGCGACGCAGGTTGCTACTTGCCTCCAGCATTTCTACTCCACTTATTAAGCACCACCTGCTCCTCCCCAAACCCAAAAAGGCGGTGGAACGTGATCTCTGGTATAAGCATACTCGTACAGTTTCACATATATAGTCAAGCAGGTCGTTACTTTCCTCCAGCCCTTCTTCTCCATTTCCCCAGCACCTTCTGCTCCTCTTCAAACTCCAAAACGTAGTCAAACATGATCTAAGATGCAAGCATGCGTATACACGGCCAGTCAAGAGTGTCGTTACTTACCTCCAGCTCTCCTACTACATGTCCCCAGCACCACCTGCTCCTCTTCAAACTCCTAACGTAGTCAAACACGATCTAAGATGTGGGCATACATACACACGGTCCGTCGAGCGTGTCGTTACTCACCAGCACTTCTATTCCATGTCCCCATCACCACCAGCTCCGGCCCAAACCCAAAAAGGTAGACGAACTTGATCTCAGATACTTCCGTCCTGTTGGGGAGCACAGTGACGCTGAGGGCCTTGTCAGACACCTGTTGAAGCTCTTCAGGTGAGCAGCCGCTGCTGAAACCCACGATCTGGATATTCGAATCCTGTGCTGAAGCTGGGTTGTTGGCAAGCAAGAAGACGGTGATCGTGGTCGCAACCAGAAAGGCGCGGAGCTTGAACTGCCTACTGGGGCTGGTAGTGATTCTGAGCAGATCCATCTGGGAAGCGATGAGTGAATTTTTATTTTTCATTACCATTCCTCGGCTGTTCGCAGATTATCCGCGAGGCCGCTCCTGCGCCTGGTAAAATAATAAGTTTCAGACCGTCAGTTCGAGGGGAACTGTGTGGAATAAATGGTCCGAATCCTTTCCTCTTGTTTGAAAGCGTGCCGGGAAATAGAATCAATTATATATTTTGTTCGAATCTTTCCCCCCAATTTCCCCCACTTTATACCGAATTATTCATGAAGCTTCTTCATAAAGAACTGTACTGCTCCCGGTATGATACAGCGGAAGGGAAGTAAATTCGAGAAAAAACACAGAAAGTATCAAACCTGAACCTGATTTCCCTAACTGGGAGCAAAATGATTCCTAAGTATATGCAATCCCAGAGATGGTAGTTTGTGCAAAGCTACCTCTGTTTACCCATGAATGAGTGAAGATATTGGGTCAAGCATATGTTGATTATTATCAACATATGCTTGATCCAACAGCTGATAATGCTTGTATTTTTGAATGATTTTGATTGTTTGTTGACGTTCACTTTTCCCCTCGTTTGTGTGTTTTATGCTGAAGACGGCGAGCAGCCAAATTGCTAGCTGAAGCTATGTAACCAGGTTCAAGTTCAAGAAGACGGCGAGCAGCAAAATGGCTGGAGTAATGTAACCAAGTTCAAGTTCAAGATAGCGCGGAAGTCCGACGAGAGGAAATATAACCAAGCATTATACCGATGAATATCTTAACTGAGCGTTAATTTGTAGAAGGCAACAATCTTGTGTGATAATCATGCTTTGATTTGAATTCGTTGTGTTCCTGGCGAAGACGGCAAGCAGCTTTTAAGGCTGGAGCAATCTGAACTAGTTCGATTTCAAGAACAAGGCATTGGACAGCACAGCCCGGGCTTTTGCCGTTGCTCAGGCTTCAACATGCCAGACGGCGAGCAGCCAAATTGCTGGCTGGAGATATGTAATCAAGTTCACGTAGACGGCATCGGAGAGCAGTGCCGTTCTGCATCGTTCAGGCTTCAACATGGTGCCACATTTGTTTTACAAAAGGAAAGGAGAAACTTACAGTTATGCTCCAGCAGTGCAACAACCGAAGACGAGCAGGTCGGACTGTTATAATCAGATGCAATAATTGAGAACAAGAACAAATAATGGTGAGCAAAAGCAAATAATAAGATTACCCGGACTGCATCATTCGCTATGCATCGGGGCAGAGGTAGACCGTGAAGGAGAGAATCAGTAGGATTACTCTATTACTCTTTGATGCTTCAGATACCGGCCGCTACTCGCCGCCACTCACTGCTACAACCCGGCAGCTAAAAAGCGATTTGACAGGACATGCCGTCCGCGTCCGCTAGACCCCCGCTGGCTGAGATCTCACGAACGCTTATCGTCCACATATCACCTGTCCACTCATGATACAATGTACCGATGGTAATGTCTCTCATGATATAATGTACGGATGGTAATGTGGGCACGAGATCATGGCTGAAGTGCCCAACCCAATAATCGTGGCGCCGACCAACTGCGGACAGATAGCCTGGACTTGGACCCGCTGCGGACAGCATTGCCGGCATGTAGAACCTCGTGACAATTCTTCTTCTTCTTCTTCTTCTTCTTCTTCATGGGCCAAGACCGAGCCTTTATCTACCCCATTTCGCGCCATCAAGACGGGTTCGGCCATATTCGGCGCCCCTACAGGGTAGACAGAGGATGTGCATTTGCTGGGATAGGGGAGCAGGGGGGGGCAGGGGTAGGCAAAGGATGTGCATATGCTGGTTTAGGGGGGCAGGGGGGGCACTGGTGGGCAGAGGATGTAGATATGCTGGGATAAGGTAGTGATACCATAGGGAGTAAACTAGATTTATAATGGTACATTTGGGGTGCTTCTTCATTTGTCAAAACCCATTTGTGCAAATGAGTGTCATAACCCATTGCGTCTCGATGATTGTATGCTGATATTGCATCTCATCTACATTTTGATTATGATAATACATTGATTTGAATTAATTGTGTTACCGCCGAAAAAAGACGGCGAGAAGCCATGTAACCAAGCTCGAGTTTGAGTAATTAAAACAGACTTACCTGAACCTCCTCGATTGAACAAGGAGTTCTCGAACATGTTGCCGTCAAGTCTGTCAAAACTTTAATTTGTCATGCCAGTTCGTTATTCAAATGTATGTTCAAATGTATGTATACATAATATTAAATGAATTTATAAATATATCAAGCAGGCTTACCCTGAACCTCCTCCTGTTAAGAAAGGGCCCTTTTAACCCCTAAACCCTAAACTTAGTATGATAAATGTCAAACAAGCAGACTTACCCTGAACTTCCTCCCCTAAAGAACGAGTCATCGGACTGGTTGCTCCTATGGTCCCTGAACTCTCCTCGGTCACGTCCATAGCCCCCCCCACCAGAACGGTCGCTGTCACCGCGTCCAAAGCGGCTTCCTCCTCCTCCTCCGCCCTTATGGCCCCCAGGCTTTTTACCGTTACCACCTCTCGACCTTTGAGCCAAGTCTTTCAAGTCCTCTGGCACCTCCTGTTTGCAGTCTATCATCACCTGGGTGCAGGGTAGGGGGGGGTGTTCATGTTTGCAACAGTCTATCATCAATGGGGGCAGGGGTAGGGGTAGGGGTGGTTTTGTGTGGGGGTGGGGGTTGGGGGCGTCAGGGGGAGGGATGGGTAGAGGGGGGGTAGGGGTAGGGGTGAGTTTGGTTTGGGGGGTGGGGGGGGGGTAGGGGTGGGCCGTGGGATAGGAGGTACAGTAGGGGCTAGGGGATCGGGTGGTTTTGTGTGGGTGGTGGGGTTCGGGGGGTAGGGTGTGGGCGTGGGTTCAGGGGTTAGGGGCAGGAGGATAGGTTTTGTGGGGGAGTGGGCA
>JACBWV010000610.1:75825949-75990169 GCA_013435795.1 Chlamydomonas sp. ICE-L
GAGTGGGTCATTGTTTAAAGCGATACATTTTTAGTGAGTGGTCATTTGTTTAAAAGCGATACACTTTTAGTGATGGTCTTGTTTAAAGCGATACATTTAGTGCGTTGTCATTTGTTTAAAGCGTAAGTTAGTGATTGGTCAGTTGTTTTTAAAAGCGCTACATTTAGTGAGGGGTCATTTGGTTTAAAGCGGCAATTGTGGTGGGCATTTGTTAAAGCAGACTTAGTGAGTGGTCATTTGTGTAGCGATACTTTAGTGAGTGGTCATTTTTTTTAAAGCGATACATTAGTGAGTGGTCATTTGTTTAAAGCGATACGTGTGAGTTGTATTTGTTTCAAAGCGATACATTTAGTGAGTGGTCTTTGTTTAAGCGATCGTTATTGATTGGTCCTTTTTTTAAAGCGATACAATTAGTGAGTGGTCATTTGTTTAAAGCGATACATTTAGTGAGTGGTCATTTGTTTAAAGCGATACATTAGTGAGTGGTCATTTGTTTAAAGCGATACATTTAGTGAGTGGTCATTTGTTTAAAGCGATACATTTAGTGATGGTCTTTGTTTTAAAGTCGATACATTTTATGAGTGGTCATTTGTTTAGAGCGATACAATTAGTGAGTTGTCATTTGTTTAAAGCGATACATTTAGTGAGTGGTCATTTGTTTAAAGCGATACATTTAGTGAGTGGTCATTTGTTTAAAGCGATACATTTAGTGAGTGGTCATTTGTTTAAAGCGAGACAATTAGTGAGTGGTCATGTTGTTTTAAAGCGATACAAATTTATGAGTGGTCATTTTTTTTAAAGCTATACCTTTAGTGAGTGGTCTTTGTTTAAGCGATACATTTGTGGAGTGGTCATTTGTTTAAAAGCGATACATTTAGTGAGTGGTCATGTGTTTTAAGCGTACATTTTTAGTGGTGGTCATTGGGGTTTTTTTAAAAAAAAAAAGCGATACATTTAGTGAGTGGTCATTTGTTTTAATAGCGATACATTAGGAGTGGTCATTGTTTAAAGCTATACTTTTGTGAGTGGGTCATTTGTTTAAAGCGAGACAATTAGTGAGTGGTCATTTGTTTAAAGCGATACATTTAGTGAGTGGTCATTTGTTTAAAGCGATACATTTAGTGAGTGGTCATTTGTTTAAAGCGAGACAATTAGTGAGTGGTCATTTGTTTAAAGCGATACATTTAGTGAGTGGTCATTTGTTTAAAGCGATACATTTAGTGAGTGGTCATTTGTTTAAAGCGAGACATTTAGTGAGTGGTCATTTGTTTAAAGCGATACATTTAGTGAGTGGTCATTTGTTTAAAGCGATACATTTAGTGAGTGGTCGTTTGTTTAAAGCGAGACATTTAGTGAGTGGTCATTTGTTTAAAAGCGATACAATTTAGTGAGTGGTCATTTGTTTAAATAAAGCGATACATTTAGTGAGTGTCATTTGTTTTTAAAAAGGATACTTTTAGTGAAGTGGTCATTTGTTTAAAGCGAGACCAATTAGTGAGTGGTCTTTTTTTAAGCGATACATTTAGTGAGTGGTCAGTTGTTTAAAGCGATACATAGTGAGTGGTCATTTTTTTAAAGGCGATACTTTAGTGAGTGGTCATTTGTTAAGCGATACATTTAGTGAGTGGTCATTTGTTTAAAGCGATACATTTAGTGAGTGGTCATTTGTTTAAAGCGATACATTTAGTGAGTGGTCATTTGTTTAAAGCGATACATTTAGTGAGTGGTCATTTGTTTAAAGCGAGACAATTAGTGAGTGGTCATTTGTTTAAAGCGATACATTTAGTGAGTGGTCATTTGTTAAAGCGATACATTTAGTGAGTGGTCATTTGTTTAAAGCGATACATTTAGTGAGTGGTCATTTGTTTAAAGCGATACATTTAGTGAGTGGTCATTTGTTTAAAGCGATACATTTAGTGAGTGGTCATTTGTTTAAAGCGATACATTTAGTGAGTGGTCATTTGTTTAAAGCACGTACATTTTAGTAGTGGTTCATTTGTTTACAAGCTATACATTTAGTGAGAGTGGTATTTGTTTAAAGCGAACAATTAGTGAGTGGTCATTTTTTAAAGCGATACATTAGTGATGGGTTAATCATTTGGTTTAAAGCGATACATTTAGTGAGTGGGTCTTTGTTAAAAAGCGCGACAATTAGTGAGTGGTCATTTGTTAAAGCGATACTTTAGTGAGTGGTCATTGTTTAAAAAGCGACCTGTTCGGAGTGGTCCTTTTGTTTAAAGCGAGACATTTAGTGAGTGGTCATTTGTTTAAAGCTATACATTAGTGAGTGGTCATTTGGTTTAAAGCGATACATTTCGTGAGTGTCGTTTGTTTAAAGCGATACAATTTAGGAGTGGTGTCATTTGTTTAAGAGCGATACATTTATTGAGTGTCTTTGTTTAAACGATACTTTATGTGGAGTGGTCATTTGTTTAAAGCGATTACATTTATTGAGTGTCATTTGTTTAAAAGAAGCGAGACAATAGTGGTGGTCAATTTTTTTTAAAGCGATCATTTAGGAGGGTCATGTGTTTAAAAAAGCGATACAATTATTGAGTGGTCTTTGTTAAAAGCGAGACTTTTAGTGATTGGTCATTTGTTAAAGCGATACATTTAGTGAGTGGTCATTTTTTAAAAAAAAGCGAATCATTTTAGTGAGTGTTCATTTGTTTAAAGCGATACATTTAGTGAGTGGTCATATTTGTTTAAAGCGATATACATTTAGTGAGTGGTCTTTGTTAATAAAAAGCGAGACATTTAGTGAGTGGTCCATTTGTTTAAAGCGAGACATTTTCGTGAGTGGTCATTTGTTTAAAGCGATACATTTTAGTGAGTGGGTTCTTTTGTTTAAATTAAAGCGATACATTTAGTGAGTGGTCTTTGTGTAATTGATACATTTAGTAGGGAGTGGTCATTTGTTTAAGCGATACATTTAGAGTTTAGTGGTCGCATTTGTTTAAAGCGATACATTTAGTGAGTGGTCATTTGTTTAAAGCGTACATTTAGTGGTGTCCATTTTTTAAAGTCGAGACAAATTAGTGAGTGTCATTGTTTAAAAAAAAGCGTACATTTTAGTGAGTGTCCATTGTTTAAAGCGATACATTTTGAGTGGTATTAGTTTAAAGCGAGACTGTAGTGCTGGTCATTTGTTTAAAGCGATACATTTAGTGAGTGGTCATTTGTTTAAAGCGATACATTTAGTGAGTGGTCATTTGTTTAAAATAAAAGCGCGCCATTTAAGTGGTCATTTGTTTAAAAAAGCGATACAATTAGTGAGTGGTTCATTTGTTTAAAAGCGATACATTTAGTGAGTGGTCATTTGTTTAAAAGCGATCTTAGTGAGTTGTTTCATTTGTTAAAAAAGCGATACATTATTGGAGTGGTCATTTTGTTTAAAGTGCGTACATTTATTGAGTGGTCATTTGTTTAAAGCGATTCATTTAGTGAGTGGTCATTTGTTTAAAGCGATACATTTAGTGAGTGGTCATTTGTTTAAAGCGAGACAATTAGTGAGTGGTCATTGTTTAAAGCGATACATTTAGTGAGTGGTCATTTGTTTAAAGCGAGACATTTGATGAGTGGTCATTTGTTTAAAGCGATACATTTAGTGATGGTCATTTTTGTTTAAGCGATATCATTAGTGAGTGGGTCCATTTGTTTAAAGCGATACATTTAGTGAGTGGTCATTTGTTAAAAGGGCGATACATTGTGGTGTCCTTTGTTTAAGCATACATTTAGTGAGTGGTCATTTGTTAAAGCGATACATTTAGTGGAGTGGTCATTTGTTTAAAACGTACTTTAGTGAGTGTCATCAGTTGTTTAACAAAGCGATCATTTAGTGAGTGGTCCATTTGTTAAGTCGTACCAAATTTAGTGAGTGGGTCATTTGTTTAAAAAGCGTACATTTAGTGAGTGGTCATTTGTTAAGCGATACATTGTGAGTGGGGGTCCTCTTGTTTAAATCAATACTTCAGTGAGTTGGTCATTTGTTTAAGCGATCATTTAGTGAGTGGTCATTTGTTTAAAGCGATACATTTAGTGAGTGTCATTTGTTAAACAAAGCGAACATTTAGTGAGTGTCTTTGTTTAAAGCGATACATTATGAGTGGTCCTTTGTTTCAATCATACATTATGAGGGGTCATTTGTTTAAAGCGATACATTTAATTTGATTGGTCATTTGTTTTAAAGCGATACATTTAGTGAGTGGTCTTTGTTTAAAGGCATACATTTTGTGAGTGGTCATTTGTTTAAAGCGACTTTAGTGAGTGGTCATTTGTTTAAAGCGATACTTAGTGAGTGGTCATTTGTTAAAAAGAGCGTACATTTAGTGAGTGGTCATTTGTTTAAAGCGTACATTTAGTGAGTGGTCCATTTGGTGTAAAAAAGCGATACATTTAGTGAGTGTCATTTGTTTTAAAGCGAATACATTTAGTAGTGGTTCATTTGTTTAAAGCATACATTCAGGTGATGGTCATTTGTTTTAAAGGCGATACATTTAGGGAGTGGTCTTTGGGTTTAAAGCGCTACATTTAGTGAGTGTCATTTGTTAAAAAAAGCGATACATTTAGTGAGTGGTCATTTGTTTAAAGCGATCCTTTAGTGAGGGTCATTGTTTAAAGCGAGACATTTTAGGTGATTGGGCATTTGTGGTTAAAGCGAGACATTTAGTGAGTGGTCATTGGTTTAAAAAGCGATACATTTAGTGAGTGGTCATTTGTTTAAAGCGATACATTTAGTGAGTGGTCATTTGTTTAAAGCGATACATTTAGTGAGTGGTCATTTGTTTAAAGCGATACATTTAGTGAGTGGTCATTTGTTTAAAGCGATACATTTAGTGAGTGGTCATTTGTTTAAAGCGATACATTTAGTGAGTGGTCATTTGTTTAAAGCGATCATTTATGAGTGTCATTTTGTTAAATCGTTCATTTAGTGAGTGGTCCATTTGTTTAAAAGCGATACCTTTAGTGAGTGGTTTTTGTTTAAAAAGCGGACCATTGTGATGGTCCATGTGTTTAAAAAGCGATACATTTAGTGAGTGGTCATTTGTTTAAAGCGATACACATTTAGTGAGTGGTCATTTGTTTAAAGAGCGATACATTTAGGAGTGGTCATTTGTTAAAGCGAGACATTTAGTGAGTGGTCATTTGTTAAGCGATACATTTAGTGAATTGGTCTTTGTTTTAAAGCGATACAATTTTAGTGAGTGGTCATTGTTTAAAGCGAGACATTTGTGAGTGGTCATTTGTTTAAAGCGATACATTTAGTGAGTGGTCATTTGTTTAAAGCGATACATTTAGTGAGTGGTTATTTGTTTAAAGCGATACATTTAGTGAGTGGTCATTTGTTTTCTTCTTTTTTTAGTGAAGGCAATACTTATAGTGGGTGGGGGTGATTGGTGTCATTGATATTCTAGAGGCCGCCCCTCACCCATCCACCCACCCACCCACCCACACCCCCCTTCACACGCCAAACACACGACAAAAAAGCAACCCTACTACCCCAACCCCCCCCCCCTCCCCCCCCCCCCACCCCCCCCACACACACACCCCCACAAACACCCACACACCCCCACTCCCCCCCCCCACCTATTGTCCCCCCACCCCCCCACCCCCCTCCACCTACCAGCTGCACCTCAAGTTCGATCACTCCAGATGGTGGGTCAAGCTCTGGGCATTCCTAACGACAGCCCCATCCATCACCAGGCCCACCTGAGTGGGACACTCGTTTGGCTCATCCCTCCTGCTTCTGCGCCCCCCCCCCCAACACACACCACACACTCTCACACAATACCCAACCCCCCAACCCACCCCTATCTCCACACACACACACCACCCTCTCCACCTACCCGTCTGCACGCGTCAAGTTTCAGATCCTCCCATATGGTGGTCAAGCCTCCTGGGCATCCTCACAGACAGTCCCTCCATCACCAGGCCAACCTGAGTTGGGCCCATCTTGCGGCTGATCCGGTTTAAAGAGGGGGCGAGGGCGGAGCTCAGCAGTGTGGCGTCTTTTTTTTCTCCTGACAGGGTGAGGTGGGTGGTGTGTGTGTGTTTATATGTGTGGTGGGGTGGTAGGGGGTATGGCAGGGGGGGGATCTTTCGGCTATCCAATCAAAGGGGGGCAAGGGCAGAGCTTGGCAGTGGGGCTTCTTCTCTTTCATCTCCTGTCAGGGTTAGGTGGGGTGGTGTGTGTGTGTGTTTATGTGCGGTGGGGGGGTAGGAGGGGTAGGCAGGGGGGGGATCTTGCGGCTGATCCGATTCAAAGAGGGGGCGGGGCGGAGCTCAGCAGTGGGGCGTCTTCTTTTTCATCTCCTGACAGGGTTAGGGGGGTGGGGTGGGGTGTGTGTGGGAGGGAGGGTATGTGTGTGTGTGTGTTTTCGGAGTGAGTTATAGTTGTTTGGCTGAGGGGTAGGGCCTGTGTGGGAGTGGGGGGGGGGGGGGGGGGGGGGGGGGGGGGGGGGGGGGGGGGGGGGGGGGGTGGGGGGGGTGGGGGGGGGTTGGGTGGTGGGTGGGTGGGGGGGTGTTTGGGGTGGGGGGGGGGGTGGGGGGTTGGTGGTGGGGGTGGGGGGGGTTTTTTTTGTGTATTTGTGTGTTGTTTGGTCTTTGTCCCATCTTTCGACTGATCGGATTCAAAGAGGGGGAGAGGGCGGAGCTTAGCAGTGGGGCTTCTTCGTTTTTATCTACTGACAGGTATATGTGCGGTGGGTGGGTGGGTGGGTGGGTGTTATAATTGTTTGGGTGGGAGGTAGGGCCTGTGTGGGGGAGAGGGGTGGGGGAGGGGGTTGGGGGGGATTGGGACCCATCTTTCGACTGATCAGATTCATAGAGGGGGCGAGGGCGGAGCTCAGCAGTGGGGCTTCTTCTTTTTCATCTACTGACAGTTCAAATGTGGGTGGGCGGGTGTTATAATTGTTTTGGGTGGGAGTGGCCTGTGTGGGAAAGAGGGGTGGGGTTGGGGGGGGGGGGGGGATTGGGACCCATCTTTTATCTGATCCGATTCAAAGAGGGGCCGAGGGCGGAGCTCAGCAGTGGGGCGTCTTCTTTTTCATCTCCTGTGGTATGTGTTTTATGTGCGGTGTGGAGGTTAGGGGTGGGGGGTTGGGGGGGGAGGGTGGGGGGGGGGGGGGAGGGGGGGGGGATCTTTGTCTGATCCGATTTTCAAAGACGGGGCGAGGGCGAGCTCAGGGGGGGGCAGTGGGCGTCTTCTTTTTCTCCGGACGGGTTAGGCTGGAGGGGGGTACATGGGATGAGGTGTTGGTGGGGGTGTGGAGGGTTGTGTGGAGGCAGGATGTGGTATAATTGTTTGGGTGAGGGGTAGGGCAGGGTGGGAGGGGGTTGGCTGGATTTGGGTTGGGGGGGTGGGGGTTGGTTGGTAGGGGAGGGGGGATTGGGCCCATCTTGCAAAACTGATACGATTCAAAGAGGGGGAGAGGGCGGGCTCAGCAAGGGGCTTCTTCTTTTTATCTCCTGACAGGTAGGCGGGGTGGGGTATTAGGTGGGTGGGGGTAGAGTGGGTCTGTGTGTGTGTGGTGTGTGTGTGTGTGTGATATGCGGTGGGGGGGTAGGGGGGGCATGGGGGGGGGGGGGGGGGGGGGGGGGGGCGGATTTTGCGTCTGATCCGATTCAGAGGGGGCAGGGAGGGCGGAGCTCACAGTGGGGCGTCTCTCTTTTATATACTGACAAGGTATATGTGGGTGGGTCGGCGGAGTGGGTCGGTGGGTTGGGGGTTATAATTGTTTGGGTGGGAGGTAGGGCCTGTGTGGGAGAGAGGGGTGGGGGTGGGGCGGTTGGGGGATTGGGGGGATTGGGACCCATCTTTTGTCTGATCCGATTCAAAGAGGGGGCGGATTAGGGCGGAGCTCAGCAGTGGGGCGTCTTCTTTTTTCTTGACAGGGTTAGGGGGGTGGGGGGGAGTTTGGGGGGGGGAGGGAGTAGGGGAGGAAGATGTGGAGAAGGGAGAGGGTTAGGGGGGGAGAAGAGAGGGCAGGGGCGGGGGGGTAGGGGGGGGGGGGGGGGGGGGATCTTCCGGCTGATCCGATTCAAAGAGGGGCCGAGGGTGGAGCTCAGCTGTGGGGCGTCTTCTTTTTCTCCTGACAGGGTTAGGCGCGTGTGGGGGGGGGCGGGAGTAGGGGAAGATGTGGGAGCAGGCAGGGGGGGAGAGAGGTAGGGGGGGTAGGGGGGGGTGAACCTTCCGGCTGATCCGATTCAAAGAGGGCCAAGGGTGGAGCTCAGCAGTGGGGCGTCTTCTTTTTATCCTGACAGTGTTAGGTGGGTGGTGTGTGAGTGTTTATGTGGGGGGGGGGTAGGAGGGGTAGGCAGTGGGGGGATCTGCGGCTGATCAGATATCAAAGAGGGGGGCGGGGGGCGGAGCTCAGCAGTGGGGCGTTTCTTTTCATCTCCCTGACAGGGTTAGGTGGGTGGCGGGGTGGGTGTGTGTGTGGGGAGGGAGGGATGTGGGTGTGTGGTGTGTTTTCGGAGTGAGTATAGTTGTTTGGCTGAGGGAAGGGCCTGGTGGGGTGTGTGTGTGTGCTGTGGGGGGGTGGGGGGCATCTTTCGCCTGATCGGATTCACAGAGGGGGGGCGAGGGGAGGAGATAGCCGTGGGGATTCTCGTTTTTATACTGAAGTATATGTGCGGTGGGTGGGTGGTGGCGTGGGTGGGTCGGTGGGTGTTTGGTGTTGAATTGTTTTGGGTGGGAGGTAGGGGCCTTGTGTGGGGGAGAGGGGTGGGGGGGGAGGGGGTTGGGGGGGATTGGGACCCCATCTTTCGACTGACAGATTCATCGAGGGGGCGAGGGAAGGGCAGAGTCGCAGTGGGGCTTCTTCTTTTCAGTACGAAAGGTATATGTGGGTGGCGTGGTGTGGGTGGGGCGGTGGGGTTATAAGTCTTGGGTGGGAGGTAGGGCCTTGTGTGGGAAAGAGGGGTGGGGCTTGGGGGGGTGGGGGGATTGGGACCAATCTTTCCGTCTGTTCTTGATCGATTCAAAGAGAGGACGAGGGCGGAGCTCGCAAGGGGCGTCTTCTTTTTTTCATCTCCGACAGGTATATGTGGCGGGGCCGGTGGGGGGGTGTGGGTCGGTGGGTTTATAAGTGTTTGGGGGAGGGTAGAGGTTGTGTGGAAAGAGAGGGGTGAGGGTTGGGGGAGGGGGTGGGGGGATGATTTGGGACCATCTTGTCTGATCCGATTCATTCAAAGAGGGGATGAGGGCGGAGCTCAGCAGTTGAGGCAGTTTTTTGTATCTACTTGTGTGTGTGATTATGTGCGGTGGGGGGGTAGGGAGGGGGGGGGGGATATAGTTCGGCTGAGTGATTCAAAGAGGGGCGAGGCGGAGCTCAGCGTTGGGGCGTCTCTTCTTTATCATCTCCTGGAGGGGTAGGTGGGGTTGGGGGGAGTGGGTGGGTGGGAGGGTATGTGTATGTATGTATGTGTGTGTGTGTATGTGTGTGTGTGTGTGTGTGTGTGTGTGTGGGCGGAGCGGGGGGGTCGGGGGGGGGGATCGGGGAGGGGGATAGGGGTGAGTTATAATGTTTGGATGAGGGTTAGGGGCCAGAGTGTGTATGTGCTGTGGGGGGGGGGGGGGGGGGGGGGGGCGGGGGGGGGGGGGGGGGGGCCATCTTTGCGCTGATCTGATCAAAGAGGGGCCGGAGGCGGAGCTCCGCAGTGGGGCGTCTTCTTTTTATCATGACAGGGTTAGGTGGAGGGGGGTACATTGGGGCTGGAGGGGGGGTGGGGGTGGGGGTGTGGTTTTGTGGAGGTGTGGAGGTGGGGGTGGGGGCTGTGGAGGGTTTGTGTGGAGGCAGGAGTGAGTAATAATTGTTTGGGTGAGGGGTATGGGGGTAGGGCCAGGGGGGAGGGTGGCTGGGTTGGGTTTGGGGGTTGGGGGGTGGTGTAGGGGAGGGGGGGATTGTGGCCTTTGCAACTGATCCGATTAAAGAGGGGGCGAGGCGGGGCTCAGCAATGGGGCTTCTTCTTTTATCTCTCCTGACAGGGTTTAGGGGGGTGGGGTTAGTTGGGGTGGGGTTAGATGTGTGTGATGTGTATGTGTGTGTGTGGGTGTGTGTGGTGTGTGTGTGGTGCATATGCGGTGGGGGGGGTGTAGGGGGGCAGAGGGGGGGGGGGTGGGGGGTCTTTTTTTGGATTTTGTGTATGATACGAGTCAGAAGGGGCCGAGGGCGGAGCTCAGCAGTGGGGCGTCCTTTTTTTATTTACTGACAGGTATAGTGGGTTGGGGGTCGGCGGGTGGGTCAGTGGGGGGGTCGGTGGGTGGCGTGGTGGTGGGTCGGTGGGTGTTATAAGTGTTTGGGTGGAGGTTAGGGACTGTATGGAAGAGAAGGGGTGAGGGTTGCGCGCGGGATTGGGGGGAGTGGGAACCCATCTTGCATCTCTGATACGATTCAAAGAGGTGGCGGGGCGAGGGGGGAGCTCAGAAGTCGTGGCGACTTCTTTTCATCTCATGTTGTGGTTGTTATGTGCCGGTGGGGGGGGTTGGGTAGGGGGGGTAGGGTGGTAGGGGGGTAGGGGGGGAGGGGGGGGGATCTTCCGTCGGATCACGATGCAAAGATGGGGCCGGGGTGGAGCTCAGCTGTGGAGGCGTTTCTTTTCTCAGACAGGGTAGGTGTGCGAGGGGGACGGGGGAGTTTGGGGGGGGGGGAGGGAAAGAGTGTGGAGACGGGGTAGGGGGGAAGAGATGGCAGGGGGGGGGGGCGGGGGGGGGGCATCTTCCTGCGACCGATTCAAAGAGGGGGTGTAGGCAGAGTCAGCAAGTGGGCCCCGCTTCTCCTTTTTTCTCCTGACAGGTTAGGTGGGGTGGGGGTTAGGTGGTATGTGGGGTTGGGGGTGAGGGTAGGGTGTATGTGGGTGTGGGGATGTAGGAGTATGTTGTAATTGTTTGGGTGAGGGGTAGGGCCAATCGGGAAGGGGTTGATGGGTTGGGTTGGGGTTGGAGGGGTGGGGGTTGGTAGGGGGGGGGGGAGGGAGGGGCTCTTTTGACTGAGGAGATCAAATAGGGGAGAGGGACGAGCTCCAGCATGGGCTTCTTCTTTTTCATCTCCATGACAGGGCTAGTGTGTGTGGGGTGTGGCTGTTTGTGGGGTGTGGGGGTGTGGGGGGGCTTCGGAGGGGGGTGGAGTGGTAAGGAGGGGGGGTAGGTTGGGTAGGAGGAGGGGGGGGGGGGGGGGGGGGGGGGGTAGAACACACCACAACCCCCATCACCTACAGCATCACCTACCGCCCCCACCCACCTCCTACTGACCCACCCACCACTACCCACCCACCCACCCACCCACCATATACTGCCCCCCACCCACACACTACTGCCCCCCACCACACCCACCCGCACGCCCCCCAACACCGACTGCCCCCCCCACCCCACCAACCACCACCCCCCACCTAGGCCCAACCCAGCCCACACAAACCAGCAACCACTCCATGCGACACTCAACAACAGGCGAGGAGCTGTCTGTGGTTGTTGTGGCCTCCCACTCAGAGCTTCTGACACACCAACACCACCCATCACCACCACCCCACCACCACCCACCCACCACCTAAACACCACCCAGCAACGCAAACAAACAACCACTCCATGGCACTCAACATCAGCGAGGAGCGTCTAGGAGGGTTGTGGCTCCCCACTCAAAGCTCTGCACCACCCCCACCACCATCACACCAACACCACCCACCACAACCACCCCGCCCCACACACCACATACCCCACCCAGCCACACAAACCAAGCAACCATTCCATGGCAATCACACCAGGAGAGGAGAGCGGCTGGGGAGATGTGGCGCCCACGCAAGCGCGGCACACACAACCAACAGCACCAACCACACAACCGCCCCCCCAGACAAACACGACCCACACACCCGACCCACACACCCTAACCCACCCCAGCACGCACACCAACAGCCAAATCACGGCCACTCACCATACATGCCGAGGAAGCTGTCTGGGGGGGTTGTGGCTCCCACTCAAAGCTTCTGCACCACCACCACCACCATCACCACCACCACCACCACCCACAGCCACCACACACCCAACTAACCCACACCAGACACGCAAAACAAACACACGACACTCCATGGCTCGCCATCACGATAGGAGCCAATCCTATCCTCCCAACCACCACCCTCCCCTCCGCACACACACACACCACACCCGCCCCACACCCAACTATCCCACTGCACCCCAGCCACACAAACTAACAGCCAATCCACGGCACTCACCGTCAGGCGAGGAAACAATTATTAAGTATAGGGCTCTGCACCACCACGCCCACCCCCAGCCCCAGCCCCCCCCACCACCACCAACACCCCCACCACCAACACATATCCAGCGGCCCTGAATCCTATCCTCTCAACCACCACCTTCCCCTCCACACACACACCCACACACACCACCGTACCCCAGCCACACAAACTAACAGCCAATCCACGGCACTCACCATCAGGCGCGGAAACAATGATTGAGTCTAGGGCTCTGCACCACCACCAACCACGCCCACACCCCCGGCCCCAGCCCCACCCCCACCACCACCAAAAACAACTTCCATATCTAGCAGTTCCATGAATCCTAACCTCTCAACCCCCCACCCTCCCCCCTCCACCCCCCACACCACACCACCAACCGTTACCCCAGCCCATGCCAAACTAGCAGCCGATCCACGGCCTCACCATCAGGCGCGGCGACAAGGGAAACAATGATTAAGTCTAGGGTCTGCACCACCACGCCATCCAACTCCCACCCCCACCCCCCACCCACCACCACCACCAACAACACATATCCAGCGGCCCTGAATCCTAACCTCTCAACCACCACCCTCCCCTCCACACCCACACCCACACCCACACCCACACCCACCACCGAACCCCAGCCATGCAAACTAGCAGCCAATCCACGGCACTCACCATTAGGCGAGGACTAAATTATTTAGTCTAGGGCTCAAGCACCACCAACCACCACCCCATCCACCACCAAAATCCAGCCACCACCCTTCCCTCTCCCCCAACCCCACCCCACCAACCCCAACACCCACCACCACCCATACCCCCACATGAACAGCATGCAACAAACAGCCCTCAACATTCCCACATCAGGAGGTTGAATTTTCATCAGCCTTACTCCTCTTTTTTTTTGGCTCTCCTCCCCTTTCCACCAAAACCACACCCCCACCACCCACCCCACACCACACACCAACCGCATTCCCAACCTTACATAGTTATTCCTATCATACGCATCTGTCAGTCTTTTTACGGTGTCTGTGTATTTTCTTCTCACTGCGCATGTGACAGTGCCGAGTGTTTCACACAACGGCCACACTCGGAGCGATGTGCACACACGCACACAAGAAGTAGTGCATAAAAAGTGACAACCTCACCAGCATCCACACACCACCACGCACCAACCACAGGAAGAGTGAAACCCAAGAGACCCAACCACCAAGCAGGGCACCAACAATCGACACCGACATCCCACTAGCCGCACCCCTAAGGTTCAAGACCCACCCACCCAAGACGAGATACCCCATTGATCCTGGTGTCACACAATTGAACACGGATGGGCCCCAAAAAATCCTTCCTTGTAGTAAAAAAAAAAGCAAAAAAAAACTCACCACCAGGCGTGGAGCTGTCTGGGGAGGTGTGGCTCACACTCAATCCTTATGCACCACCACCACCACCACCACCCACCAACACCACACACACACACACACACACACCTACCGCCCCCCACCCACACCAACACAGCCGCAACCAGCCAATCCACGGCACTCACCATCAGGCGAAAAACTGTCTGGGGGGAGTGCGGGCTCAGACTCGCTTAGGCATCACCACCCCAACCCACATGAACCACCACCACCTCCCCCCCCACCCACCATCACCCCCCACCCCCCTTCCCACCCACCCAACACCCACATGACCCCCACACATCTAACCCCAGGCACCACCACCACACACAAGATTTCCCGCACCCCCCCACCCCACTTCCCACCCACCACACACATGACCCCCCACCCACCTACCCCACCCACCGACATCACCCCCACCCCACTTCCCACCCCCCCAGCTACCACACCCACCCACATGACCCCCACCCACTAACCCCAACCACCCACAATCACCCACCCCACTTCCCACCCCCCCACCTACCACACCCACACCCTTCGAGTGCGAAAGAAAATCATCTTTGTAAAAAGAAAAAAACGGCAACACAGGCGAGAAGCTGTCAGGGGGGGTGCGGCTCCCACTCAAAGCTTCGGCATCACCACCACCACCACCACCACCAAATATCCAGCCCCCCCCCTCCCCTTTCCCCCCTCCACACAACCCACACAACCCGCCCCCCACCCACCCACCCCACCCCAGCCCAGCCGCAACAACCAATCCACAGCACTCACCATCAGGCGAGGAGCTGTCTGGGGGAGTGCGGCTCCCACTCAAAGCTTCGGCATGTCGTTCTGACTCATCCGCAGCCTGCGTGGATGCAGTGGGACAGCATGTCTTTCCATTTATTTGCTTTGCTTGGTTGGGGCAGTTGTTGGGGGATGGGGATGGGGATGCGGGATGGGGGGGAGGGGGATGGGGATGGGGAATGGGGATGGGATGGGGATGGGGATGGGGATGGGGATGGGGGGGGTAGGGGATGGGGATGGGGGGTAGGGAATGGGGATTAGGGATGGGGTCAGTTTGATAATCCGCAGACGCGTGATGAAGGCAGTGGGAAAGCAGGTGTTTCCATTCATTTGCTTGGCTTGGTTGGGGCAGTTGGTTGGGGATGGGGATGGGGATGGGGATGGGGATGGGGATGGGGATGGGGATGGGGATGGGGATGGGGGTTGGGAATGGGGATTATGGATGGGGTCTTTCTGACTCATCCGCAGACTGTGTGAATGCCGTGGGACAGCACGTGTTTCCATTTATTTGCTTTACTTGGGGCAGTTAGTCGGGCAGTTGGTTAGTTCAGTGTGTGACGTGGTAATGGTTGTGGAGGAGGGGGTGGGGGAGGGGTACAGTTGTGGGTTGAGGGTTGTGGGTCGTGGATTGTTGTGGGTTGTGGGCTGCGGGTTAACCATCCTCACCTCCATTGCCTTCTGAAGGGCTTCTAATCGCTCAGTTTCAGCTGGTGCTATTTTCTTTTTGTTATTAGTAGTGGTGTTGTTGGTGTTGTTGGTGTTGTTGGTGGTGCTGATGCTGATGCTGATGCTGGTGCTGGTGCTGGTATTGGTGTTAGTGCTGGTGCTTGTGTTGGTCCTGTCAAAAGCTATCATCACCTCCATGGCTTTCTGAAGAGCTTCAAGACGCTCGGTTTCTGCCGCCAGACCAGACAGCTGCGTCAGGTTGTTGATGATGACAGATAGGGCTGACTCGATGGTTGAGAATGCAAAGGACACTTGGGAGATGACGCCAAACTCTATCTCGCCCCGGAAGTACCTTCGTGATTGAGAGAGTGAGTGATTGAGTGAGAGTAGTGAGCAAGGGGAGGAGTAGTGAGGGAGAGGAAGGGAGGGAGGGAGGGAGGAGGGTAGGATGGTAGGTGAGGAGGGTAGGAGTGTGTGAGGGAATGGAGGGAGCAGGGGGAGGGATGGGGAGTGAGAGTAGTGAGAAGGGAGGAGGAGTGAGGAGGGGTCAGTGAGGGAGGGGGGAATGAGGGAGTGAGTGAAGTGAGTGAGGGAGGCGGAGTGCGGGCGGGGTGGGTGAGTGGGTGAGTGTGACGTGAGTGAGTGAGTGGGTGAATGAACGTGAGTGACGTGAGTGAGTTGAGTGAGTGAGTAGTGGTGCGTGGCGGTGGGTGGGTGGGTGGGTGAGTGAGTGAGTGCAGTGAGTGATGTGAGAGACGTGAGGTGCCGTGAGTGAGTGAGGTGAGGGAGGAGTGAGTGAGTGAGTGAGTGAGTGAGTGCGGGCGGCGGTGGGTGAGTGGGGGTGCCGTGGGGAGTGAGTGAGTGGGTGAGTGAGTAGAGTGAGGTGAGTGAGTGAGGTGAGTGAGGAAGTGAGAGTGAGTGAGTGAGTGAGTGAGTGAGTGAGTAGTGAAAGTTGTAAGTGACTGGAGTGAGTGAGGGGGTGAGGTGAGGAGGGAGTTAGTGGGATGGAGGGAGGAGGGAGGGAGGGAGGGATGGGAGGGAAGGGAGGGTGAGGGAGGGAGGGAGGGGAGGGGAAGGGAGGGAGGAGGGAGGGAGGGAGGGAGGGGGGATGCGGGCGGGAGGGCGAAGGGAGGGAGGGATGGGAGGGCGGGAGGGCGGGAGTGATGATGAAAAGTGTGAGGAAAGGGGAGGTAGTGAGGGAGGGAGTGAGTGAGAAACCTATGAGCACTTCACATAGGAGCAGTAAAGAGGAAGTCACCAGGATAGTCGTGTAGTTGTAGATGCTGGTGAAAACCATCGCCGCAATAGCAGTGCTAATGAAACAATACCAGTGCTAACTATGAAACGCATATAGGAGGCAGTTTTTCTATGAACACCCACCTAGGAGCAGTAAGGAGTGACGGCACAAGGATAGTCGCGTAGTTGTAGATGCTGGTCCAAAGGTCTGCGCATGGAAGAAGGAAGCAGGCAGGTTGGGTTGGGTGGTGGTGGTGGTGGTGGTGGTGGGGGCCGGTGGGGTAGCTGGAGGTTGGTTGGTTGTTGGTGGTTTTGGGGTCTGTGGTGGTTGTGGTGTTGTGTGAGGTTGGCTGTGGTGGCTGGTGGCCTTCGTGGGTTTGGTGGTGGCATGGTAGTGGTGGGGTGGTAGGGGTTTTGGTGGTGGTGGTGGTGTAGTGGTGGTGGTGGTTATGGTGGTGGTGCTAGTAGGCGATCGCTACCTGGGACCCCATGTTTTGCCAAATCCTCCTCTACCCTGGTACTCCAGCGCCCGGCCCCCCCACCCCCAACCCCAGGCCAGCCCTTCTGGGACAGATCACTACCTGGAGCCAAACCTTGAAAGACACCAAATCCCAGATCGCTACCAGAAGACCCCCTTTCTGAAACGGAAACAAGTCCTAGGCAGCGGAGAGTATGTACGTGTACGCATGTTACAGTCCAGGGGCAGGCCGAATAGGCTAAAGGGGACTTGCCCAACCGTGATAGGAAGGGCACGAAAAGGGCTTACCATGAAAAATAACTGATGAACTGAACCCCAGACAATCGTTTTACCGACGGGGGCCCTGAGTTCGTGCTACAGTGATCATATAATTCTACGATATAATTAAATCATCCGGTATAATCAGGGATCGGCAATATGATATCATATGATATCATATGATATCATATGATATCATGTCCTCATATGATATCATATGATATCATATGATGCCGGCGGTCTGACTAGGTAACTTTGGCCTGGGGCACCATATCATATGATATTAAATCATATAATTTGTGTATGATATCATATGATATCATACTCGTCTTTGGTCAACATTACGCGATTTGCCGTTCCCGAAGTATAATTACATCATCCAGTATGGCTCAAGAATAATGCAACTAAGTATCCCCTCATACATCCTACCTGCACGCATGCCGGCACACAATACACTGTACTTGGGGTACGGCACACAATACACTGTACTTGGGGTACTGTACTTGGAGTACGGCACACAATACACTGTACTTGGGGTACTGTATACACAATACACTGTACTTACTGCACACAATACACTGTACTTGGGGTACTGTATACACAATACACTGTACTTACTGCACACAATACACTGTACTTGGGGTACTGTATACACAATACACTGTACTTGGGGTACTGTATACACAATACACTGTACTTACTGCACACAATACACTGTACTTGGGGTACTGTATACACAATAACACTGGACTTACGACACAATACACTGTACTTGGGGTTACGTATACACATACCACTGACATACTGCACCACATACACTGTCCTGGGGGGTACTGTATACACAATTACACTGGACTTTGGCGGTACTGTATAACAATACACTGGACTTACTGCACAAACAATACACTGTTCTGGGGTACGGTATCACAGATACACTGTAAGTGGGTAGTATACACAATACACTGTACTTACTTGCAACCCAATACTGTACTTGGGGGGGAATGAGTACACACAATACACTTGTACCTTACTGCACACCATACACTGGTACTTGGGTCGTATAACACAATACCACTGTACTTATGCCACAAAATTCCACTTGTACTTGGGGTACTGCGAGGTAATGCTATACCAAATCACGGTACTTGGGGTACTGTATACACAATACACTGTACTTGGGGTGCTGTATACACAATACACTGTACTTGGGGTACTGTATACACAATACACTGTACTTGGGGTACTGTATACACAATACACTGTACTTGGGGTACTGTATACACAATACACTGTACTTGGGGTACTGTATACACAATACACTGTACTTGGGGTACTGCACACAATACACTGTACTTGGGGTACTGTATACACAATACACTGTACTTACTGCACACAATACACTGTACTTGGGGTACTGTACTTGGAGTACGGCACACAATACACTGTACTTGGGGTACTGCACACAATACACTGGACTTGGGGGTACTGACTCACCTACCTGTACTTGGGGGTACTTAAGTGGTACTGTATACACAAGACACTGTACTTACGGGCACACAATACACTGTTTCTGTTACTTGAGGGTATGTCTGTATACACAATGTAACTGTTGTACTTATGCTGCCACACAATAGATCACACTCGATACTTTGTGGCCGTGACTAGTACATTATGGAGGTGAAGGCCAATGACAATCTACAACTGTACTTGGTGGGGATTACTGTACTGAGGTTTGGCCCCCCATACCATTGCTCTGAGCAGTGCTACAGTGATCATTGAGAGTGTTGCCTATTGAAACAGCAGGTGGCAGCGGATTGAAGCCCGTTAGTTATGAAATGAACGAAATGAGTTAGTTATGAACATGTCAGGCTTCGCACTTCGGGGGGGGGGGGGGGGGGGGGGGCCGGGTTGGACGCACCCAACCGACAACAGGGTGTATCTGGGGGCTCCCCCCCCCCCCAGGGCAGGAGGGGGGGCTCCGCCCCAAAAAACTGTTGGCCTGGTATTCACGCCTCTTCCCAGAGTAGATCGCCAGAAACTATTTTTCATTTTCTATTTGTATTTGATAACAATGCCATAGCAGCACCCACCATCAATAGCATTCCAACACACTTTGTCCACATTCACGTTGACCAACTGTTGCAGTCTGTTGCCCCCTGCTCTGGCCTTATTTTATTTGTATTACAAAAAAGGCCCAAGTAGCACCCACCATAAATTGCATTCCAGCACATTCTGTCCACAGTGACGTTGACCAACAGTTGCAGTCTGTTGCACACCGTCTGTTGCCCCCTGCTCTGGCCTTATTTTATTTGTATTACACATTTTTTTTCTCTTTTTTTTTTTTATTAAAAAAAGGCCAGAGTAGCACCCACCAATAATTGCATTAAAAAAAATGCATTCCAGCACACTCTGTCCACAGTCACGTTACAAAGCTACACACCTTTTTCGTTTTGTTTACACAAAAAGACCCACCATAGATTGCATTCTAGAGCACTGTCCACGGTCACGTGGACCTACAGTCGCAGTCTGTTGCCAATGACCTGGCGTTCCTGTCTCTCTCCACGAGTACAATGCTATACACATTTTTTGTTTAACGGCCAGAGTAGCACTCACCATAGATTGCATTCCAGCGCACTCTGCCCACAGTCATCTTAACCACCTGTTGCCCACGACCACCCACAACTTGGTCTTCCCATCTCTTCCCAGAGTAGATTACCAGAAACTTTTTCTTTCTTTTAATGCCAGATCAGCACCCACCATGAATTGCATTCCAGCGCACTCTGTCCACAGTAACATAGACGACTTGTTGCAGTCTGCTGCCCACAACCTGGCGCTCCTGCCTCTCCCCAAAGTACAACGCAACAAACCTTTTTTTGTTTAAAAGTGAAAAAAAAGGAAAGTGCTCGCCATAAATTGCATTTCAGCGCACTCTTTGTCCACAATCACGTTCTTCGTTTACAAAGCTATACGCCCTTTTCATTTTTTTTTTTAATGCCAGAGTAGCACCCACCATAGATTGCATTTCAGCGCACTCTGCCCACAGTCACGTTGACGACCTGCGGCAGTCTGCTGCGCACGACCTGGCGCTCCTGCCTCTCCCCCAAGTACAACACTATAAACATGTTTTCGTTTAAAAAAACAAAAAAGCAAAAAGCACTCATTATAAATTCCAACGCACTCTTTGTCCACAATCACGTTCCAAAGCTATACGCCTTTTTCATGTTTTGTTTTAATGCCAGAGCAGCACCCACCATAGATTGCATTCCAACACACCCTGTCCACAGTATCGTTGACGACCTGTTGCAGTCTGCTGCCCACAACCTGGCGCTCCTGCCTCTCCCCCAAGTACACCGCTATAAACCATATTCTATACCAACTTGGTTTTAGCCACTCTGTCCACAGTATCGTTGACGACCTGTTGCAGTCTGCTGCCCACAACCTGGCGCTCCTGCCTCTCCCCCAAGTACACCGCTATAAACCCTATTTCTATACAAAATTGGTTTTCAGCGCACTCTGTCCACAGTAACGTTGCCGACCTGTTGCAGTCTGTTGCCAACGTCCTGGCGTTCCTGCCTCCCCCCCAAGTTCAACGCTAAAAACCCTATTTATATACAAAATTGGTTTTCAGCGCACTCTGTCCACAGTAACGTTGACGACCTGTTGCAGTCTGCTGCCCACAACCTGGCGCTCCTGCCTCTCCCCCAAGTTCAACGCTATAAACCCTATTTCTATACAAAATTGGTTTTCAGCGCACTCTGTCCACAGTGACGTTGACGACCTGTTGCAGTCTGTTGCCAACGTCCTGGCGTTCCTGCCTCTCCCCCAAGTTCAACGCTATAAACCCTATTTCTATACAAAATTGGTTTTTAAGAGAAATATGTACACAGAGTGACGTGAGAATGTTGCAGTTGGAACCAACGTCTAAGGAGTTCATTGAATATCTCACTCCCAAGTTAAAAGCTATAAACAATATCTATAAAAAAATTGGTTTTCAGAGAACTCTTTGTCAACAGTGAAGTTTGACGACCTGTTGCAGGTTATGTTTGACAACCGTCCTGGCGTTCTGCATCTCCCCAAGTTCAACGCATATAAACCTCATTTCCTACAAAATTGTTAAGAGCATCTGGCCACAGTGACGGTTGAGGACCTCGTTGCGTCTGTTGCAAACGTCCTGGCGTTTACTGCCTTCACCCAAGTTCCAAAGCTAATAAACAACTATTTAATATAACAAAATTGGTTTTCAGCGCACGATGGACACAGTGTAAGTGGACGACACTGTTGACAGTCTGTTGCCACCGTCATGAGGCGCTTCTGCCTATTCCCAAAAGTTCAACGCTTTAAACCCTCTCTCTATACAAAATTGGGTTTTCAGCGGCACTCTGTCCCAGTAACATTTGACGACCCGTTGCCGGTATGTTGTTGCCAACGTCTGGATTTCCTGCTCTCCCAAGTTCAACGTTATAAACCCCTATCTATACAATGGTTTCAGCGCACTTCTGCCCCACCAAAGTATAAGTTGAAGGCCTGTTGCAGTCGTTGCCAAACGATGGCGTCCTGCCTCTCCTCCAAGTTAAACGCTATAAACCCTATTATACCAAAATTGGTTTCAGCGACTCTGGTCCACAGTGACGTGAACGGACCTGGTGCAGATGTGACAACGTCCTGGCAGTTCCTTGCACTAACCTCAAGTTCAACGCTTATAAACCCTATTTTACAAATTGGTTTCAGCGCCCACTTGTCACGTTGCGTTGACGACCGTGCAGCTGTGCCAACGTCATGGCGTTTGCCCTATCCCCCAAGTAAACGCTCTTAAACCCTATTTCTATACAAAAGGTTTAAGCGCACTCGTCCACAGGTGACGTTGCTACCTGTTGCAGTCTGTTGCCAAAGTACACTGGAGTTCCTGCCTCTCACCCCTAAGTACAAACGTTTAAACCTATTTCTATACAAAAATAAATTTAAGAGTAAATAAGTAAACAGTGCCGTTGCGATGTGACAGTTGTGCCAAATCCCTGGAGTTCACTGCCTCTCCCCCCAAGTACACGCTATAAAACCATATTTCGATACAAAATTAAATTTCAGAGCAACTCTGTCCAGTGACGTTGACGAAATGTTGCAGTCTGGTGCAACGTACTGGCGTCCGCCTTCCCCCAAGTCAACGATATAACCCTATTTCTATACAAAATAGGTTTTCAGCGCACTCGGTCAACAGGAGTGACGTTGGACGACCGTTGCAGTCTGTTGACAAACGTCCTGGCGTCTGACTCTCCCCCAAGTTCAAGATATAAACCTATCTATACAAAATTGGTTTTCAGCGCACTCTATCCCAGTGACGTGACGACTGTTGCAGTCTGTTGACAAGTCCTGGCCGTTCATGCTATCCTCCCCAAGTCAACGCTATAAACCCTTGTTCTACTACAAAATGGTTTTCAGAGACTCTGTCACACAGAGTGACGTTGACGACTGTGCAGTCTGTTGCCAACGTCCTGGCGTTCCTGCCTCTCCCCCAAGTTCAACGCTATAAACCCTATTTCTATACAAAATTGGTTTTCAGCGCACTCTGTCCACAGTGACGTTGACGACCTGTTGCAGTCTGTTGCCAACGTCCTGGCGTTCCTGCCTCTCCCCCAAGTTCAACGCTATAAACCCTATTTCTATACAAAATTGGTTTTCAGCGCACTCTGTCCACAGTTGCCGTTGACGACTGTTTGCAGTATGTTGCAAACGTCCTGGCGTTATGCCTCTCCCCACAAGTTCAAAGCTATAAACCCTATTTTCTATAACAAAAATTGGTTTTCGAGCATCTGTCCACAGTGACGTTGACGACCTGTTGCAGTCTGTGCAACGTCATGGATCCTGCTTCCCTTAAGTCACCTAGAAACCTATCTAGACAAAAATTGGTTTTCAGCGCACTCTGTCCACAGTGACGTTGACGACCTGTTGCAGTCTGTTGCCAACGTACCTGGCGTTCCTGCCTCTCCCCCAAGTTCAACGCTATAAACCCTATTTCTATACAAAATTGGTTTCAGCGCACTATTCCCACAGTGACGTTGGAGAATGTGACAGTCTGTTTGCACGTCCTGGAGTTCCTGCCTCTCCTCCAAGTGTCAACGTATAACCCTACTTCTATACAAAATTGGTTTTCAGCGCACTCTGTCCACAGTGGAAGGTGAAGAACCTGTTGCGTCTGTTTGCCAACGTCTGGCGTTCCTGCTCTCCCCAGTCACGAACTATAAACCCTATTTCTATACAAAATTGGTTTCAGCGCACTCTGTCCACAGTGACGTTGACGACCTGTTGCAGTCTGTTGACAACGTCCTGGCGTTCCTGCCTCTCCCCCAAGTTCAACGCTATAAACCCTATTTCGATAAAAAGTGGGTTCAGCGACTCTGTCCACCGTGAAGTTGACGACCTGTTGCAGTCTGTTGCCAACGTCCTGGCGTTCCTGCCTCTCCCCCAAGTTCAACGCTATAAACCCTATTTCTATACAAAATTGGTTTTCAGCGCACTCTGTCCACAGTGACGTTGACGACCTGTTGCAGTCTGTTGCCAAAGTCCCTGCCCCTGGCGGTCCTGCCTCTCACCAAGAGTTCACGCGATTAACAACCTATTATATACAAAATTGGTTTTCAGCGCATCGTCACCACCGTGACGTGACGACCTGGGTTGCAGTCTGTTGCCAACGTCCATGGCGTTCCTCCTCTCCCCAGTTCAACGCTATAAAACCCTATTCTATACAAACTGGTTTCAGCGCACTATGTCCACAAGGGACGTTGACGACCTGTGCAGTTGTTGCCAACGTCATGGCGTCCTGCTCTCCTCCAAGTTAACGCTATTAAAACCATATTCTATAAAAAATTGGTTTTTCAGCCGCCACTCTGACCACAGTGACGTTGACGACCCTGTTTGCGTCTGTGCCAACGTCCTGTGAGTTCTGCGCTCCCCAAGTACACCGCTATAAACCCTATTTCTATACAAAATTGGTTTTCAGCGCACTCTGTCCACAGTGACGTTGGCCACCTGCTGCAGACTGTTGCACACAACCTGGCGTTCCTGCCTCTCCCCCAAGTACACCGCTATAAACCCTATTTCTATACAAAATTGGTTTTCAGCGCACTCTGTCCACAGTGACGTTGACGACCTGTTGCAGTCTGTTGCCAACGTCCTGGCGTTCCTGCCTCTCCTCCAAGTTCAACGCTATAAACCCTATTTCTATACAAAATTGGTTTTCAGCGCACTCTGTCCACAGTGACGTTGACGACCTGTTGCAGTCTGTTGCCAACGTCCTGGCGTTCCTGCCTCTCCTCCAAGTTCCACGCTATTATAACCCGATTATCATACAAAAATTGGGTTTCAGCGCCATATGTCCTAGTTGCAAGCGAGTGACGTTGGACGACCTGTTGCGTATGTTGCCAACGGTCATGGCGTTCCTGCCTCTCCCCCAACCCAGCTACCACCGCTACCTAAACCCTATTTCTATAAAAATATTGGTTCAGAAGCGCACTCGCCACGAGTGACCGTTTGGCAACTGCTGACCACGGGACTGTGCACACAACCTACGAGTTTCCTGGGCCTCTTCCTCCCCAGTAAACCACGAATAAACCTAGCGCGATACAAAAATTGGATGTCACGCGCACTAGTCCCAAGTGGAGTTGGCTACCGCGCCGGACTGTTGCAACACAACTCGGCTGTTCCTGCCTCTCCCCCAGACCCCGCTATAAACCCTAGTCTATACAAAATTGGTTTTCGCGCCATCTGTCCACAGTCGGACGTTGGCCACCTGAGTAGAGAACACCAGAAACCTTTTTCGTTTGTTTTATTTGTGTTAAAAAAAAGGCAGAGCAGCACACACCATAACTTGCATTCCAACGCACTCTGTCCACAGTCACGTTGCAAAGCTATACACCTTTTTCGTTTTTCATAAAAAAAGCACCCACCATAAATTGCATTCCAGCGCACTCTGTCCACAGTAACGTTGACGACCTGTTGTAGTCTGTTGCCCACGACCTGGCGTTCCTGCCTCTCTCCCGAGTAGAACGCTATGGACTCGGCAAACTCTCGCACACGAACCATGCTGAAGCGGAGGTCGCCCTCACAGGATAGGATTTTGTAGTACAGCTTGGTTAGAACCTGATTTTGTAGTACAGCTTGGTTAGAAGCTAACCTTAGTTTGTTCGTTTGTTAGTCTTTTACTTTGTTAGTTTGTAACAATATATACAGGCTTGTAGTACAGCTTATTCAGCACCTGCATGGTCAGTACATTTGTCACAATCTGTACAGTCGTGTAGCACAGCTTGGTCAGCAACTGCGTGGGCAGTCAGTTTGTCACTATCTATACAGTCTTGTAGTGCAGCTTGGTCAGCAACTGCATGGTTATTGTAGGGCCCAGGGTACTTCCATTGACCAAATTGGCCAGCGCTTGAGCACACTTGAAAAAAAAACTGCGCATTGTAGTGCAAAAACGCAAAAAATGCTTGCTGCACCCACAGAGGATTGAAAAAACTGCGCGAAATGCTCAGTGGGGCTCAAAAAGCATGCGCGAAATCGCGCTGCCGCGCGCGCTTACTAGTACCCTGGTAGGGCCAAGCTGAGGCGGAGGTCGCCCTCACAGGATAGTATTTTGTAGTACAGCTTGGTCAGCACCTGTTTGTTAGTTTGTTAGTTTGTTAGTTTGTAAGTTCGCTAGTTTGTTAGTTTGTCACTATCTATACAGTCTTGTAGTACAGCTTGGTCAGCACCTGCATGGTTATTGTAGGGCCATGCTGAGGCAGAGGTCGCCCTCACAGGATAGGATTGTGAAGTACAGCTTGGTCAGCACCTGTTTATTGGTTTGTTAGTTTGTTAGTTTGTTAATTTGTAAGTTTATTAGTTTCTTAGTTTGTAAGTTTGTTAGTTCGTTTGTTAGTTCGTGAGTTTTTGTTTGTTGGTTTGTTAGTTTGTTAGTTTGTCACTATATTTACAGTCTTGTAGGGCAGCTTGGTCAGCACCTGCTCATTGGTTTGTTAGTTTGTTAGTTTGTCCCTATCTATACAGTCTTGTAGTGCAGCTTGATCAGCACCTGCATGGTTATTTAGTCAGTCACTATTTGTACAGTCTGGTCCTGGTCCTGGTCAGCATAAATATGGTTATAGCAGTACAGCAGTATAGCAGTACAGCTTGGGTATCACTTGCAGGTTTATTCAAGCAGTATGTGCCGCTGTGTCAAAAACCTTTCAACGAAACAGTGAATCCGAATGCTAATTTAAAAAACGGAATTGAGTTGAGAACTAAGAATCGCATGCTTTAGATTTGTAAATCATAATCGTAGAATGAAATTATCACAGTAGCACAAACTCAGGGCACCCGTCGATAAAATGATAGTTTGGGATTCAGGTAATGATAACGCCTGGTGGGGCGTGGTGTTCAGGGAACCCGTCGTACGCGGGTAGAGAGCGGTCTTCTACCTCAACTGGACAAGCTACCATCGCGGTTGACAACGACCTGCAACGCTAAGAGCGACCGGAAGGGGAATCGAACCCCCGACACTTCGTCCTCAGAGTGATTCGGTCTACCACAAGGCCAATGTATATCACTGAAAGGGGCTCGCTGTGTCAACAGTACCAACTAGGTGACAGACCCTTTTGTATATCGCTGAAAGGGTCTGTCACCTAGTTGGTACTGTTGACACAGCGAGCCCCTTTCAGCGAATCAATTGGTCTAGTGGTATACCAAATCGCTTTGAGGATGGAGGGTCGGGGGTTCGATTCCCCCTACGGTCGCCCTCAGCGTTGCAGGTCGTTGTCAACTGCGATGGTAGCTTGTCCAGTTGAGGTAGAAGACCGCTCTCTACCCGCGTACAACGGGTTCCCTTAATACCACGCCCCACCAGGCGATATCATTACCTATGCCGCTGTGTCAACAGAACCAACTAGGGCGAATACAGAATCATGAAGACCACCAGGTTTAACGAAGAAGCAGCAAAGAGAGAGTATAAAATGGGTTGGACGACGAACTTGGATTTGGGTCTTTCTACAGATGGCACGGTTCATAACCCTGGACACTAACCCCTGAAGCCGCAAACCCCATATACCCCAAAATATTGAAATATTGGCCGTACCTTGCCAAAGACTGCTGTTGTGACGACAGTGCCAACTAGAGCATACACGATCATGAAGACCACCAGGTTGGACGAAACGCTCCACAGCACGCCTGTGTGTGTGTGGGGTGTGGGGTGTGGGGTGTGGGGTGTGGGGTGGGGGGGGGGGGGGGGGGGGGTCAGTGAGGGGCAGTGACCTAACCAAAGAGACACAAATCTAACACGAATTGAGTCAAGTACCAGACAAACACAAAGACCACCAGGTTGGACACAAGTTTTATGCAGCGTCGCCTGCGACGCTGAAAAATGGCGGAGAGTGATCGCGACGGAGCGACAGGTGGCAACGGGTGGGTTAGTTACGGGACCGTTGGCTGACGTGTCAGGCTTCATCGCGGTCAGATGGATGGATGCTGGATGGTCGCTGGTCGGTCGGTCGAACGGACAAATGGGTAACACTAAGGGCTCCGGCAAAAACGCTCCACAGTACGCCTGTGTTGTGGTTGTAGGGGGTTGGGGTGTGATGAGGTGTTACAGGGTCAGGGAGGGGCAGAGATCTTAATTAGAGACTTAAATCAACACAAATGTAACACAAATGGAGTCAAGTATCAGACGATGATGAAGACGACCAGTTTGGACAAGACGCTCCACAGCACGCCTGTGATGAGGTGTTGGGGGTTGGGGTGTGATGAGGTGTTGGGGGGTCAGGGTGTGATGAGGTGTTAGGGGGTCAGGGAGGGGCAGAGACCAAACCAAAGAGACACAAATCTAACAAAATAATGCCAGCCTGGAGGCATGGAGCTAGAGTGCAGCATGTCATGAATTAGTGCCTTGACCTGGGGCATCTCCTCCTGCAAGGGGGTCAGGGAGGGGCAGAGACCAAAGAGACACAAATCTAACGAAATAATGTCACATCCAGCAGAATCATGAACAACACCAGGTTGGAGGAAACGCTCCACAGCACGCCTGTGGGGGGTAAGAGAGGGAACACACACACACACACGTACACACGCGCACACACACAAGTACACACACAGACAAACACACATACACGTACACACGTGCACACACACAAGCACACACACAGACAAACACACATACACCTACACACACGCGTACACACACAAGTACACACACAGACAAACACAGACACGTACACACACGCGTACACACACAAATACACACAGACAAACACACATACATGTACGCACACAGGTAAACTGCCCACCTGCAAACGCAATGCAGTCCAGGATTTTCTTGACAAGCGATAAAGTGATCAACACAGAGGAGCGTGTGAATGCTGCAACATCATCACAGATGTGCTGATCCGGGTTTGTTAGGTTTTTTGTGTGTGTCAGCCATCAGCCCACCAAGCAGCACAAAACCTTACTGTCTACCCCTGGACTGTACAAACACACACACATACACACACATACACACGTATACACACACACGTACACACACACACATACACACACATACACACGTATACACACACACATACACACACATACACACGTATACACACACATACACACACGAACAAAATGTGCTGATCTGGGTTTGTCAGTTTTTATTTATTGTCAGCCATCAGCCCACCAAACAGCACAAAGCCTTACTGTCTACCCCTGGAATGTACAAGCACACACACACATACACACACACACACGTATACACACACATACACACACGAACAAAATGTGCTGATCCGGATTTGTCAGTTTTTGTTTATTGTCAGCCATCAGCCCACCGAGCAGCACAAAGCCTTACTGTCTACCCCTGGACTGTACAAGCACGCGCTTTTGCGTGCTGGCGCGATGCCTTTTTGAGCCCCACTGCGCGTTTCGCGCAGTTTTTTGCAACCCCCTGTGGGCGCAGCAAGCAATTTTGCGTTTTTTGCACTACAAAGTGCAGTTTTATTTTTCAAGTGCGCTAAAGCGCTGGCCAATTTGGTCAATGGAAGGGCCCTGCTGTCTACCCCTGGACTGTACAAGCACACACACACACATACACACACACGCATACACTCACAGACAAGCTCGATGCAGTTCACAATGTACACACACACACACACGCATACCCACACAGACAAGCTCGATGCAGTTCACACACACGCACACACACACACACACAAACGTACACGCACACAGGTAAACTGCCCACCTGCAAACGCGATACAGTTCAGGAGTTTCTTGACAAGCGATAAAGTGATCAACACAGAGGAGCGTGTGAATGCTGCAACATCATCACAGATGCGCTGATCAGGGTTGTCGATCATCAGCCCGTCTCCATCATCCCCTTGTTGGCGCAGATGGAAATAAGCCCTGTATTGGGATTGGAGGGTGTGGCTGGTGGGGGTGATGGGGTTGGTGGTGGGGGGGATGGGGTTGGTGGGTGGGGGGGTCAATCATCAGCCCACCTCCATCATCCCCTTGTTGGCGCAGATGGAAATAAGCCCTGTATTGGGATTGGAGGGTGTGGCTGGTGGGGGTGATGGGGTTGGTGGTGGGGGGGATGGGGTTGGTGGGTGGGGGGTGTCAATCATCAGCCCACCTCCATCATCCCCTTGTTGGCGCAGATGGAAATAAGCCCTGTATTGGGTTTGGAGGGTGTGGCTGGTGGGGGTGATGGGGTTGGTGGGGGGGGGGATGGGGTTGGTGGGGGGGGGGGGGGTCAATCATCAGCCCACCTCCATCATCCCCTTGTTGGCGCAGATGGAAATAAGCCCTGTATTGGGATTGGAGGGTGTGGCTGGTGGGGGTGATGGGGGGTGGTGGTGGGGGGGATGGGGTTGGTGGGTGGGGGGTTGTCAATCATCAGCCCACCTCCATCATCCCCTTGTTGGCGCAGATGGAAGTAAGCCCTGTATTGGGTTTGGAGGGTGTGGCTGGTGGGGGTGATGGGGTTGGTGGTGGGGGGGATGGGGTTGGTGGGTGGGGGGTGTCAATCATCAGCCCACGTCCATCATCCCCTTGTTGGCGCAGATGGAAATAAGCCCTGTATTGGGTTTGGAGGGTGTGGCTGGTGGGGGTGGGGGGTGGGTCTGATGGGGTTGGTGGGTGGGGGTGATGGGGTTGGTGGGTGGGGGTGATGGTGGGGGGGGGTGGGGTTGGTGGGTGGGGGGGGATGGGGTTGGTGGGGGGTGGGGGGGTTGGTGGGGTGGGGGGGATGGGGTTGGTGGGTCAGGGTTGTCCATCATCATCCCACCTCCACCATCCCCTTGTTGGCGCAGATGGAAATAAGCCCTGCGTTGGGATTGGAGGGTGTGGCTGGTGGGTGGGGGCGATGGGGTTAGTGGGTCAGGGCTGTTGATCATCAGCCGGATGACAGGTCACCACCACCAAACACACACACCAAACCCCACCCACCTGTTGCCCCCCCTCCCCCCCCCCCCCCCCCCCCTCCTCCCCCCCCCAACAAACACACCAACCCCCACCCACCTATTATCACCCCACCCCACCCCCACACACACCCCACCTTCCCCCCCACCACCACCCACCCACCCATACCCACCGCACCACACACACCACCTCACACACACCGCCTCACACACACCAGGACCATCCCCGCCACCCCCCCCACACACACCACAACCACCACCACCACACCACACACACACAACCAAACCCCTCCCGCCTGTTGTCAACCCCCCCACCCCACACACACACCACACCACACCCAAACACCCCCACCCCACCCCACCCCACACCACACCACACCCAAACACCCCACCACCACCACCACCACCACACACACAAACCAAACCCCACCCACCAGTTATCAACCACCCCAAACCCACCCACCCATCCCCCCCCCCCCCCCCCCCCCCCCATCCCCCCCCCCACACACCCCCCCCCCACCCCCCACACACCCACCTGTTGTCAAAGTAGGCTGCCAAGAAGTAGCGAGTCATGTAAGCTCTCCATGCCAGTACCAGCCTGTCCTCTACCCAGCTGTTGAAACTGAACAGCGGGGCTGCAACAGCAATAATGAGGACGAAGTCCCAAACAGCCTTGTAGAAGCCAGGCACGTCCTTAGATGACATGGCAGTAGAGAAGTTTCTGGAAGATATGGGTGGGAAGGGGAAACCGGTGTGAGGGGAGACTGGTGGGCATGACAAGTGGTTTTAAGCTGGGCACTTCCTTAAATGACATGGCAGTGGAGAAGTTTCTGCATATCATGGGTGGGAAGGGGAGACAGGTGGGCGGGACAGGTGGGCGGGGCAGGTGTGCATGACAGGTGTGCATGAAAGGTGAGCGGGGCAGGTGTGCATGGCAGGTGTGCATGACAGGTGGGCGGGGCAGGTGTGCATGACAGGTGTGCATGACAGGTGGGCGGGAGAGGTGTGCATGACAGGTGTGCATGACAGGTGGGCGGGGCAGGTGTGCATAAAAGGTGTGCATGAAAGGTGGGCGGGGCAGGTGTGCATGACAGGTGTGCATGACAGGTGGGCGGAGCAGGTGTGCATGACAGGTGGGCATGATAGGTGAGCAGGGCAGGTGGGCATGACAGGTGGGCATGACAGGTGGGCGGGGCAGGTGTGCATGAGAGGTGGGGTAGAAGCCAGACACGTCCTTATATGACATGGCAGTAGATAATTTTCTGCACATCATGGGTGGGAAGGGGATACAGGTGGGAAGGGGAGGAAGGTGGGAAGGGGAGACAGGTGGGAAGGGGAGACAGGTGGGAAGGGGAGACAGGTGGGAAGGGGAGACAGGTGGGGAGGGGAGACAGGTGGGAAGGGGAGACAGGTGGGAAGGGGAGACAGGTGGGAAGGGGAGACAGGTGGATGGGAGCAGGTTGGGAGCCAGGTGTGGAGGTAGACAGGTGGGAAGGGGGACAGTGGGGAGGGAGACAGGTGGGAAGGGGAGACAGGTGGGGAGGGAAGACAGATGGGAAGGGGAGACAGGTTGGGGATGGGAAGACAGGTGGGAGGGGAGACAGGTGGGAAGGGATACAATTGGGGAGGGGAGACGGTGGGGAGGAGGACAGGTGGGGAGAGGAGACAGGTGGGAAGGGAGACAGTTGGGAGGGAGACAGGTGGGAAGGGATATGGTGTTGAAGGGGAGACAGGTGGGGAGGGGAAACAGGTGGGAAGGGGAGACAGGTGGGGAGGGGAGACAGGTGGGAAGGGAGACAGTGGGGAGGGGAACAGGTGGGGAGGGGAGACAGGGTGGGAAGGGAGACAGGTGGGGAGGGGAGAAGGGGGAATGGATACAGGTGGGGAGGGGAGAAAGGTGGAAGGGGCTAACAGGTTGGAATGGGAGCAGGTGGGGAGGGGAGACAGTGGGAAGGGTGACAGGTTGGGAAGGGGAGACAGGTGGGCATGGGAGACATGTGGGAATGGGAGACAGTGGGAAGGGGATACGTGGAAGGAGACAGGTGGGAAGGGGAGACAGGTGGTGAGGGGAGACATGTGGGAATTGGAGACCGTGTTTTGATGTGGAGACAGGTGGGAAGTGAGACGGTGGGAGGTGATAAATGTGGGAAGGGGGCAAAGACAGGTGGGGAGGAGAGCAGGTGGGAGGGTAGACAGTTGGGTTCTTTGCTCCCTTTTGTCCTTTTCTCCTTTTTTGTCCTTTTCTCCCTTTTTCCTTTTCTCCCTGTTTTCCTTTTCTCCCTTTTTTTCCTTTTCGACAGGTGGGAAGGGGAGACAGGTTGGGATCGGGAGACGGGTGTGAAGGGGAGACCAGGGGGGAGGGGAAGACAGTGGGAAGGAGACCGTTGGGGATGTGATACAGGTGGTTATGTACGACAGTGGGGGGGGAACAGTTTGGGGATTGAAACATGTCTTAACGTGTCATACAGGTTGTGATGTGATACAGGTTGTTGCGTTGCGCACCGGTTTGGCACGGGTAGACAGGTGGTCCCTGTTCTACCTTGGGTGAGGGGAGACAGGTGGGAGGGGAGACAGGTGGGAAGGGGAGACAGGTGGGGAGGGGAGACAGGTGGGAAGGGGAGACAGGTGGGAAGGGGAGACAGGTGGGAAGGGGAGACAGGTGGGGAGGGGAGACAGGTGGGAAGGGGAGACAGGTGGGAAGAGGAGACAGGTGGGAAGGGGAGACAGGTGGGCACGACAGGTGGGGTAGAAGCTTGGCACGTCCTTACATGACATGGCAATAGAGAAGTTTATGCACATGATGGGTGGGAAGGGGAGACAGGTGGGCATGATAAGTGGAAAGAGGAGACAGGTGGGCATGAGAGGTGAAGAGGAAGACCGTGTGGGCATGACAGGTGGTTGTTTCCTTACCAGTTGGGGCCTTCCATTTTGTGCATCTGGGCCCTTTTAATTCGGCCTGCCAGGTAGGGTAGAAGCTAGGCACGTCCTTACATGACATGGCAATAGAGAAGTTTATGCACATGATGGGTGGGAAGGGGAGACAGGTGGGCATGATAAGTGGAAAGAGGAGACAGGTGGGAGGGACAGGTGGGGTAGAAGCCAGGCACGTCCTTACATGACATGGCAGTAGAGAAGTTTCTGGATGTGATGGGTGGCAAGGGGAGACAGGTGGGAAAGGGAGACAGGTGGGAAGGGAAAACAGGTGGGCATGACAGGTGGGCGGTGCAGGTGGGCATGACAGGTGTGCATGACAGGTGGGGTAGAAGTCAGGCACGTCTTTCGATGACATGGTAATAGAGAAGTTTCTGCACGTGATGGGTGGGAAGGGGAAACAGGTGGGAAGGGGAAACAGGCGGGCATGATAGGTGGGCATAACAGGCGGGCATGACAGGTGGGCATGACAGGTGGGCATAACAGGCGGGTATGAAAGGTGGGCATAACAGGCGGGCATGACAGGTGGGCATGACAGGTGGGCATAACAGGCGGGTATGACAGGTGGGCATAACAGGCGGGCATGACAGGTGGGCATGACAGGTGGGCATAACAGGCGGGCATGACAGGTGGGCATGACAGGTGGGGTAGAAGCCAGGCACGTCCTTAGACGGCATGGCAGCAGAGAAGTTTCTGTGCAAGAAATGATGGGAAGGGGAGACAGGCGGGAGGGACAGGTGCGGTGGGAAGGGAAGAAAGGGTGGTGTAGCTCAGTGGCTGGCTTAAAGAGCTCCCTAGAAGCTACTGCTCGTAGCCGAAATTGAAAAATCCTACCAATGGGGGATTATAACAAACCATTGGTAATTGGCCCCAGTGAAAGCAAACTTTCTGGCTGGCCCCCTCAACCCAACGCCTATATATTTAATTATACCGTACTATTTATTTAATTATAACAAACCATTGGTAATTGGCCCCAGTGAAAGCAAACTTGCTGGATGGCCCCCTCAACCCAACGCCTATATATTTAATTATACCGTACTATTTATTTAATTATAACAAACCATCGGTAATTGGCCCCAGTGAAAGCAAACTTGCTGGCTGGCCCCCTCAACCCAACGCCTCGTAATAAGGAGTACTATTCATTTAATGATAACAAACCTTTGCGCGTATGAGATTTTCAACATGAACAAAGTTGTGATCACGGAGAGAGTTATCACCGCTGCGCTGAATCCTCGAGCTCGCCATCGCTCCTCCCCTGCAGTCACAACACAACATGTAAACAAATATTAGATATGCCTCATCCATTGCAAGAACCAACACAACGCACAAAGAGGGGGGGGGGGGGGGGGGGGGGGGCTGCCGATATATAGAGCAAAAACACGAGCTTGCCATCGCTCCTCCCCTGCATTGCACATCACAACACACAAAGAGAGGGGGGGGGGGGGGGGGGGGGGGGGGGGGGGGGGATATATTGAGCAAAAACACGAGCTTGCCATCGCTCCTCCCTTGTATGCACATCACAACACACAAAGAGAGGGGGGGGAGGGGGGGGATATATTGAGCAAATCCACGAGCTTGCCATCGCCCCTGCAAGAACAACAGAACATATAAATAAACATCGGATATGCCCATCCCTTGCAAGAACAACACAACACACAAAGGAATATTATATCCTATCCTCCTCTGCAATCACACCACAACATATAAATATAGGTTGGATTTGCTCATCCTACCATGCAGCTACCCATCATGCTACGCACCCTTCTGCTATCTACCATGCAGCTGCCCATCATGCTACATACCCCTCTGCTACGTACACCTCTGCTACCTACCATGCAGCTGCCTATCATGCTACGTACCCCGATGCCACCTACCATGCAGCTGCCTATCATGCTACATACCCCTCTGCTACCTACCATGCAGCTGCCCATCATGCTACGCACCCCTCTGCTACCTACCATGCAGCTGCCCATCATGCTACGCACCCCTCTGCTACCTACCATGCAGCTGCCCATCATGCTATTTACCCCTCTGCTACCTACCATGCAGCTGCCCCTCTGATACGTACCCCTCTGCTACCTGCCATGCAGCTGCCCCTCTGCTACGTACCCCTCTGCTACCTACCATGCAGCTGCCCCTCTGCTACGTACCCCTCTGCTACCTACCATGCAGCTGCCCCTCTGCTACGTACCCCTCTGCTACCTACCATGCAGCTGCCCCTCTGCTACGTACCCCTCTGCTACCTACCATGCAGCTGCCCATCATGCTACGTGCCCCGATGCCACCTACCTTGCAGCTGCCCATCATGCTACGTACCCCGCTGCTACCTACCATGCAGCTACCTACCATGCTACTGCCTGTCCTGCCACCTACCTGTGAACCACAAGGAACACAAGCGCCACCACTTGGGTAGAACTGTTGACAATTGGCCTGGCTTCATTTGCTTCGGCGGCTCCGGCTTTGCCTCCGGGCTAACTGATATCAAAACTGCTGTGCCCCCTTCGACCATAGGGAGGTGAGGATGAATGGGCTGTGCCACTGGTGACGAAAGGCAGCAGATAGGCTAAAGTGAACGGACGGGGAGACGTTTTTTTCTTGATCTGAGGATCAGATTTTGAAAGAGAATGAGAATTCAATATGTTGGAACAACAGAAGTAATACAGAAGGATGTTATACAACCATGTTAGGAGAGATTGGAGAGGTAGCTTGACAAGTGTGTTCAAGAGAGACTAGAGACGTGTGAGTACAGGTCTGTGAAACATCCGGATTGTGTTGTGGGAAAATGTGATGTCGGAAAATAGGGCAGGGACTGTTACATGAAGTCGTTTACTACAGTCTACTGGGGGCTATGAGATCTGTGTTGGTAGGTCTGTAGGTGTCGGGAGATATGTGCTGGGAAGACTTTCAGCAATTATGGGGTAGGTGTAGATAGGTTTTTGAGGAATCACCAGGAAAGTGTTGCTAGGCCAGGAATTAGATCATATGTTTGGTGGGTCAGTACGGATCGGATAGGAGGGTGTTGACAGCTATGAGTTGTGTTTTATCAGATCTTGATGGGTCAATCGAATCTGTGTAAGAAGGTGTCTGTGGGTTGGATCTGAGCTAATCGGGTGTCACTTAGACACGGGATGGGTGAGAATGGTGATCGAGCGAAGCGAACCAACTGAACGGCAAAAAGGAAACGGCAAGCGGCGTGGCTTAGGGAACAGGCAGGTTGGTGGGAAGAGCACCAGGGCAGGTGTGGGAAGAGTAGGATAGAGCGCGTAGCGCGGTCGATGGAGTGGTTGTATGTGGCTATCGGTCGCGACCGCGGTCGTGCTGTCAGTTCGTCACCTAGAATGTTACGACGTGTTACGAGGCATCGATCCATAGGGGCATTTTACGAGGCAGCAGAAGGGAGATGCCGCGCCAGGTAGATCGCCAGCGTGGAATATACATCGAGAGTCAACAACCTTAACACCCCAGGTTCGAATTCTGGTGAACCCAGAATCCGTGTTAAGCAGATCATTTAACTTCGCGTTTCTTGGCACGTTGGCTCATAAATGCCACAAGATTTTTCCAGGGAAGTTGAACCCGCACGCACACGGGTTTCCGCGACATACTCCGATATGAGACAAGTCCTAGGCGCGTCGGAAGCGACGCGGGAAATTGGCGGAGAAATTGGCTATCGGAGCGACAGGTGGCATCGGAGCGACAGGTGGCATAACGTGCAGCGGACCAAACCAGGGTTTACGACTTCGTTAAGGGCAGGGTTTCTTGCGGACAGACAACACTGAAACAAACAACCTGAACAAAGGGGTAACTCTGGGGGGCTCCCGCCAGGGGCTCCCGCCCACCAGAAGGAAGGCTCCGCTAGCAATAAAAAAATATAATATATTTTATAGTTTTGTGTACCAAACGCTCCCCCTCGTGCTCCCTCCTACAAAACCTGCAACCTGTTGTCCCCTCCCGGATGTTGTGGAGCGGGCTTGTCTTGGGCCAACAATGGCTTGTCGATGGTAATGTAATGTAATGTAATGTAATGTAATGTAATGTAATGTAATGTAATGTAATGTAATGTAATGTAATGTAATGTAATGTAATGTAATGTAATGTACTGTAATGTACTGTAATGTACTGTAATGTACTGTAATGTAATGTAATGTAATGTAATGTAATGTAATGTAATGTAATGAAATGTAATGTAATGTAATGACGAGATTGGACCATAGTTGTTCAAAGCCCTGTGGGAATTTAGATGGCACATGCGCACATGCCCCATCCACTGAGCTATACATACAGATTAAAACAGTCTTAGAATACCGTACGTGAAGTATTAAATGGCAAGATTTAAAGTTGGCACACCCCTTTATTTGTAATACGGTAAAAGGCCTCACGAAAATGCATGACACAAAAACTTGGCAAAAGTGGTTTATGTCTGACCTGCTCAAGTTGAGACCTGGAAAAAAGTTGGCAAAGGGTGGTTTTGCTTGTTACATTTCCTTGTTACATGTTACATATTGAAAACAAACAGGGCAGCCAGGGTTTACAATACAACCATACATGTAAGCTAACACTTCAATGCACGACCAGATGTAGTGACTTGTTACATGTTAACATATCATACCGGTAGTGAAAATAACCAGCCAGGGCTTGCAGTAAACCGGTAACAATTCGATATCAAGTCAATTCAAGACCAGATGTGGTGGCTTGCAGCAAAAATTACATTTGAAGGCGTCAACCGCAGGCTACCTCAATTGCAGCTAGCAACTGCAATTGTAGCTACCAATTGCAATGAACCACAGTGTTACCCTACTACAACAAGCTTAGACACTGCCGCTGCTACTTGGCAAAGGCGAGTCAGCTAGCGAGCAACCCAGCCGACTCAGGTTTGACTAAAAACCGCTGTGGCAAACGGTCGTTTGCCAAGTCGCTAGCCAATTATTAATGCTGCTCACACGGTACTAGTAATAAGACGTCAGCATTCGGGTAAACTAGACTGCGCTGGGTTTGGCTGGATAGGCATGTAGGGGAAGGATATGAGGAAGGATATGCGGTAGGTAGGGGAGCTGCCTAGAAGCTGCTGCTGGTGGCTGAAAATAATAACTCTGAATATAAGTACTCAACGCCCTCCCCAAGGTAGCTTTGAATCACAGGTAGGGGGTTCAAACCCGCTGCTAGGTTCACGATTTTCGACCTGTCGCCTTGAAAGAGGCCTAGAACTTTCTTCCGTGCTTTCTCGCGATATTCGAAGATCGGGCGCAGTAGTGGTCAGCGAAAACCCACAGTAACCTTCCCCAGTAGTGCAAGCGACCGGAAAGGTTCCTTCAAACTCAAGCCCCGTGGCAAGGCGTGACCATTTTCAATTTTATTTTCATCACCCCCACCAAGGTTAAGGTGTGGACTGTCTTGATTCTCGGTTTGGGCTTCAAGTTAGGTCGGCAAAGGGACTGCATGTCTTGTTCCATCCATGGCTGGCAGCCCAACATAGTATATATGTAACTATGTATGTTACAGTCCAGGGGTAGGCCCAATAGGCTACATGGACTTGCCCAGCCGGCATAGGAAGGGCTTCAAAAGAAAAAGCATTGATGAACTGAACCCCAATCAATCGTTTTACCGACGGGGGCCCTGAGTTCGTGCTACAGTGCCCCAAAGAGTGTGCGGAGTAAGCTTTCACCTGTAGGAACATGTATGTGCAGCAAGTTGGTGCAATTTCCTTCCCGTTAGTTGAACAGGTGGTGGTTCAAGTTGTGGACCGGGATAAGTCCCCCCCCCCCCCCCAAACCACATGCACACACATCCCCCCCACCAAAACCACCAACACCCAAGCTTCATAGCTGGCAGCCCAAAATAATGTGTGAAGTAAGGTTCAATCTGGTGGGACATGTATGTGGTGCATGTGCGTACCAATATGAGTGTATGCGTGCACGTGCTGATAGGATATACATGCGGTACATGTGGGATTGGAAGCATGCATGCATGGACTGCAGGGAGATGCATGCAGCCCATGCTTGCGTGGGTGAAAAGGCTGTGAAGATATACATGTGGCGCATGGGTGCATGGATATGCATGTGGTCCATGGGTGCATGGGCTGCATGGATATGAATGTGGTGAATGGGGAGTGGAAGCATGCGTGCATGGGATGCAGGGAGATGCATGATGCCCATGCTTGGATGGGCGTTTGTGCTGCAGGGATATGTATGTGGTGCATGGGGGAGCGCATGGAGGAGTGCACACGTGTGTGAATGCCAACATGCCAAGGCATAGGCACCCTACGAACATGCTGGTGCATGAGTGCATGAGTGCTTGCACTCTTTAGTTCAGCTGAAGTACAATGTGGTGCTGATGAAGAAGGCTTGGGCCCACAACGAACAGAAGAAAGCAAGATCCTAAGTCCAGAGGCTCAAACATCCACTTCTATGATCCCATGTAACCGTCTGCGCGAAGCATCGTCTTACATCTACCATTTTAACCCATTGTCGCCGATGGAGCGAGGCCGGGTGAGGCTGATTGCTAATCCGACGGGAACGAAAAGAAAAGAAAAGCAGTACGCCAAGTCGAAGAGACCATGGCCGCATGGATCGCGCTGTTTTGGATTGAATTCTTCAACCGGAAACAAGCGATGAACTACAATCGAAGCAGGGGGACGTGGAAGATAGTTAGCATTCCCGAGTTGGCTGAAGAACCATGTAGCAACTCATCTCCATCTTTATTTTGGGGGCGCAGAGCACTGATGGGGGATGGGATGCCGATAGTTGACGCGTGGCGTGGGCTGATACCGGGGAGACACAGCCTGGCACCTGCCACCTCAGCGACAGTTGTCTCATGGAGGCTTGGAGGTCCACGTTCAAATCCAAATCCAAATTCGAGCTGTCGCTTTTGATGCTTTTAGATACGACAGGTGCGCTCCTGTACATCTTCGACTGTTGGGCTTGACAAGCTCCAAACTCAGTGCGTGGTGAACCTCGTGCACGTTTACATCAGAAATATCATCGATTGTTCCCACCTGTTCTGCAGCGTGGGTCTGGAAGGTTCCGGAACTTCGAGCCCCCTTGGTCCAACTCAGCCAGAAAAGAGAAAAGCAAGCCGAAAGCTCAAGGTAAGTGGCGCAGGCGAAGATAGATTTCAGCCTGTCACGAGTCTCAAGCTTTGCACGGGCAGGTCGCTGCAGATCTTGACGCGCTCGGATATTAGGTGCCCAGTCCAGTATGTGTATTCGTCCATCCCAACTCAGTTTTACCCGCACCCAACCTGTTGCCTCAATTTACCTCGCACACTATGCCATGGGAATGGCGAGCTACTTCCTTGTCGTTCCAACTCTTGTAACGAGCAATCCGCCATTCCGCACCTCACTATCCCAATCGTCAATACCTATCCTAACGAGAAACCCTCTCCCCCACCTACCTGATTGCTCGCAGTTACACAAGCGCCCATTGGAAATAGCAAAGCATCAGGCGAAAAGTGTAACAAGGTAAGGAAAACCGCTTCCGAAGGTCGAGCGGATTTCGAGGTGATCAGATCTTGAATGTTGCCCAGTCTGTTTTAGTCGGTTACTCAGTTGACTACGAAGGCGATCGGATGCGGATGGTCGGACGAGAAGAGGTGCACAATGCTCGACTACATTTTGGTTAAGGTTTCGACGTGCCCGACAGTGCTCCAAGGCAAACAACACATCGCGGTGCATCAGACATGAGGACACTGAATCACAGTCCTAGCCCCTTTCCTCCTTCCCTCCCTCCCTAGACCCAGGTCCATCCATACCCCCAAGGCTCCATCCCTTCTGCACTTCACACCTAAAACTTCAATGAATATCCTGTGTATTCTCTCTCTTTCAAACCAAAGCATCCAAGGCGATATAAAAGAAACGCATCAACCTATTCATGTGCATGCAAATGCCTCATATACTCTGCATGTATGTCCAAACTCGCGCTCACCTTCTTCTTCTGCTTATGCTGTGTGTAGGCACGACAGTGATTTGAGGGCTGCCTGCCGACAGTGCCTATTGGTCTCTAGTAACTATCTTTTACACAAGGAGATACAAACTAAGCAGCTGTTGATGCAAGGAGACAGTTCTGTGCTGCTCGTGTGACCTGCTGGTGACCCATAAAGGGAGACACTCGGAAAAACAGGATAGCGTCGTATTCAATAAGAAGTTTACAGTGAGCTATTGAATCAGGCAGTGGAGGCATTCTGTTGGCAACTGCTGGCGATTGGTGGGCTGGGTCAACCGATGCGTCAACAACAGAAAGGGGAGAAAAATAATGAGATGGAGCAACTTCCTGCACCTGCACCTGCACCTGCAATGCTTGCTGAAGAACATAGTCCTGAATCAACTTCTCTGCAGTCGCCTGGTACGCAGGGGCAACTTGCATGGGCTAAATTTCAGGAGGGTCTAAAGCATGGGATTCCTTTGGAACAGCTCTCTCAACAGCCTTCATCTCCACAGCACCTTGCTACGCAGCATCGTCCTACAATACAGCATCCTACTCTGCAACTTCCTACACAGCATCGTCTTACACTGCAGCTTCCTACACAGCAGCTTGCTACACAGGATCGTCCTACAATGCAGCATCCTACACTGCAACTTCCTACACAGCATTGTCTTGCACTACAGCTTCCTGCACAGCAGCTTCCTACACAGCATCGTCCTCCAATGCAGCATCTTCCGCAGCAGCTTCCTACGCAGCATCGTCCTCCAATGCAGCATCCTACACAACAGCTTCCTACACAGCAGCCTCAACCCCAGCAGCCTCACCCTCATCAGAACCTCCATCCAAAACAGAGGATTATGTTGGGTTCTTTGTCAGAGGGGGGCTGTTGCATACCAGACCCTATACCAGAGCAATTGAAACAGAATCCTGCACAGCAGCCTCCTATACTGCCTCCCCCTATAGTGCAGAATGCTCATGCTCAATATCAACCACCTCTTCCACAGCAGCCTCCGACCACCAACCACCAACCAACTCTTCTCCAGCAGCCTCCAACCACCAACCACCAACCAATTCTTCCACAGCAGCCCCTTCTACAGCAGAGCCATGGACAGGATCCTATCAACAACAAGACGCCACTTCCTCTTCTTTCACAGAAGCACTTTTTGAAGCAGTGTGTTGAGGAGCTGTGTGAGCGGGTAGATAATACTATGCTGGAGAGTGAATTGCAGTCGTTTTTTAAATTGCTGTATGGTGATCAGCCAGGCCCGCAGCTTTTTGCGTATGCAATGATTATAGATCGGTGCGCTGACTTTCAGACTGCTGCAGAGCAGTGTTACATAAAGGGGCGTCTTGACGGGATGCGTGCAACACAGCCAAGCAATCCTGCACAGAATCCTCTTATGCAGCCCCTGTACCAACAGGGAGCTCTAATGCAGCCCCCCAACCAACATGGGGCTGTAATGCAGCCCCGTTATAATCTGTGGGCTGTTGACCATCCGGCAGCAAAGCGAGTTCCCCCGCAGAAACTTCCTCTGCAGACACCCCCTCCTAAGCAGCTTCCGCCTCAGTCACAGCTGCCTCCTCAGGCAGGACAGGCAAATCTGGTGGAGCCTCTTGCGCACCCCCTTCCAACGCAGCTGACTTGTCCACAGACTCTTCCACTGCAATCTTGTATTCCAAAGCTGCTTCCTCATCCACAGCTGAATCTTCCACAGCTTCCTCCTCCACAGCAACCAACCCCTCCTCAGCTTCCTCCTCCACAGCCAACTCCACCACTGCAGCCGACTCCTCCACAGCTAACTCCACAGCAGAGTCATGAAAAGGCAAATCTTGTGGAGGGGGAGCATGCACCACACAATCAGGAGCAGAAGCGATTCTTGGTGCAGCATGTTCTGGACCTGTGCGCGCTAGTAAATAATCCTACGCAGCAGCTTATGTTGGAGTGTAACATCCAGCCTCTTATTGACAAGCTAGCTGATGCACAGCCTGACCAGCAGCGTGGAGCGTATGCGTTTATGATAAAGTGGTGCAGTGCTTCTCAGACTCCTGCAGAGCAGCATCTCATGGAGCAGCGCCTTGCAGAGCTGGGTGCTGCACAGCAGAGTGGGCCTCCACACCAGCCTCTTGCGCACCCCCCTCCAACGCAGCTGAATTGTCTACTGACTCTTCCACTGCAATCTTGTATTCCAAAGCAGCTTCCTCATCCACAGCTGACTCTTCCACAGCAGAGTCATGGACAGGCAAATCTTGTGGAGGAGGAGCATGCCACAGCCCAGGGTGAGGAAGTACAACCTGTCCATCTGGACAGAGTGCCACCTGTACAGCCGGAGAGAGTACTACCAGCCCTGTACAATGGACTACTACCTGTCCAGGTGGCTAGAGTGTCACCTATACGGCCGGTTGGAGTACTACAAGCCCCGTCGGATGGACTACTACCTATCCAGCTGAACAGAGTGCCACCTACACAGCCGGATGGTGTACTACCAGCCCCGTACAATGGACGACAACCTGTGCAGCACCAGGCTCAGGCATTGGCTGCCCACCCTTTCCAGCCAGGCTTCCTGGTCGATCCTGCACCGGCACGTCTGGAAGAGGAGGAGCATGCACCATTCAATCAGGAGCAGAGGAGATTCTTGGAGCAGCATGTAATGGACCTGTGCGCACAAGTAAATAATCCTTCGCAGCAGCTTATTTTTGGGTGTCACATCCAGCCTCTTATTGACAAGCTAGCTGATGCTCAGCCTGACCAGCAGCGTGGAGTGTATGCGTTTATGATAAAGTGGTGCAGTGCTTCTCAGACTCCTGCAGAGCAGCATCTCATGGAGCAGCGCCTTGCAGAGCTGGGTGCTGCACAGCAGAGTGGGCCTCCACACCAGCCTCTTGCGCACCCCCCTCCAACGCAGCTGAATTGTCTACTGACTCTTCCACTGCAATCTTGTATTCCAAAGCAGCTTCCTCATCCACAGCTGACTCTTCCACAGCAGAGTCATGGACAGGCAAATCTTGTGGAGGAGGAGCATGCCACAGCCCAGGGTGAGGAAGTACAACCTGTCCATCTGGACAGAGTGCCACCTGTACAGCCGGAGAGAGTACTACCAGCCCTGTACAATGGACTACTACCTGTCCAGGTGGCTAGAGTGCCACCTATACGGCCGGTTGGAGTACTACAAGCCCCGTCGGATGGACTACTACCTATCCAGCTGAACAGAGTGCCACCTACACAGCCGGATGGTGTACTACCAGCCCCGTACAATGGACGACAACCTGTGCAGCACCAGGCTCAGGCATTGGCTGCCCACCCTTTCCAGCCAGGCTTCCTGGTCGATCCTGCACCGGCACGTCTGGAAGAGGAGGAGCATGCACCATTCAATCAGGAGCAGAGGAGATTCTTGGAGCAGCATGTAATGGACCTGTGCGCACAAGTAAATAATCCTTCGCAGCAGCTTATTTTTGGGTGTCACATCCAGCCTCTTATTGACAATCTAGCTGATGCTCAGCCTGACCAGCAGCGTGGAGTGTATGCGTTTATGATAAAGTGGTGCAGTGCTTCTCAGACTCCTGCAGAGCAGCATCTCATGGAGCAGCGCCTTGCAGAGCTGGGTGCTGCGCAGCAGAGTGGGCCTCCACACCAGCCTCTTGCGCACCCCCCTCCAACGCAGCTGAATTGTCTACTGACTCTTCCACTGCAATCTTGTATTCCAAAGCAGCTTCCTCATCCACAGCTGACTCTTCCACAGCAGAGTCATGGACAGGCACATCTTGTGAAGGAGGAGCATGCCACAGCCCATGGTGAGGAAGTACAACTTGTCCATCTGGACAGAGTGCCACCTGTACAGCCGGAGAGAGTACTACCAGCCCTGTACAATGGACTACTACCTGTCCAGCTGGCCAGACTACCACCTACACAGCCGGGTGGAGTACTACCAACCCTGTCAGATGGACTCCTACGTGTCCATCTGGACAGAGTGCCATCTATACTGCCGGTCAGAGTACAACCAGCCCCGTCCCATGGACTACTACCTGTCCAGCTGGACAGAGTGCCACCTATACAGCCGGATGGTGTACTACCAGCCCCGTACAATGGACGACTACCTGTCCAGCACCAGGCTCAGACATTGACTGCCCACCCTGTCCAGCCAGGCTTCCTGGTCGATCCTGCACCGGCACGTCTGGAGGAGGAGGAGCATGCACCATTTAATCAGGAGCAGAGGAGATTCTTGGAGCAGCATGTAATGGACCTGTGCGCACAAGTAAATAATCCTTCTCAGCAGCCTATTTTTGGGTGTCACATCCAGCCTCTTATTGACAAGCTAGCTGATGCACAGCCTGACCAGCAGCGTGGAATGTATGCGTTTATGATAAACTGGTGCAGAGCTTTTCAGACTCCTGCAGAGCAGCATCTCATGGAGCAGCGCCTTGTAGAGCTGGGTGCTGCGCAGCAGAGTGGGCCTGCACAACAGCCTCTGACGAAGCACCTTACTCCATTGCAGCCTCTTGCGTACCCCCCTCCAACACAGGTGACTTGTCCACCGATTCTTTCACTGCGATCTTGGATTCCAAAGCAGCTTCCTAATGCACAACCGACTCTTCCACAGCAGAGTCATGGACAGGCACATCTTGTGGAGGAGGAGCATGCCACAGCTCAGGGTGAGGAAGTTCAGCCTGTCCATCTGGACAGAGTGCCACCTATCCGGCTGGATGTATTACTGCCAGCCCCATCCGATGGACTACTACCCGTCCATCGGGACAGAGGGCAACCCATACGGCCAGATGGAGTACTACCAGCCCCGTCCGATGGAGTCCTACCTGTCCATCTGGATAGAGTGCCACCTATCCGGCCGGATGGAGTAATACCAGCCCCGTACAATGATCTACTACCTGTTCAGGACCAGGCTCAGACATTGGCTGCCCACCCTGTCCAGACAGACTTCCTGGTCGGTGCTGCACCGGCACATCTGGTGGAGGAGGAGCATGCACCATTCAATCAGGAGCAGAAGAGATTCTTGAAGCAGCGTGTTAAGGACCTGTGCACGCAAGTAAATAATCCTCCACATCAGCTTATTTTTGGGAGTAAAATCCAGCCTCTTATTGACAAGCTAGCTGATGCACCGCCTGACCAGCAGCAGGGTGCGTATGCGTTTATGATTAAGTGGTGCATTGCTTCTCAGACTCCTGCAGAGCAGCATCTCATGGAGCAGCGCCTTGTAGAGCTGGGTGCTGCACAGCAGGGTGGGCCTGCACACCAGCCTCTTGTGCAAACTTCTCCATTGCAGCAGACTCGTATACAGACTCTTCCTCTGCAGCCTCGCATTGTCAAGCTAAGCACAGATCTTCAGACTCCTGCAGAGCAGCATCCCATGGAGCAGCACCTTGTAGAGCTGGGTGCTGCACAGCAGAGTAGGCCTGTACAACAACCTTGGACGACGCAACACCTTCCTCCACACCAGCCACTTGCGCACCCCCCTCCAACGCAGCTGACTTGTCCACAGACTCTTCCACTGCAATCTTGTATTCCAAAGCAGCTGCCTCATACACAGCCAACTCCTCCACAGCAGAGTCATGGACAGGCAAATCTTGTGGAGCCTCTTGCGCACCCCCTTCTAACGCAGCAGACTCGTCCACAGATTCTTCCACTGCAATCTTGTATTCCAAAGCAGCTTCCTCATCCACAGCCGACTCCTCCACAGCAGCGTCATGGACAGGCACATCTTGTGGAGGAGGAGCATGCCACAGCCCAGGGTGAGGAAGTTAAGCCTGTCCATCTGGACAGAGTGCCACCTATCCGACTGGATGGATTACTGCCAGCCCCATCCGATGGACTACTACCTGTCCATCGGGACAGAGGGCAAACCAGACGGCCAGATGGAGTACTACCTGTCCAGCTGGAAAGAGTGCCACCTATCCGGCCGGATGGAGCGATCCTAGCCCTGTACAATGATCTACTACCTGTGCAGGACCAGGCTCAGACATTGGCTGCCCACCCTGTCCAGCCAGGCTTCCTGGTCGGTGCTGCACAGGCACATCTGGTGGAGGAGGAGCATGCACCATTCAATCAGGAGCAGAAGAGATTCTTGGAGCAGCATGTTAAGGACCTGTGCGCGCAAGTAAACAATCCTTCGCAGCAGCTTATGTTTGGGTGTAACATCCAGCCTCTTATTGACAAGCTAGCTGATGCACCGCCTGACCAGCAGTGTGGAGTGTATGCGTTTATGATAAAGTGGTGCAGTGCTTCTCAGACTCCTGCAGAGCAGTATTGCATGCAGCAGCACCTTGTAGAGCTGGGTGCTGCACAGCAAAGTGGGCCTCCACACAAGCTTCTTGTGCAACCCCCTCCAACACAGCAGACTCATCTACAGACTCTTCCCCTGCAGCCTCGTATTGTTAAGCAATGCACAGATCTTCAGACTCCTGCAGAGCAGCATCGCCTGGAGCAGCGCCTTGTAGAGCTGGGTGCTGCACAACAGAGTGGGCCTGCACAACAGCATCTGACGCAGCACCTTCCTCCACAGCTTCCTCCTCCACAGTCAACTCCACCACAGCGGACTCCTCATCCACAGCAGCCGACTCCACCACAGTCAAGTCCACCACAGCCAGCTCCTCCACAGCAGCCGACTCCACCACAGCCGACTCCTCATCCACAGCCGACTCCACCACAGCCAACTCCACCACATCCGACTCCTTCACAGCCGCCTCCTGGTCAACAGCAGCCGACTCCTCCACAGCTGCCTCCTCGTCCACAGCAGCTTCCTCCACAGCCGCCTCCTGGTCCACAGCAGCCGACTCCTCCACAGCTGCCTCCTCGTCCACAGCAGCTTCCTCCACAGCCGACTCCTGGTCCACAGCAGCCGACTCCTCCACAGCTGCCTCCTCGTCCACAGCAGCTTCCTCCACAGCCAACTCCTCCACAGCCGTCTCCTCGACAGCCAACTCCACCACAGCCGACTCCTTCACAACAGCCTCCTTGCCCACAGCAGCCGACTCCACCACAGCCAACTCCTGCCCAGGCACGTCTTTTAGAGGAGGAGCATGCACCATTCAATGATGCGCAATGGTGTTTCTTGAAGCAGCGTGTTATGGACCAATGTGCTTCAGTAAAGGTACCTAACCATCCGCTTATGATGAGGATTTTTGACAAGCTAGCTGATGGACAGCCTGGCAAGCGGCGTCTCGCGTATGAGCAAATCTTGAAGTGGTTCAGTGCTTCTCAGACTCCTGCAGAGCAGCATCTCATTGAGCAGCGCCTTGTAGAGATGGGTGCTGCACAGCAGAGTGGGCCTCCACACCAGCCTCTGGCGAAACCCCCTCCAACGCAACAGACTCGTCCACAGACTCCTCCACTGCAGCCTCGTTTTGTAAAGCAACGCACAGACCTTCAAACTCCTGCAGATCAGCATCTCAAGGAGAAGCGTTTTATAGAGCTGGGTGCTGCTCAGCAGATTAGTCTTGCACAGCAGCCTTTGAATCAGCACTCTACTCCAGAGCAGCCTCTTGCGCAACCTCCCCCAACGCAGCTGACTCGTCCACAGATTCTTCCACAGCAGCCTCATATTCCAAAGCAGCTTCCTCATCCGCAGCAGCCTCTTCCACAGCAGAGTGGGCCTCTACAGCAGCCTCTGACACAGCAGCCTGCTACACAGAAGCCGCTGACACAGCAGCCCCTGCCACAGCAGCCCCTGCCACAGCAGAGTGGGCCTCCACAGCAGCCTCTGACACGGCAGCCTGCTACACAGCAGCCCCTGCCACAGCAGAGTGGGCCTCCACAGCAGCCTCTGATGCAGCAGAGTGGGCCTCCTCAGCAGCCTCTGATGCAGCAGCCTGCTACGCAGCAGCAATCTTCTCAACAGATTCCTCGTCAGCAGCCTCCTCCACTGCCTCCATCTCTAGAGAAGGCTCCTCGACAGCTTTCATGTCTACAGCCTTCATCTCCAAAGCAGCTACTTTCACAGATTTCACGTCTACAGCCTTCATCGCCAAAGCAGCTACTTGCACAGCTTTCATGTCTACAGCCTCCATCTCCACAGCTGCTACTTGCACAGCCTTCGTCTTCACAGCAGCTTCCTGATCCACAGCCACCTCTACCGCAGCAGCAAGGGCAGAGGGAAGAGACAGAAAAGAAACAACTGGATGGAGAGGAGGAACCAATACATCCACATCCTGGTCTTGAGCTGCTGAACCTACGACAGGTGCTGCAGCTCGAGGACAACCAGCAGAGGCAGCTGTATGATCACTATCTAGAGCACATGGCGCAGGAAAAGGAGCCTCTGGTACAGCTCCAGGCTGACAGAAAAAAGGAGGAGAAGGTGGCAGGGAAAGCAGCGGCGCTGCGAGGAAGGTGGAAGATACAGAACTCCAGGGAGCGCCATGAGTATACCAAGCAGCTAAACCAACGGATGGATGAGATCAAGGAGCTGGTGCTTGAGGTGCTGCAGACCCAATTCGGCCAGCTTCCAGTATCGATCATTTATGCCAGCAAGATACAGCAGCAATTGGAGATCGCCTCTTACCTGAAGTCGCTGTCGGAGTCAACATATACAGAGCAGGATCAGGGGCAAAGGCAGAGGGAGATTGTAGTGCTGTTGGAAGGTCTGATGCAAAAGGAGCAACTGCCAGCACTTCAAGAGCACAGGTTGAGCATGCTGAAGGTCTTGATCAGTAAGCCAGCTGCAGATCGAACAGTAAAGGGAGCGAAAGCGAAACAGTTCAAGCTCTTTCTACAACAAGAGAATCCGCTGATCAAAGAGGACCAGCAAAGGCAGGAGCTGAAAAAGAAGAAGGAGGAGGCCGAGGAGAAGCTTGAAAAGGAGATGCAGGAGCATAAGACCTTAAAGAGGCTGGAGAAGCAAACACAGCACCAGAGGGAGGTTATGGAGCGACAAGAGCAGCAAAACCAGAGGGAGCTGGTGGTCCAGAGTGAGCAGAAGGAAAAGGAGCAAAAGGAAAGGGCCCTTCTGGAGCTGCAGAAGCAGAGGGAACTGGTGGTCCAGAGTGAGCAGGGGGAAAAGGAGAAAAAGGAAAGGGAGCATCTGGAGCGGCAGGTGCAGCAGAAGCAGAGGGAACTGCAGGAGCAGAGGGAGCAGGAGGAGCAGCAGCAGCAGCAGGTCGTGGGGCTTCTGGTCATGCAGAAGCAGAAGGAGCAGGAGAAGCTTACGACGCAGAAGGTAATGGAGCTTCTGGATATGCAAGAGCAGCTGAGGCAAAGGGGGCAGGAGGATCATACAGCGCAGAAGGTAATGGAGCTTCTGAACATGCAAGAGCAGCAGAATATGCAGAAGGAGAGGGAGGTACGGAAGGTGCAGGAGCAGAGGGAGCAGGAGAAGCAGCAGAAGGACAGGGTGCTTCTGGATCAGCACGAGCAGCAGAAGGACAGGGAGGTGCGGGAGGTGCAGGAGCAGAGGGAGCAGGAGAAGCAGCAGAAGGAAAGGGTGCTTCTGGATCAGCACGAGCAGCAGAAGGGCAGGGAGGTGCGGGAGGTGAAGGAGGAGAGGGAGCAGGAGAAGCAGCAGAAGGAAAGGGAGCTTCTGGATCAGCAGCAGGATCAGCAGAAGGACAGGGAGGTGCAGGAGATGCTGGAGCAGTGGGATCAGGACAAGCAGCAGAAAGACAGGGACTTGCAGAAGCAGCAGAAAGAGAGAAGTTTTTTCGAGCTTCAGGATCATGCGCAGAGTCCGCAGTTTAGGCGAGACCTAAACAGGCAGTGGAAGCAGCAGGATCAGGAGCACCAGGGCAGGCTGCAACAGATGCAGGAGCTCAATAGGCAGTATGAGGTGATGAAGCAGCATCTGCAGGAGTGTCTGCCGCAGGAAGAACAACAGGATCCAAGAGGGGTCAAGAGGAAGCAAGAGGCTCACGAGGAGCATGGAAACCTGGCCAATACTGGTGCCCCTTCCAGTCCTACTACACAAGCTATCCAGCCACATGCGTTTGAGCTCCCGGCCAATACTGGTCGCCCTTTCCCTCCCCCGACACCACTTCCCTAGCCCATCCCCAATGAGACCCTGGCCAACACGTGTGATCCTTTCCCTTCCCCAAGGCCAGTTCTCCAGCCACTTTCACATGAGACCCTGGCCAATTCCCCTTCCACAACGCCCAATGCAAGGCAACATCCGCTCACGGATATTGCAGACAATGAAAACTGCAAATCCGGTCCGTCAATCTGGCCGGATTATCTGGCGGGACCCAACCCTGCACCTGCAGTGGCATGGGGTGCAATCGCCCGCCCTGGTGCTGCTACTCTGCCCAAGGCAGGCAATCGATCTAACGCGAGTAGTTGCTCAGCTCGAACGGTAGAAGCAGATGATGGCTGCTGCGTGGTGTGCCATGAGCGTGACAGGGAGATACGCCTCAAGCCATGTGGTCATGCTATTTTCTGCCGCACGAGCTACAAGGAGGTCATTATGAAAGGGATCAAGCTATGCCCAATTTGCATGAGCACGATCGCAGCAACAGTTTCAGCTGCTCTTCCTTATTCTCCACCCAGGAAGCAGTGAGCCTTGATTTGCAGAAGGCACGAGATCAGACAGATGACAAGACAGATGAGCTATCTACATCCACTAGGAAGTCTGGGACTCAGCCTCAAAGGCACGAGACAAGACAGATGACAAGACATATGAGTTACCGTATCTACACCCGCTGGGAGTCTGGGACTCAGCCTCAAAGGCACGAGACAAGACAGATGACAAGACAGATGAGCTATCTACACCCGCTGGGAAGTCTGGGACTCAGCCTCAAAGGCACGAGACAAGACAGATAACAAGACAGATGAGCTACCGTATCTACACCCGCTGGGAGTATGGGTCTCAGCCTCAAAGGCACGAGACAAGACAGATGACAAGACAGATGAGCTATCTACACCCACTGGGAGTCTGGGACTCAGCCTCAAGGGCACGAGACAAGACAGATGACAAGACAGATGAGCTATCTACACCCGCTGGGAGTCTGGGACTCAGCCTCAAGGGCACGAGACAAGACAGATAACAAGACAGATGAGCTACCGTATCTACACCCGCTGGGAGTATGGGTCTCAGCCTCAAAGGCACGAGACAAGACAGATGACAAGACAGCATGAGTCTATGCTACCACCCGCTGGGAAGTCTGGGACCTCCGCCCTCAAGGACGAGACAGAAGATGACAAGGCCTGAGACGCTATCTACACCCGGATTGGGAGTTCTGGGACTCAGCTGAGGGCAGAGAGAACAGACAGAAAAACAAGAAGATGAGCTACCGTATCTACACCCGCTGGGAAGTGGGAGTAGTGGTCACCCTCAAGGCACCAGAACAAGAAAGATGACCAGGAAAGATGACGTATATCCACCGCTGGGGAAAAAGGAAGTCATGGGGACTCACGCCCTCAAGGGCAACGAGGACAAGACAGATCGACAAGACAATGAGCTATCACACGGCCCGCTTGGGAAGTATGGACTCACCTCAAAGCACGAGACAAGACAGATGAAAGAACAGTGAATCGAGCTATCTACACCCGCTGGGAGTATGGGTCTCAGCCTCAAGGGCACGAGATACAAAGATCAGATGGACCAATCACAGATAGCTATCCACACCGCTTGGGAAATGGGAAGTCTGGGCAATCCGCCCTCCAAAGGCACGAGACAAGACAGATGACAAGACAGATGAGCTATCTACACCCGCTGGGAGTCTGGGACTCAGCCTCAAAGGCACGAGACAAGACAGACTGCCCAAGGGGGGGGGCGGGGGGAACAGATGAGCTATCTATCACCCGCTGGGAGGAAGTCTGGACTCAGACTCAACGGACGAGACAAGACAGAGACAAGAAAGATGCGCTAGGTCTACACCCGCCTGGAGTCTGGGGACTCAGTCTCAAAGCACGAGACAAGACAGATGACACGACAGATGAAGCTATCTAAACCCGGGGACAGTCTGAAGGATCAGCCTCAAAGGAACAAGGACACAAGACAGATTGACAAGACAGATGAGCTCTCAACCAACCCAATAGGGGAGTCTGAGGGTGCTCAACGCCCAAGGCACGGAGACAAGGAAAGATGACGTCCAAGGACAGATGAGCTATTAAAACTCCGCTGGGAGTCGGGTGACTCAAGCCTTCAAAAGGCACGAGGAACACGACAGATGACAAGACAGATGAGCTATCTACACCCACTGGGAGTCTGGGACTCAGCCTCAAAGGCCACGAGACAAGACAGATGACAAGACAGATGAGGCCTAACCGTAAATCTACACCCGCTGGGAGGTAGGGTTCAGCCTCCAATACGGCACTGAGGACACAGGACAGATGACAAGACAGATGAGCTATCTACACCCACTGGGAGTCTGGGACTCAGCCTCAAGGGCACGAGACAAGACAGATGACACAAGGTACAGCATGAGCTATCTAAACCGTGCTGGGAGGTCTGGGGATCTCGCACATCTAAAGGCACGAGACAAGGACAGATGACAGACAATGAGTATCTACACCAGCGGGGACAGTCTGGGACTTCAGCCTCAAAAGGCACAGGCCAAGACAGATGGACACAAGACAGATTGAGCTTCTACACCACCGCTGGGAGGAAGTTGGGACTCAGCCTCAAAGGCACGAGACAAGACAGATGACAAGACAGATGAGCTACCGTATCTACACCCGCTAGAGGAGTCTGGACTCAGCCTCAAAGGCAACCGAGCAAGACAGATGGACAGGGACAGTGGCTATCACACTCGCTGGATGGGAGTCTGGGGACTCGCCTCAAAGCAGGAGACAAAGACACGATTCGAGAAAGAGAAAGATGAGCTATCTACACCCGCTGGGAAGTCTGGGACTCAGCCTCAAAGGCACGAGACAAGACAGATGACAAGACAGATGAGCTATCTACACCCGCTGGGAGTGTTGCGGGCTCAGCCTCCAAAGCACGAGACCAAGGAAGATTGACAAGGGGGGGGGACAGATGAGCTCGACACCCGCTGGGAGTCTGGGGACTCAGCCTCAAAACAGGCACAGCAGACCAGATGACAAGACAGGAGGAGCTATCTACACCCGCGGGGAAGTCTGGGAGCAGCCCCAAGGCACGGACAAGAAAGATGGACACGACCGATGAGCTACGCGTATCTCCCACCCGCGGGGAGTCAATGGGAGTATGGGGACTCAGCCTTAAAGGAACGAGACAAGAGATGACACGACAGAATGAGCTATTCTTACACCCGCTGGGCAGTCGGGACTTCAGCCTCAAAGGCACGAGACAAGGACAGATGACAAGGACAGATGAGCTATCTACACCCGCCTGGGAGTCTGGGACTCAGCCTCAAAGGCACGAAGGACAACGACAGATGGACAGGACAGAGAGCTCTTCCAACCCGCTGGGGTCTGGGATCAGCTCAAAGCAGAGACAAGACAGATGTCAAGAAAAGATGACGCTATCTACAACCCGCTGGGAAGTCTGGTAGGACTCAGCCTCAAAGGCACGAGACAAGACAGATGACAAGGACAGATGAGCTATCTTACACCCGCTGGGAGTCTGGGGACTCAGCCTCAAAGGCACGAGGACAAGACAGATGACAAGACAGATGAGCTATCTACACCCGCTGGGAGTCTGGGACTCAGCCTCAAAGGCACGAGACAAGACAGATGACAAGACAGATGAGCTATCTACACCCGCTGGGAAGTCTGGGACTCAGCCTCAAAGGCACGAGACAAGACAGATGACAAGACAGATGAGCTATCTACACCCGCTGGGAGTCTGGGACTCAGCCTCAAAGGCACGAGACAAGACAGATGACAAGACAGATGAGCTATCTACACCCGCTGGGAGTATGGGACTCGCAAAGGAGACAAGACAGATGACAAGACCAGATGAGCTATCTACACCGCTGGGAAGCTGGGACTCAGGCCTCAAAGGCACGAGACAAGGACAGAATGACAAGCAGAGAGCTATCTACACCCGCTGGAGTTCTGGGGACTCAGCCTCAAAGGCACGAGACAAGACAGATGACCAGACAGATTGAGCTATCTACACACGCTGTGAGTCTGGACTCAGCCTCAAAGGCACGAGACAAGACAGATGACAAGACAGATGAGCTATCTACACCCGCTGGGAGTCTGGGACTCAGCCTCAAAGGCACGAGACAAGACAGATGACAAGACAGATGAGCTATCTACACCCGCTGGGAGTCTGGGACTCAGCCTCAAAGGCACGAGACAAGACAGATGACAAGACAGATGAGCTATCTACACCCGCTGGGAGTCCTGAGGACCTCAGCCCTCAAAGGGCACGAGACAAGACCGAATGACCAGACAGATTGAGCTATCGACACCCGCTGGGAGTCTGGGAGGCTCAGCCTCAAAGGCCACGAGACAAGACAGATGACAAGACAGATGAGCTATCTACACCCGCTGGGAGTCTGGGACTCAGCCTCAAAGGCACGAGACAAGACAGATGACAAGACAGATGAGCTATGTACATCCGCTGGGAAGTCTGGGACTTAGCCTCAAAGAGCTCAAGGAGTTGCCAGACCACGACCAATCACCAAGCAAAAGACAAGACTATAAAAATATCAAAGACAAGAGCAGAGCTCCAGAAATCTTTATGTGGTACCATGTGATACACTTCTTTTGCAGAATGTTTTGATGATGTAATGCACAATAATGCGGATGTAATGTAATCTGCTGTACCTGCGTATGTAATGTTATCGGCTGCAATGTAATCTGGTGTAATGCAAGCTGCTGAGATGTTTGATGATGTAATGCGCATTAATGCAGATGTAATGTAATGTTATCTGCTGTACCTGCTTATGTAATGCAACACACCCTAGCAGCCCCCACGTGGTATGAGTTCATATTATTTGACACACTAGCCCATTTTCTAGAAGCTCATCCATTGAGATTCGGCCCCCATTCTGACCCCATTCCAGAAAGCTGACTAGCTGAGCAACAGCATGGCCATCTTACTTTCCCCCTGTTCAAATCCCTCTCAACCTTTTCCCATCCCAGCCTCTGATCATACCCCAGCTCATGCTCATGCCCATGCCATGCAGACTACCCTGCTAGATGTCATGCACGCAGTCCCCTTTCTCTCACTCACCAAATATGCGTTCAGCTCTTTCATGCCGGCGCAGCTGATGTGGAGCTGCAGAGCTAGCCATTCAGCTAGCTGGGCAGCATGCAGCTTGCCAGCTAGGCATTCGTGTAGGTAGGCAGCATGCACGCACCCAGATGGGCTATCTCTTCATCCCAAGACCAGATACTAACATTGGAAATCGGAATGTTGCGAGCAAGCACATCCTATCAGCAGGCCCAGGAGAGCTGTTGGGTGTGTTGTAGGGTGAGAGTAGCCATGATTTGCTGATGCCTACATGGATGAGTCAAGGTGTGTGGGAAGGCTTGCCAATATAAGCTGCCTGGATAGAAACTAAGAACGGGAATGGGAGACGAATGAAGAAGGCGCAGGACGAGACCAGCTTAATAACATTTCCGCTTGCTTGAATCGCGCCTGGGACTGGTGGGACTGGTCCCATAAGCGATGTTGTCGCGCAAACCCGTGCGCGTGGTCTCACGAGGACCAGGGCGGGCCAGGGGCGGCCAGGGGTCTTAACTCGGTGAATTGGTACTGTACGAATGCGTATCGACGACAATGCAGGTCACGCGCGCGCCTCGAAGTCGTCTGTAGTCAGCGATGCTGGCCAAGTGCGCGACTCGAAGTCGTCAGCAGTTAGCGGTGCTGGTCACGCGCGCGCCTCGAAGTCGTCAATAGTTAGCGGGTTTTGCATCGAAGCCCTAATCCTGCGTTCAGTATCATATAATTAGGAAGTCACACGGGCTCTCGTTTTCTGCTTCTTCCCTTAACCCATCCCACATCCGCTTCCCCCCTCTGACCTTCCCACATCTGCTTCTCTCATCTGCACATTCCTCGCCTGCTTCTCACATCTGTCCATCCCTCATCTTCCCCTCACCTCTTCTCTCCCGCGACCCACCCACTCCTATCCCCATCCATTCGAGCAACAGCCACGCAGCAATATTCATTTCGCGCCCCTCCTGGCAATTAGAAAAAGCTGAAGCGTGGCCTTTTCTTCCCCTGTGTTTATATCCACCTGCATCCAAGTGCCACCCCCCACCTGATCCTGCTTTTTCGAATTCCGCAATCGTTTCGTTCGTGCAACTTCCCAATTCGAGCCTTTCGTCTGGAGTAGCAGCTACAACTCCTTATTCGTGTTTCAATCTTCAATACAGAGGTTAATATCCTTTTAGTTTCTGCATTTGCCTGTGGACAAGCTTCGCAAGATGTTGCCCCGAGTTCAAAATTTCAAGGTGAGCCTAGAATCCAAGGTGCTCAAAGAGCATTCTTCGTCTTATTATCATAATGCGATCCATGGCGAGATGCAATAAAGCTCGCGTTGATGCTGAAGCAGAAACTGCCCATCAATTGTGCACAACCACCTGTCGCCTGTCGCCACCTGTTCATGACAGTTGTTTGTCGCTTGATCACGCGCGAGCTGAAATTGTGCGCTTCTGTGCTCTTGGGTTGAATTTTTTTTCACAAGCTCGCACACACAATGCTGCATATATGTGGCAGATAGCTGATAGCAACCACCAACTGCCGCTCGTCCCTGCTCGAAACTGACGTCACCTGACCGATGCTGGGGTTGGTTCCTACACTACAAGCACATAGCTATCGGTTGCCCGAGTACTGTTCATGCAGATGGTCTCCACAACCCAGGCACGGGTTCTAACCTGCTTATTGTGCTTCCTGGTATCAGGGGGACTTATCATTGGAATATAATGAGCAGCCTGGGGTTGGCTCAAAAACAATGCAACAACTATTTTCTTACCAGGTTCACAAGCTGCTAGGAAAGGGGAGCTACGGGAAGGTTTACAAAGTTCAGCGAAACTCCGATGATCAGTACTACGCATTGAAGGAGACAGACTTGGGGACCATGTCCCAACTGGAGAGGTCAGATGCCGTCAATGAAGTCAGGCTGCTAGTGTCTATGAACCATACCAACGTGGTGAGTATGGGGTAGTAGTGCATAGAGTACCTATGTTGGCGTTGAAAGAAATACACGTGGGGAGCATGCCCCAACTAAGGAGGTCAGATGCCGTCAAGAAGTCAGGCTGCTGGTGTCTATGAACCATACCAACGTGGTGAGTATGGGGTAGTAGTGCATAGAGTACCTATGTTGGCGTTGAAAGAAATACACGCGGGGAGCATGCCCCAACTAAGGAGGTCAGATGCCGTCAAGAAGTCAGGCTGCTGGTGTCTATGAACCATACCAACGTGGTGAGTATGGGGTAGTAGTGCATAGAGTACCTATGTTGGCGTTGAAAGAAATACACGTGGGGAGCATGTCCTAACTAAGGAGGTCAGATGCCGTCAAGAAGTCAGGCTGCTGGTGTCTATGAACCATACCAACGTGGTGAGTATGGGGTAGTAGTGCATAGAGTACCTATGTTGGCGTTGAAAGAAATACACGTGGGGAGCATGTCCCAACTAAGGAGGTCAGATGCCGTCAAGAAGTCAGGCTGCTGGTGTCTATGAACCATACCAACGTGGTGAGTATGGGGTAGTAGTGCATAGAGTACCTGTGTTGGCCTTGAAAGAAATACACGTGGGGAGCATGTCCCAACTAAGGAGGTCAGATGCCGTCAAGAAGTCAGGCTGCTGGAGTCTATGAACCACACTATCGTAGTGAGTATGGGGTAATAGTGTATAGAGTACCAATGTTGGCCTTGAAAGAAACATACTTGGGGAGCATGTGCCAACTAGAGAGGTCAGATGCTGTCAAACTGCTGGTGTCCATGAACCATGCCAGTGTGATGATTAGCTGGGTGGATGGAATGACAAAGCTTACAGATAATAGTGGGCACACCTCAACAGCGAACCGCAAGCACACCAACACTATTAGATCCCTTGTATATCCGATACGACAGGGCCGTACTCAACAGCCCCAAGCTACTTGTGATCAAGTACCACGCTCTTCTTGGTGTCCTGTAGTACTACAACACCGCCATCACTACCACCACCACCCACCACCACCACCACCCACCATTCCTCGCCCACTCAGATCCGATACCACGAGGCCTTCCTCAACAGTTCCAAGCTATGTGTGGTAATGGAGTACACTCCCTTCGGTGACCTGAACTACTACAGCATGGCCATCACCACCATCACAATCACCACCACCCACCACCACCATTCCTCGCCCACTCAGATTCGATACCACGAGGCCTTCCTGAACAGCTCCAAGCTATGTGTCGTCATGGAGTACGCTCCCTTCGGTGACCTCAACTACTACAGCATCGCCATCACCACCATCACAATCACCACCACCCACCACCACCGTTCCTCGCCCACTCAGATCCGATACCACGAGGCCTTCCTGAACAGCTCCAAGCTCTGTGTCGTCATGGAGTACGCTCCCTTCGGTGACCTGAAGTACTACATCTCCAAGGGGCAGCGCATGCGAGCTCCTTTCCCTGAAGAGGCCATCTGGAGAATCTTCCTACAACTCTGCAAGTGTGTTCATAATTCATTTTTTCGTTTTTTTATATAATTCATTTTTTCAGAGTTTTTTTTTAATTCATTATCAGGTATGTTCATAATTTATTTTCCCCTGCAACTCTGCAGGTGTGTTTATACTTCACTGGGGCACTGGGGGCGGGGCGGTCGAGCGCGTGCAGGGGCAAATATGTGTGTATTTATAGAGTTGATATAGGAGGGTGTCCGGAGAGCTGCGAGCAGCAGTGCCTATTAGAAGAGTTTGAGGGTGCAGGTGTGTTCATACTTCACTGCTCAACATATACACTGGTCTTCCCCCCCCCCCCCACCACCACCACCACCACCACCACCACCACCTACTCCCCCCCCCCCACTTACACTCACACACTCACACACCAACACCCACACCCACCTATACAAAGTGGGGGGTAGAATCTTGCTACAACTCTGCAGGTGTGTTCATACTTCTCTGTTCAACATATACACAGGTCATGCCCTTCCCCTCCCCTCCCCCCCCCCCCCCCCCCCCTCCCACCTACACCCAGCCACTCACACCCACCCACACTTACCCACCCATACAAAGTGGGGGGTAGAATCTTCCTACAACTCTGCAGGTGTGTTCATACTTCTCTGCTCAACAGATACACTGGTCATGCCCCCCCCCACACACACACACACACCCACACCCACACCAACCACTCACCCACTCACACACCCACACCCACAAAGTGGGGGGTAGAATCTTCCTACAACTCTGCAGGGGTCATGCCATCCCCCTCCCCTCTCCCCTCCCCCCCACCTACACCCACCCACCTACACACACCCACCCACCCACTTATACTCACACACTCACACACTCACACACCCACAGCCACACATACAAAGTGAGGGGTAGACCATGTAATCAAACCACATATTTTGAACATATGGTCAAACTGAGCGAATCATGAGCTTCAAGATTCAGCTGTACACAAAATATATTTTGATGGTTTACACTGACCTGGGAGCTGAGGTAAGTCTATTCTTCCCGCCTTACTTATTCTTTTCCGTCCTTATTACATATAATTGTTATTATTATTAATAATAATAATAATAATAATAATATTAATATTTTGATGGTTAACACTGACCTGGGATTACCTATCATTATTATTATGATGATGATGATGATTTTGATGGTTTACACTGACCTGGGATTACCTATTATTATGATGATGATGATTATGATTTTGATGGTTAACACTGACCTGGGATTACCTATCATTATTGTTATGATGATGATGATGATTTTGATGGTTAACACTGACCTGGGATTACCTATCATTATTATTATGATGATGATGATGATGATGATGATTTTGATGGTTAACACTGACCTGGGATTACCTATCATTATTATTATGATGATGATGATGATTTTGATGGTTAACACTGACCTGGGATCACCTATTATTATTATTATGATGATGACGATGATGATTTTGATGGTTTACACTGACCTGGGAGCTGGGGCAAGACTATTCTTCCCGCCTTCCTTATTCTTAACCTTCCTTATTACCGGTATCACCCATCATGAATTATTATCAACCTTAATTTTGTTGATGGTGTACACTGACCTAGGAACTGGGGCAAGTCTACTCTTCCAGCCTTCCTTATTCTTTTCCGTCTTTATTCTTTTCCATCCTTATTCTTTTCCGTCTTTATTCTTTTCCATCCTTATTCTTTCCGGTCCTTATTCTTTACCATCCTTATTCTTTCCTGTCCTCATTCTTGTCCGTTCCTATCATCCACCACAACCTCAAGCGCCTTCCTTATTATTCCCCGCCCTTATTCTTTCCTGTCCTCATTCTTGTCCCGTCCTATCATTTTCAACTTTTAAATCTTACGTCCACTGCAGGGGCCTCTCCTCCCTTCACGCCAACCACATCATCCACCACGACCTCAAGCGCCTTCCTTATTCTTTCCCGCCCTCATTCTTTCCCGTCCTTATTCTTGTCCGCTCCTATTATTCGTAACCTTTAAATCTGACGTCCACTGCAGGGGCCTCTCCTCCCTTCACGCCAACCACATCATCCACCGCGACCTCAAGCCCGCCAACGTCTTCCTCTGCGCAAACGACCTGCTCAAAATCGGCGACCTGGGCATTGCCAAGGCCCTCACCCGCAACAACTACGCCAAGACACAAATCGGCACACCCTGCTACATGGCCCCTGAGGTCTGGGAAGGCAAATCCTACTCTTACAGCAGCGACCTTTGGTCCCTGGGCACTGTGCTGTATGAGATGATGGCGTTCAGGTTAGTGACTGCCCTAGTATGTGTATAAGTATTGCATGTAGGGCAGATAATGACGTTCAGGTTAGTGACTGCCCTAGTATGTGTATAAGTATTGCATGTAGGGCAGATAATGACGTTCAGGTTGGGAACTGAGCTTTATGAGTGCGAATTGAGATGTTGTTCATAAGACACCTGTATCACAAACTCAGGGCCTTCATCAGGAACACGATTGTTTAGGGCTCAGCTCATCAGTGTGCTGTCTGTTTAGCCCTTCCTGATATCATGGTTGAGTTAGGCATGTTAGGCTATTAGTTAACTGAGCTGAACCCTATTGCTGGGGGGGGGCTGCTTGCATGTAGGTACACTATGGGGGTAGCCAGTTAGGCTAATAGGAGTTGGCCAAAATAGGGTTCAGCTCATCAGTGCGCTGTCTGTTTAGCCCTTCCTGATATCATGGTCGGGCAAGTCCCTTCAGCCTATTTGGCTACCTCTGAACTGTACATAAATAAATAAATATATATAAAGCATGCCTTATTACGAGGTGTGAGATTGAGGATGCCGGCCTGTTCGCGCGCACTGGGGCCAACCACCAATCCATAGCTTTTATTTTTCAGCTACGAGCAACAGCTTCTAGGCTTCCAGTCCGTCCCCCAACCAAACTTAACCCAAACCAACCCCCAAACCAACCCAGGACCCCTATGGAAGGGCGCTCGATGCAAGAGCTGAAGATGAAGATCATTGCAGGGCGCTATATCCCAGTAGCTGCCGGAAGGTACAGCCCTGAGCTGGTCAACTTCTGCCATTCGCTACTGACCCTGGACCCCAGGAAAAGGTACGTGCGCTGAGTAGTGGGTGTTGTACACTGATACTTGGGTATTTTTATGGGATGGACCCCCATGGAGGGGAAACCCATGCACTTTTGTACCATCGCATGTAGCAGGATATCTTGCTAAAGTGGTACCTGACCAGGACCAGGAATAGGTACGTGCACTGATTGGTGGGTGTTGTACGCTGATACTTGGGTACGTGCACTGAGTAGTGGGTGTTGTGCGCTGATACTTGGGTATGTTTACTCTGGGTAGTGGGTGTTGTGCGCTGATCATTTTGTATGTTTGCTCAGTATTGGGTGTCTTGTCCTATGTAACGGGTGCTGTTTGCTGAGTACTGGGTGTTGTGCGCTGATAATTGGGTATATTCACTCTGAGTTGTGGGTGTTGTGGGCCGAGAATTTGGCATTTGCACTGAGTGCTGGGTGTTGTGGGCTGCTGATAATTGGGTATATTTACACTGACTTGTGGGTGTTGTGCAAATGACGTTTGCGAGGGGGGATGGACCCTCATGGAGGAAACCCATGCATTTGTGTACCATCGCATGTAGCAGGATAGCTTGCTAAAGTGATACCGAACAGGTATACGCCGATGTCACTCGCCGTCTTACCTGTTCGTAACCATGCCAAGAACTAGCTAGTGCTTGCATGTGTAACTGCCACGGTAAAGCCTGTCAGTGCCAACTAAACCCTAGCACCAGCTAGTGCTACCATGTAACATGCTCGTCGCCCACCAATGTGGACGACGCGCTGCTATAAATACGAGCCCAACCAACTAATATATCCTCGCGCAGCCCGTTTCAGTGATATAGATTGGTGTAGTGGTACACCAAATCGCTGAAACGAAGCATGGTCGGGGGTTCCATTCCCCCAACGGTCGCCCTGAGCGTTGCAGGTCGTTGGCCACCGTGATGGTAGCTTGTCCAGTTGAGGTGGTAGACCGTTCTCTGCTCGCGTACAACGGGTTCCCTTAATACCAGGCCCCACCAGGCGTTATCATTACTTTATAACCTCGCGCTATCGGTGTCTGTAGGCGCCCCCATTCTGTATATCACTTCACGCCAACACACGCCACTGCATTACCACACTCAGATCCACTACATCGCATAGCATTCACTCACTTTCTCACACACCTTCTCTTTTACTAGTTCACTCACTCACTCCCTCACTGGCCAACTCACTCTCTCAATCACTCACTCACTCACCACTACACTCCACATCACACACTGCACCGAAGCAAACCACAAAACACAACGCAAAACACAATACCCTGATGCCACACCTTGCATGTTCACAGGCCAAGCCCTGACGCCATCCTTACCAGCTGCAAAGTGGTTAAACTCTCCCACCCACTCACTCATTGTCTCACTATCAAACACCCCACTTCATATCACGCACAGCACTCAAGCATTCCCTTCAAACAAGCCCTGATTACATTCCCTTCATGTTCACAGGCCAAGCCCTGACGCCATCCTTCCCTCAAGTGCTACTGCAAAGTGATTGAAGGTGCTCCCACCCACTCATTCACTCACCCACAATCAAACACCACACTCCAAATCACACACCGTACTAAAACATTCCCTTCAAACAAGCCTTCATGACATACCCTTCATGATCACAGGCCTAGGCCTGACGCCATCCCTACCTCAAGTGCTGATGCAAAGTGGTTGAAGGTGCTCCCACCCACTTATTCACTCACCCACAATCAAACACCACTCCAAATCACACACCGCACTAAAACATTCCCTTCAAACAAGCCTTAATGACATACCCTTCATGAGCACAGGCCCTGACGCCATCCTTACTTCAAGCGCTGCTGCAAAGTGCCACCACTCAGCAGCAGCGCTTGAAGGTGCTCCCTTCCGCACCCACTCATTCACTCACAATCAAACACCACACTTCAAATTACGCACCGCTCTATAACCTTCAAACAAGCCCTGATTACATACCCTTCATGATCACAGGCCTAGCCCTGCCGCCATCCTTACTTCAAGCGCTGCTGCGAAGTGGTTGAAGGTGCTCCCACCCACTCACTCATTGTCTCACTATCAAACACCCCACTTCATATCACGCACCGCACTCAAAGATTCCCTGACAACAAGCCCTGATGAAAATCCCCGCATGATCACAGGCCTAGCCCTGACGCCATCCTTACTTCAAGCGCTGCTGCAAAGTGGTTAAAGGTGCTCCCTTCCGCACCCAAGACAAACGCGGGTGGCGGCCTCATTGCAGGTAGGGAATAGGGAATAGGGGGCGGTGCATGTGGATAGGTAGGGGGGGTCAACACTGGCCCGCATATGTAGGGAACAGCAATATTATATCATGTTATATCATGACGCACCCAAGACTTACGCGGGTGGTGGCCTCATTGCAGGTAGGAAATAGGGAATGCGCTTTGGTGCATGGGGATACGTAGGGGGGGGTCAACACTTGCCTGCATGTGTAGGGAACGGCAATATCATATCATATTATATCATGACGCACCCAAGACTTAAGCGGGTGGCGGCCTCATTGCTGGTAGGGATAAGGAATAGGGGGCGGTGCGCGCGGATAGGTAAGGGGGGTTCAACGCTGGCCCGCATATGTAGGGAACGGCAATATGATATCATATTATATCATGTCATCATATGATACCATATGATGCCGGCAGTCTGACTAGGCTAAAGTTATCATTTACATACAATATAGTATGATGCAATTTGGATAATACCGTATCATACTCTCCTTTGGTCAACATCATATGATATGCCGGTCCCTACGCACATGGCAATGTAATGAAATGTAACCACGCGGAGCATTGATATTGGGATGTTGACCTAGCCTTCATTGTGTGACGAAATGTAACCACGCGGAGCAGTGATATTGGGATGTTGACCTAGCCTTCATTGTGTGACGAAATGTAACCACGCGGAGCAGTGATATTGGGATGTTGACCTAGCCTTCATTGTGTGACGAAAGGGTGAAGTATGGGGAACTCCTCAACTCCATCTTGGTGCCCAAAGACTTGCGTGAGCTGCCCAAGAAGCTACCCCCCCCCCCCCCCCCCCCCCCCCCTCCTACTCCTACTCCTACTCCTTCCATGCGTGAAACAATACGAATTCCCAGCAGGAAGTCAAACCCTACACCCTGTATCACTTACCTCACTCCTCACCCCCCTTCCCTGCAGCCGCTGCAAACGGAAAACTCCTCAACACCATCTTGGTGCCCAGAGACTTGCGTGATCTTCCCAAGAAGCTCCCCCCCCCTTCCTACGACACCGACGCCATTGTGGCTGCCGCCGCGGCTCCTGGCCGACCTATCTCCGCCGCCCCAGGCCGACCTAGTTCAGCCGCCCTTGGCCGACCTAGCTCCGCCCCCCGCCCAAAGCGTGTGTCAGCTCCAGGCGGGCCAGAGCCCCCCAGGGGGCCTAGGCCAGCCTACGCACGCGCCCCCTCTGCTGGGAGGGAGAGGCCTTCCCCTGGGGTGCCCGATGGGCGGATTCATTTCCCCATCATTGGACTGCAGAGGCAAAGGTCGAACCCCGTTTCAGGACAGCAACTTCAGGCTGCAGGCTTAAGACCTGGTCTCATGCCAAATCGCCGAATCTCGGCACAATAGCTCATTCCAGGTGTTGCCTACTAGATATACTGCTACAGGCTCAACACATCCTTTGCAGTGCCTGCCTCCAACTTCACCCTCCCCCCCCCCCCCCCCCCACACACACACACACACACACACACACACACACACTCTTCACTGCAAGTGTTGCCTACCAGATAGACAGCTACAGGCTACCGCCGGGTAGCTCAGCACAATAGCCGCATCTCATCCCTCCATTTCCCCATCACCCCATCATCACCATGTGCGCTTAGCAGAAATTTGATTATTCTGGCGGAAGCTGAAAGCCCGATGAGTGGATGTGACCAGCCCACCCCTCTCCTAACCTAAGTACCCCTCTCCTAACTTCTCCACCCCTCACCTTACCCCTCCACCCCTCTCCTAACCCCTCCACCCCTCTCCTAACCCCTCCAACCCTCTCCTAACCTCTCCACTCCTCCCATAACCTCTCCACCCCTCCCATAACCTCTCCACCCCTCGTCTAATCTCTGACAGATAGCGCTGACAATCATTTCATTTGTGTTTTTGTCAAACGTCTGGTTGCGCACCGAATTAGATGGGTTGATTTATTACTATATTGCAAACTGACACCCCCAGCTAGCGTTGCCCAGCTGTATCGAGATTTTGATGCCTTTGGAGTGTCCTTACCCACTTACCCAGTATTTGCCCAGTGGACTCATTGTGAAGCATGTGAAATTATTGTGCATAGTTGTTCAAACTTGTTCATAGTTGTTGTTCATTATATTAATGTTTATATAGATACATGATTGTACATGTATGACATATGGTCATACCTGTGTATGATGGCGGCTGCGTATGTGATCATACTTGCATATGATTGCAGCTGCGTATACACGTATGATCATACATGTACCTGGTTGCGGCTGTGTATATGATCATACATGTATACGACTGCAGCTGTGTATATTATCATACATGTATACGTCTGCAGCTGTGTATATTATCATACATGTAAACGGCTGCAGCTGTGTATACGGTCATACATGTATATGATTGCTGCTCAGTCCGCAGCATGGCCTTACACGTATGATCATACATGTACCTAGTTGCGGCTGTGTTTATGATCGTACATGTGTACGGCTTCGGCTATGTATACGGTCATACATGTATGTGATTATTGCTCAGTCCGCAGCACGGCCGAGGAAGTCAAGTGAAGAACGAGCCTGCGCTATCATCGGCTTCAACTTGAACTTCGTCGACCAAGGCTGCACGACGTCTTTGGCCACCTGTCGCTTTCGTCTTCGGCCTCTCCAGCCATCAATGCTGAGCGCCGTCTTATTAACTTCAATATGTGCTTGGGCACATGAAGATGCTTACTGTCTAGTGTCTGCACATGTACTTGACCTTGGACACATGGCTCCACCCAATAATTTGGCTGCTCGCCGTCCTACACAAGTGCACAGACCACGACCCTCCCCCTCCTCTCTCCCCCTTAAACCTTGGTTTCTTTTTGCCGACTTCATGTGTATCGAGCGCGGTTGCAATCAAGCTGCCTCCTGTATGAGTGTGTTGCGCGCAAGTGCGCTATTGACTACGTGACTATTTGACGCTATGTAAATCGTGGTGTTTACTGTCACTTGAACTTGGTTACCTGGCTCCAGCCTTTACGGCTGCTCGCCGTCTTCAGCAGTAACATAATCCATTCAAATCAAAGCATTCTCATCAAAATATAATTGATCCAATCTTTTCATCCAATCATTGATAAACAAAGGCAACTTGTCACGACCTTCCACATCAAGTAATGCTGATGAATCATTTTGCTCTCAGTTTGGGAAATCAGGTTATGATGAGTACGTGTCGCATTCAAAAGGACTCAGAAGTATGAACTATTGAACTTTGAATAATGAACTATGAACTAATGAATATGAACTAAATATGAACTAATGAACTATGAACTGATGAACTATTGAACTATCAACTATTGAACTTTGAATACGGTATAAGTTTATAAATACTTGACCTTGGTTACATGGATCCAGTCTTTAAGGCTGAGCGCCAAACTCTACTACACCAAACTGCCAAGGACATAACGTAATCACACAAGGCACGCAAGCATAAGGCATGTCCTTAGCCAGTGACACCTCCCACCCCGATGCCAGCGCGCACTACCACTACCAGAGCAGACCCATGCTGAGTGTGGGATTCTCTGCTCATGGTTAATATGCTGCTGGCGCACATCCATCGGAAATGATGGGGGTGGTTCTCTAAACTGCCTTTACTTGCGGTTTTGCCTCCTTATCTTGTGTCTCGTGTGTTCGATTGACGTTATTAGTCACTTGGCCAGTATTGGTAGTTTGGTTTTGTTATTGTATTGTAACGATTAGCAGCAGTTTTCAGCAGTTTGGCAGTTGGTTGTCGTAGTAGCGCGTTGGGTAGTTTGTTTGTTTTTGTCGTCCCGGCAGCTTACCGAGTTGCGCATATTACATTGCAGCTATTGAGTAATGTCTTTTCGGCACACACATTGTGGGTTTCTGTTCTTCTTAGCTTTACACTGTTGAGCAGAGAATCCCACACACATGGTGTGTGGGTGGGTGGGGGTGGGGGTGGGGAGTTGATGGTGGCACTGTTGTTCGTGTTGGTGGTGGAGGAGGGGGGATGGTGTGTGGTGGTGAGAAGGAGGAAGCCGAACAGATATAGATACATCCCATAACCGTTTACGTGATGACTATGCTGGTGGCGCACGCTCAAAGCGATGTTGCCTCCTACATACTGCGACTTTTAGGTAGGGAACGACAACTAATATTAGTGTTTGAAACACTAATATGAAATAATATTAGTTTAGTGTCACAAAAATATTAGTTTTCAAATAAATCCGAAATTCCGGTGAGACGACTCGTCTGACTAATATTATATAATAGTATTTATTCACTAATATTATATAACATAGCCGACCCCTACTTCTAGGTCATACCATAGTGGCCGTGTGCACTCTCGGTCTGATCAGCCAATGACCTAGGACCGCCTGCCAGCTAGTGCACTGTTGCAGTAGGACCTGTTGGATCTCCCACTGCCGCCTGTCTTGATGAATGCAAGGTAGGCTTGCTGTTATCTTATCTGTAAACAACTGGTTAAGCTTTTCGTTAGCGTGATGGGCCCATAACCTTTAATTATCGGTAGCATAGACTGCAGGGACAAGACTCTTTACAAGAGGAAGATAGACAGTCAGCGCAATAGCGGACTGATAAAGGAAACGGTAGCAGTACAGATGGTACTGCGTGGCAAGGCACGTGGCCCTAGCTGGCAACGGCACTGGTCAGAGCAAGGCAGGGACTAAGCACTGGTTGCTCTGAGCCACTCTAGAGACGGCATGAAAGCCGAACTATAACAGTAAACAACTGGTTCAGTAACAGAGCATCACCCAGATCCCGCAGAGCAGGGTATTCAAATGGCCAAATTGGCCAGCGCTTTAGCGCACTTGAAAACAAAAAAGCTGCGCTTTGTAGTGCAAAAAGCGCAAAAATTGCTTGCTGCGCCCACAGGGGGTTGCAAAAAACTGTGCTTAAAGCGCAGAGGGGGTCAAAAAGTCAGCGCTCAAAAGCGCAAAGCGCACGCTTTGAATTACCCTGCCGCAGAGTCCTAAAGAGTCTGTAATCTACAAAAGATGTTGCCTCCTACCTACTGTGAAGTAGCCCAGAGCTGGGGCAGATGGCTTGGCTTGATGCATTTATCGTTTATTGGTGTGTCGCGTCAATTCTGGGAGAGTCGTGCGGGACAGGGATGAGTAGGTATTTGAAAATGTTTAATAGCACTGAAAGTCCCATCCCCCCAATATGAGTCTGATGAGTCCTACCCAGGTCCTTAGTACGCACGGTTTGTGCGGATGCGGGCGTATGGGGTGGGGGGTGGGGTTGGGGTGGGAGGCAGCCCCCCGTACCTCCCATAAACCCCCTCCTACCGCCTTCACCTCACCCCTGACCTCACACCGGAGCTCGCCCCACCTCGCCCCACCTCACCTCCAGGGGGGGCAGGGACAAACAGAGCTGGAAAACTATTTTTGACCAATGTAGATGGAAGTGGTAAGGATGAGTAGGTATTTTAAAATGTGTAATGGCACTGAAAGTCCCATCCCCCCAAAATAAGTCTGATGGGTCCTACCGAGGTCCTAAGTACGCATGGTTTATGCGAATGCGGGCATGAGGGTGGGGGGAGGGGGGAGGGAGTTAGCCTACACAGAGCTGGAAAACTATTTTTGGCCGATGTGGATGAAAGTGGTATACATGAGTAGGTATTTGAAAATGTTTTTTATGGCACTGCAAGTCCCATTCCCCCAAAATGAGTCTGATGGGTCCTACACACGTCCTAAGTACGCACGGTTTGTGCGAATGCGGGCATGGGGGGTTGTCGTACATACATTTGCTTAGGCAGAGCTTTAAATTGCCACACATACACACCAAGATGCACACATACATACACACACTTGCACACACACTTGCACACACACATACACACCCAAATGCATGGAAGCTAAGTTGGTATGAACAAAAGCTAGGATAGCCCAGTCTTATCTGGCAGGCCGCATACCTGGATGAGAGCTGCTGCTGCATCGCTGGCTGTTTTCTTGAACACATTTTTCTTTCCTTCACGGCCTCCGATTGGATCCACGATGCACTCGCGAACGAAGCTCTCATCAATCGCAACGCGGTCAGTAGGTCCGCCTAGTGGCTTGCAAGACAGACCGCTGTTTGAGGTAATAGTCAAGTTTGTATTCGGATATTGTCATAGGCCGATTTCGGCCTGTGGGATTTGCAGGACCTGGTTCTGCAATCGGCGCAGTTCAACATCCATGCCCCCCCCCAACTGTAGTTAAGTTGGGGGGGGGCGAGAAGACTTCAGACCTGCTGCGATTTAGCCTTGCTGAGAGCATAGGGTACGCGACAGATTGACCGGCACATGGTTGGGCGCGTCCAAACCACCATCGACAAACAGCGCGCCAGTAGCGTTCTCTATTCCTTTACCTCGCTTACATGCAAAAAATCGGAGCCCTCCTTTTTCTGCCTTGTTCCACTTCGACAAGAGCCGCCATTTCTGTCCTTACCTAAGCATCCCTGGAGTCATACCGCCTGGAGAGCAGCTTACATCCCTAAAGCCTTCATACGCTGCCCCCAGCCCTGGCCACTAGCTTTCGGCCACCACAGAACTTCAAAGCGAGCAGTAACCAACCTGGCCACTTCCACTTCCCAAGTGACTTCTCAAATTACTGATCTAGACTATCTTACAGCTAGTATGCACTTCAATTGCTCCCGCGGAGGATAGGAGGAGGACTGTCTAAGTCTTAGCCAGGTACCATGTCACGGTGTAGTCATCATCTCTGTTTGAATATTTATGTCCTTGGATATCCTCGGATGTCCTTGGGGTTCTTTCAGTGTTCCTTATATCAACATTAAGTGTTTCATTGTGCAGACGGGAAACATTATTTTGTGTGCTTGTGTGTGTGTATGATGTTTGTTGGTCCCCATTGAGTCTGTCAAGCCGTGGGCACATTTGGAGTGCAGTAGGGCACAACGATAGCATCATCATAATCATCATGTGTGTTCATTACTCCCCATAGACTAAGTCATGTTGTGGGCACATTCGCATTCCCATAGGATGCAACACCATTGGAGGAGAGTTTTCCAGCACATTTGCCATGTGCACTGCTTGTTTCACGCACATCCCAGCCCCCCAGTGCGGGTTTCCCCCCTAATAACTAATTTGATTTAATTTGCCACTTTTTACAGTAACACTTGGAAGGCCATATACCACAAAACCCAGTCTCCGCCAGTTCTGGATGAGAGTGGGTTCAAAATGAGAGTGGGTTCAAAATGAGAGCGGATTCAAAATGAGAGTGGGTTCCAAATGAGAGTGGGTTCAAAATGAGAGTGGGTTCAAAATGAGAGTGGGTTCAAAATGAGAATGGGTTCAAAATGAGAGTGGGTTCAAAATTGGCGGCGAGGTTCAAGCTGTCCCAGGTTTAGAAGGGTGGGGAGTGGGTTTACGAAGCCCAGGGTTGGGATGTGATGGACAGACAGACAGACAGACAGACAGACAGACAGACAGACAGACGGACAGACAGACAGACAGGCAGACACCGACTGAGCGAAACAGTGACCATGGGGATAGTATGATGGCAAAAGATGAGGTAGAAAAAGAGGGGTGAAGACAAGTAGGACCTGAAAATGACCTAAATATGGTACGGCAAAGCCTGTTGTTGCGCATGTTTGAAAGGTCGTGATGTCGAACACATTTTGGAAGGGGCAGTGCTTTAGTCAATCACATTCTCAAAAGGGCCTGAACCACCATGTTCATAAAATAACAATGATTTCCTTGTCTTTAGAGGAAGATATTGATGTAGATGATGATGATTATAATGATGATGAAAATGATGACATTATTCCTTGTGCTCTACTGGACTCCAAATGTGCCCGTGGGAGAAAGGCACCTTGAGTACTTTTATCATCTTCTTAGAGACAAGATGAAGGCTTGAGGCAGAGTGTGAGAGAGGATGGCTCGATGGCGTGGTCTGTGAGGCCCTGCTTGGCTAGGCCCGCTAACCCGCATGGCTGTTGGGTTCATGTATGCGGTATGGTAGGGCGCAGAGTGTTTGAGAGGATGGCTCGATGGCGTGGTCTGTGAGCCCCTGCTTGGCGTGGCCCGCTGCCCGCATGGCTGTTAGGTTCATGTATGCGGTATGGTAAGGTGCAGAGTGTGTGAGAGGATGGCTCGATGGCGTGGTCTGCGAGGCCCTGCGTTTCGTGGCCCGCTGCCCACATGGCTGTTAGGATAATGTGTGCGGTAGGGCGCAGAGTGTGTGAGAGGATGGCTCGATGGCGTGGTCTGTGAGGCCCTACGTTTCGTGGCCCGCTGCCCGCATGGCTGTTAGGTTCATGTGTGCGGTAGAGTGCAGAGGGTGTTAGAGGATGGCTCGATGGCGTGGTCTGTGAGCCCCTGCTTGGCGTGGCCCGCTGCCCGCATGGCTGTTAGGTTCATGTATGCGGTATGGTAGGGTGCAGAGTGTGTGAGAGGATGGCTCGATGGCGTGGTCTGTGAGGCCCTGCATTTCGTGGCCCGCTGCCCACATGGCTGTTAGGTTCATGTATGCGCTAGGGCGCAGAGCGTGTGAGAGGATGGCTTGATAGCATGGTCTGTGGGGCCCTGCGTCTCTTGGCCGGCTGCCCGCATGGCTGTTAGGTTCATGCGTGCTGTAGAGTGCAGAGGGTGTGAGAGGATGGCTTGATGGCGTGGACGAGGCCCTGTTTGGCGTGGCCTGCTGCCATGTGGGAGGGCGCAGATGGTGTGCAAGGATGGCTTGATGGCGTGGTCTGAGGCCCTGTTTGGCGTGGCCTGCTGCCATGCGGGAGGGGGCAGATGGTGTGCGAGGATGGCTTGATGGCGTGGTCTGAGGCCCTGTTTGGCGTGGCCTGCTGCCATGCGGGAGGGCGCAGATGGTGTGCGAGGATGGCTTGCAGATAACAGCCAGGCAGGCCACGCCACGCAGGGCCTCACTGACCATGCCATCGAGCCATCCTCTCACACCCTCTACCACCCACGCATGCGCTAGCTGACACCCCCATACCATCTTTGCCCTTTCAGGATACCAACATGCATGCGCTAGCTGCCCCCCCCCCCACCCCACCCCACCCCCCCCACCCCACACACACACACACATCTTTGCCCTATCAGGATACCACCGTGCATGCGCTAGCTGACACCCATGTATGCAATAGCTGACCCCCCACCCCCACCCCCATCTATGCCCTTTCAGGATACCACCAGACATTCTGGGTTGCCTTTGCTTGTCCGCCTGTCATTGTTAAAGTCTGGCTGCCAGCTAGCAGCGTGATTGGCGAGTCTGCCTATCATTGTGAAGGTCTGGCTGCCAGCTAGCAGCGTGATTGACAAGTCTACCTATCATTGTGAAGGCCTGGCTGCCAGCTAGCAGCGTGATTGACGAGTCTGCCTATCATTTTGAAGGTCTGGCTGCCAGCTGGCAGCGTGATTGACGAGTCTGCCTATCATTGTGAAGGTCTTGCTGCCAGCTAGCAGCGTGATTGACGAGTCTGCCTATCATTGTGAAGGTCTGGCTGCCAGCTAGCAGCGTGATTGAGGAGGAGGCAGGCCTCCCTAGGAATCCATTTGGTGGCGATGGGTTCAAGCACTAATGTTCCTCGCAGTGAGATTATCAAGCACCCTTCATCCTCCTTGGCAGATGGGAGTGCGTTGCTGGTGGTGGGGACCGCGTTCCTCTAGCCTCTAGCCTCCCCTCCCCTTCCATCTCGCACCTGGGATTTTGGAGTACGATGCTGATGGTACTACTGGGCTTTGAGGGAGAGAGTGAGACTAGGTTTCTGGTATTTCTTGTGCAAAGGAACTTGGCACTCACCACCACGAGTCTCAACCTCCGCTGCTTGCTTGTTTCAATCAGATTTTTGAAATTTCTGTGGGAAAGCCAGCATCAAATTGCATCTCTCTTTGCTATTTTCATCCTCATACCAATATATGCCTGCCGGATACTATGCCGCAGAGAATGGGCCGATCGTCTGGGACTCAGGATCCTTTGGATGATCATCTCAAGGGCATCGGCTTGGTCTTTAGTCCTCTTTGGCTTGGGCGATGTCGGCTTTCATACATCTTCGATGTGTTTTTACGTATTCTTACTGATTGAGGTCTTTCTCTCCCCCATGGTAGAGCACATGCCAGTAAAACTAGTTTGGCCTTTGCACCACACCTTATGGTCAGTGGTGTATTTGAGGAATGACCTTCTTGAACCACAGGACCAATGCAGTAGCATGCTCCTTCTAGCAGGGTACACCACAGGCCTGATCATTCGAGTGAGCATGGATTTTAAAGATCGACGCGCTTACATGAGAGAGGTTGCTGCCCGGCACACCGATTGATGGTAACTGAAGAACGATAAGGAGTGTATATACTGGTAGGGGGCAGGACCAAGGTTGTTTAGGACGCTGCGTTCTGCGTCGCAGATGCGACGTCGAAGGCTCCGTTGCGTCATGAGACGCAACGTGGGGAGGGTCCGTTGCGTCGCAGACACAGCTTAGTGGGTTGGTGGCATCTCAGGACGCAGGCTTTGGGTTGGTTGTGGGTCGGTCGCGTCTCAGGACGCAGGCTATGGAATTGGTTGTGTCTCAGGAAGCAGGCTGTAAAATTGGTTGTGCATCAGGACGCAGAGCTGGGGATCCCCATGAACAGCCCTGGACAGGGATCCTATACTACATTCCCAAGTAATGATAACGCCTGGTGGGGCGTGGTATTAAGGGAAGCCGTCGTACGCGGGCAGAGAACGGTCTACCACCTCGACTGGACAAGCTACCATCGCCGTTGACAATGACCTTCGACGCTCAGGGTGACCGTTGGAGGAATCAAACCCCCGACCCCGTTTTGTTTCAGCGATTTGGTGTACCACTAGACCAATCGTATCACTGAAACGGGCTGTCCATGCTACTACATACCCAAGTAGCAGGCTCTTCTTAGTCAGCCACGGGGTGGCTACTGTACTGAAATGTCTATGAAACCAATGAAGTAGCTTAACTTCTCCCCAGTCTTCTAGACTGCTGCAACAGGTAATGGGCCCATCACGCCATCCACTACGCTGATGATTACCAAGAGGTCTTGAGAGCGTGGGCTTCCATTATTTCACTCCGTTCCTTGGTGAAGACTTAGTACTTATTAGATTCCACACTCCGACCTGCTTCCAGTGGGATTCGAACCCCCCACACACTCGGGATATACATTATTGTTGGACTAAGCAGTTTGGGTGCCTTCAGGACATCTAGCTAGATGCCCCGAAGGCACCCAAACAGCATGGTCCAACAGTTTGCTCCCCTTCTGGTACTGCCTGCTCACTACGCTCCCTGTTATTTAATTTGATGGTAGACAGGCTATGCTGTTGTCCTGTCTCGGAAATGATTTGTTGAGTTTATGTAACAAACCTACTTTCTCTGTCATTAAGTGCCTATACTAATGGTGGCTTTCGTGCTCAATCATGTGTTTGACCATTGTCCGGGACCTTTGTTCCCCTTCTTGTGCTGCCTGGTCGCTCTGTCACTACGTGCTTCCGCTAATGGTGGCTTTAGTGCCCAGTCGTGTGTTTGACCATTGTCAGGTGGGGCTTTGTTCCCCTTCTTGTGCTGCCTGGCCACTGAGTGCTTTCACTAATGACAGGTTGAAGTGCGTGCTCAGTCGTGTGTTTGACCAATGTCAAAGACCTTTGTTCCCCTGCTTGTGCTGCCTAGTCACTAAGTGCTTACGCTAGTGGTGGCTTTGGTGCCCAGTCGTGTGTTTGACCATTGTCAGGTGGGGCTTTGTTCCCCTTCTTGAGCTGCCTGGCCACTGAGTGCTATCACTAATGACAGGTTGAAGTGCGTGCTCAGTCGTGTGTTCGCCCATTGCTTTGAGTGGGCTTGAGCACTGACTGTGATGGCCTTCAATAGCACTGGATGTTCTGGTCTGTAGCAGGGTAATTCAAAGCGCGCGCTTTTGCGCTTTTAAGCGCTGACTTTTTTGACCCCCTCTGCGCTTTAAGCGCAGTTTTTTTTGACCCCTTGTGGGCGCTGCCAGCAATTTTTGCACTTTTTGCACTACAAAGCGCAGTTTTTTTGTTTTCAAGTGCGCTAAAGCGCTGGCCAATTTGGCCATTTGAAGTACCCTGGTCTGTAGTAATACTGAGTGTTACTGCTTTAATTAGCTATGATTGTGATTGCTTTGATGTCACTTACTGTGCTTGCCTTGAATAACACTGAATGTCGTGGACTTGGATAGCTTTGAATGTGCTTGCCTTCACAAGCAATGAATGTGCTGGCTTGGAGTAGCACTGTGGTGTTGGCCTTGAATAGCACTTAGTGTGCTTGCTTTTGGTAGCACTGAGTGTGTTGGCCTTGAATAGCACTTAGTGTACTTGCTTTTGGTAGCACTGAGTGTGTTGGCCTTGAATAGCACTAAGTGTACTTGCTTTTGGTAGCACTGAGTGTGTTGGCCTTGAATAGCACTTAGTGTACTTGCTTTTGGTAGCACTGAGTGTGTTGGCCTCGAATAGCTAAACTCAGACTATGAAGGAGATGGCAGCAGTACACTCGGACTTTCAATTTCACTTTTTCAAACAAACCACAATTGCGTCATGTAACCGTAACATCAGATTCTTGCATGAATTACAATACCTTACATGCTCACACTATGTACATGGGACCACATATGCGCCTAAAACCCACATTCTTCACGTGTATAGGGTGTTCGCGTTTCTTAATACCTACTTGGCAGTTGGCACATAAATATTTCAAGGAAGATTTCGAATCGAGTTGTACTCGACATGATAGCTCCCCCCCCCCCCCCCCCCCCCAAACCCAAACCCAAACCCAACTATATTCGACCCCCATCAGCCTCCCCTCTTACAGGAATGATGGCAGAGCCACAAGGGCAAGGGTGGGCCTAGCCAAAGGAAGGGATCGAGACTGTCTGGCCACCCCCGCACCTGCTCAAGTAAGACGATCTGCCTCACCTATCCCAACAGACTTAACCCAAGCCCCCTTAGCTTTTTCAATGCTTTTTCTTTCGGCCCTTCTTGTCACGGTTGGGCAAGTCTGTCAGCCTATTTGGCTTACCCCTGGACTGTCACAGGCTGACCTAGGCATGTCATAGGCTGACCCCTGGATTGGGACATACTAACCTAGAAACCGGGGCCTGGGCAGCCTATGTTTCTAGGTAAGTTTCTAGGTCAGAACGAGGATAGTGCCTGCTATCCCTCAAATCCGAGTGGGCCATGAAAAAGGTTTCCAAACTGTGCGTGTGTGTAGGTTACGGGCTCAACCCCGAGCACCCTCTCCATGTAGGAAGCTAGCAAGTTCCTCTTGTGACCAGATGCACCCATGGTACCAGCTGCACAATTGACTGTGTGTATATCAGAGGGAACAACAGGTTCCATCTGCATGTCTTGAGGATAAGGATGCCTGCGCTCCAAGAAGTTGTGCAAGGCACAGCATATCCAAGGAACCTTGGACGCGGTTTTAGGGTCTCGAAGACGTGTACTGTACAGTAGCCTTAATCGACCCTTCAGTCTACCGAATGCACACTCAACAACCCGCCTTGTTCTAATCAAAGCATAGTTGAAGTTGAATTGGGCAGGTGTAGGGTTGCCCACCTCATAACACTTCATGAGGTGCTCTGTCAACTTAAAGGCACCATCGCCAACTAAATACGGCATTACTTCCACCCCATCAATATGTCGAGGCTGTGACCCTTGGGGCATGGCCAAGTACTCCTGGATTCTCAGGCCTAGACCACTCCTATTAAAACAAGCAGCATCCCCTGCACTCCCGAATGGTTACATTATTCCCCAATCGGACTTGGCTACATCCCTCTAGCAAGCAACTTGGATTTCTTTTATTACTATTATTAATTTTTTATTAATTGACGACTTGGTTGTATAATTGTAACAGAGGTTGTAACAGAGGTTCCCAAATATATATTGTTTCCACTATCCAGTCTCCCTACTTGCAGCTCCCTGTAGCTCCGTCCCAGCTACGGGCTCCCAGCTCCCTGCAGGTCCTCCAGGTCCCAGCACCTTGCAGGTCCTGCAGGTCCTGCAGGTCCTGCAAAAAAACAAAAAGCGAACCAATTAAAAAACTGATGCGTGCGCACTTTTTCAAAGGCATGCGCGTTTTTTGACAACGCGCATTTTGAAGGCATCGGCGCTTTGGGGGCTGTAAAATAATTGTCCTCAGTTCAAAAACATTGCAGCTTTTAGACTTGAAAACAAGCAGTTATACTCCTCCCCTGTATCTGAGAAGCTGACCAAAAGCAAAATCGGATCAAAATTTGTCTCAATCCATACATAAAGAACCTGAGGATCTCATTAGAATGGCTCTTGAGGAATCTTTTGACTCCAACACTGGCTGGGTTCATGACTTGCGTTGTGCTCTCCACAAGCTAGGATCCAGTAAAAACATCAACATTTTGGAGGCTGTCGATGTCGAAGGTATTATGTCTGAAGTTTTTGAGTCATGGAGGTTTAAGTACCCAAGTGACACCAATGCAGTTAGAGACATCCCTGATGAGAGAAGGGTTGGCTTTAAACGCCTCCGATACCAAAAATGGTTCGCAGCCAACAGCAATGATGAGAATGGCTTGATTCCCTTTACATCCGCCTTACATAAGCAGGATCAGATTCGTTCTATAGCACAGTTTAGAATGGGTTCCCATTGGCTGAACACAGAAAGAATGAGGGTGGTGGATAGAGCACACATCCCTCGCTCAATGAGACACTGTCAAATGTGTGGGTTCCAAAAACCTGAGGATGAAATGCATATGTTTGAGTGCCCTTTTTATAATGATATTCGCCTCCGCTACCAGAAGCTGTTTACAGATATTTATAGGCATGTCCATGAGGATACCAACTTAACCGTATGGAATGTGGAATTCTGCGATTCCACATTCAGAACCTTTATGAATGGAAATGGCACTAAGTCTTTTTGGAGCAACCTAGCCGACTATCTTTCTACTTGTAGAAGAGCAAGACAGGAAGCCCTGGACTGCTTAGTGGCACCGTAATTTATCATCCCTTTTTTTCTTCTTCTTGTGACTTCTCATTTGTTAGCTTCTTACCTCCGCCACTGTAAGTGGTTGAGATCTGGGTCCGGCTCTAAGGGGTTTAATACCTACGCCACCAAAACGGTGGTTGGGAGTTTGGTTTGTTTGTCCTCGACACACCCCTGATGTAATGGGGTTTTTTGCTTTGTGGGTGCTTTTTCTTTTTGTTTAAAGCACAGAGTCTCATACACCCTCGCGGTGTCAAGTAGACTTTAACATGTAATGTAATGTAATGTAATGTAATGACCAGATTTTGCTTTCGATTTAGCTTTTGGTCCGCTTTTGGTCCCCACCAACCAAAAGCGGACCAACAGCAAAAGCTAAATCGACCAAAAGCAAAAGCAGTGTGACCTACCCCTAGGAGGACAGACCTATGCGATACTTCCGCGAAATCCTCAAATCCTCAAATCCTCACATCCTCAAATCCTCCCAAGAAACGGTTAAACCGACTTCTTTCGCATGGAATCGACCTCTGAGGGCCCTTATCCGCGTACCGATCTCAGGGCTGCGGATTTCGAAAGTCGCAAAGCAAGTTGAATAGTCGCAAACACCAGTACATGCAAAGCCTCGCACGTCCAATAGTTGCAAAGCAGTTTGGATAGTCTGAAAGCAAGTTCGATATCCGCAAAGCAACTCCAATGGTGAAGAGCAATGGTGTTGGCAATTGCAATTAGCAAATGTACCGTATCTCGCTGCACGTCGTTTCAACTTGGCATACCCACGTGGACAACTTTGTCATGTTTTTCAACATTCAATACGAAATGTAACAATGTTATACAGCTGAACTACAAACCCAGAAGCCATCGTGTACCATACCCCACCCGCGGGGCCGACCTCTAGGGGACCCACCAGGAAGGATCGAATGTGTCATTTAAGTAGGGATAGGCAATACGGTATCATATGATATCATGTCATCATACGATATCATAGGATATCATATGTAGCCGGCAGTCTAACTAAGCTAAAGTTACCATTTATATACGATATCATATGATGCAATTTGTATGATATAATATGATATCATACTCGCTTTTGGTAAAAATCATTTGATATGCCGATCCCTACACCTAAGTGATTCTGTAACCGTTCATGTGGTCTTTGTATGTTATGGCGAAGCCTTACTGGATTCGAGGAGGAAGTATCAGAACCTAATTTCCCAATCTGAGTGTAAAAGGATTCCTCTACATTACCTGATGTGCAATCTATAAGTTGAAGGTCGAGCGAAGCTTCCTCTGTTCATCCGTGAATGTGTGAAGATATTGGAACTAGTCTTTTTACAGGTATGCAGAGTTATAATAAGCCCCCCCCCCTAATCGGTCAGAAGAAGAAAAACGTTTTCAGATGTTTTAACATTTTCCTGTTAATTTGTTTTTACTGCCTGATACGGCGAGCAGCAAAAATTCTGCCTGAAGCTATGTAACCAAGTTCATGTTCAAGTAGGCTCCCTGAGCAGCCCGGAGTTGGCTAAAAATACATATTGTGCACCAGTTGTGCACAGTGATTATTTTCCCATTCTGAAAGTGGGTTTCTTCTAGCTTTTTGGTTTTCAGGGGTCCTCCAGGGACGGCGTTTTAGTGCTTTCTGTAGCTGTTTATAGCTTTTTTTTAGCTTTTTAGGGCAATTGAGGGCATAAATAAATAAAACTTTAATTTTTGCTTTTTTATAGCGATATTTTTTGCTAAAACGGGGTCAACACTAGCGATCGCTATATACAGCGGAAATAAAAATCCCTGTAAAAACAATTTGTGAACATGTTTACAGTCCAGGGGTAGCCAGGGATAGGCTAACGGCTAGGTCCAGGGATAGGTTAGGCTAATGGTTGAAAGACATACCAATTCAATCAAACATCAATTTGTTTGCCTTCTAGCAGCTTACACGTTTTTGTCTATTCAGCCTATTTGGCTAACCTGGACTGTAAAAATACGTTAACACATACTAGCGAGCCTCTCTCTCTCTCTCTCTCTCTCTCTCTCTCTCTCTCCCCCCCCCCCCCCCCCCCCCTTCCCCACTCTTCCTACTTACCCCAACCTCTCCACAATGCTGCGGAAATCATGTTGACACCCAGTGACACCTAAAGCTTCTGTGAACACCACAGCTAGCTTTTTTGCATGCTATCTAGCATGCTGTAGCATATCTGTGTGACTAATCATGGAATTGCTGTAATGCTGTAGCGCATGTGTAGTGTATCTGGCATGCTACAGCATGTGTGCTATATAGGATGCTGCAGTGTGTTTACAGCATATCTATGTGACTAATCATAGACTTGCTGTAGCGCATGTGTAGTGTATCTGGCATGCTACAGCATGTGTGCAATATAGGATGCTGCAGTGTGTTTGCAGCATATCTATGTGACTAATCATAGACTTGCTGTAGCGCATGTGTAGTGTATCTGGCATGCTACAGCATGTGTGCTATATAGGATGCTGCAGTTTGTTTGCAGCATATCTATGTGACTAATCATAGACTTGCTGTAGCGCATGTGTAGTGTATCTGGCAAGCTACAACATATGTGCTATATAGGATGCTGCAGTGTGTTTGCAGCATATCTATGTGACTAATTATAGACTTGCTGTAGCGCATGTGCAGTGTATCTGGCAAGCTACAGCATATGTGCTACATAGGATGCTAGAGCATATGTGCTATCTAGAATGCTGAAGCATAATGATGTGAATCAACAGTAACGAGAACGCCTGGTGGGGCGTGGTACCCAGAACAAGTGTGTGCTACCGTAATCATGCGACAAGCAGGGTAATTCAAAGCAAATTTTTGAATCCCTCTGCGCGTTTCGCGCAGTTTTTTCAACCCTTTGTGGGCGCAGCGCGCAGTTTTTGCGCTTTTGCACTAAAAAGCACTGACCAATTTAACGTTTGTGCGCTTTAAGCGCTGAACAATTTGGCAAGAAGTAGTACCCTGACCTGTAGCCAAGAGGAGAGGGTCAGCACCAGGGTAACTCAAAGCGCGCGCTTTTGCGCTTTTGAGCGCTGACTTTTTGACCCACTCTGCGCTTGAAGCGCAGTTTTTTGCAACCCCCTGTGGGCGCAGCAAGCAATTTTTGCGCTTTTTGCACTACAAAGCGCAGTTTTTTTTGTTTTCAAGTGCGCTAAAGCGCTGGCCAATTTGGCCATTTGAAGTACCCTGGCGACAAGCATGGACGGCTGGGCATATTGACATGTTGCCTCCTGTGTCTGCAACCGGCTTACGCTGTGGTGACAAAACAATTTGAACTGGCAAAGTGAATCCTGGGTGTCGCTGGCTTGTATCAGGAGACTAACTTCCTGGGGTGAAATTCCTTTCACAACTAAACTGCCTGCAACCGGGTTACGCTGTGGTGTCCTTAACATCATGTGCTGTGAGTAACTGTATTACACGGATGTAACAATTTCAATTTCAATGTTGCCTCTTGTGACGCAACGGACACTTCGACGTTGCATCTGCGACGGAGGACGCAGCGTCCTGAACATCCCTGGACGACTCGTGGACCAGGCCCAGAGCCCTCCTCTGGTGGTTCGCTGCAGTGCAAGCGGACGGGCCGCCTCCCTCAACCTCACACCTTGTCATAAGACGTAACATTTATATATTCAGCACCTTCGTGTCTGACTCATAGGTATGGAACGGCAGTTTGATAGCATATGATATCATGTGATGACGGCAGTCTACCTAAGCCAAAGTTACCACTCATATTTGATATCATATAATACAATTTGTATGATATCATACTCGCCTTAGGCCAACATCACATGATATGCCGGTCCCAACCCATAGGGGACCACTTCCTGCGGATGCCCATACACACACATATGCATGCACATACGTTTGCATACACATACACACACATTTTCATGAGCAGGACAAAACACAGTGAGCAGCGCAAGTGAGCCTAACAGAGACGAGTGGTTCCTGAGGGGCTTGTGTTGATGAGACCTTGCCGCAGCTGACAACAATCTGACCAACAATGTTCCAAGCAGAACTTTTGGGCGGAGCCCCCCCTTCTGGAGGGTCAAGCCCCCAGAGTCACCGCGTTGTCAGTTTGTCCGACTACAGGAAACAAGAAACCCTGGTCCTAACTGTCTCGTAAGCCCTGGCTTCGGTCCGCTGCACTCGATTTCGTTGCCAGCTGCCGCTCCGAAAACACGCTTCGCTAATGTTGCGCGTCGCAAGCAAATGACTTGTTTCCCCTGCTACCAGTAGCGATCGCTACCAGGGACCCTGTTTTGCACACACCTTCCGCTACCACGAGACTGGAATCTTAATTCCAGGACTTCGGCCAAAATTGGTACCAGGCGCCAAATCCAACCCAAACCTTCGGGCCCCATACCCATATCACTATCAGGAGCCCAATCTTGAAAGATACCAAATCCCTGCCACTACCAGAAGACCCCCTTTCTGTAACAAACAAGTCCTATGCAGCGTCGCAAGCGACGCGGAAAATTGGCGAAGACTGTTCGCGACTGAGCGATAGGTGGCAACGGAAGCGAGTTAGTTACGAGACCGTTGGCTGACGTGTTAGGCTTCGTCTCGGTCAGACGGATGGTCAGTCGGTCGGTCAGACGGACAAATGGGTAACCCTGGGGGCTCCCGCCCCCTTGAAGAGGGGGCTCTGCCCAAAAAGCCCTGGCCCCATGCGTCATCAGGGAACATACATCAGTCCTATCAACAAGGCCACCATGCTACATACGCACACACACACAAACACTCCCTGCCCCCCCCCCCCCCCCCCCCCCCCCCCCCCCCCCCCCAAAAAAACAGACATAATATTTGTGTCACATGCTCAGACACAAAGCACGGCCAGCCTGTCACGTGTCACATGCTCAGGTACTAAGCACGGCCAGCCTGTCACGTGTCACATGCTCAGGCACAAAGCACGGCCAGCATGTCACGTGTCACATGCTCAGGCACAAAGCACGGCCAGCATGTCACGTGTCACTTGCTCAGGCACAAAGCACGGCCAGCATGTCACGTGTCACATGCTCAGGCACGAAGCACGGCCAGCCTGTCACGTGTCACTTGCTCAGGCACAAAGCACGGCCAGCCTGTCACGTGTCACATGCTCAGGCACGAAGCACGGCCAGCCTGTCACGTTTCACATTCACATACCAAGCCACATGCATGGCAGCCAGGCTGGCGCACAATACCTCACAAAGTGACGTTGTAAGGGACCCAGTTTGTGTGTGGCCAGGCTGGCACGTGCTCAGGCACAATTCATAGCCAGCCTGTCACACGTTCACATACAGAACCACATGCATGGCAGCCAGGCTGGCGAACAGTCCTCACAACGTGATGTTATGGGGAGCCAGGCTGGCGTAGGCTCTTTGCAAGACCAAGGTGTGCATGGCCAGGCTGGCACGAGCTCAGGCACAATTCAGGGCCAGCCTGTCACGCGTTCATATATGAAGCCTCTACAAGGGAGCCAGGCTGGCAACAGTTCCCCCAACGCCAAACCTTGCCACCCCCCCAACGTGATGTTGTGGAGAGCCAGGCTGGCATGGCTCCTTTGCAAGACCAAGGTGCTCATGGCCAGGCTGGCACGAGCTCAGGCACAATTCAGGGCCAGCCTGTCACGCGCTGACAAATGAAGCCACGTGCAGGGCAGCCAGGCTGGCAAGAAGCACACAAAGCCATGCCATGCGTAAATACATTTCATTACAACATCATAGGCAGGCCATTGTTGACCCAAGGCAAGCCCGCTCCACCCATTGCCATGTGTGCTTACGTTGTATCACTATGTCACACGCAGACCATTGTTGACACAAGGCAAGCCTGCTACACGAATGCTGCTCCAGTCATAAAGTCACAGTTCTATGACCTGCGCCCTTGTTGGCCCAAGAATGGCCCTGTGACTGTTGACCCATTCTAGCAGACAGCGACAACAGGGAACGGGTCAACTGGCTGATGGCCCATTCAAGCAGACAGCGACAACAGGGAATGGGTGAACTGACTGTTGACACATTCCAGCAGACAGCGCCAGGGACCAAAGATGTGGTCAGCAGACATTCTCAGCGCCTTAGTTGACTCAGCGCCTTAGTTGACTCAAGGCAAGCCTGCCTTAGTTGACTCAAGGCAAGCCCGCCCCATGAATGCGTCACGAAGCCGCATTTCTGCGCTTAGCTGAAAAAGTAGACGGAGTCCTTAACCTGCACAATTAGGTAGGGAACGGCAACTAATATTAGTGTTTGGAAAACTAATATTAACTTATATTATTATAGTGTCACAATAATATTTGTTTTTCAAATAAATTCGAAATTCTGGTGAGACGGCTCGTCCAACTAATATTATATAATAGTATTAATTCACTAATATTAAATAACATAGCCGACCCCTACAATTAGGGGGCAATATACAAAGGTTGATATCTCCGTTTCAACGATTGGCTCAATGGTTGAGTTCGTTGAAATCAGGCAGAAGGTGCGGGGTTCGAATCCCTACGTGTGTGCCTTAGTGTTCGTGGTCGCTGTCAACCGCCATGGTAGCACTAATTTGAATTCGTCAAAACCCATCTCACCTCCACGACCACCTCCACCACGATCACCTCCACGACCACCACCACCATCACCACCTCAACGACCACCGCCGAGTAACGAGATTTCCTAGTCAGCCTGATGAGCCTTGTCAGTTTCAGAATTTTGAATTTTGATGTTTGAGTCATATCAGTACTTTGAATTCGTAAAATCCCAAGATCACAGGATCCTGCAAAAGCATCAGGGTGGAATACGTAACAGAAATATATAGGGAGAGGCATCGATCTATATAGAGATAGATCTCTCTATATATATATATATCTATATTGGCGAAGCTGGATTTTTGAAAATCGGCATAGGGCACCTTACAAGAATCAAAATCTGGTTTTACAATTATGGCATAGGGCACCATATCATATTGCAGGCGCTTCGACTGGATTTTCCGGTGTCTATCTGATGTAACTGCATATGTTGTAAATAAACACAATATATATATTTGATATATATATAGATCTACATAGATATATATTCTTGGGCAATATAGATCTATTAGCCGCCCCCTAGAAATATATACCGAGTCCTTGACCAGCACAAGTTGAGAGGGCAATATTTATGACAGGGGTTTATCTATTGGTGGTTGGCCCCAGTGCAAGCGAACGGGCTGGCCCCCTCAACCTCACGCGACGTTGGAAGGCGAAACACATATTATTTTTATTCAACAGGGTGAATGTTTTTTTACACAATACCGGTAATCATTTTGATATTTTTAATTTCATAATTTAACCATTCATTTATATTTGTAATAATAATAAGATGAGATAATAATAATAATAATAATAATAATAATAATAATAATAATAATGATACTACTACTACTACTAACAATACAAATAAGAATACAAATAATAATCATTTTGTATGTTAAACACAGTCCAGGTATGTATTTAGTTCAACTAATCACACCCAGATCCAACTCTCCTCTAGGCAGATAGGTGGCAAAATGAAATGGCGAGCGTGGTGGTAAGACTGTTGTCTGCTGCGTGCGCAGGCAAGGTCTCATCAACACAAGGAGGTGGGTGGGAGGTGGGTGAGTGGGTAGGAGGTGGGTGGGAGGTGGGTGAGTGGGTAGGAGGTGGGTGGGAGGTGGGTGAGTGGATAGGAGGTGGGTGGGAGGTGGGTGAGTGGGTGGGAGGTGGGTGGGAGGGTATAATGTGGGTGGGTGTGAGGTGGCTGGGTTTGAGGCAGGCAAGGTCTCATTAACACAAGCCCCTCAGGAACCACTCATTAGGAACCACTTTGTTGGGCTCGTTTGCACTGCTCACTATGTTAAGTCCTGCTCATGCTCATGCAAATGTATGTGTATGCAAACGTATGTGTATGTGTATGCAAATGTATGAGTAGGTGTATACAAATTTGTGTGTATGTGTATGTGTATGCAAATGTGAATGTCTGTGTATGCAAAGGTGTGTGTATGTGTATGTGTATGAGTATGCAAATGTATGTGTATGTGTATGCAAATGTGTGTGTATGTGAATACAAATTTGTGTGTATGTGTATGCCAATATGAATGTATGTGTATGCAAATGTATGTGTATGTGTATGCAAATGTGAATGTATGTGTATGCAAATGTGAATGTATGTGTAAGCAAATGTGTGTGTATGTGTATGCAAATGTGTGTGTATGTGTATGTGTATGCAAATGTGTGTGTATGTGTATGTGTATACAAATGTGTGTGTATGTGTAAGCAAATGTGAATGTATGTGTATGCAAATGTGTGTGTATGTGTATGTGTATGCAAATGTATGTGTATGCAAATGTGTGTGTATGTGTATGTGTATGCACATGTATGTGTATGTGTATACAAATGTGTGTGTATGTGTATGCAAATGTGAATGTATGTGAATGCAAATGTATGTGTATGTGTATGTGTATGTGAATGTGTATGTGTATGTATGTGTGTGTATGTGTATGCAAATGTGTGTGTATGTTTATGTGTATGTGTATGCCAAGGTGTGTGTATGTGTATGTGTATGTGTATGTGTATGTGTATGTGTATGTGTATGTGTATGCAAATGTATGTTTATGTGTAAGCAAATGTATGTGTATGTGTATGTGTATGCAAATGTATGTGTATGTGTATGCCAATGTGTGTGTATGTGTATGCAAATGTGAATGTATGTGTATGCCAATGTGTGTGTATGTGTATGTGTATGTGTATACACATGTATGTGTATGTGTATGCAAATATATGTGTATGTGTATACAAATGTGTGTTTATGTGTATGCAAATGTGAATGTATGTGTATGCAAATGTGTGTGTATGTGTGTGTGTATGCAAATGTATGTGTATGCGTATGCACATGTATGTGTATGTGTATGCAAATGTATGTGTATGTGTATACAAATGTATGTGTATGTGTATGCAAATGTGAATGTATGTGTATGCAAATGTGTGTGTATGTGTGTGTGTATGCAAATGTATGTGTATGTGTATGCAAATGTGTGTGTATGTGTACGCAAATGTATGTATATGCAAATGTATGTGTATGTGTATGCAAAAGTACTTAAATGACTTACCACATCCAAATCCAACTCCCCCCTGGGTGGGATTGGTGGCAAAGTGATCTCAGGGGCGTTCTGCGTCAGGTCAGCCACCAGCATTTCCAGTAAGGGCCTTTTATGGAGCTCCACAAACTTTTCACGGAGGCTTATGTTCATCCCGTCCACAGTACCCGCGTGTGTCCAGTAGTGTTCATTTTAAATGTTTATAATTTTGTTTGTTGTTTGTTGTTTGTTTAGTTTTGTTTGTTTGTTTACTTTTGATTGATTGTAATTTTGATTTTTGTATTTTTGTTTTGTTTGTTTATTCTTGTTTGTATTTTTGTTTTGTTTATTTAATTGTGTTGTCTTATTTTGTTGTGTTTGCTGTTGCTGCGCATATAGTTGTCGTGTTTATAGTAATTTCTTTACTTTGGCTGAGGTTTTTGAAGGATGCTTTTGCTCATCTTGTCCACAGTTTACTTTGGCTGTGTTGTTTGACTGATGCTAATGTTCATCTCGTCCACAGTACCACGTGTGTCCAGTAGGAATCGTGAACACCTGGGTTTATTTTCGTTTGTTAAGTGTTGCTGTGTTAGTGTCTGTTGAGTCTGTCTGCTGTTCTCCCCACAGTACACGCTACACAAAAACCGCCTGAGCAATGTAGCCGATGAAGAAGGTTACAACCAAGCACACCAAATGCACATACACACAATACAACACATACACACTACCCACAGTTTCCGCGTGTGTCCAGTAAGAATCCATGAGCGCCTGGGTTAAGTTTGGTTTGGTTTGGCTTGATTGAGTGTTGCTGTGTTTAGTGTCTGTTGAGTCTGCCTGCTGTTCTCCTCACAGTACACGCTACACACAAAACCGCCTGAGCAATGTAGCCGATGGAGAAGGTACAACCAAGCACACCAAAATGCACATACACACAATACAACACATACACACTACCCACAGTTTCCGCGTGTGTCCAGTAAGAATCATGAGCGCCTGGGTTAAGTTTGGTTTGGTTTGGCTTGATTGAGTGTTGCTGTGTTTAGTGTCTGTTGAGTCTGTCTGCTGTTCTCCCCACAGTACACGCTACACACAAAACCGCCTGAGCAATGTAGCCAATGGAGAAGGTACAACCAAGCACACCAAAATGCACATACACACAATACAACACATACACAGTACCCACAGTTTCCGCATGTGTCCAGTAAGAATCGTGAGCGCCTGGGTTTGTGTTGGTTTGGTTAGTTTAGTGTTGTTAGTGTCTGCTGTGTCTGTCTGCTTTTTCTCCCCCGCCCGCCAGCACACACACATACACACACCCACGTACACATACACAAACACAAAACCCGCATAGACACGTATACACCCCTCACACCAACCCACCTGCAAAGGCAATCGGTTGCAGTCATCATCATGTGCGTCGAGTCGAGGCAGTGAATGTAGTTGGGCGGGGAAGGCAAGGTTGGGTTGAGTAGGTCCATAAAACCAACTGCCTACCCCCTGGACTGCACATACACACACACACACAGACACATACACCCACACATACACACCCACATACACACACAGACATACATACACACACGCACGTACACAAACACATAGACAAATACACAAACAACCACACATGCACACACACATTCACACACCTGCAAAGGCAATTCCCTTTTCACAGCAGTCAATTGCAGTCATTAGCATGTGTGTCGAGTCGAGGCAGTGAATGTAGTTTGGCGGGAAGGCTGTCCTCTGCCCTGCTCTGTCAACCGCTACAGCCTGGATCGAATCTCCACCGGCGCCGATTGCGAAGCTTGTACTGCTTGTACTGCCTGTACTGCTTGTGATGCTTGTACTGCTTTCGACGGTGGTGGGGTGCGTGGGGGGGGGAGTAGCAGCCTGGGCCTCTGCAGATTTGCTCAACTGCCACCGTAGGCTGTCGACTTGATTTGTAGTGAACATCTGAAGGGGGGTCTTCACCTGTGTGTGTGGGGGGGGGTGGGGGGGTGGGGGGGGGTCACCTGTGTGTGTGTGTGGTGTGTGTGTGTGGGGGGGGGGGGGGGGGGGGGGTTACTGAAGGTGGTGTGGGTGTAAGGGAAGGGGGGGGGGGGGGGGGGGGGGGGGGGTCGGTGACTGGTTGGGTGTCTGGTTGGCTTGACTGCCACGGTAGGCTGTCGAACTTGGGCTAAATTATGAAATTCGGAAGGGGGTGTCACGGCTGTATGCGTGCTCCTTAGGATAGGTATGTTACCACTGCAATTCCAAGTGATGGGTGTTCTGTACTCCGGTAAGCCGCGTTACCGAGGGGTTGGAAGCACCGTCGTCAGTACTGACGGTGACGTCTCACCGTTCCGAGGGGTTGGACTTTCGGCAGTTGTGGAGTCGAGGCGAAAGGAGAGGGGTTGACCGGAGTCTCCTTCTGAAGTCCGGCAGACGGGGGTTGTCAATGCTCGGGGAGGGTACTGGAGGCGACCGTAGGTAGACAGGTTCCGGGAGTCGGTAACGACAGGGGCTTGGAGACGCAGACTTTGAATCCGTGGTGGTTCTGGACAAGGGTTTGATAGTAGAAATGAGTTACAATTTGTTCTAGGAACAATAGAAGATAAAACTGCGGTTTCTAAGTGAACGCGCGAGTGTCTACATAGCTTGCCGGAAAAGGTCGGCAAGGCGGGATTGCAATGGCACGACAGGGGTCAAGCGGCGCAAGAGCTTAAGATGATTATTCACGATGCGTGACAGTTGTATTGGATTGTTGTGACGGGTTGGTGTCACGACAGGCAAACACTGCATGGGTAGGTGCGCAAGAAGCGCCTAGCAGTGACTTATCCCGACGACAGCATCGACGCACCTGGACAAGGGTTTGATAGTAGAATGAGAGAGAATTGGTCGTCTCAATCGACTATAAACTCTTCTGTCCTTAGGGTATGGCTTTGCCTGTGCTGGCGAAAGGAGATTTGCTCAGGCGAAAGGAGATTCGCTTAATGGCACAGGATTTGTTATGTCTCGTGTTCAGACAAGCGCCCGCGTGTCACTCAAGCTGCGCTTGTGACGCGGCCTGGGCGCGTATGTGTAACCGATCCTAGGTAGCTGTGGGTAGCTGGCCACTAGGCGGAAATGTACGGCGGGTTGACTCAGCCAGATCTGGGCTACCTGGGCACAGGTCTGGTCGGAGTCTGCTCTTGGTGTGTGTGTGTGCGTGTACAAGGTATTTCCCTTGCTTTTAGTGTTACGTAGGTAAACACGCAATCGCGTGTGACAGCTGTCACGGCTGTATGCGGTGCTCCTTAGGATAGGTATGTTTACCACTGCAATTCCCCTTCTTCACTACGGAATGGGAGTGAGTGTAGTGAAAAAAGAGAAGTGGTAACGGGGAGGTTGATTGTAATTCTGTTAGAGAAAAAAAATCTGGAAATCTCTCCTTCCCCCCCCTGCTGCTGGTATCGAGCAGATGGGGTTGATGTTGCTGGTTGCACAAAAAGGTATGTACAGAAGGTGTATCCATTCTGGTGTTGGAGTATGGTAAAGCAGGACTCACCACCTAGTTTCCCCCCCTCTGCACGGAGTGAAGATAAAAGGTAGGTGGTGGTTATGTCGAAATGGAAAGGAACTAAAGCCACGTCTATTACTTAAAGAGGTAAAACCTTGAGAGTCAACAAAGATCAAGTATGGGACCGGTCGAATAAATCTGGAGGCATGTAATACAGTGGCCAGTAGAAAAAGTCGTGGGTGTCCAAGTTGAAAGAAGTTGATTGCAACTGGGCGAAAATCCTCATCTGGTCATATTGCAAGTGCTGACTGTCCCTCCTAGAGGCTTCCAGTCAGCAACCCAGTGGTGGCTGCAAACTTGTCTTGAAGTAAGTTTGGGATGGTGTTGCGTATATGTAACGCAACTCGGAACATGAAGCAAGAAAACAAAAAAGAATCCTAGAACTGTTGCGATCACTGGGACGTGTATTGTCCCAGGAATGAAGACGTATGTCTTCTGCACACCCCCCTCCGCATGGATTAACAAACAAACATGACAACCTGTGGGCTAGTCGTAACTGGTCCATCACAGGCACAAGGCATGTCTGGTTATGCAAGCTGCCTGTCTGCTACACAGCCTGCATAACCAAACCAGACGGTGGGTATGGTGGGTAGGTAAGAGTGTGTCTAGACCACTGGAACATGAGTGTTGTGTGGGGTGATGTATTCCATAAAGCGAGGACGCATTGCCATGTAGTAGATGGGAGGGGGGTTGGAAGCAAAGTCCAGGAAGGCTGAGGGGGGGTGGGGCGCCATAGGTTGTTAAAACCTGACCCTTGGTCCATGTGTGGTGGCATGTAGACCATGTGAGTCAGGTGGGTCCAGCGTTCAACGTCAGGTAGGCGACGAGTGAAATATGGTACATGCACTGGGTATGGGTATGCTCCATTAATGCGCCTGGTTTCCTCTACCCTGTTGAAATTGTGATCAGGTCAGCTTGCTGGTGGTGCCAGGCAGCTTGGAGGAAGTGAATGCGTGTAGTGTACTGTTGGGACAGATTCAGTGGGGAGTTGAAGGACATGGCCTTGGGGGTTATCGAGGGTCACCATAGTAGCATGGGCCAAGACAGAGTAAATCATCTGCAAGGGGTGGTTGGGCCATTGTATCGCTGTGCCCAATGGGATGTGAAATTTGGTGCGTAACGGGGCAAGCAGTCCCCATGTGAGTGCATGGGTGCTGTCACGATATTCTTGCAGTGTTAACCATCACCTGAGGTAGGAGGGAATGTAAGGAGTTGAGGTGAGCAATAGTGTGCTCATGTGTGGTACACTTCACAGGATGGGTTGTCTCAGGACGCCAGGATGGTGTGCGTTGGATGCCTGCATGCACGGTTGAGGCAGGGGAGCACAGGTGTGAGTGGTAAGGGGCTTCTGTGTGCCTGTGGGGAGTGGGTTGAGTTTTTGAGTCCAGCCATGGTGAGCTTAAGACTTGGCCGTCATCGTAGGTTAGCTTGAAGTACCATGGCCTGGACAGTGGTCCTTGGAAGGAGGCAGTGCCCCAGACAGCTTTGTCGAGGCCGCCTTGGACTCTGACTTGTTTGATGACAAGCATCTTGTCGCAGGCGAGGCCGGCTCTGTCTCTGGAGCGAGTCTGCGGGGTGGGGAAAAGGTTAGGTTCCTTCTGTGGTGTTTCTGGGATGCGTCCCGCGGGGATTGCAGTGATGCCGCTGGCTTTGCAGTTGGGGCAGAACCAGTCCTCGACGGGAACTGCAGAGAGAGGTGGGGTCAAGGCAAGTGAGTGTGGTAACCTGCTCCACAGCCGTCGCAGAGTAGCATGCAATTTGCGTTGTCAGGGAAGTTGCAGACGCTGCAGGCTAGGCTGGGGGGTGGGACTGCTAAGTCTGGCCTGATTGTGCCATCCAAGTTAGGGAGGGTGGCAAGGAGATAAATTGCGGGCATGGTTGGTGATGGTGCAACCGCAACGTCCTTGCAAGACGACGACTTCAGATGGTTGAGGTCGATGATGCGCAGGATCATGCCTTGGGCAGCCATCTGCAAGGAGTTGCGCACGTTGGGACGGCGGAATGTACACAAAGTCTCCCACCTGGAATTTGCGTAGGCGAGGGTGTGATAGGCCCCCCCCTGATTTTTGCGTAGCGCAGGGTTGTCCCTGTGGTGGGCGATTGCTATGTGATTGGCAATAGTTGGGCTGACTCTCTTGATCCATTGAGCGCGCTCCAGGAGAGTGTCCTGTCAGAGCTTGCACCTGTGTGCTGTCTGTCAGGTCAGGCAGCGGCGCTGTCATGGCAAGCTGTGCCTCAGGGTTGTTCATGACGGGAGGCCCGGGCGTACAGCAGAGGTGAAGGGGGCGCACTTAGTAGTCTCCTGAGGGCTACAGTTTGTACGCTGTGTAACGACCTTGGCTATGTCAATGTCCCATGTGTCAGTGGCCAGGTTTTCAGAGCAGATCTTGGTCAAGGCTTGCCTTGATGGTACCTACGCTTCGCTCCACAAAACCGTTGCCCTGAGGGTGGTTAGGGTGGATCGTCCTGTGGTCAATGAAGTGTGTGAAGCAGATGTTCCTTGAATTTGCCTTGGAACTCTGGTCCATTGTCAGAGATGCAGAGCGCATACGCGCAAAGTGTGCCAAGACTCCATGAGAGTGCGCGTATACCGTATGTATGGCTCCTTGGCTGGGATGGGGACCACTACGAGTGCGGCGCTGAAATACTCCACGGCGTGCATGAGCATAGTGTTGCCCCTGGCTGTCTTGTTGTAGGGACCAGACAAATCAATTCCCAAGCGAAGAAGAGGCCATGAATCGGGTGGGAATTGCAATGTGGCTGTTGGCTGGTTGAAGTAGGCCATGGCTTGGTCACAGATCTTGCATGTCTTGACCAGAGCTTTGACTTGTTGTGACCACGCCGTGCCACCAGAAAGAGCTGACCACTAAGTAAGCTGTTCTGCGTGCCCCAAAGTGTCCGCTGGTCTCGTGGCCCTCTGAATGAGGATGGACCTCTGGCTGGGGGCTGGGACGATGCGTTCAATGCCGTTGGCCAGGATGCGTATGATCCTCTCTTCTCCAGTTGGAGATGCGCCAAGCCTGTACTTTCTTGACCTTGCCAGTACCCGCCTAGTACGAGATGTCGTCCAGTTGGATCCGAGGACTCCACGCCTCAAGTACTCTAAGGACAAACTGATCAGAGTGGATGTCTAGACCGTCAGTGTCCTTGGACATTGCAGCAAGGCGCAGGTCAGTATCCAACTGTCTGCCTGGGGCGAGTGGAGGACTTGGAGCTGAAGATGAGATTAGAAGAGGCAAAGGAGGGGAGTGTTGCAACGGCTGAGGGTCGGTGGCTGTTGGCTGTTGGCTGTTGGTTGGGGGCTGTTGGCTGATGGCTGGTGGTTGTTGGCTGTTGGCTGGTGCAGGTGGTTTTGATGACCAGATGTGTGGCTTGACAGTCTTGCTCCTGGTGACTGCCAGCAGGCAAGCAAAGCTCAGTGCCATAGAACTGGCGTGTCGGAGGCGTGGGGTCTGATATGCGACCGCCAGAATTGCTGGGATAGCTGGGAGAGTGTCAGAAGAAGAAGAGCAGGACTGGGAGAAGGTAGCAACTCAGGCTGGGGGGTGGCTTAAATTCTAGCATAGATGTTAGACGTGTAGGGATTGCCATTTCCAAGGTCTTTCTGATGATTGCTACCAAGGCTCGCTGATCCATGCTGTTGCCTGTGAGGATATGCCTCTGGTTTTGAGTGAGACCTGGTGCTGCTGTTGCTCCTGTGTAGTATCCGAGCATGCGTTCTCTCTCAGAAGGGTTTGGTTCAGACATGCGCCGCCCTGGAGAGAGTAGATGCTGCCTGGCTTGTCAGGTCTGAAGGCTCGAGACAGAGGGTACGCTACTAGAGTAGGCAGTACGTTGCGCTCTTGTCCGATCTGGTTTGCTAAGCAAAAAGGGGCTGTGTCTGATCTGTAGACCCTTGTAGTGCTCCGTCCTGGATCCAGAAGGCGTTGGCTGAAATGTTGGCAGTCCGACGGGTCTTGTTGAGCTGGAGCTGGAGATCAAGGGGGTCAACCAAGTTCTGCCACTTGTTGCGGAGTCTGTGCGCTCCTGAGTCGAATGTTGCAGCATCCACGCAGATAGGGAGGCCAGAGTTCTGTTGACTGCGTTGAAGTCTTGGGTAGCAATATGTTGTGATCGAAAGTTGTGCTGCATTGCTGCATTCTCCACGATGTAGAGGGGTTGCCGAGGATGCTGCTGAGCTGCTGGATGTACCCTATGACTGGTGGTACAAGCCTGCAGGACGGCGGCCCGGGGTCCCTTGAGTCCTCTGTTGCCTCCTGTTGGGCTGAAGTCTTGGCACCTGGACCGGCTATGATGAGCCACTGTGATTGGTCGTTCACAGCTTGCGGTCATGAGGCTGTTCTGGTGTGATTCTTGGTCACATCCTGGGGCAGCCGTCGTGAAGGCATGGTCGCAAGGCGTATGACTTGAGCAGATGGGGGGTAGAGGTTGGTCAAAGCTTGTGTCCTATAGCGGGCGACTGTCTGAGCAGCGGGCGAAAGTCGCTGTAGATATACCTGTTAACTTGGATGCCATTGCGCAGTGCTGCTTCCAATCCTGCACACATTCCCCCGCACATCTCGTATAGAGTGATGCCATTCTGGCCATGTATGTGACGGCGGCAGGCAAGGGTTGTTGTGGCAGATGGATAAGACAGATCTGACGTCAGGACGTAGTCCACGATGTGCCCTAGTGTCAAGTCTAGGGGCACATAAGGGGTGGTGGGCACTGTTGGAAATGCTGCGTATAGGTCGCTGGTCCAGGTCAATGCGAGCGCCAGTGTTGTCCTCTGCAGGTGGGGCTGGGAAACCTAGACAGTGCGTCAGCGTTGCCATGCTGTGCACCTGGTCTGTGCATGATGTCAAAATCAAATGACTGACAGCATGCATGCCCATCGAGCGATTGGCACCGGTGACGTTGGGCAGAGGAGAACATCCACAGCAGAGGCTGGTGATCAGTGACCAGTGTGAAATGTAGTCCGAAGACATATACGCGGAGATCTTGCAAGCCCAGCAAGCAGCCAGCATTTCTCCTTTGAAGCTGCTGTATTCTGCTTCATGCTTGTTAAGGCTGCGGCTGGCACAGGCGACGAGGTATTCGTTACCCTTCCGAGTCGAGCTGGCCGAGCACTGCTCCTAATCCATGTTGGCTCCAGTCACAGTGGATGAGGGTGCGCGCGTTGATGTCAAAGCGTCGCAAAACCTTGCCTGGTGTGCTGATATTCCTCCTAATGGCGTCCATGGCTGCTGTGTGCTCGGCGGGTCCCCAAGTCCACTGACAATCGTTCTTGGTGAGGTCATTGAGGGGTCTGGCTATGGCTGAAAAGTTTTCACAAAAACAAACCGTAGTAGCGCAGCTTACCCAGGATGGTCTTGAGGTCCTTGAGGTTGCTTGGGTAGGGCAGGTCCTGGATAGCTTGGACTTTGGCTGCTTGCGGGGTGAATGAGACCATGGTGCTGACATCGAAGCCTAAGAAATCGACTGCGTCGAGTGCGAAGCAGGACTTGTCAGGGTGTATGCGGAGGCCAATGTTCGATGAGACACTTGTAGTACTGCTTCCACGTCCTTGATGTGATCAGCAAAGGTGGCGCTGTGGACCAGAATGTCATCAATGAAAACCTTGCTGAACTTGAGGTGACCACGTTTGCCCCAACTCAGTTTCCATGACCTTCTGGAAGTAAGCTGGTGCTTGTTTCAGTCCGAAGGGCACACGCTTGAACCTGTAAAGCTGCTTGTCCCACCAAAAGGCTGTGAGAAATCTTGGCAGCCGGCAGACAAGTGGGACTTGGTAGAAGCCCGAGCGCAGGTCTACTCGTGTAAACCACTTGGAGTCACCCAGGTCTTGGAATAATTCCTCTGCAATTGGGAAACCTGTGTGCATGTCTTTGGTCAGGAGGTTGATGGCCTTGTAGTTGTAGCACACTCTGTTCGCAGTGTTGTACTGGCCATCAGGTCCTTTTTTCAGGCGACGACAGGATTTGCTTGCATGCTGAGCTGAAGGAGCTGGCTCTATGAAGCCTAGCAGGAGCAATTCAGCGCAGACTTTGTCTTGAGCAAGTTTTTCTATAGGTGGCTTGCGGTAGGGACTAGTGAATGCTGCTTGTCGTTGTCCTTCTCTATGTGCATAGGAGGCACAATCCCTTTGTATCCCTCTCTCAAATCCTCCATAGTCCGCGCTACTGCTGGGGTCATTCTGTTGAGCATGGCTGCCATCTCTTTGCGTTGCGCCTCAGTGCCATCCCGATGATGACCAATGAAGATGGTCACAGTCTGGATGTAGGGCCCCTCTATCTGCATTGGGTTGTGACTGCTCCGTCTGGCATACTGTTGTTAATCCCCCCCTCCTGCAGATAGTTGGGGTCCATGTGACTGAGGCAGCTAGTAAGGCCTCCTTGTAGGCGGCCAGGCAGGAGTGAAGCTGGAGTGGGAGGGTCCAGGTGCACTGGTAAAGCGCAAGAAGTGGACGCTTGGTAAACTGCTGCTTGGCCTCCCAGGAACTCTTGACCCTGGTCGCCAGTAGACATCATCCAGCTGTGTGTGAAGAAGTCTTGGGTTCTTTATAGTTGTCACCGGCTGGGGTGGGAGATGGAGTGCTGGTCATTGTGAGCAAGTAATCAGCAGGGGTGAGGTGGGGCAACGATGAGAGCTAGGAGCAGAGGTGGCTGCAGCGTCGTATTCGAAGTCATCCTCACTGTTGTAGACGGGTGGCCTGCGGCTCAAGAAGATGGAGGTAGAATGCAAGCTGGGTGCCGATGTGTCATACCAATTGATACAGCGGTTTTGGTGGCTCTGTAGCTCTTCTGTATCCTGGAGGGGAAAGAGAAGAGGAGAGTATGCTGTTGTTGGTTGTGTAAGGGGGCGAGCACAGGGCTCAGGTTGCCGTCCTTGCACGACTGCGTACGCGTCTCAGCGGCAAACCGAAACCTGGGACAGGTGGGTAGAGGCGGGTGCTTGTGTAGCAACTATCCAAGTAGGGGTAGGAGTTTGAGTACAGACTGTAGGTGCCCTGGATTGAGGGTAGGATGCACACAGAAGCGTCAGTCATAGGTCTGATTGGATCACTTGGGGTGACCAATGGGTGTGAAAGGTGTAGGGATGCCCCGGAGTGCTCCATGCTCCTGGGGTCGAGCACTTCCCCCCATACTGCGTGGGGTGAGGGTGACTCGGATTGGCAGGCCTTGTTCCTTTCCCCAGGTGAGGACAGATGAGAAGTTGTCCTGAGCTGGCAAGTCTAGGATGCACTGTGGAGTAGGTTAACATTCTCCAAGGTACAGCGTGTTGTCACTGTTGGTCTCATAGCTGTAGCTTTCCATGCTGTGCGCATGGGTGACCATATGCATGAGCAGGGTCATGTAGAACGCTGATCAGTTGGGGTGGGAAAATCGGATGGAGGGACATGTTGAATGGCGTTGTGACGACGGAGGTTGGGAAGAAGCGGAGGATGTCCATCATTAGGTCGATGGGTGCTGTCTGTCCAGATTTGTTCCATATGATGGACTCCGTCGGGTGGGTGGGTGGTCCCTCGAAGGGTGGCCATACCCTGGTTCGTGGCGGCGGCCTAGCATGGAGGGAGCTGCTTGGTTCGAGATACTGGCCTGAATGGCAAGTCCACGGTCAAGCGCGACCTGTGGCAGTATGCTCTGCGCCGGACAAGTGGAGGAAGGGGCGCAATGTGAGTTTCTCTGTGAAATGTCAGGTAGGGCAGAAATGCCTGGCATGGCCATGAGTGGGTGGTACCGATGAGGGCATCGAAGATGGTGTTGTCAGGGGCAATGACAAAAGTTGCCCTGACGCTGATCTCGTTGGGGGTTTCGCTGCAAAAAATGACAGGCATTTGAATCTCCTTGGTGAGGGAGCTTTTGACGTCATTGAACGCAATCGTCTTGTGGTGGCATGGGAGAGGATCGTTGTCCCAATGAGTCCGCCATAGATTGCGAGATGAAGTTGAGACCACTGCCGGTGTCGACGAGGACCATAAGGTTGACGCACTGTAGGAGGCCAGTTGTGGACTTAAACGAGAGGCCAGTCTGGTGGGACAGGTTGGCTAGGTACGGTACACCGTAGCTGGGCTCTGTTCCTTGCAGCAAGGTTGCTGTAGAAGGGCTCAGCTGACCAGAAGCAGTGTAGTCGCGTACAAATGTGTCCACTGGGTGTGCGTGACACAAGCTGCGCGCTGTGCTGTCTCAACTGCTGTGGCTCTGACCTGCAAGGCCCTGTTGAACTCGTGCAGGTTCTGCACTTCTCTGAACATCAAATCAAGATCCCGTTGCAAGACTGTCATCTCATCCATGAGGAGGGTCTTGTGATGCCCGATGCTGGGCTTGGGTAACGTGCCGTGATACTCGAGCGCTTGGTAGGGGGATGGCAGCTGTTGACCCAGTTCTGTCAGTGGAAGGATCAAATGTGGGCTTGTAAATTGCCTGTGAGCTAGCTTGTGTCTCGGCGTCTGGAGTTTGTCGGAAGCTGACTACTAGGGCTGCATTGTACCAGTCAGGTTCTGGTAGATCAGATTGCGCAGCTTGTGGAGCCTCTAGTTGTAGTGGCTGGTTGCTACGGCTGTGTTGATCATGGGGGTGTGGGGCATGGCGTCCGCTGATGTTTTGCGAACGAAGTTCCTCACGAATGGCGAAGACCGTGTCATGCAACTGCTGGTTATGCTGTTGCTGCTGCAACTGCATCTGCCGATTGTGTTGTTGTTGTTGTAGTTGCATGACGACGTCTGGCCGTTGGTGCTGCTGCATGCTATTGTCGTTAGCGCTTCTTGTTTGCCCTGGTAGTTGCCTCTGAGTGCCCTGGTTGTTTCCCTGGTAACTTGTTTGGTATCCACCCTGGGTGCCTTGGTTTTTTCCTTGGTAGCCATCTGATACCCGCCACCAGTTCCTCCCATGCTTCTCTGGTTGTTGTTCCCTGGGGTGCCGGCCGAAAAGGGTCGTGGGTTCTTCCCCTTGTACCTGGGATTTTGAGGGGGTAGGGAGGATTGCTGTTTGTACTGGAGTCTGTGGCTGTCTGTAATGCTGTGCGGGGGGGTTACGCATTTGTGTATGCGGGCTGTGTTGGACAGCTCCCTGCACTGAGCGGAAGTAAGGCACTCCAGATTTGAGCTGGTCCAAAGTTGGTGGTGGGGCGAAGCCTTGCTGGATTGTTGAGGTGCGCCAGATGGCGTACCGTGCTGGGTTCTTCGGGCACCAGGATGGGTTAGGGGGTCCCAGGGTTGTTCAGGTAGCAAGTGTCGGAACCGTGGTCCAGTGATGTTGCATGTAGTGCAAACTGTGGAAGACTTGGGTTCACCGTTATTGCCCTTGGTGTGCACTGGGGTCCTGGGTGACGGGAAAAGCAGGCGTTTGGCGTGGCATGACAGTTGGCCTCTGTGTTGGTGGTTTGGAGACGCAGAGCAGCATGCCTTGTGCTGTCATATCGTCTCTCTTGGATGCTTCAGTTTGGGCAATGCCAGACAGCCTTTCCAGGGTGTGCTGGTCTTGGTCAAGCTTGTAGAGCTTGGCTATTGCCCAGCAACCGAGGGGGGTGACATCCTTGTAGCTGCCAAAGTTCTCCTTCAGGGTGGGGGCCATGCGATCAAGGAGTTTGGCCACCTTGGCCATGGCCTCCCGGTAATGGGGTTGTCCAGCCCGGATATCAAACTCCTCGTACTTCTTTGTGAATTCTGACATCAAGATGCGAGGCATGGGGTATAAGAGGCCTGCATTGTCGTAGCAGTCAAACTTCTCATACTCCTCCTTGGCATCGAGAGGGGTTACCTTGAGTGCGAGTGCTAGTCCAGTTTTGACCAGCTCGTAGAAATGAATGAGCTTCAGCTTCCAAGTGGCTGGGTTCATGATTGGTTGACCATGCTCGTTGACTTGGAGGACTCCATTCAAGGAGCTTTGTGTCTGGAGAGCATTGCACTCCTGGATCCATGCGGCTCTGTTGTCTGTAAACAAGACGAATGGTTGAGAGTTCTCATAGACCTGTACCATCATCTGTTCCCACAACTCCTCCACTGCAAGGTCTCTCTTGATGTTGACAATGTAGCTCTTCATCATCAGAAGCCAGGCTTTGGTATGTGATACGCTGCCGCCGTGTAGCTGTGATCCTTCTGTTGGAAGTTGCCATGATAGGACGGAACCGACACTGATCATGAGTGCGACGTGACGTTCGCTGTCATTGCTATCAGCGTCGCTCACATCCCCTTGAAAGTTTGGTGGAGGTGGTACCTCATCTTCTTCAGGGGGTGGGGGGTGGTTCATCGTCGGAGTCCGGTGGGCTGGGGGGTTGGTCTTCTGGTTGACCAGGTGGTCCTCCAGTATCTGCCTCATCATCGGGGACACCGTCACTGTCAGAAGAACTGGCAGGATCACCCCCTGGATTACCCCATGGTCCATGTGGTGACTGACTGGGGCGGGATCCACTGTTGTCGGAGGAGCTGCTTGACCTGTTGCCGGAAGGTTGGCTTGCAGGAAGCTGGTTGACTGGCGTGGGTTCTGGAAGCTGTCGGGGAGTGCGGGCAAGTCGTTTGCTGGGGCTTTCTACTTCCTCTTCTGAGCTGAAAAGGTTGTTTGTGGTCATGTGTGGAGGGCTTGCTGCTTGTGTCGCAGTTGCGCCAGTGAAGGTCTCCCGAGGGGTTATAAATTCCTGCAGGGGGCTGTGCACTGGCGGCTGGGACGGAGTGGCAGACGATCGCTGGAGTGGGGACAATGGTGGGTACGCATTGTCCTCAGCATCCTCACTGACGGCAACACGAGAAGGCGGGGTGTTCAGCAATGGCCGTTGTGAGCTTCCAAGGGCCAGGCGCATTCCACTCTGCCCGCTCCAGGGCTTGAGTGGTGTGGGTGATGGCTGAAGGGCTGATGGAGGCCTTAGTGCTGGTAGAGTTCCACAGAATTGTCTTGTGGAGGTGCCTGGTAGCTGCGCGATCTGGGCTGGGGGCTGGGGGCTGATAGTAGAAGGCTGGGGGTCGAGGGTTGAAGGCTGGGGGCTGATAGGGTCAGCTGCTGTGGCTGAGGCTGGTAAGGTGGTGGCAAGTGCCATAGGACGGGGAATGTCGATCTCCGATGACTCCCCCTCGTACCAGGGGTGGCTGCCCCCCAGTGGGAGGGGTGAGTTGGGGATCGTTAGGGGGATGGTTGGGGGAAGTATGTTAATGGGGTTATGCAGATGCAGTTGTGCTATTTGATTTGTGATGGAATGTTCAGAATAAATGTTTCTTATGTCTGAGAGGGCTTGTCGGGCGTCTGATTGAGCTTGTGCTGGATCAGTTGCGTCTGAGCGCGCTTCTGCTTCTGCAGCAGCTCTGACTTGTCCTCGTGTTCCTCGCATTGTGTGTTGTGTTAGTTGTTCAGGGGTGGGTTTGTTCCACGTGTTTACCAAGGCTTGTGTCCTGATGGTACCTGAACGAATGTGTATGTTGGTAGAGTAGCGCAGATGTATCTGGCTTGGTTTCTTCAGAAGTGTAGTTCTGAAAGAAGGTGTGGTGGAGCAGGGGTCCAATAAAAAAAGGCGGCCCTTCGCCGTTGCTTTTTTTTTTGTTGTTTGTTAAGTAGGTAGTTGCGAATAGTAGTGCAAGTAAAAAAAGGCGGCCTAACGGCGTGCTTTTTGAAAGATGCAGATGGCGTACTCGTAACAGTAGTCTAACCAAAAATTGGGCAGCCTTATGGCGTGTGTTTTGGAAGAGTGTGGTTGTTTGTATCTGAAACAAGGATTCAACTCAAATTGGGCGGCCCTTCGCCGTTGCCGGATGGCGTAAGCGATAGGTCTGAGGTCAGAGAGTGAGGAAGATGCCCGTACCTAGCGAGGTGGTGGGTAGTCTCCTCCGACGAACTTGAGATCAGGTAGTCCTACGCACGGTGGGAAGGGGTGGGCAACTGATTAGTATAGAGCAGTTGGTCCAATTGAATTGGTGATTTGTTTGGTTAATGGATGCAAATGCTGGTATGAGTTGGAATGTTTGGGTATGTCGGTATCAGCAAGTCTTCGGTATCAGCAAGTCGTCCGTATCAGCAAGTCTCCGGTATCAGCAAGTCAGTAATATCCGTCTCGATGTTCAGAAGTACGGTACCGGTACTGTCTCTGAATTGAGAGGGCGGGCTCAAATTGACAAGGTTGTGTGATGGGTTCTCTTTACAGCAAATGTGGTTGCTGGTGTTGGTGAGATCACAAAGCAGGGATCAGAGTGGTTCTGATGTGGGAGTCTTGGGTGGGGAACCGCAAGGTGGGTGGGGTTCTTAAATCCTCTAGGGGCTGCTAGTGAGTTGCGTCGACTCGTAACGTAGGAGGAGCAATGGAGGATAAGTGCGCCCGATCTATAGTTGATCAGTATAGTTATGGAGTCTGTATGTGCGTTGTTAGAATGGGATAATTAATTCCAGACTATGGTTACAGCAAGTAGGTTGGGTTAATTAAGTCCAATCTATATGTATACAGACTTTATCCAATCAGCAGCAAAGGGCTATGGGTTCGCTGCCTCAAAGTGATCGCTTTGCTTGCTGGCTCAAAGTGTGAGAAAGCGTCCCTAGGGTATGTCCCGTGGGTAGCTTTGTGTCCGTCCAGAAAAAAAAATCTAAAGCCCTGGCAGGGAGTACCAAGTGATGGGGTGTTCTGTACTCCGGTAGCCGCGTTACCGAGGGGTTGGAAGCACCGTCGTCAGTACTGACGGTGACGTCTCACCGTTCCGAGGGGTTGGACTTTCGGCAGTTGTGGAGTCGAGGCGAAAGGAGAGGGGTTGACCGGAGTCTCCTTCTGAAGTCCGGCAGACGGGGGTTGTCAATGCTCGGGGAGGGTACTGGAGGCGACCGTAGGTAGACAGGTTCCGGGAGTCGTAACGACAGGGGCTTGGAGACGCAGACCTTTGAATCCGTGGTGGTTCTGGACAAGGGTTTGATAGTAGAATGAGTTACAATTTGTTCTAGGAACAATAGAAGATAAAACTGCGGTTTCTAAGTGAACGCGCGAGTGTCTACATAGCTTGCCGGAAAAGGTCGGCAAGGCGGGATTGCAATGCACGACAGGGGTCAAGCGGCGCAAGAGCTTAAGATGATTATTCACGATGCGTGACAGTTGTATTGGATTGTTGTGACGGGTTGGTGTCACGACAAGGCAAACACTGCATGGGGTAGGTGCGCAAGAAGCGCCTAGCAGTGACTTATCCCGACGACAGCATCGACGCACCTGGACAAGGGTTTGATAGTAGAATGAGAGAGAATTGGTCGTCTCAATCGACTATAAACTCTTCTGTCCTTAGGGTATGGCTTTGCCTGTGCTGGCGAAAGGAGATTTGCTCAGGCGAAAGGAGATTCGCTTAATGGCACAGGATTGTTATGTCTCGTGTTTCAGACAAGCGCCCGCGTGTCACTCAAGCTGCGCTTGTGACGCGGGCCTGGGCGCGTATGTGTAACCGATCCTAGGTAGCTGTGGGTAGCTGGCCACTAGGCGGAATGTACGGCGGGTTGACTCAGCCAGATCTGGGCTACCTGGGCACAGGTCTGGTCGGAGTCTGCTCTTGGTGTGTGTGTGCGTGTACAAGGTATTTCCCTTGCTTTTAGTGTTACGTAGGTAAACACGCAATCGCGTGTGACAGGGGTTTTTCACCTGTGGGTGGAGGGGTGGGGTAGGGGAGGGGGTGGTGTGTGTGTGGTATGTGTGTGGGGGGTGGGTGGGTGGGTGGGGGGATCGGTGACTAATTGGGTGTCTGGTTTGCTTGACTGCCACCGTAGGCTGTGGACTTGGGCTACAGTGGACCTCTGATGGGGGTCCTTCACCTGTGGGTGAAGGTGTTCACACTGTGGGGGTCTGTGAGTGGGTGGGGGGGGATCGGAACTGGTTTTGTGTTGGTTTTTATTAGTTTTTTTTTGGCACCCACACTCATGAACAGACAGAGACACCCCCACTCACCTTCAACATGTTTTCCTTCCAGTACGGCTGCTCGGTAGGGAAACACAGGGGACTTACGAACACACAAGGGGCCCGCTTGGTGGCGTGCCTGCGCCTTTGCAACAGATGGCCAAACCCATCCCCAACTCCACCTCCCCAAACACCCCACATCCAACCCCACTCACCTTTCAACATGTTTGCCTTCCAGTACGGTGTCGGTAGGGAAACCCAGGGGACGTCCAAACCACACAGGAGGGGGGGGGAGCTTGGTGGTGGCCGTGGACTGCGCTGCACAGATGGCAAACCCATCCCCACTCCCCCTCCCCACCCACCCACATCCAACCCACTCACCTTCAACATGTTTTCCTTCCAGTACGGCTGCTCGGTAGGGAAACCCAGGGGACTGTCCAAACACACAGGACGCTTGGTGGCCGTGACTGCGCTTGCACAGATGGCCAAACCCCATCCCCAAACTCACCCTCCCCAAACCCACCCACATCAACCATCACCTTCACATGGTTTTCCTTCACAGTCCGGCGGCTCGTAGGGAAACACAGGGGGACTGACGAACACACAGGACGCTTGGTGGCCGTGGGGAATGCGCTTGCACGATGGCCAAAAACCTATCCCCAACTCCCCCTCCCAAAAACCCACATCAAAAACACTCACTTCAAAAGTTTTTCACTTCCAGTACGGCTGCTCGGTAGGGAACCCAGGGGACTGTCCAAACACACAGGACGCTTGGTGGCCGTGACTGCGCTTGCACAGATGGCCAAACCCATCCCCAACTCCCCCTCCCCACCCACCCACATCCAACCCACTCACCTTCAAATTGTTTTTCCTTTCGTACGGCTGAACTCGGTTAGGGAAACACACAGGGGAATGTCCAAAACACACAGGACGTTGGATGCCGTGAACTGCGCTTGCACAGACGGCCAACCCATCCCCAATCCCCATCCCACCCAACCACATCCAACCCCATCACCTTCAACATGGTTTTTCCTTCCAGTTACGGCTACTCGGGTAGGAACCCAGGGGACTGTCCGAACACACAGACGCTTTGGTGGCCGTGACTGCGCTGCACAGATGGCCAAACCATCCAACTCCCCCTCCCACCCCACCACATCCAACCATCACCTTCAACAGTTCCCTTCCAGTACGGCTGCTCGGTAGGGAAACCCAGGGGACTGTCCAAACACACAGGACGCTTGGTGGCCGTGACTGCGCTTGCACAGATGGCCAAACCCATCCCCAACTCCCCCTCCCCACCCACCCACATCCAACCCACTCACCTTCAACATGTTTTCCTTCCAGTACGGCTGCTCGGTAGGGAAAAACCCAGAGGGATGTCCCCAAACACACAGGACGCTCTTGGTGGCCGGACTGCGCTTGCACAGATGGCCCAACCCTCACCCAACGCCCCTCCCACCCACCCACATCCAACCCACTCACCTTCAACATGTTTTCCTTCCAGTACGGCTGCTCGGTAGGGAAACCAGGGGGTATCTGTACAGGAATACCCTACGAAACCACGACACACACTGCGCTTGAACAGATGGCAAACCCCATCCCAACTCCCCCTCCCCACCCACCCACATCCAACCCACTCACCTTCAACATGTTTTCCTTCCAGTCGGTGTCGGTAGGTGCAACCCAGGGGGACTGTCAGAAAACATACAGGACGGCCTGGTGGCCGGTTTGACTGCGCTTGCACAGATGGCCAACCCCTCCCCAACTCACCCTCCACCCACCCAATCAACTCCCATCACCACCGAATCTTTTCCTTCCAGTAGGATGCTCGATTCGGGAAACCAGGGACTGTCCCAACGGACAGGACGCTTGGTGGCCGTGACTGCGCTCGCACAGATCCCCAGCCATTGCATGATGGCTTGTGCGTTTTGGAACACCTCTCCAATGGACATGATAGTGATGTTGGCCAAGTACTTTGGAAATTGTTTTCCTTCGCAAGTATGCTGCTCGATAGGGAAACCCAGGGAGCTGTTCCGCACGGACTAGTACGCTTTGTGGCTCGTGACTGGCGGCCTCGCACAGATCCCAGCCCTTGCATTATGGCTTGTTGCGTTTTGGAACAACCTCGCCATATGGAGCATTATAGTCGATGTTGGCGGCAAGTACTTTGAAACTCATGGGAGAATGTGTGGGTTGTGTGTATGTGTTGTGTGTGGTGGTGGTGGTGGTGGTTGGATGGAGGAGATTTGTGTGTCTATGTGGTGTGCGACAGTGCTACGTCATGTAAGATCGGGGGCCTCTAGGGGCAGTGCATTTTGGAAGCACCTCCCGGCAGTGGAGCGTGGGGGTGGAATTGTTGACAGGTACATTCGAAACTGTGTAGAATGTGGGGTTTTGCATGTGTGTGTGTGTGTGCGGGGCACCGTTTTGTATGAACCCCTAACCTAGACCGGCTGCAACTCCCCGCTAGTGTGAACTCCCGGAACCCCTAAACGCCTAAACCGCTTCATCAACCCACTTGTAAGAACGCCCCTACTACCCTTTCACTCAATCCTCACCTTGTGTGAACCCCTAAACCCTGTCAACGCCACGCTAGTATGAACCCCTAAACCGCTAAAGCCCTTGCAACCGCATCCCCACCACGTGTAAATACCACTCTAACTCTCTGAACCTGCAAGCCCACCATAGTATGAGACTCTGACCTGCTAAACCTTGCAACCGCCCTGGTATGAACCCCTAAACCCTTAAACCCTGCAACCACGCTTGCCGGAACCGCCTTAAACCCTAAACGCCATTGTCAACCCCCTTGTATGAACCCCTAGGACCCCAAAACCTTGGCAATCCCACCTTGTATGAAACCCCTGAACCGCAAACCCTGCAACCCACCTTGTCTGAACCCCCTAAGCGCACTAATCCCTTGCAAAACACGCCACTTGCTTGCATGAAACTCTCATGACCGCTGAAACCCTGCACCTACCCTTGTATGAAACCCTAAACCGCTTGTTGCAACCCACGCTTGCATGAACCACTCTAAACCCTAAACCCTGCAAACGCCACTTCATGGTTATGAACCCCTAAAACCCAAACCCTTGTCAACCCACGCTTGTATGAACGCGCCTTAACGCCTAACAAACTTGCAACCCCATTGTATGACCCCCACTGCTTGTTTCACGCACATCCCAGCCCCCCAGTGCGGGTTTCCCCCCTAATAACTAATTTGATTTAATTTGCCACTTTTTACAGTAACACTTGGAAGGCCATATACCACAAAACCCAGTCTCCGCCAGTTCTGGATGAGAGTGGGTTCAAAATGAGAGTGGGTTCAAAATGAGAGCGGATTCAAAATGAGAGTGGGTTCCAAATGAGAGTGGGTTCAAAATGAGAGTGGGTTCAAAATGAGAGTGGGTTCAAAATGAGAATGGGTTCAAAATGAGAGTGGGTTCAAACTTGGCGCGAGGTTCAATCTGTCCTCAGGTTTCATAAGGGTGGGGGGGAGTGGTATTACGAAGCCAGGTGGATCGTGAGGGACATGACAGATCAGACAGACGTACAGACAGACAGACAGACAGGACAGATGCAGACGTACAGACAGACAGACAGACAGCAGACAGACGACAGACAACAGACAGGGGCAGACAGAATAACTTCGACTGAGCGAAACAGTGACCATGGGGATAGTATGATGGCAAAAGATGAGGTAGAAAAAGAGGGGTGAAGACAAGCGAATAGTAGGGACCTAAATGGACGGCTAAATATGGTACGGCAAAGCCTGTTGTTGCGCATGTTTGAAAGGTCGTGATGTCGAACACATTTTGGAAGGGGCAGTGCTTTAGTCAATCACATTCTCAAAAGGGGTGCTCATCAACCTAGCCATGTTCATAATAACAATGATTTCCTTGTCTCTAGAGAAAGATGTTGATGATGATGATTATAATGATCATGAATGATGACATTATTCGCTTGTGGGCTCCTACTGGACTATCTCAAATGTGCCTCGTGGGAGAAAGGCATGGCCTTGAGTATCTTTTATCATCTTCTTAGAGAGTCGAAATGAATTGGCTTGAAGGCAGAGTGTGAGAGTAGGATGGCTCGGAGGCGTGGTCTATGTGAGGCGCTATGCTGCTTGGCTATGCATCCGCTAACCGCGATCATGGTGTTGGGTCATGTATGTCGGTATTTTAGGGTCGCAGAGTGTTTTGAGAGGATGCTCCGATGGCGTGGTCTGTGAGGGCCCCTCGGCTTGGCGATGGTCTCGCGCTGCCTTACGCATGGCTTTTAGTTTCATGTATGTCGGTAATGGTAGGGTGGCAGAGTGTTTGAGAGGGTATGCTTAGATGGCGTGGTCTGCGAGGGTCGCCTGCGTTGCGTGGCCGCGCTGCCCGACCCGCTGGCGTTAGGATAGAGGTGTGCGGTATGGGGCGCAGGGAGTGTGTGAGAGGATGCTTTCGTTATGGGCGTGTCTGTGAGGCCCTACGTTTCGTGGCCCGCTGCCCGCATGGCTGTTAGGTTCATGTGTGCGGTAGAGTGCAGAGGGTGTGAGAGGATGGCTCGATGGCGTGGTCTGTGAGCCCCTGCTTGGCGTGGCCCGCTGCCCGCATGGCTGTTAGGTTCATGTATGCGGTATGGTAGGGTGCAGAGTGTGTGAGAGGATGGCTCGATGGGTGGTCTGTGAGGCCCTGCATTTCGTGGCCCGCTGCCGCCCAGTGCTGTTAGGGTGCATGTATGGGCGCTAAGGGCGGCAGAGCGTGTGAGAGGATGGCTTGATAGCATGGTCTGTGGGGCCCTGCGTCTCTTGGCCGGCTGCCCGCATGGCTATTAGGTTCATGTGTGCGGTAGAGTGCAGAGGGTGTGAGAGGATGGCTTGATGTGCAGTCTACGAGGCCCTGTTGGGGCGTGGCCTAGCTGCCATGTGGGAGGGGCGCAGAATGGTGTGCGAGGATGGCTTGATGGCGTGGTCTGAGGCCCTGTTTGGCGTGGCCTGCTGCCATGCGGGAGGGGGCAGATGGTGTGCGAGGATGGCTTGATGGCGTGGTCTGAGGCCCTGTTTGGCGTGCCTGCTGTCATGGGCTTAGGAGGGCGCAGATGTGTTCTAGATGCTTGCATATAACTAGCTCATGCTAGGGCCACCGCACACGCAGGCCTCTACTGCCTCTATGCCATCGAGCCATCTCGACACACCCTCTTACACTCCACGCATGTCTGCTAGCTGACACCCCCAAGACCATTGTCTTCTGCTCGTTTCAGATAGCAACATGCATGCGCTAGCTGCCCCCTGCAGCCACCCCACCGCCACACCTCCCCCACACCCCCCCCACTACCACACACATCTTTGCCTATCAGGTATACCAGCGTGTCATCCGCGCTTGCTGACACCGGCATGTTGCTATAGGCTGACGACGCGCCGACCTCCGCTCACCCCCATTGCTAGGCGCCTTTCAGGATACCACGCGACATGCTGGTGCCTTTGCTGTCCGCTGTCATTGTTAAGTCTGGCTAGCATCTAGTCAGCGTGATTTGGGCGATCTGTCTCATTGTGAATGTCTGTCTGCCAGCTACAGCGGAATTGACAAGTCTACCTATCATTGGAAGGCCTGGCTGCAGCTAGCAGCGTGATTGACAGTCGGCCTTCTTTGAGGTCTGGCTGCCAGCTGGCTAGCGTGATTGACGAGTCTGCTCCTATCATCATTGTGTGACGGTCTTGGCTGCCAGCTAGCAGCGTGATGACGAGTCGTGCCTATCATTGTGAAGGTCTGGCTGCGCAGCTAGCTAGGCTGTGATTGAGGAGGAGGCGGCTCTCCTCTAGGGAATGGCCATTATGGTGCGATGGGTTCAAGCACTAAGTTCGGCTCGCAGTGAGATTATCAAGGGGCAAGCATCATTCAATCCTGGCCTGCCTTGGCTAATGGAGCACCGTTGCGTGGGCTGTGGTGGGGAACCGCGTTCCTCTAGGCCTCTATCCTGCTTCCCTTCTCCCGCTATCTCATCTCGCACCTGGGATTTTTGAGTACGATGCTGATGGTAGTCTACTCGGGCTTTGAGGAGAGTAGTGAGACGAGGTTTCTGGTTATTTCTGTGCAAAGGAAACTTGGGCACTCACGCACCGTAGTCCCGCCTCACCTCTCGCTGCGTGCTTGTTTTCACAATCAGATTTTTGAAATTCTGTGGGAAAGCCGATCCGCATCAATTGCTCTCTCTTTGCTATTTTTCTCATCCTGCATACTCAATATATGCCTGCGCGGTGATACTATGGGGCCGTCAGAGGATATGGGCGTATCGTCTGGAGCTGCGGGATCCTTTGGATATCATCGCAAAGGGCATCGGCTGGTCTTTATTCCTCTTTGGCTTGGGCGATGTCCGGCTTTTCATACATCTCGATGTGTTTTTTTAATGCGTATCTTACTGATTGAGGTCTTTTCTCGTCGTTCTCTCGCTCCCGCATGGTAGTAGCACAGGCCACTAGTAAAACTAGTTTTGGCCTTTGCACACACCTTATGGTACAGTGGTGTATTTGAGGATGACTGCTTCTTGAACGCACAGGACGCAATGCCGTAAGGCATGCTGGCCTATCTAGGCAGGGTATCATACCACGGCCGGATCATTCGAGTGAGCATGATTTAAAGATCGACGCGCATTACATGCAGAGAGGTTCTGCCCGGGCACGATCCGATTGATGGTAACTGAAGAACGATAGAGTGTATATACATGGTAGGGTGCATACGGTCAATGTTTTAGGATCGCTGCGCTTTCTGCGTCGGCAAGATGGGGCGACGTCGAAGCTCCGTTGCGTGCATGGACCAGGCAACGTGGGGAGGGTCTCTTTGCGTGCGGGCAACACAGCTTTAGTGGGTTGGTGGTCTATCTTCAGGATCGCAGGTTTGGGGTTGGTTGTGGGTCGGTCCGTGCTTCAGGACGCAGCTATGGAATTGGTATTGTCTGTCAGGAGAGGGGCAGGGCTTTAAAATTGGTTTTGTCATCAGGACGCAGAGCTGGGGAATCCCGTCATGAAGCAGTCTCCTGGATGCAGTAATCCTATACTATCATTCGCAAGCTAATGATAAAGCGCTTTGTGGGGGGCGTGTATTAAGGGAACCCGTCGTACGCGGGCGAAACGGTCTACGTTCTAGCATCGCTCGACATGGACAAGCTACATCGCGTTGACTAATGACCCTGCATCTTCGAACGGCTGCAGGGTGACCGTAGAGGAGATGCAAAGCCGCCTCGACCAACCGTTTTTGTTTCAGCGATTTGGTGTATGCCACTTAAGACGCAATCGTGATCATCTGAAACGGGCTGTGGCCATGCTACTAGCATACCTCTAAGTAGCGCGGGCTGCTTCCTTAGTCATCTTCCCGGGTGGCTACTGTAGCTGAAATGTCTTATGAAAACTCAATGAAGTGAGCTTAACTTCTCGCCATCTTCTAGACTGCCTGGGCAACAGGTCATTGGGTCCGCATCACGCGCAATCCACTAGGGCGCTGATTATTAGCAGAGGGTCTTGAGAGCGTGGGCTTGCCTTTATTTCACTCGCGTTCCTTGTTGAAGACTTAGTACTTTTAGCTCGCACAGCTCTGGACTGCTTGCCAGTGGGATTCGAACCCCCACACACTCGGGATAACATTATTTGTTGCTAAGCAGTTTTGGTGCCGCTTCATGACATCTAGCCTAGAGCGCCCGGAAAAAATGGCACCCAAACAGCATGGTCGCGAACAGTTGCTCAGCCCTTCTGGTACTGCCTGCTCAGCTACGCTTACGTCCCTTTATTTAGATTTGATGGTAGACAGGCTATGCTGTTGTCCTGTCTCGGAATGATTTGTGAGTTTGATTGAACGAACGTCCTCTTTCTCTGTCATTAAGTGGGCGCTATATCTGAATGGTGGCTTTCGCGTTCTCAACTCATGTGTTTGAGCTCATTGTCCGGACGCGTTGGTTCCCGCTTCTTGTGCTTGCTGGTGCGCTCTGTCAGCTACGTGGCTTTGTCCGGCTAAATGTGTGGCTTAGTGGCCGCAGTCCGTGTGTTGACCATTGTGCAAGGAGGTGGGGTCTTTGTTCCCACTTCGTTTTGTGTCTGTCTGGCACTGGAGTGGCTTTCACTAATGACAGGTTGAAGTGCGTGCTCAGCGGTCGTGTGTTTGACATATGTCAAAGACCTTTGTTCCCCTGCTTGTGGCTGCCCTAGTCTCAGTGCTTATACGTCTAGTGTGGCCTTTGTGCCGCATTTCGTGTGTTTGATACGTTCATTGTGCATGTGGGGCTTCTGTTGCCCGGGCTTCTTAGCATTTTTGCCTGGCCTACTGAGTGCTTACACTAATAATGAGCAGGTTGAAGTGCGTGCTCAGCTCGTGTGTTCGCCTTATTGCTTTTTGAGTTGGCTTGAGCACTGACTGTATGCTTCAATAGGCACTGGATGTTCTGGTCTGTATGGCATGGTAATTCAAGGCGGCGCGCTATTCATTGCTGCTTTTAAGGCGCTGACCTTTTTGATTCCTCCCTCTGGCGCTTTAAGCGGCAGTTTTTTTGACGCCGCTTGTGGGGCGCTGCAGGCAATTTTTGAGCTTTTTGGCACTACAAAGCGCAGGTTTTTTGTTTTCAGTGCGGCTAAGCTCTTGGCGTAATTTGGCGCATTTGAAGTAGCCTACCGTCTCTGGTCTGGTAGTATCCTGATTGTTACTGCTAGCTTAAATTAGCTATGATTGTGATTGGCTTTGATGTCACTTACTGTGGGCTTGCCATGAATAACACTGAATTCCGTGCTAAATTGGATAGCTTGAATGTGGCTTGGGCCATTCACAGCAATGAATGGGGGTCTGGCTTGGAGTAGCACTGTGGTGTTGGGCTGAATCGCATTAGTGTGCTTGCTTTGGTAGTCACTGAGTGTGTGCTGGCCTGATAGCACTTATGGTCTTCTTTTGGGGTAGGCGCTACTGGAGTGTGTTGGGCCTTGATAGGGCACTAAGTGTACTTGCTTTTGGTAGCACTGAGTGTGTTGGCCTTGAATAGGCTAGCTAAGTGACTTGCTTTTGGTAGGCACTGAGTGTGTTGGCCTGGGCGCAATAGCTAAACTCAGACTATGAAGGAATGGGCAGCAGTACCCATCGGAGTCTTCATTTTTCACTTTTTCAAAGCATAAATCCCAATTGGTCTATGTAACCTGTAACATCAAGATCATTGCATGAATTACAATAGCGCAATTAGCATTCTCTACAACTATAGTACTGGTAGCACACTATAATGCGCCTAAAACCCGACATTCTTCACGTGTATAGGGTGTTCGCTTTTCTTATACCTACTTGGCAGTTGCAATAAATATTTCAAGGAATAGTTTCGAATGCGAGTTGTACTTCGATCTGTATAAGTCTCCCCCCCCCTCCCCCAAACGCCAAACCGCAACCTCAAACCCACTCCCAACCCAAACCCACTATATTCGACGTGGCTCCACAGTCCTCGCCCTTACAGGAATGAGGGGCAGGGCATGAGCCACAAGGGCAAGGGTGCTTAGCTCTAAGGAATGGATCGAGACTGTCTGGTTCCACACTCAGCCGCACCTGCTCGCGTAAGACGATCTCTGCGGCTCACTCGATCCCACAGACCTTAACCAAGTACCCCTTAGGCTTTTCAATGCTTTTTCTTTCGGCGCGGCTTCTGTCATGCGGTTGGGCAAGTCTGTCAGCCTGATTTTGGCTTAACCCCTGGACTGTCCCCCCCCCCCCCCCCCACAGCGTGGAACCTTTAAAGCCCATGTCATCGGCTGACGCCGCTGATTGGGACATCATGAAACCATAGAAACGTGGCTGGGGCGGTCCTGATGTTCTAGTAAGGTTTCTTCTAGGTCGAACGAGGATGGTGCGCGTGCTATCCCTGCAAATCCGACTGGGCCATGAAAAAGGTTTCCAACTGTGCGTGTGTAGTAGGCTAGGGCGGGCTCACCCCGAGGCACCTTCTGCCATGAGGTTATAGCTAGCAATTTGCCTCTTGTGACGGCATATGCACCATGTACGCGAGCCTGCATCATTGACTGTGTGTATATCGGGAGAGCACAGTTTCCATCTCATGTCTTGAGGATTAAGGATGCCTTGCGCTCTGCAAGACGTTGGCAAGGCCACAGCATATCTCCAAGAGGAATCCTTGCTTGGACGCGTTTATAGGGGCTCGAATACGTGTACTGTATCAGTAGCTCTTATCGATCGCTGACCGGATGCACACTCAACACGTGGGGGGGCGCCCCTTGTTCTAATCAAAGCATAGTTGAGTTGAATTGGGCAGGTGGAGGGTGCCCCACCTCATGGCACTCTTTCATGAGTCTTGGCTCTGTCAACTACAGGCAACCATCGCCAACAATACGGCATGACTGGGGTGTCGCACCGCCATCAATATGTCCGAGCTGGTAACCCTTGGGCTGCCAAGTTACTTCCTGGATTCTCACACTAAGACCCGGCCTATTAAAACAAGCAACATTCCCCTGCACTGTGCCCTAATGGTTACATTATTGCGCCAAATTGGACTTGGCTACTCGTCCTCTAGCAAGCAACGTGGATTTCTTTTATTCTATTATTAAGTTTTTATTAATTGACGACTGGTCGTATAATTGTAACGGGTTGGAACAGAGGGTTCCCAAATAGATATTGTTTCCACTATCCAGTCTCCCTAGCTTTGCAGCTCCCTGTAGCTTCCTGTCCCAACGCTACGGCTCCGCTCCCTCCGTCCCTCCGTCCCAGCACCTTCCGGTCCTTCAGGTCCTTGGGGCAGGTCCTGGCAGTCCTGCAGTTCCTGTGCAAAGCTGAAGACAAAAGCGAACCAATTAAAAAACTGATGCGTGCGCACTTTTTCAAAGGCATGCGCGTTTTTTGACAGTTTGCGCGCATTTTGAAGGCTCGGCGCTTTGGCTGTAGAATAATTGTCCTCGGTTTCAAAAACATTGCACTTTTAGACGTGAAAACAAGCGTTGACTCCTCCCCTGTCATCGGAGAAGCTGACCAAACGCAAAATCGTATCAAAATTTGTTCTCAATGAACAGATTTTCTTTCGATTGCTTTTGGTCCGCCTTATTGTCCCCACCAACCAGAAGCGGACCACCATCAAAAGCTGCAATCCGACCAAAAGCAGAAGCATTGTGACCTACCCCATGAGGACAAACCTTCGATACTTTCCGCTTCCGCGAAATCCTCACTCCTCAAATCCTCACACCTACTCAATACCTCCCCAGAAACGGTTAAACCGCTGTCTTTCGCATGGAATCGACCTCGTAGGGCCCTTTTATCCTCCGCGTCCCGATCTCAGGGCTGCTGATTCGAAATCGCAAAGCATTTGAATTAGTCGCAACACCAGTACATGCAAGAGCCTCGCACGTCCCATAGTTGCCAAAGCAGTTGGCTGTCTGAAAGCAGTGTCATATCCGCAAGCACCTCCATGGTGAGACAATGGTGTTGGCAATTTGCAATAGCAAATGTACCGTACTCGCTTCACGTCGTTTCAACTGGCATACCACGATGGACAACTTGTTCAGTTGTTTTCAACATTCAATACAAGTGTACAATGTGTATACCAGCTGACATACCAACCCAGGTCGTCGTGTGACAATACATACCCCACCCGCGGGGCCGCCTCTAGGGGACCCACCAGGAGGATCTATGTTCTTTAAGTAGGGATAGCATTACGGTAATCATATGATATCATTTCATCTCGACATATCATAGGATATCATATGTAGCCGGCATCTCACAAGCTAAAGTTACCATTTATATCGACATATGATGCAATTTGTATGATTAATAGGATCTCATACTCTCTTTTGGTAAAAATCATTTTTGATATGCCGATCCCCCTACACCTAAGTGATCTGTCCGTCATGTGTCTTTGTATGTCTATGGCGAAGCCTACTGGTATTCGAGGAGGAAGTATGCAGAAACCTAAGTCCCAATCTGAATGTAAAGGATTCCTCTACATTACTATGTGCAATCAGTAGTTAAAGGTCGAGACGAAGCTTCCTCTGTCAATCCTTTTAATGTGTGAAATAATTGAACTATTCTTTTTTACAGGGTATGCAGAAGTTTTAATAATCGCCCCCCCCCTAATCGGTCAGAGAAGAAAAACGTTTTCAGATGTTTTAACGTTTTCCCAAGGGCCCTTTTTCCTGTTTAATTTTTTGTTTTAAAATTTTAAAACTGCCCTGATAACGGCGAGCAGCGAAAAATTTCTTCGGCCTGAAGCTGAATGAACCAAGTTCAATGTCAATAAGGCCTCCCTGAGCAGCCCGGAGTTGGCTAAAAATACATAATTGTGCACACAGTTTGGTGCACAGTGATTATTTCCCCCATTCTGAGTGGGTTTTTCTTCTAGGCTTTTTTGTTTTTTTTTTTTTTTTTTGGGTTTTCAGGGTCCTTCCCAGCACACGGAGTTTAGTAAAAAAAGTGCTTTTTCCTTCTGTACTGGTTTATTATAATATTTATAGCTTTTTTTTTTTATTTTTTTTTTTTTTTTTTTTTTTTTTTTTTTTTAGCTTTTTAAAGGGGCAGATGGAGGGCATAAAAATAAATAAAACTTTAATTTTTTTTTTTTGCTTTGTTTTTAAAATATTAGCGTATTTTTTTTTGTGTTCCTAAAAAGAAACGGGGGGTCAACACCTAGCCGATCCCTATAATACAAACGGAAATAAAATCCCTGTAAAAAACAATTGTGAACAGGTTTTACAGTCCAGGGGGGTACCAAGGGGATAGGCTAAAACGGCTAGGTCCAGGGAGTAGGTTTAGGCTTAATGGTTAAAGAATACCCAATTCACAAGCAAACAATCAGATATTCCGCCCTTCCGCTTCCTAATGAATTATTTCTCGCCTCCCCGCCTACCAGAAGCTTTTTTACAGATAATTATAGGCAATGTTCCATGGAGGAGAACAACTTAACCGTAATGGAAATGTGGGAATTCTTGCTGCGATTCCCACATTCAGAACCTTTATGAAATGGAAAGGCAATAGTCTTTTTTGGGAGCAACCTAGCCGACTATTCTTTCCTTACTTGTAGAGAGCCAGACCGGAACGCCCTGGCAACCTGCTTAGTGGCAACACCAGTACATTTATCCTGCCCCTTTTTTTGTTTTTTTTCTTTTCCTTCTTGTTTGACTTCTCATTTTGTTTAAAGCTATTCTTTTCTTAAACTACTCCGCCCAACTTGTAAGTGGTTGAGATCTGGGTCCCGGCTCTAAGAAGGGGTTTAATTACCTACGCCACCAAAAACGGGTGGTTGGGAGGTTTGGTTTGTTTTGTCCTCGACCACACCCCTGAGGTAATGGGGTTTTTGTTTTTTTTTTGCTTTGTGGGTGCTTTTTTTTTTTTTGCTTTTTTTTTCTTTTTTGGTTTAAGCACAGAGTCGCATAACAAAAAACCCTCGCGGTGTCAATTAGAACTTTTAACATGTAAAAATGTAATGTAATAAAACCTGTCGGTGTCAGAGCATGGTATGGAAACGGCAGTTTTTGAGTAGCATAATGGATAATCATTGAATGGACGGCAGTCTACCTAAGCCAAAGTTTTTAACACTCATATTTGTATAGCATAGAATACAATTTGTATGATATCAATACTCGCCTTTAGGCCAACAAATCACATGATATGCCGGTGCCCAACCCCATAGGGGACCCACGCCCTGCGATCGCACATTACACCACCATATTGGCAATGCACAATACGGTTTTTTTGCAAATACACATACACAACACATTTTCATGAGCAGGAACAAAAACACAGTGAGCAGCAGCAGTGAGCCCTAACCGAGAACGAGTTGGTGCCTGAGGGGGCGTGTGTTGATGAGACCACCTGTGCCGAGCCCTTGACCAAACAATCTGGAACCAACATGTTCCCAAGCAGAACGTTTGGGCGAGCCCCCCTTACTGAGGTCAAGCCCCCAGAGTTTCCATAAACCACGCGTTGTCAGTTTTGTCGGACTTACAGGAAACAAAAGAAACCCTGGTCCCTAAACTGTCTCGTAAGAAGCCCTCATGGCTTTTTTCGGTCCCCCGATGCCACTCGATTTCGTTGCCCAGCCGCCAGCCCACTGCCGCTCCGAAAAACAAGCTTCCGCCTAAATGTTGCCGCGTCGCAAGCAAATGGACCTTGTTTCCTTTCCCCTCCTTTTCCCCTGCCTACCAGTTAGCGATCCTACCAGGGACCCCTGTTGTGCACACACCTTCCGCTACCAATATAAACCCGACGAGGACTGGAATCTTATTCCAGGACCTTCCGGCCCCAAAATTGGGTACAGGGGCGCCAATCCCAACACCAAACCTTCCGGGCCCCAATGAAAACCCATTATCACCTATCAGGGAGCCCAATTCTTGGAAAGATAACCAAAATCCCTGCACTAACCAACCAGAAGACCCCCTGTTCTGTAACAAACAGACAAGGGTTCCTATGCATGCGTTCGCAGCGACGCGGAAAATTGGCGAAGACTGGTTCGCACGACTGGAGCGATAGGGTGGCCAACGGAAGGCGAGTTTAGGTTTCACGAGAACCGTGGCTGGAACGTGTTAGGCGAAGCCTTCGTCTCGGGCCAGACGGATGGTCAGGTTTCGGTCCGGTCCCAGACGGACAAAGGGGTAAACCCTGGGGGCTCCCCGCGCCCCTGAAGAGGGGCCTCTTGTTCTGTCCTTCCGCCAAAAAGGCCCCATGGCCCCATGCGTCAATCAGGGAAAAATACATCATCTAATCCAAACAAGGCCACCACCCATGCCTAAACAATAACGCACCACACACAAACACTCTTCCCTGCCCCCCCCCCCCCCTCCACCCCCCCCGCCCCCCCCCCCCCCCCCCCCCCCCCCCCCCAAAAAAACAGACATAATATTTGTGTCACAATGCTCAGACACAAGCACTGCCAGCCTGTCAGTGTCACATTGCCTCAGGTAAACTAAAGCAGGCCCAAGCCCCTGTTCACGTTGGTTTCCACATGGTCAGGCCAACAAAGGCAACGGCCAGCAATTGTCACGTGGTCACATGCTTCAGTCCACAAAAGCAACGGCCCAGCAAATGTCAAACTGTCACTGGCTCAGGCCACAAGCACGGCCAGCATGTCCAACGTGTCACAATGCTCAGGGCAACGAAGCACGTCCAGCGTGTCAAGTCACGTGTCCACATGCTCAGGCAACAAAGCACCGGCCCAGCCCTGGCCACGTGTCAATGCCTCAGGCACGAAGCACGGCCAGCCTGGTCACGTTTTCCACCATGCAACATAGAAACCAAACCACATCATGGCAGCCAGGCTGGCGCACAGTACCTCACAAAGTGACGTTGTAAGGGACCCAGTTTGTGTGTGGCCAGGCTGGCACGTGCTCAGGCACAATTCATAGCCCAGCCCTGTTCAACACGTTCACAGATACAGAACCACATGCCATGGCAGCCAGGGCCCTGGCGAACAGTACCTCCACAACCGTGATTGTTATGGGGGAGCCAGCCTGGCCGGTGGGGGCCCCCTCTTTGCAAGACCAAGGTGTGCCCAATGGGCCAGGCCCCTGGCCAACGAGCTCAGGCAACAATTTCAGGCCCCCAGCCTGTCACGCGTGTCATATATGAAGCCTCCTCTACCAAGAAAAGGAGCGCAGGCTTGGGCAAACAGTTGTTTCCCACCCCAAACGGCCAAACCTTGCCACCTGCACCCCCCCCAACGTGATGTTGTGGAGAGCCATGCCCCTGGCAATGGGCTCCTTTTGCAGAACCAGGGTGGCGCCATGGCAGGCTGGCAACGAGCCAGGCCACCAAATTCAGGGCCAGCCTGTCACGCGCTGACAAATGAAGCCACGTGCAGGGCCAGCCAGGCGTGGGCAAGAAGCACACAAGCCATGCCCAGGGCGGTAAAATACAATTTCATTACAAACATCATAAAATCATAAGGGCAAAGGCCCCATATGTTGACCCAACCAGGCCAAGCCCCGCCCCTCCACCATTTGGGCCAATGGGTGTGGCTTACGTTTTAATCAACTATTGTCACACTATTCACACGCAGACCATTGTTTGACCACAAGGCCCCCCAAGCCCTGCTACACACGAATGCTGCTCCAGTCATAAGTCACAGGTTCTATGACCTGCGCCCTTGTTGGCCCAAGAATGGCCCTGTGACTGTTGACCCATTCTCGCAGACAGCGACAACAGGGAACGGGTCAACTGGCTGATGGCCCATTCAAGCAGACAGCGACAACAGGGAATGGGTGAACTGACTGTTTGACACATTCCAGCAGACAGCGCCAGGGACCAAAGATGTGGTCAGCAGACATTCTCAGCGCCTTAGTTGACTCAGCGCCTTAGTTGACTCAAGGCAAGCCTGCCTTAGTTGACTCAAGGCAAGCCCCGCCCCATGAATGCGTCACGAAGCCGCATTTCTGCGCTTAGCTGAAAAAGTAGACGGAGTCCTTAACCTGCACAATTAGGTAGGGAACGGCAACTAATATTAGTGTTTGGAAAACTAATATTAACTTATATTATTATAGTGTCACAATAATATTTGTTTTTCAAATAAATTCGAAATTCTGTGGAGACGGCTCGTCCAACTAATATTATATAATAGTATTAATTCACTAATATTAAATAACATAGCCGACCCCTACAATTAGGGGGCAATATACAAAGGTTGATATCTCCGTTTCAACGATTGGCTCAATGGTTGAGTTCGTTGAAATCAGGCAGAAGGTGCGGGGTTCGAATCCCTACGTGTGTGCCTTAGTGTTCGTGGTCGCTGTCACCGCCATTGGTAGCACTTAATTGAATTCGTCAAACCCATCTCACCTCCACGACCACCTCCACCACGATCACCTCCACGACCACCACCACCATCACCACCTCAACGACCACAGCCGAGAGTAACGAGATTTCCTAGTCAGCCTGATGAGCCTTGTCAGTTTCAAGAATTTTGGAATTTTGATGTTTGAGGTCATATCAGTACTTTGAATTCGTAAATCCCAAGATCACAGGATCCTGCAAAAGCATCAGGGTGGAATACGTAACAGAAATATATAGGGAGAGGCATCGATCTATATAGAGATAGATCTCCTCTCTATATATATATCTATATTGGCGAAGCTTGGATTTTTGAAAATCGGCATAGGGCACCTTACAAGAATCAAAATCTGGTTTTACAATTATGGCATAGGGCACCATATCATATTGCAGGCGCTTCGACTGGATTTTCCGGTGTCTATCTGATGTAACTGCATATGTTGTAGATAAACACAATATATATATTTGATATATATATAGATCTACATAGATATATATTCTTGGGCAATATAGATCTATTAGCCGCCCCCTAGAAATATATACCGAGTCCTTGACCAGCACAAGTTGAGAGGGCAATATTTATGACAGGGGTTTATCTATTGGTGGTTGGCCCCAGTGCAAGCGAACGGGCTGGCCCCCTCAACCTCACGCGACGTTGGAAGGCGAAACACATATTAATTTTATTCAACAGGGTGAATGTTTTTTTACACAATACCGGTAATCATTTTGATATTTTTAATTTCATAATTTAACCATTCATTTATATTTGTAATAATAATAAGATGAGATAATAATAATAATAATAATAATAATAATAATAATGATACTACTACTACTACTAACAATACAAATAAGAATACAAATAATAATCATTTTGTATGTTAAACACAGTCCAGGTATGTATTTAGTTCAACTAATCACACCCAGATCCAACTCTCCTCTAGGCAGATAGGTGGCAAAATGAAATGGCGAGCGTGGTGGTAAGACTGTTGTCTGCTGCGTGCGCAGGCAAGGTCTCATCACACACAAGGAGGTGGGTGGGGAGGTGGGTGAGTGGGTAGGAGGTGGGTGGGAGGTGGGTGAGTGGGTAGGAGGTGGGTGGGAGGTGGGTGCGTGGATAGGAGGTGGGTGGTGGAGAGGTGGGTGGAGTGGGTGGGGGTGGAGGTGGGTGGGAGGGTATAATGTGGGTGGGTGTGAGGTGGCTGGGTTTGAGGCAGGCAAGGTCTCATTAACACAAGCCCCTCAGGAACCACTCATTAGGAACCACTTTGTTGGGCTCGTTTGCACTGCTCACTATGTTAAGTCCTGCTCATGCTCATGCAAATGTATGTGTATGCAAACGTATGTGTATGTGTATGCAAATGTATGAGTAGGTGTATACAAATTTGTGTGTATGTGTATGTGTATGCAAATGTGAATGTCTGTGTATGCAAAGGTGTGTGTATGTGTATGTGTATGTGTATGAGTATGCAAATGTATGTGTATGTGTATGCAAATGTGTGTGTATGTGAATACAAATTTGTGTGTATGTGTATGCCAATATGAATGTATGTGTATGCAAATGTATGTGTATGTGTATGCAAATGTGAATGTATGTGTATGCAAATGTGAATGTATGTGTAAGCAAATGTGTGTGTATGTGTATGCAATGTGTGTGTATGTTGTATGTGTATGCAAATGTGTGTGTATGTGTATGTGTATACAAATGTGTGTGTATGTGTAAGCAAATGGTGAATGTTAATGGTGTAATGCAAATGTGTGTTTGTATGTGTATGTGTAATTCCCCAATGTATGTGTTGCCCAAATGTGTGGTGGTATGTTATTGTGTAATGCACAATGTAAATGTGGATGTGTATAACAAATGTGTGTGTATGTGTAGCAATGTGAAATGTTATTGAATGCAAATGTAATGTGTATGTGGTAATGGTGTATGGTGAATGTTGTATGTGTAGTAATGTGTGTGGTATGTGTATGCCCAAAATGTGTGTGTATGTTTTTTTATGTTATTTGTATGCCAAGGTTGGTGTGTTATGTGGGTGTGTTATGTGTATGTGTATGTGTAATGCAGAATAGTATTTTATGGTGTAGCCATGTACTGTGATGTGTAATGTGTAATGCAAATGTATGTGTATGTGTTATGCCAATGGTGTGTTTTAATTGTGTATGGCAAAATGTGAATTGTATGGTGTATGGTCTGCCATGTCATGTGTATTGTAAAATGTTGTATGTGTATGTGTATGCAAAATATATGTGTATGTGATACCATGTGTGTTACTTTGTATGCAAATTGAATGTATGTTGTATGCAAATGTGTGTGTATGTGTGTGTATGCAAATGTATGTGTATGCGCATGCAAATGTATGTGTATGTGTATGCAAATGTATGTGTATGTGTATACAAACGTATGTGTATGTGTTGCAAAGTGAATGTATGTGTATGCAAATGTGTGTGTAGTGTGTGTGTATGCAAATGTAGTGTATGGTATGCAATGTTGTGTGTATGTGTACGAAATGTATTGTGTATGCAAATTGTATGTGTATGGTGATGCAAAGTACTTAAATGACTTACCACATCCAAATCCAACTCCCCCCTGGGTGGGATTGGTGGCAAAGTGATCTCAGGGGCGTTCTGCGTCAGGTCAGCCACCAGCATTTCCAGTAAGGGCCTTTTATGGAGCTCCACAAACTTTTCACGGAGGCTTATGTTCATCCCGTCCACAGTACCCGCTTGTGTCCAGTAGGAGTCGTGAACACCTGGGTTTGTTTAATTTTGTTTTGCTTCATTTTAAATGTTTATAATTTTCTTTGTTGTTTGTTGTTTGTTTAGTTTTGTTTGTTTGTTTACTTTTGATTGATTGTAATTTTGATTTTTGTATTTTTGTTTTGTTTGTTTATTCTTGTTTGTATTTCTGTTTTGTTTATTTAATTGTGTTGTCTTATTTTGTTGTGTTTGCTGTTGCTGCGCATATAGTTGTCGTGTTTATAGTAATTTCTTTACTTTGGCTGAGGTTTTTGAAGGATGCTTTTGCTCATCTTGTCCACAGTTACTTTGGCTGTGTTGTTTGACTGATGCTAATGTTCATCTCGTCCACAGTACCCACGTGTGTCCAGTAAGAATCGTAAACACCTGGGTTTATTTTCGTTTGTTAAGTGTTGCTGTGTTTAGTGTCTGTTGAGTCTGTCTGCTGTTCTCCCCACAGTACACGCTACACAAAAACCGCCTGAGCAATGTAGCCAATGGAGAAGGTACAACCAAGCACACCAAAATGCACATACACACAATACAACACATACACACTACCCACAGTTTCCGCGTGTGTCCAGTAAGAATCATGAGCGCCTGGGTTAAGTTTGGTTTGGTTTGGCTTGATTGAGTGTTGCTGTGTTTAGTGTCTGTTGAGTCTGTCTGCTGTTCTCCCCACAGTACACGCTACACACAAAACCGCCTGAGCAATGTAGCCAATGGAGAAGGTACAACCAAGCACACCAAAATGCACATACACACAATACAACACATACACAGTACCCACAGTTTCCGCATGTGTCCAGTAAGAATCGTAAGCGCCTGGGTTTAGTTTGGTTTGGTTTGGCTTGATTGAGTGTTGCTGTGTTTAGTGTCTGTTGAGTCTGTCTGCTGTTCTCCCCACAGTACACGCTACACACAAAACCGCCTGAGCAATGTAGCCAATGGAGAAGGTACAACCAAGCACACCAAAATGCACATACACACAATACAACACATACACAGTACCCACAGTTTCCGCATGTGTCCAGTAAGAATCGTGAGCGCCTGGGTTTAGTTTGGTTTGGTTTGGCTTGATTGAGTGTTGCTGTGTTTAGTGTCTGTTGAGTCTGTCTGCTGTTCTCCCCACAGTACACGCTACACACAAAACCGCCTGAGCAATGTAGCCAATGGAGAAGGTACAACCAAGCACACCAAAATGCACATACACACAATACAACACATACACAGTACCCACAGTTTCCGCAAGTGTCCAGTAAGAATCGTGAGCGCCTGGGTTTGTGTTGGTTTGGTTAGTTTAGTGTTGTTTAGTGTCTGCTGTGTCTGTCTGCTTTTCTCCCCCGCCCGCCAGCACACACACATACACACACCCACGTACACATACACAAACACAAAACCCGCATAGACACGTATACACCCTCACACCAACCCACCTGCAAAGGCAATCCCCTTTTCACAGCAGTCGGTTGCAGTCATCATCATGTGCGTCGAGTCGAGGCAGTGAATGTAGTTGGGCGGGAAGGCAAGGTTGGGTTGAGTAGGTCCATAAAAACCAACTGCCTACCCCCTGGACTGCCACATACACACACACACACAGACACATACACCCACACATACACACCCACATACACACACAGACACATACACACACGCACGTACACAAACACATAGACAAATACACAAACAACCACACATGCACACACACATTCACACACCTGCAAAGGCAATTCCCTTTTCACAGCAGTCAATTGCAGTCATTAGCATGTGCGTCGAGTCGAGGCAGTGAATGTAGTTTGGCGGGAAGGCTGTCCTCTGCCCTGCTCTGTCAACCGCTACAGCCTGGATCGAATCTCCACCGGCGCCGATTGCGAAGCTTGTACTGCTTGTACTGCCTGTACTGCTTGTGATGCTTGTACTGCTTTCGACGGTGGTGGGGTGTGTGGGGGGGGGAGTAGCAGCCTGGGCCTCTGCAGATTTGCTCAACTGCCACCGTAGGCTGTCGACTTGATTTGTAGTGAACATCTGAAGGGGGGTCTTCACCTGTGTGTGTGTGGGGGGTGGGGGGGTGGGGGGGGGTCACCTGTGTGGTGTGTGTGTGTGTGTGTGTGGGGGGGGGGGGGCTTACCTGAAGGTGGTGTGGGTGTAAGGGAAGGGGGGGGGGGGGGGGGGGGGGTCGGTGACTGGTTGGGTGTCTGGTTGGCTTGACTGCCACGGTAGGCTGTCGAACTTGGGCTAAATTATGAAATTCGGAAGGGGGTTTTTCACCTGTGGGTGGAGGGGTGGGGTAGGGGAGGGGGTGGTGTGTGTGTGGTATGTGTGTCTCACCTTCAACATGTTTTCCTTCCAGTACGGCTGCTCGGTAGGGAAACCCAGGGGACTGTCCGAACACACAGGACGCTTGGTGGCCGTGACTGCGCTTGCACAGATGGCCAAACCCATCCCCAACTCCCCCTCCCCACCCACCCACATCCAACCCACTCACCTTCAACATGTTTTCCTTCCAGTACGGCTACTCGGTAGGGAAACACAGGGGACTGTCCAAACACACAGGACGCTTGGTGGCCGTGACTGCGCTTGCACAGATGGCCAAACCCATCCCCAACTCCCCCTCCCCACCCACCCACATCCAACCCACTCACCTTCAACATGTTTTCCTTCCAGTACGGCTGCTCGGTAGGGAAACCCAGGGGACTGTCCGAACACACAGGACGCTTGGTGGCCGTGACTGCGCTTGCACAGATGGCCAAACCCATCCCCAACTCCCCCTCCCCACCCACCCACATCCAAACCCACTCACCTTCAAACATGTTTTCCTTCCAGTACGGCTGCTCGGTAGGGAACCCAGGGGACTGTCCGAACACACAGGACGCTTGGTGGCCCGTGACTGCGCTTGCACAGATGGCCAAACCCATCCCCAACTCCCCCTCCCCACCCACCCACATCCAACCCACTCACCTTCAAACATGTTTCCTTCCAGTACGGCTGCCTCGGTAGGGAAACCCAGGGGACTGTCCAAACCACACAGGACGCTTGGTGGCCGTGACTGCGCTTGCACAGATGGCCAAACCCCATCCCCAACTCCCCCTCACCACCCACCCACATCCAAACCACTCACCTTCACATGTTTTCCTTCCAGTACGGCTGCTCGGTAGGGAAACCCAGGGGGACTGTCCGAACACACAGGACGCTTGGTGGCGTGACTGCGCTTGCACAGATGGCCCAAACACATTCCCAAACTCACCCCCTCACTCACCCACCCAAATCCAAACCACAATCACCTCAACACCTGGTTTTCCGTTCCAGCACCGGCCCCTGCTCACGGCTTAGGGAACCCCACACCGGCCGGACTGTCCCCCCCAGATACCATTTTTTTTTTCTCATCTTCGCATTTCACTATTCTCGTCCCCAATCGTCCCTGAGGTTGGGGCCGTCCGGACCCGTTTTTGTGTGTCGTTTACTTTTGTGCGACTGGCGCGTTGGCATCAGTTTAGGGCTCTCCTTTTTGTTTCCTGTTTAAATTTGCATCCCACGCCCCCCATAACGCTTCCTTTCCGCCCCTTATCCCACATTTTACCCACAAGTGTCACTTATTAATTGTCTAGTCTTGCTTAACGGCAAAATGTTTTCCTTCCAGTAAGCTCTTCTTTTTTTTTTTTTTTTTCCCCCCCTCTTTCTGTTGATCTTTCCCGGTCTAGGGTATTTTCTATTTTTTATTTTCCCCTTCCCACCACACACCTCCACCCATCACCTTCAAAATGTTTCCTTCAGTACGGCTGCTCGGTGGGAACCCAGGGGATTCCAAACACAGGACGCTGGTTGCAGTGACTGCGCTTCACAGATGGCCAAAACCATCCCAACTCCCCTTCCCCAACCCACCACATCCAACCCAACTCACCTTCATCATGATTTTCCTTTCAGTACGGCTACTTGGTAGGGAAACCCAGGGACTGTCCCGAACAGCACAGTACGCTTGGTGGCCGTGAACTGCGCTGCATGCAACGGATGGCCAAACCCTATCCCCAACTCACCCCTCTCCCACCCAGCCCCCACATCCAACCTCCACTCACCTTCAACATGTTTCCTTCCAGTACGGCTGCTCGGTAGGGAAACCCCAGGGGACTGTCCAAACACACAGGACGCTTGGTGGCCGTGACTGCGCTTGCCACAGATGGCCAAACCCAATCCCCAACTCCCCCTCCCCAACACCCACATCCAACCCACTCACCTTCAAATTGTTTTCCTTCCAGTACGGCTGCTCGGTAGGGAAACCCAGGGGACTGTCCAAACACACAGGACGCTTGGTGGCCGTGACTGCGCTTTGCACAGATGGCCAAACCCATCCCCAACTCCCCTCCCCACCACCCACATCCAACCCCTCACCTTCAATATGTTTTCCTTCAAGTACGGCCTGCTCGGTAGGAAACCCAGGGGACTGTCCGAACACACAGGACGCTTGGTGGCCGTGACTGCGCTTGCACAGATGGCCAACCCCATCCCCAACTCACCCTCCCCACCCACCCAAATCCACCCCACTCACCACCGACATCTTTTCCTTCCAGTATGGCTGCTCGATAGGGAAACCCAGGGGACTGTCCCAACGGACAGGACGCTTGGTGGCCGTGACTGCGCTCGCACAGATCCCCAGCCATTGCATGATGGCTTGTGCGTTTTGGAACACCTCTCCAATGGACATGATAGTGATGTTGGCTAAGTACTTTGAAACCTGGGGAGAATGTGGGGTTTGTGTGTGTGTGTGTGTGTGTGTGGTGGTGGTGGTGGTGGTGGTGGTGGGGAGATTTGTGTGTCTATGTGTGTGCGACAGTGCTCGCATAGATCCCCAGCCAGTGCATTTTGGAACACCTCCCCAGTGGACGCGGGGGTGATTGTTGACAGGTACTTCGAAACCTGTGGAGAATGTGGGGTTTGTATGTGTGTGTGTGTGCCACCTTGTATGAACCCCTAAACCCTAGACCCATGCAACCCACCTAGTGTGAACCCCCAAACCCTAAACCCTTTCAACCCACCTTGTAAGAACCCCTAAACCCTTTCAACCCACCTTGTGTGAACCCCTAAACCCTTGCAACCCACCTAGTATGACCCCCTAAACCCTAAACCCTTGCAACCCACGTTGTATGAACCCCTAAACCCTAAACCCTTGCAACCCACCTAGTATGAACTCTGAACCCTAAACCCTTGCAACCCACCTTGTATGAACCCCTAAACCCTAAACCCTTGCAACCCACCTTGCATGAACCCCTTAACCCTAAACCCTTGCAACCCACCTTGTATGAACCCCTAGACCCAAAACCCTTGCAACCCACCTTGTATGAACCCCTGAACCCTAAACCCTTGCAACCCACCTTGTATGAACCCCTAACCCCTAATCCCTTGCAACCCACCTTGCATGAAACCCTAAACCCTAAACCCTTGCAACCTACCTTGTATGAAACCCTAAACCCTTGCAACCCACCTTGCATGAACCCCTAAACCCTAAACCCTTGCAACCCACCATGTATGAACCCCTAAACCCAAAACCCTTGCAACCCACCTTGTATGAACCCCTAAACCCTAAACCCTTGCAACCCACATTGTATGACCCCCTAAACCCTTGCAACCCAAATTGTATGAACCCCTAAACCCTAAACCCTTGCAACCCACCTTGTATATCTCATCTGAGTTAGTCCAGTCGCGTTCTTGCAATCGCTTGGCAATTTGATTTCTGGATCCTATCTTGGTCACACCATATACTGAAGTCATGACCTGTATGCATGTATGTATGATAATGATGGTGGTGGTGGTGGTGCTGATGATGATGTTGGTGATGTTGGTGGTGGTGATGATGATGATGATGCTGGTGGTGGTGATTGTGGTGGTGGTGGTGATGATGATGATACTGGTGGTGGTGATTGTGGTGGTGATGATGATGATGCTGGTGATGATGATGATGATGATGATGCTGGTGGTGGTGATTGTGGTGGTGGTGATGATGATGATGCTGGTGATGATGATGATGCTGGTGGTGGTGGTGGTGATTGTGGTGGTGATGATGATGCTGGTGATGATGATGATGATGATGATGATGATGATGATGATGATGATGGTGGTGGTGGTGATTGTGGTGGTGGTGGTGATGATGATGATAGTCTGGATCCTATCTGGGTCACGCCATATACTGAAGTCATGACCTGTATGCATGTTTATATGATAATGATGCTGGTGGTGGTGGTGCTGCTGCTGATGGTGCTGATGATGATGTTGGTGATGTTGGTGGTGGTGATGATGATGATAATGGTGGTGGTGATTGTGGTGGTGATTGTGGTGGTGGTGATGATGATGCTGCTGCTGGTGGTGATTGTGGTGGTGGTGATGATGATGATGCTGGTGGAGGTGATTGTGGTGGTGATGATGATGATGATGATGATGATGATGATGATGATGCTGGTGATTGTGGTGGTGGTGGTGGTGATGATGATGATGATGATAGTCTGGATCCTATCTGGGTCACACCATATACTGAAGTCATGACCTGTATGCATGTACATCATAATGATGCTGGTGGTGGTGGTGCTGCTGCTGATGATGGTGATGACAATGACGATGATGACGATGATGGTGGTGATGACAATGACGATGATGATGGTGATGACACGCACACAGACAAATAGATATGCAGTTACTTACCGTCTGCTTATTAGTTTAACACACACATACACATACACAGATAAGCACTCCCCCCCCCCCCCACCCACTCCCACACACCACCCAACCACACAAACTAGCCCCTCACCCACCCACCCACAGATATGCAGTGACTCACCGTCTGCTTAACTAGTTTCCTATCAACCGCGTTGTTGTTGCGAGACAGGAACTTGGTAGCCTCACTCAGCCCCGCAGCAGCATCTATCTTTACCTGTATGTGTGTGTGTGTTTGTGTGTGTGTGTGTGTGTGTGACACGCACACAGACAAATAGATATGCAGTTACTTACCGTCTGCTTATTAGTTTAACACACACATACACATACACAGATAAGCACTCCCCCCCCCCCCCCACCCACTCCCACACACCACCCAACCACACAAACCAGCCCCTCACCCACCCACCCACAGATATGCAGTGACTCACCGTCTGCTTAACTAGTTTCCTATCAACCGCGTTGTTGTTGCGAGACAGGAACTTGGTAGCCTCACTCAGCCCCGCAGCAGCATCTATCTTTACCTGTATGTGTGTGTGTGTTTGTGTGTGTATGTGAGTGTGTGTGTGTGTGAGTGTGAGTGTGTCTGTGTGTGTGTGTGTGTGTAGCCTTGCTCAGCCTCGCAGCAGCATCTATCTTCACCTGAATGTGGTGTGTGCGTGGGGGGGTGGGGGGTGGGGGTGGGGGTGGGGGGGAGTGTGAGTGTGTGTGTGTGTGTGTGTGAGAGAGAGAGATTGTGTGTGTGTGTGTGTTACAGCCCAGCGTTAGCCAACTACGCTGAAGGTGATGATGAAGAATATTTACATGGTCAACTTCAAAATCAAAATGTAGTACGAGCTGCCACAGGATGCCGAAAGATGATGATGGATGTTTATATGGTCAACTTCAAAATGACAAGTTTGATGCAGCGTCACCTGCGAGGCTAAAAATTGGCGGAGAGTGACTGCGACGGAACAACAGGTGGCATGGGAAGCAAGTTAGTTACGCCACTGTTGGCAGACGTGTCAGGCTTCAAGTTTTTCGGTCAAACGGACAAATGGGTAACCCTGGGGGCTCCCGCCCCCTTGAAGAGGGGGCTCCGCCAAAAAATAGAACGACCTGCCACAGGACGTGAGATAGATGGAACCCTCCTGTCTGCATGCATGTGTACATACTGGAGAATGGCTAGCATGTTGGGTGTGTTTGGTTTCACAAACCCTATGCGCCCGAGCTTGGACTACCCTAACTACACCTGTATGTATGTGTGAGTGTGTGTGTGTGTGAGTGAGTGTGTGAGTGTGAGAGTGTGTGTGTGTGAGTGTGTGTGTGAGTGAGTGTGTGAGTGTGAGAGTGTGTGTGTGTGTGTGAGTGTGTGTGTGTGTGTGGAGTGTGTGTGTGGTGTGTATGTCTGTGTGAGTGTGTGTGTGTGTGGTGAGTGTTGAGTGTGCGCGTGTTGCGTTGTGTGAGTGTGTGTGTGTAGTGAGTGTGTGTGTGTGTGTGAGGTGTGTGTTTGTGTGCGTGTGTTGCGGTGTGTGTGTCTGTCGCGCGTGTGTGCCCGTGTGTGTGTGAGCGTGTCGTGTGTGTGTGTGGTGTGTGTGTGTGTGTGATTTGCGTGTTTGTGGTGTGTGTGCGCGTGTCTTGTGGTGTGTGCGTGTGTGTGTGTGCGTGTGCGCGTGGTTGTGCGTGAGCGTGTGTGTAGAGTGTGGTGTGTGGTTTGAGTGTTTGGTGAGTGTGGTGTGTGTGCGTGTAAGGTGTGGGAGTGCGTGTGTTGTGCGTGTGAGTGTGTGTGTGTGTGGTGTGTGTGTGTGTGTCCGTGGTGTGTGAGAGAGTGTAGTGTTTGTGTGTGCGATTTGGTGTTTGTGTGTGTGTGTGTGTGCTTGTGTGTCGTGTGTGTTGCGTGGGTGTGTCTTCGGTGTCTCGTGCTTTGCGCGTGTGTGTGTGCGCGTGTTTGCGCTAGTAGTGTGTGCGTGCGTGTGTTTGCGTGCGTGTGTTTGTGTGCGGACAGTTGTTTGGTGTTGTGTGTGTGCGATGTCGTGTGTGTGCGTTCTTGGTGGGGTGGTGTGCGTGTGTGTTGTGTGCGGTGTTGTGCGTGTGTGTCGCTTGTTGTGTGGTGTGCGTGTGTGTGTGTGTGCGTGGAGCGTGGTGACGTGGAGCGTCGTGTGTGTGAGAGTGGTGTGTGTTTTTGCGCGTGTGTGCTGTGTGTGTGTGCTTTCTGTGCTTGTGTTTGTGAATTGTGTTGTGTTGTGCAGGGTAGTGTGAGGGTGTGTGTGCGTGAGGTGAGTGCGTGGTGTTTTTTCGTGTAGAGTGTGTGTGAGTGTGTGTATGTATGTAGCAGCCCAGGGTTAGCCAACTACGCAGAAGGATGATGATGGACGTTTTACTGGTCAAGTTAAAAAATTGGAAGTTAGTACGAGCTGCCACTTGGCAACAGCAATGTATACTTCAAGCAATCAATCAGGCGGGAGCCCCCAGTGTTACTTTGTTCGTCCATCCAACCATCCATCCATCCATCTGACCGCGATGAAGCCCGACACGTCAGCCAACGGTCTCGTAACTAACTCGCTTCCGTTTCCACCTGTCGCTCCCTCGCGATCACTCTCCGCCATTTGGAAAATTGGAAATTAGTACGAGCTGCCACTTGGCAACAGCCAGATATACTTTTAAAAATCAATCAGGCGACTGACCTTCGCCTGCGGATTTTTTGTGGCTTCTTGCTAGCTATTTGAGAAAAAATCAACATCCTTCAAGTAAACTTGTAAAAAATAGATAAAATAAAAAGAAAATACAAATACAAATCAACATCCTTCAAGTGAACTTGTTTATTTGATAAAAAAAAGGATCATAATTAAACGTCTTGGAGCTTGTCTTTGTTATTCAAGTTCACTGCTTGAATTAATATAAGCCCAATATAAAGCCAAGCCAACCCAAGCCCCGACCCACCGTACCCGCATTTAAATTTCAATGAATCACTCACTTTGGCGACAGCCATGTATAGGGGTCGGCTATGTTATATAATATTAGTGAATAAATAATATTATATAATATTAGTAGGTCGAGCCGTCTCACCAGAATTTCGAATTTATTTGAATAACTAATACTATTGTGACACTATAATAATATTAGTTAGTATTAGTTGTTCAAACACTAATATTAGTTGCCGTTCCCTAGCCATGTATACGTCTTGGAGCTTGTCTACGTTATTCAAGTTTACAGCTTGAATAAACATAAGCCCAATATAACCAGATATAACAAGGGATGGGCAATATGATATGATGTCATATCATGTCATCATACGATATCATCATCATACGATATCATATGATGCCGGCAGTCTAACTATGCAAAAGTTACCATTTATATACGATAACATATGATGCAATTTGAATGGCATCATATGATATCATGCTCGCTTTGGGTCAAAATCATATGATATGCCGATCCCTAGATATAACCCCCTGCCCACCCCAAACCCACCCAACCCACTTGTATACATTACAATGTATCACACACCTTGCCATCCGCCAACTTGGCGACAGCCATGTAACCCAACCCAACACACCTTGCAACCCAACCCAACCAAACACACCTAGCAACCCAACCCAACACACCTTGCAACCCAACCCGACACACCTTGCCATCCCCCAACTTGGCGACAGCCATGTAACCCAACCCAACACACCTTGCAACCCAATCCAACACACCTTGTAACCCAACCCAACACACCTTGCAACCCAACCCAACACACCTTGTAACTCAACCCCACACACCTTGCAACCCAATCCAACACACTCACTTTCGTCCACTCACCTTGTCCTCCACCAACTAGGCGACAATCATGTAACCCAACCCAACACATCCAACCCCACACACCTTGCAACCCAACCCAACACACCCACTTGTGTCCACTCACCTTGTCCTCCACCAACTTGGCCACAGCCATATATACGTCTTGGGGCTTGTCTGCGTTTTTCAAGTTCACTGCTGTTGCGCCTCCCACATCACGCCCCAGTGCAGCGTAGTGCTGCAGTCCGTTGCATGTGCCATCCTGAAGGGGGAATGTGGGTGGAGGTGAGTATGTGCGTGGGTATGGGAAGGGGGGGGGGGGGGGGGGGGGAGTGGTTGGGTGTGCGTATTCACAGCCTTGACACTTCCCACATCACACCCCAGACCTGCGTAGTGCTGCAGTCTGTTGCTCGCGCCATCCTGAAGGGGGAATGTGGGTGGAGGTGAGTATGTGCGTGGGTATGGGGGGGCGGGGGGGAGTGGACAGGTGGTCGGGTGTGCGTATTCACAGCCTTGACACTTCCCGCATCATGCCCCATAGCTGCGTAGTGCTGCAGTCTGTTGCTCGCGCCATCCTGAGGGGGAAATGTGGGTGAAGGTGAGTATGTGGCAGGGTGCTACAAAGCGCGCACGGCAGCGCGATTTAGCGCACGGCTGTTTGAGCTCCACTGCGCGTTTCGCACAGTTTTTCCAACCTCCTGGGGGCGCAGCGCGCAGTTTTTGCACTTTTTGCACTGCACAGCGCTGACCAATTTTGACGTTTGTGCGCTATACGCACTGGCCAATTCAACAAAATGTAGTACCCTGGTATGTGGGTGGACAGGTGGACCGGTGTGTGGGTTCACAGCCTTTACACCTACCACATCACGCCCCAGGGCTGTGGAGTGCTGCAGTCCATTGATGGTGGGGTGAGTACGTGGGTGGGTGGGTGGGTGGACGGGGGAACAGGTGGGCGTATTCACAGCCCTTGCACCTCGCACATCAAGCCCCCGGCCTGCTTCTTCCCCCCCCCCCCCCCCCCCCTCCCCCCCCCATGCCCCTCAACACACTTGGCACACCGGCAGTGAGCTCAAGGACTCATCTAGATCAGGCAAACTGAGGGCTTGATAACTAAGAGCATGAGGCAGCTCCATGCACACAGCTAACACCTGCAGGGGCTTCTCCCCACTCGCCCCCCCCCCCCCCCCCCCCCCCCCCACACACACCCCACCCTTCTCACCTGATGCACTGGTAGGAAGCTCAAGAACTTCTCAGGATCAGGCGAAGTAAGGGCTTGATGTAGCGTCTTGCACACAGTTTACACCTGCAGCGGCTTCTCCCCACTCGCCCCCCCCCCCCCACCCCCCCACCCACCCACCCCACCCTTCTCACCTGATGCACTGGTAGTGAGCTCAAGAACTTCTCAGGATCAGGCGAAGTAAGGGCTTGATGTAGCTCCATGCACACAGCTAACACCTGCAGGGGCTTCTCCCCGCTCGCCCACCAGCGCGCTCCGTCCAAGGGGTGGGTGGCAGAGTCAGTCACATCTGCCAAATGCTGGTCAACGAATGCGATGCGGCCGTCCAGTGCGAGCTTATCCTGTCCTTGGCCCCAGCCGTTGGCTAACTGGAAAGCAAAGGGTGTGAGCGGGCGGGTGAGGATAGGTATACATAGGGACCGGCATATCATATGATGTTGATAGGCATATCATGGTGCTAGCGTCAGCCACACCTGCCAAGTGTTGGCCAACGAATGCGATGCGGCCGTCCAGTGCGAGCTTGTCTTATCCTTGGCCCCAGTCGTTGGCTAACTGGAAAGCAAAGGGTGTGAGCGGGCGGGTGAGGATAGGTATAAATAGGGACCGGCATATCATATGATGTTGATAGGCATATCATGGTGCTAGCTGGCCCCCTTAACCTGACCTCACCTCACGCCTCGTAATAAGGCATACTATTTATTATTTTTTTATTTTTGGTGCCGTGCACACTCTCTGCCAATTTAACGCTTTGCTTGCGACGCTGCCTCGGACTTGTCAGACGGGACTTCGCCACAATGTAAATATGCATGCCCCCCAACAATAACACACATACACACACACCTGGATCTTTAGCCAGTAAAGTCAAGTGGAAGTCATACTTCATCACAAAGTTAATATGCATGCCCCCCCCCCCCCCCCCACCCCCCCAAGAACAAGAACAACACATACATACCTGGATCTTCAGCCAGTTAAGGCCAGACTTTCCCAAGGGTTTGGCATTAGCGAAGAGCATGAGTGATCATTTTCCACGTCGCTTGCGACGCTGCCTAGGACTTGTCAAGTGGAAGTCACACTTCAACACGAAGTTAATATGCATGCCCCCTAACAACAACAACACATACAAAATGGATCTTCAGCCAGTTCAGGCAAGACATTCCTAAGGGTTTGGCATCAGCGAAGAGCATGAGAGATCATTTTTGGCGGAGCCCCCCCTTCTGGGGGACGGGAGCCCCCAGTGTTACCCATTTGTCCGTTCGTCCATCCATCCATCCATCCATCCGTCTGACCGCGATGAAGCCCGACACGTCAGCCAACGGCCTCGTAACTAACTCGCTTCCGTTGCCACCTGTCGCTCCCTCGCGATCACTCTCCGCCAATTTTTAGCGTCGCAGGCGACGCTGTATCGAACTTGTCCACGCCTAGGATTTGTCAAGTGGAAGTCATACTTTATCACAAAGTTAATATGCATGCCCCCCCCCCCCCCCCCCCCCCCCCCCCCAAGAACAACAACAACACATGCATACCTGGATCTTCAGCCAGTTAAGGCCAGACTTTCCCAAGGGTTTGGCATCAGCGAAGAGCAGCAGGGAGCGGGAAAAATCATTGCCCAGCTGATTTAGGTTGGGGTGCAAGGGATACGCCCTGCCCCTGAAGTCGATGTTGTGAGGGAGGTAGAAGCGGGGTTTGTCCTTGAAATCATTAGCTACCTTCAGCTTCGTGACGAGGGACATCTGCACATGGAGGGAGGGTACAGAGGTTACGTATTGTGGGGCCCATTAGTGCCTAGGTGATTCAGGTGGGGTGCATGGGGTGCGCCCAGCTGATGTCGTCGAGGGGAGTAGTCGCAGTACATGTTGTGAGGGAGGTAGGAGCAGGCTGTGTCCTTGTACTCATTGACCCCCCTACCCTCCCACCCAACTACCCACACACCTGCTCAGACAGATACTCACTATTAATCTTCTTCACATTGACCCCCCCCCCCCCCCCCCTCCCCCCTCCATGCACACCCGTCCCCCACCACACCACCCACACACCTGCTCAGACAGATACTCACTATTAATCTTCTTCACAAAGCCCCCCCTCCCCCCCCCCCCCCCATGCACACCCGCCCCCCACCACACCACACACACACCTGCTCAGACAGATACTCACTATTAATCTTCTTCACAAAGCCCCCCCCCCCCCCCCCCCCCCCATGCACACCCGTCCCCCACCCCACTACCCACACACCTGCTCAGACAGATACTCACTATTAATCTTCTTCACATTGCCCCCCCCCCCCCCCCCCCCCCCCCCACACACACACACACACACACCACCACCCATGCACCCCTGTCCCCCACCCCACTACCCACACACCTGCTCAGACAGATTCTCACTATTAATCTTCTTCACATAGCCCCCCCCCCCCCCCCACACACACACCACCACACACCACCACCACCCATGCACCCCCGCCCCCCACCCCACTACCCACACACCTGCTCAGACAGATTCTCACTATTAATCTTCTTCACATAGCACCCCCACCCCCACCCCCACCTCCCATGCGCACCCGTCCCCCACCTCACTACCCCCACACCTGCTCAGACAGATTCTCACTATTAGTCTTCTTCACATAGCCCCCCCACCCCCCCCACACACCACCACCACTCATGCACACCCGTCCCCCACCCCACTACCCACCCACCTGCTCAGACATGAGCTCGCTGTTTAACCTCTTCACACTTTCCACCCGCTTCCTGAACATCCAAAGCTCCTCCTTAGTCATAGCTCCCGCGGTCACCACTATCTGCCCTTTGCGAGCCCCCCCTATGGACAGGCGCAGGTAGGGGGTGCTAGGAGAAACAGCTTGGCGTTTCTGCAATCTGGCGTTCTTGGAGCTTGATGGCTCTGGTGACGGCGCCAGCGGGTTAGTGGGGAGCTCTTGAAGGGGTTCCATGGGGCTCCCGAGAAGATCACTTTCCTTATCTAACACGAGCTGCTCCACCACCTCCAGCATGCGGCTGTTTATCTTCCTGTGTGCGGCAGGGTTTAGGGTTTAGGGTTCTAGGATTTTAAGGTTCAGGATTTTTGTGTTTAGGGTAAACCCTAAACACTATAACATGAGCTGCTCCACCACCTCAAGCATGCGGCTATTAATCTTCCTGTGTGCGACAGGGTTTACGCTTTAGGGTTACAGTTCTTAGGGTTTAGGGTAAACCCTAAGCCCTCTAACATGAGCTGCTCCACCACCTCAAGCATGCGGCTGTTTATCCTCCTGTGTGCAGCAGGGTTTAGGGTTTAGGGTTTAGGTTAAACCCTAAACCCTCTAACATGAGCTGCTCCATCACCTCAAGCATGCGGCTGTTTATCTTTCGGTGTGCGGTGTTAGCAGTTGGTTTATGTATATGATGCAATGCAGTGGTATGTGTGGTGTGTGTGTGGTGTGGGGTGAGGATTTTGAGGATTGGAATGTGGGGTTTAAGGTTTGGAGTTCGGTGTGTGTGGTGTGTGGTGTGTGGTGTGGTGTGTGAAGTGCGGGGTGTGTGTATGTATGTATGCATATACGTATGTTACAGTCCAGGGGTAGGCCAATTAGGCTTCCTGTGCGCAGCAAGTATATTGGTTAAACTTTTGTACAATATGCGACTAGCCTGTAATATTGTATGATGTAATGTCTAGTACTGTATAATGTATATAAAATAACAATAATAAGAATAATTCGTGATCATGCTATAATGTATAATGTAATGTGTAGTACTGTATAATGTACATACAATAACAATAATTCATGATCATGTTATAATGTATAATGTAATGTGTAGTACTGTATAATGTACATCCAATAACAATAATTCATGATCATGTTATAATGTATAATGTAATGTGTAGTACTGTATAATGTACATCCAATAACAATAATTCATGATCATGTTATAATGTATAATGTAATGTGTAGTACTGTATAATGTACATCCAACAACAATAATTCATGATCATGTTATATTGTATAATGTAATGTGTAGTACTGTATAATGTATATACAATAATAACAATTACTAATAATGTTTCTATGTATAATGCAATTAGTACTGTATAACGTACATGCAATCATATTTGTACATACACTAACCCACACCCACTACACCCAAAACAAATCAGGCTCACCAAGCAGTTACCCCCAGTCCTTACACCCCATTGAACATGTTCGCCATCCTGCCTGATTCATGAGCGCGCCCCACTTAGTCCATGAACTCTTCAGTGCCTTGGATTACCTCGTCACCTAAGCCCCACCCTACACTACCCTACCCCACCCCCACTACTCCAAGCACAACTCAGGCTTACCATGCAGTGGCCCCTAGTGCATTCATCCCCTTGTACAAGCTTTCCATCCTGCCTGACTCATGAGCGCTCCTCACTTGGTCCTTGAAGTCTTCTGTGGCTTGGATACGAATGATTTGCTGTGAGGTAGTGAGGTGTCCACCACGCTTCCAATGGGTCCATGGCCGTGGTTCTATGAGCATGGGGCTGTTAACAGGATGTCTTGATAGAGCGAGCTGCAGGGTGGGGTGGGGTGGGGTGGGTTCGGGGGGGTTGGGGGGATATGATGTGTGTGTGTGGGAGAGGTTCGATGGGCATGAGGCTGTACACATGCAGTATCGCTTGAGCAAGCTGCAGGGTGGCGTGGGGTGGGGTGGGTATTGGGGGGTTGGGGGAATATGATGTGTGTGGGGGGGGGAGGTTCGATGGGCATGGGGCTGTTAACATGCAGTATCCCTTGAGCAAGCTGCAGGGTGGGGTGGGGTGGGGTGGATATTGGGGGGTTGGGGGGATATGATGTGTGTGTGTGGGAGAGGTTCGATGGGCATGAGGCTGTATACATGCAGTATCGCTTGAGCAAGCTGTAGGGTGGCGTGGGGTGGGGTGGGGTGGGGTGGGTATTGGGGGGTTGGGGGGATATGATGTGTGTGTGTGGGAGAGGTTCGATGGGCATGAGGCTGTACACATGCAGTATCGCTTGAGCAAGCTGCAGGGTGGGGTGGGGTGGGTTTTGGGTTTTGGGGGGGATATATGTGTGAGGGGAGGGGGAGGGGGGGGGGGGGGGGGGGGGGGGGGGGGTCGGGGGGTTGATGGGCATGGGGCTGTAAACAGGCTGTGGTGCTTGAACAAGCTGCAGGGTGCGGTGGGGTGGGTGATTTCAGGGGGGGTGGGCGGATATGTGTGTGTGTGAGAGGGGGGGGGGGGAGGTTCGATGGGCCTAGGGAAGTACACAGACAGTATTGCTTGAGCAAGCTGCAGGGTGGCCTGGGTTGGCCTGGGTTGGCCTGGGTTGGCCTGGGTTGGCCTGGGTTGGCCTGGGTTGGGTTGGGTTGGGTTGGGTGGGTTGGGTTGGGTTGGGTTGGGTTGGGTTGGGTTGGGTTGGGTTGGGTTGGCCTGGGTTGGGTTGGGTTGGGCTGGGCTGGGTTGGAATGGGTTGGGATGGGCTGGGCTGGGTTGGGTTGGGTTGGAATGGGTTGGGATGGGATGGTTTGGTTTGGTTTGGTTTGGGTTCAGGGGGGTTGGGTTGATATGATGCGTGTGTGTGGGGGCAGGGTTTGATGGGCATGAGGCTGTACACAGACTCTCCTCATAAAGTCAATAACCCTCACCAGGGTGTACAGCTTCCTCTTCTTGCTACACCACCTTCCACGCACCTTCTCAGTGCCTCCTACTTGCTTCAGCTCCTCAGGGTTCAAGTCAATGACCCCCGTACATGCTACACCACCTTCCACTCACCTTCTCAGTGCCTCCTACTTGCTTCAGCTCCTCAGGGTTCAAGTCAATGACCCCCATACATGCTACACCACCTTCCACTCACCTTTTCAGTGCCTCCTACTTGCCTCGGGGGCATTGGTGCTGTTTGGCGGAGCCCCCTCTTCAAGGGGGCGGGAGCCCCCATGTTTACCCAATTGTCCGTCCGAACAAAGAAAAATAATTGAAGCCTGACACGTTAGCTAACTGTCGCGAAACTAACTCGCTTTGGTCAGCTACATCGTTGCCACCTTTCGTTCTGTTGCCTACACACTCCGCCAATTGTCTGCGTTGCTTACAACGCTGCATAGGACTTGTATTAATTGGAACCAGTAGGAAAGACAAGCCACACCACCTTCCACTCACATTTTCAGTGCCTCCTATTTCCTTCAACACCTCCAGGCCAATGTCGATGACCCCCATACATGGTATACCACCTTCCACTCACCTTATCAGTGCCTGCTAATTGCCTTGGTGGCATTGGTGCTGTTATCAATTGTTACCAGTAGGAAACACAAGCCACACCACCTTCCACTCACATTTTCAGTGCCTCCTATTTTCTTCAGCACCTCGAGGCTAATGTTGATGACCCTCATACATGGTATACCACCTTCAACTCACCTTATCAGTGCCTGCTAATTGCCTCGGTGGCATTGGTGCTGTTATCAATGGTTACCAGTAGGAAACACATGCCACACCACCTTCCACTCACATTTTCAGTGCCTCCTATTTCCTTCAGCACCTCGAGGCTAATGTTGATGGCCCCCATACATGGTATACCACCTTCAACTCACCTTATCAGTGCCTGCTAATTGCCTTGGTGGCATTGGTGCTGTTATCAATTGTTACCAGTAGGAAAAACACAAGCCACACCACCTTCCACTCACATTTTCAGTGCGTCATATTACCTTCAGCACCTCGAGGCTAATGTCGATGACCCCCATACATGGTATTCCACCTTCCAATCACCTTCTCAGTGCCTCCTAATTGCCTTGGTGGCATTGGTGCTGTTATCAATTGTTACCAGTAGGAAACACAAGCCACACCACCTTCCACTCACATTTCCAGTGCCTCCTATTACCTTCAGCACCTCGAGGCTAATGTTGATGACCCTCATACATGGAATACCACCTTCCACTCACCTTATCAGTGCCTGCTAATTGCCTCGGTGGCATTGGTGCTGTTATCAATTGTTACCAGTAGGAAAGACAAGCCACACCACCTTCCACTCACATTTTCAGTGCCTCCTATTTCCTTCAGCACCTCCAGGTTAATGTCAATGGCCCCCACTTGGTTGTAACTATGCTTCTTGGTTCCTTTCGTCTGAACCACCTTATGTATCATAGCAGGTTTGATGATAGGCATGGGAGGAGCAAGATCTTCCTCACTGGGGGATGCCTGGTCCAGTGGCGGGATGACTGGGACTGTAACTGTGGCGGAGCGGACGAGGAGGTCTAGGAGGCCTGCACCGAACTGGATATTGGGTGGGTGGGGGAGGGGATGGGGTGGGGGGAATTGGATATTGCGTGGGGGGTGGGCGGGCTGGGGGGGTGGGCGGGATGACTGGGACTGCGACAGCGACGGAGCGGACGAGGAGGTCTAGGAGGCCTGCGCCGAACTGGATATTGGGTGGGTGGGGGGAATTGGATATTGTGTGGGGGGTGGGCGGGGTGGGGGGGTGGGCGGGATGACTGGGACTGCGACAGCGACGGAGCGGACGAGGTCTAGGAGGCCTGCGCCGAACTGGATATTGGGTGGGTGGGGGAGGGGGTGGGGTGGGGGGAATTGGATATTGTGTGTGGTTTGGGGGGGCTGGGGGGGTGGGCGGGATGACTGGGACTGCGACAGCGACGGAGCGGACGAGGAGGTCTAGGAGGCCTGCGCCGAACTGGATATTGGGTGGGTGGGGGAGGGGGTGGGGTGGGGGGAATTGGATATTGTGTGTGGGGTGGGCGGGGTGGGGGGGTGGGCGGGATGACTGGGACTGCGACAGCGACGGAGCGGACGAGGAGGTCTAGGAGGCCTGCGCCGAACTGGATATTGGGTGGGTGGTGTGGGGGGAATTGGATATTGTGTGTGTGTGGGGTGGGGGGGTGGGGGGGTGGGGATCGACCACAGGCTCGACTGCTTTAGGAACCTCATAGTGGACCAGAGTTCAGAAATCGCATCCAGACGCGTTGCGCGCGCGGCCGCGCGCCTTTTTCCGCCCAACTGCCGCTCGTGCGAAGCTGGGCGCGAAGGTCTGCGTGACGTCCAGCCTGGCGTCCAGCCTGGATGTACCTTCCAGGAGATCCACCAATTACACCCTGCGTGTAACTTACTAACGACTGTAGATTCGCACTCCTCTCGTCGAGACATATTAATGCCTGCCTATCTATCTAGACTAGGGCATTTAGCCCGTCGTACCGACGGCAGCCCCCCTCACCTGCCTCCCCCCAATGGAATGACTTTTGGAGGGCCACCCACGGACTCATTTTCCATCCCCATTCACATTAGGTGGCTTATCATCTTGCACTGTTGCCATGATCATCCCCATCACACTGGCACTTGAGTGGCAGATGGCCAAAACACAAATATACATGCACCATTACCCCCCCCCCCCCCCCCCCCCCCCCCCCCCCAAGAGCAGCTTGATTCCTGGAAAAACGGACACAGCGTTGTAGGAATCAAAATGGTGCATTGCAGGTTTGGCCGAAGATAGAGAGCAAGGGGAAATGGCATCCAGGGAGCATGTTGGGCGCAGCATCTCGCGAGCGGACCCTTCCCACCCCACCCGCGCATGAACCAAATAGTCACTCGTTTCGTACAAAGCAGACACATCGCTGCAAGAATAAATGCGATGCCCATCAGCTATTAGGTATGCCCGCAATGGAATTAAAGGCTAGGGGGGAAAAGCAGGGAGCAGCTGTCAGTGAGAGGTTCGGGATTAATCTGCATACAGCGCGGAATTGATAGGCATGAATGTCGGCAGGGAGTTGAAGGGCACGCATTGGCTACTATCAGCGCGCCCTGCCAGAGCTTTGTTCCTGCTGCGAGTGAGAAAGGGCGTCAAGCATTCAATTCAACGGCAGCAGTCCTAAAACTTGTGAAGGAATAGCTTCTGAGTCAGCGCTCATAAGCGACTGAGGTTTGGCCAAGACTGGTCTTTAGCATCTGCCTGACGCTGATTTGAGGTTCCCGGGGCTGGTCCATGCTTGTGTAGATTGAAAGATTTGGCGAGGAGCTGGGGATCACGCGATGGAAAAGCAGTCAGCGAGCGAGCATGAGTGAGAGCGCAGGAGAAGGAGAAGAGAGTGTTGTGACGGGGAGAGCAGCAAGGTTAGGTGGCTAAGCAAGAGCTCGCATCGAAGTAAGTGGACAGCAGAAGTGCGTGCAAATCTGGGAATGGAGAAAACGTTGAAGACAAACATGCTTGGGTGAGGGAGCACAGCTCCCATTGCGGTGTGGACCAAGACATTGTCAGATCGCGGAGCGCAAAGAGCGCTCTTGGCGCAGTCGCAAGGTGAAAGCAGGTGAAAGATGCGGGTTTGAAATCGTTGGGGGAGGTGAAAGGAGTATTGCGTTTGAATATCGAGGGTTGATGTGGAAATGTGCCAGATCAGCAATTGACAGTTGAGGTGTAAATGTGCCAAACCAGCAGGAAAATGCTTGCCAGATAAGCGGAACCATTGCCAGTTAAGCCCTGAACCCGTGACAACGGTCGGTCGTGCGTGTGGACAGTTCAACTTGAATAGTACTAGCACTAGCATCTGAGCCCGTCGTACCGACGGGAGGACCACCCCCGTGGCCACGTCAGCGACAGGTGTCGAAGAATCGAGATCCGAAAACGGGGAACTCCGAAACGACTCCCCTGGCCACGTCAGCGAAAGGCAGCTTGGGAGCTGGCAGGAGTGAGACCGCAGGAGAAGGAGAAGGGAATGCTGCGACGGGGGGAGCTGCATGCAAAGATATTGACAGTGGCAGCGAAATTTGTGGGAAAAAGTTTGGGCAGATGGACAGAGGGAGGCTACACCGTTGAATATAGGGCGACTCAGGCAGCGAGCACCGAAAATAGCAGAAGTGCGCAGGAAACTTCGGGTATCAGAACGGCTTGGCCCATGAAATGCAAGAGAATTTCACAAAAGAGCAGCGAGAAGGCGTTGAAAACGACACCGGCTTCATCAGAGCAGCGCACAGGGTGAACAGGTCGCAGGAAAATTCGGGCACCAAGCCGGGTAACCTTGGACGGGTGGGTGGATGGGTGGACGGCAGACAGGATATCGTTCCTTTGGCTGCGCCGAAAAATCGAGATCCCAGTCTCGCTGCCACCTGGGCGACAGGTCGGCAAGATATGGAACCAAAACCCCAAGTGGCTAGCCCAAAAGGGGTCGAACACGCGCCGGGCACGCGCTAAACCTCGGACGCCTACTACATGCTTCTTTATAGTATAAGATGAGGGCCTGTTTCCACATGAGTTATGAGCGCAGTTATTAGTCATAACTTGCATAACAGTCGGAAGCACTCAAATGCCAGCGCAATTTAGGGTAAATCTTCTGGCTAAACCCTTAACTGCGAGCGTGGTTATGGAACGGAGGTGGGGGGGCTCCGTTATGATAACTACGCTCGCAGTTATGTGCCACGTAGGATCCGGGGGTGCCACGTCAATGGTTTTTTTAAGCTGCGCGCTGTTTAGATATCTGCAGATTAGCCTCGGGATTAGGTTTGATTACAGTAGAGTTTAATTGTAATCACCCCGAGCATTCGCAGCGGGCTCGCAAACATGGGAAACGCTGGAACTGGGGCCTGCCTGGCCTGACGATAGTTCCGGAACCCGCCAGATCAGCCTTCAATCCTTTCATCGTCTTGGCAGCGAGCGCCAGTCAGGCGAGTCCACTGCATAGACCTGCATAGACTCCTGCGTGCTTGCTATTACTTGATCGGTGCCTTCCGGCCTTTGCATCATCCTTCATTTTGACAGTTGCAGAAATAAGTTGAAGTTTTCTCGCATTTTCGCGACGACAGAAGGCCAGGTTAAAAAGCATGACATGCGAAGGATAAAAGAGGAAATAACAATTCTTGGTGAACGAATTAGAGAGCTGGTTGAACATTTGATGGTTGTCCAGGCTGTCCGGCGAGATAACTGGGCTCGTGTTTCCACATGCCGTTTTACGGAAAGTTATCATAACTGCGCTTCGATTCTGTATTGCCGGTGTACCGGAACTATAACTTTCCTAACTCATGTGGAAACAGGCCCTGAATACCATCTGAGCCCGTCGTACCGACGGGCAGACCCCCGTGGCCACGTCAGCGACAGGTGTCGGAAAATCGAGATCCGAAACCAAAGAAACCAATGCCCTGAAACCACGCGCTACTTTATATGATAAGACTAGCATCTGAGCCCGTCGTACCAACGGGAGGACCGCCCCCGTGGCCACGTCAGCGACAGGTCTCGGGAAATCGAGATCCGAAACCAAGAAACCAAAAGCCCAACTGCCTGGGCCAAAAGCGGCTAAACCCCTGCAACCTACTATCATGCTACTTTATATAATAAGATAAGATAAGATTAGCATCTCAGCCCGTCGTTCCGACGGGAGGACCCTCGTGGCCACGTCAGCGACAGGTCTCGACCCCCGTGGCCACGTCAGCGACAGGTCTTGGAAAATCGAGATCCGAAAACGGGTAACTCTCAAAAGGGTTATTCCGAAACCACTGCCCCTGGCCACGTCAGCGAATGGCAGTCAGCGAGCGGGCAAGAGTGCGTGAGAGCGCAGGAGAAGGCCAAGGGAATGGTGCGACGGGGGGAGCTGCATGCCAAGTTATTGACAGCGGCAGCTAAATTTGTGGGAAAGAGTTTGGGCAGACGACAAAGGGAGGCTAAACCGTTGAATATATGGGGACTCAGGCAGCGAGCACCGAAAATTGCAGAACTGCAAAGGAAAATTCGGGTATCAGAACGGCTTGGCTCAAGAAATGCAAGAGAACTTCACAGAGGAGCAGTGAGAAGGAGTCGAAAAAGACACCAGCTTCATCAGAGCAATACAAAGCAGCGCAGGGGGTGAACAGGTCGCAGGAAAAATCGGGCACCAAGCCGGGTAACCTTGGATGGGTTGGTGGATGGGTGGACGGCAGAGAGGCAATCGTTCCTGTGGCGCCGAAAAATCGAGATCTCAGACTCGCTGCCACCTGGGCGACAGGTCAGGAAGAAATCGAGATCCGAAACCACTCAAACCAAAAGCCCAACTGCCTGGGCCAAAAGCGGCTAAACCCCTGACAACCTACTATCAATCTACTTTATGTAATAAGATGATGATGATGATACTGATGATGATGATGATAGATAGATAGATACGCAGGCATAGAAGTGTATGTACTGCCTTACTCAGTGTTGTACCTCACGCTCGAAAATTCGCACTGGCAAGGAAGTTACACGAGGTACAAATACAATTGGGAAAACGGTCGGACCCCCCCTCCCCCCCCCTCATATCTCGGCCGCCCGTGGGTGTATCGACATGATTTTTTTTGTAACGACTATTGCTCGCGGTTCTCTATCCATATCGAACATGCGGTAGAAAATATTTTTCCTTGCCCCCCCTTGGTTGTTTGTATATTATTTTGTGTGTTTGTGTGTCTGTGTTTGTGTGTTATTGTGTGTTTGTGTGCATTTGTGTGTGTCAGTTTGTGTGAGTGTTTGTATCTGTGTTTGTGTGTGTGTGTGTTAGTGTGTGGATTGTTGTTTGCTTCTGTAAGCATTTGTGTGTGTGTGTTTGCATGTGTTTGTGTGTGGATTGTTGTGTGTTTGTGTGTGTAAGTTTGGATTGATGCAGCAGAAACACACATACAAATAGGGATGTCAATATCATATTGATCCACAAGATCATCAGACAATAAATCATACTATTTAGTATGACATAGTGAACAATTCATTTATATATCAAATGATATCATTGATACATCATACAATATATATATATATATATATACTAGTACGGTAGCCCGTGTGGCCGGTGGCCACATCTACTCTCATGAAGACCCCCCCCCCCCCCCCCCCCCCCCCCCCCCCGCCCCCCCAATCATAGTACGGTGCCCGTTTGGCCTTTGGCCACACCTATTTGGGGCTGGTTACATAATGGTTAACACTTGAAGCCCCCACCCATTCACACACCACCACCACCAAACCATTATCCGCCCCCTCCCCCCTTCCCTCCCGTTGGCCACACCTGTTTTGGGCTGGGTTGCAAAACGGTTTTCTCTGCAGTTCATGCAACTTCAAACATTGACGGACGCATATCCCTTGCGATGGTCTCCCTTGTGCACCCACAAGCACACAAATACCACCGTACTCCCCCCCCCCCCCCCCCCCCCTAGTTATCTCCACCTCAGCTGTGATCGATAGTCGACCCCACTGAAAAGGCTGAACCTGCGCAATCGCAACTGTATATAACTAAAGCTTCTTCTTAGCGAGCATGTATTCAGTTCGGCCGAAGAACAATCCTGTTCAACACAACGGCTGCCGAAGTCAACTCGATCTGGGACTTGGAAACATCGCTAGGTTCATCCATTCAACTTTGCCGCGTGCTCGCTATAGCACAACGCACAGCGACGACATGTTTCTCGATGCAGTGGGAAGAAGTAACAGTCAAGTTGCTGATTTGAGATGTTCGGTCAAATTAGGGCGAGAATGCTCAGCGAGATTTTTCAATCGGTCAACTTTGATGCGTACTTGCTATGGCACAATGCGGTGCGACATGTTTCTCAATACAGTGGGAAGGCAGTCAAGTTTGTGACATGGGATGGATGCGATTCGGACATTTCTGACAGGTCCGCTGACTCACCACGTCACCTCCCGTTGTGCGCAGCGACAGGTCTCTTGACGCAAGGGAAAGGTCTTGCAGAGATGCAGGGGAAATAGCTTGTAGGAAGACGAACTGTAGCGCTACTGAAATCAGGTGGATGAACTCAGGCGGGAAAAGGAGAAATCGGGCGGGATGCGCAACAGGTAGAATACGCAGGAGGCGAAGATGCATAATGCAGAATTCACAGGAGGCCAATCAGGCAGAAGTTGAAGCAGGAGGGATTAAAAGCGTGAATTCGCTGAGCGGGAATTGGCTGGGCGGGTAATGGCTGGGCGGGAAGTCGGTTAAGTCGGTTACGCGATGACACCACCACGACCACGACCATGATTTCTCTCTCTCTCTCTCTCTCTCTCTCTCTCTCTCTCTCTCTCTCTCTCTATTTATATATATATATATATATATCTATCATGCTTGACAACCGTAAATACCAACCTTCAGTTGATCACTGGCAATTCACACAGGTCAGATTGTACTGCAAGTGTCAAACCGTACATAACAACCTCAAGTTGATCACTGGCTGTCCACATACCATATCGTATTGCCAGTTATTGACAACCGTACATCCCAACCTTAAGTTGATCACGAGCAGTCCACAAAACAAATCGTACCGCCAGAACCAAACCATACATCCCAACCTCAAGTTGATCACTGGCAGTCCACATATCAGATTGTACTGCCAGGGCTTGACAACCGTACATCCCAACCTTCAGTTCATCACGAACAGTCCACAAAACAAATCGTACCGCCAGAACCAAACCGTAAATCCCAACCTTAAGTTGATCACTTGCAGTCCACACAGATCAGATTGTCCTGCCAGTGCCAAACCGTACATACCAATCTTCAGTTTGATCACTGGCAGTCCATATACCATATCGTATTGCCAGTTATTGACAACCGTACATCCCAACCTTCAGTTGATCACGAGCAGTCCACAAAACAAATCGTACCGCCAAAACCAAACCGTACATCGCAACCTCAAGTTGATCACTGGCAGTCCACATATCAGATTGTACTGCCAGGGCTTGACAACCGTATATCCCAACCTTCAGTTCATCACGAACAGTCCACAAAACAAATCGTACCGCCAGAACCAAACCGTACATCCCAACCTTAAGTTGATCACTTGCAGTCAACACAGATCAGATTGTCCTGCCAGTGCCAAACCGTACTTACCAATCCTCAGTTTGATCACTGGCAGTCCACATACCATATCGTATTGCCAGTTATTGACAACCGTACATCCCAACCTTCAGTTGATCACGAGCAGTCCACAAAACATATTGTACTGCCAGTACCAAACCGTACATCCCAACCTTCAGTTGATCACTGGCAGTCCACATATCAGAGTGTACAGCCAGGGCTTGACAACCGTACATACCAACCTTAAGCTGATCATGTGATGTCCACAGATCAGATCGCACAGCCAGTGCCAAGCCACGGCGAAGTTGATGATGTATGTTTCCATTCTTGAGAGCAGACGACACCTCATTCGCCAAATTGGACATCTTACGTATGCCAGCTTGGGTGCGCTTGTACCGTTCACTGGCCTGGGGACAAAGGGAAAGGGTGCGGGGGATGAGTGGTCGGTGTGGTGGTGGTGGTGGTGGGGGGGGGGGGAGGAGGGGGGGGGGGGGGGGGGGGGGGAAGTATTAGGAGGTGGGGAGCAGCTTATGTGTAAAACTGAACATCTTACGGATGCCAGCTTGGGTGCGCTTGTACCGTTCACTGGCCTGGGGACAAAGGGAAAGGGTACGGGGGATGAGTGGGCCGGATGCCAGCTTGGGTGCGCTTGTACCGTTCACTGGCCTGGGGACAAAGGGAAAGGGTACGGGGGATGAGTGGCCGGTGTGGTGGTGGTGGTGGTAGGGTGGGGTTGGGGGAAATGAGGGAGGGGGGGAGTGTGTGTAAAACTGGACAGTTGCAGATGCCACCTTTGGTGCAGGGTACTACTAAGCGCGCGCGGCAGCGCTGTGCCGCGCTGCCTTTTTGAGCCCCTCTGCGCGCTTCCCGCAGATTTTTCAACCCCCTGTGGGCGCAGCACGCAGTTTTTGCGGTTTTTGCACTAAAAAGCGCTGACCAACTTGACGTTTGAGCGCTTAAAGCGCTGACCAATTTGGCAAGAAGCAGTACCCTCCTTTGGTGCGCTGGTACTTGTTGATGGCTTTGTTGGAAGTAGCAGTGGTGGTAGTGGGTTGAAGCAAGTGGTGGGGGTGTATATGTCTGTGTGTTTGGGGGGGCCGGGGTGTGTGTGTGTGGGGGGGGGGGGGCAAGTGGTGGGGTGTATGTGTCAGTGTGTTTGGGGGGCCCGGTGTGTCTGTGGGGGGGGGGGGGGGGGGGAAGTGGTGGGGTGTATGTGTGTGTGTGTGTTTGGGGGGCTGGGGTGATGTGTGTGGTGTGCAGTGTGTGTGTCGGTGTGTGTGGGTGTGTGTGTGGGGGTGGGTGTGTGTGTGTGTGGGGGGGGGGGGGGGGGGGGGCTGAGCTATATTTGCAGGTGTGTCCACTTGCTTGAGACTTCGAAAATGCACACAAGCTTGCACTTACATACACATTAACATGCACAAACATGCACACGAACTTGCACATACATACACATAAACTTGCATACAAATACGCACAGACATGCACAAACATACACACAAACATGCACACGAACTTGCACATACATACACATAAACTTGCACATAAATACGCACAAACATGAACATACATACACACAAACATGCACACGAACATCCACATACATACACACGAACTTGCACAAACACACTCAAAATTGCACATACATACACACAAACTTGCACATACATACACACAAACTTGCACATACATACACATAAACTTGCATATAAATACGCACAAACATGCACAAACATAAACACAAACATGCACACGAACTTGCACATACATACACATAAACTTGCACATAAATACGCACAAACATGCACATACATACACACAAACATGCACACGAACTTCCACATACATACACACGAACTTGCACAAACACACACACAAACTTGCACATACATACACACAAACTTGCACATACATACACACGAACTTGCACATACATACACATAAACTTGCACATAAATATGCACAAAGATGCACATACATAAGCACAAACATGCACACGAACTTGCACATACATACACATGAACTTGCACAAACACACACACACAAACTTGCACATACATACACACAAACTTGCACATACATACACACAAACTTGCACATACATACACACAAACTTGCACATAAATACGCACAAACATGCACATACATACACAAAAGTGCACATACATACACACACACAAACTTGCACGTACACACACAAACGTGCACAACCATGAACACAAACTTGCACATACATACACACAAACTTGCACATACATACACACAAACATGCACATACATACACACAAACATGCACACAAACATGCACACACATACACACAAACGTGCACACACATACAAAAAAACTTGCACATACATACACACAAACATGCACATACATACACACAAACGTGCACATACATACACACAAACATCCTCATACATACATACACACGAACATGCGCATACATACACACAAACATGCACATACATACACACAAACATGCACATACATACACACAAACATCCTCATACATACATACACACAAACATGCGCATACATACACACAAACATGCACATACATACACACAATCATGCGCATACATACACACAAACATGCACATACACACACACAAACATGCACACATACATACACACAAACACGCACATACATACACACAAACATGCACATACATACACACAAACCCGCACAAAACTAGACAAAATTGTGCACATCAATACACACTACAAAACACATGCATGCATATAATATTATGTTAGTAAATATGCCCACAAACTTGCACATGAACACAGATTTGAATGAGACGCACCGAATTCATCTCCTGCCTATGCATTTTATTTGCAGGGGTGTCCAACTGTTTCAGGAGAGATTCTGACAATAAGACCTCCTGTCCCTCTTCAGGCCCAGCCGGTGCAGTGCGCGAGGCCTTCTTTGCTTTCTTGTTCAGTAACCGCTGCTCTGCGATGTCATCCCCTAGCTGCAAGAACCTCACCCTGCAATGGTATGGATTCTTTGTAAATGCCGTGGAACTGCGGTGGAAATTAGATTCTGACGATAGGATACTCTCTCCCCCTTCAAGCCCAGCCTGTGCAGTGAGCTCCCTGCAATGGTATGGATTCTTTGTAAATGCGGTGGAACTGCGGTGGAAATTAGATTCTGACGATAGGATACTCTCTCCCCCTTCAAGCCCAGCCTGTGCAGTGAGCTCCCTGCAATGGTATGGATTCTTTGTAAATGCGGTGGAACTGCGGTGGAAATTAGATTCTGACGATAGGATACTCTCTCCCCCTTCAAGCCCAGCCTGTGCAGTGAGCTCCCTGCAATGGTATGGATTCTTTGTAAATGCGGTGGAACTGCGGTGGAAATTAGATTCTGACGATAGGATCCTCTCTCCCCCTTCAAGCCCAGCCTGTGCAGTGAGCTCCCTGCAATGGTATGGATTCTTTGTAAATGCGGTGGAACTGCGGTGGAAATTAGATTCTGACGATAGGATACTCTCTCCCCCTTCAAGCCCAGCTGGTGCAGTGCGCGAGGCCTTCTTTAATTTCTTGTTCAGTATTTGCTGCTCTGCGAGGTCATCTCCTAGCTGCAAGAACCTCAACATGCAATGGTATGGATTCTTTGTAAATGCGGCAGAAATGCAGTGCAAATGCGGTGGAAAAAAGATTCTGCCAAAAGGACCCTTCTCCCCCTTCAAGCCCAGCCTGTGCAGTGAGCAAGGCCCTCCATGGTTTCTTGTTCAGTCTCCGCTGCTCTGCGGACTTCCCCCCTCCTCCCTTCTTCCCCACCAGGGTACTTCCAAGCGCGCGCTTTTGAGCGCTGCCTTTTTGAGCCTCACTGCGCGTTTCGCGGAGTTTTTTGCAACTCCCTCTGGGCGCAGCAAGCATTTTTTTCGTTTTTTTCACTGCAAAGCGCAGTTTTATTTTTTTCAAGTGCGCTAAAGCGCTGGCCAACTTGGTCAATGGAAGTACCCTGTCCCCCACCCTCCAATCTTCATCCCCTTCCCTCATCCTTCCACCCTCCTCCCCCTCACAGAACCCCACCTGCCCAGGAGAGCCTGGCCCATTTTCTTGGACAACGGCAACGCCTTCTATATCTCTCTCTCTCTCTCTCTCTCTCTCTCTCTCTCTCTCTCTCTCTCTCTCTCTCTCTCTCTCTCTCTCCAACCTATTTGCAACCCGGTGGAGATAAGCTGATGCTGCCTTTCTTTCCACGAATATCCACCCTCCACTCTCCGCCAATGGAAGTACCCTGTCCCCCACCCTCCACTCTCCGCCCCCTTACCTCATCCTTCCACCCTCCTCCCCCTCACAGAACCCCACCTGTCCAGGAGAGCCTCTCCCATTTTCTTGGACAGCGGCAACGCCGTCAACCTATTTGAAACTTGGTGGAGATAAGCTGATGCTGCCTTTCTTTCCACGAACGTCCACCCTCCTCCCTGCTCCCCCCACACCCCACACTCCCACAGACTCCCACCTGTCCAGGAGAGCCTCCCCCATCTTCTTGGACAACGGCAACGCCTTCAACAAATGTGACTCCGCATCCATGGCCATCGGACCAGCCATTTTATTTTCATAAGCGTTAACTCTTTCTTTGATGATGTTGTTCAGGAATGCTGCAGGAGTGTGGAGGAGAGGTTTGGGGTTTGGTTTGTTAGGTCTGGTTAGGTTTGCTTAGGTTTGGTTGATGATATTGCTCAGGAAGGCTGCAGGAGCATGGGGGAGAGGTTTAGGGTTTGGGGGATTACTTTGGTTTTATTTGGTTAGGTTTGGTTTGGTTTAGTTTGGTTTGATTGATGTTATTGTTCAGGAAGGCTGCAGGAGCATGGAGAAGAGGGTTGGGATTGGGGAATTTGTTTGATTTGGTTAGATTTGGTTAGGTTAGGTTAGGTTAGGTTAGGTTAGGTTAGGTTAGGGTTGGTTAGGGTTGACTTAGGTTGTTTTTGAGGTGGGTGGGTGGGGTGGGGTGGGGGACTGCACTCCAGTTATTGTGTGTTTTGTTTGGGTATCTGCTGCACATGAGGTGGAGCAGATGTGAATGGTGGGCGAGTGTGTGCGTGTGTGTGAGTGTGAGTGTGTGGGGTGGGGGGGTGGGGTGGGGTGTGTGTGTGGGGGGGGGGGGGGAGGTGGGTGGGGTAGGTGGGTGCGTTGCACTCCAGGGATTGGGTGTTTCATGTGTAGGTGGGGGAGGTGGGTGGGTTGTCAGCTTCGTGTGTGAGCAGAGAGATGGATATGGGTGGGTTATCAGCTGAGTGCGTGCACTTAAGTGATTGAGTGTTTTGTGTTTTGTGTGTAGGTGGGTGGGTTGTCAGTTTTGTGAGTGCAGTTTAGGTGAGTGCGTGCACTTCAGTGCGTGGGTGTGATGTGGTAGGTGGACGGATTGACAGTTTTGTGTGTGCGTGTGCGTGTGCACGAGAGAGAGAGAGAGGGAGAGAGAGAGAGAGAGAGAGAGGAGAGAGATAGAGAGAGAGAGAGAGAGAGAGAGAGCAGAGAGAGAGAGAGGAGTATGGGGTTGCGCTGACCCAGCTCTTCACCATGAGGCGCATCTGTGAACTATCCAAGGCAGGGGCGGGGCCCCGCTCTTTGCAGCTTTTGTGGACTACCGCAAGGCTTTCGACAGCGTCAACAGGGGAGGGCAATGTGGACGCTGATGGCTGCCAGAGGGGTAGATCCCCACCTAGTTAGCTTAGAGTTAAAGAGATGTACAATGGATGCTCAGGAGAGGTCCTTGTCCAGGGTTACAGATCCAGAAAGTTTGAGATGAAAACAGGAGTGAGGGCAAGGATGCGCCCTCTCCCCCCTCCTCTTCAACCTGTTCATGGATCACCTGGTTAGAAGTAGTTTCTCTCACCATAAGGATTTCCAGCTTGGATTCCCAATAGCCTTAGACATGAATGGACTTCTCAACACTCCCAGCCAACTCTAAGATCCCACCCCAAAAGCTAACGACCCATTACATATACATCACTTCCTCCTGTATGCTGATGACCTAGTCCTCTTGTCCTACTCCAAAGATGGCCTCACCTCCCTCTTAAAGAGTCTTGAGACCACCTCAGGAACTTGGGGTATGTCCATCAACTACAAGAAGACAAAGGCTATGCACTTCCACCCTCCGTCTAGCTCCCCCTCTCACCCCACTCCCACTCCCATAGCACTGAATGGTGGCAGCATTGATTTTGTTGCCTCATTCATGTACCTAGGTAATCTGTTCACCACCAGATGGAGACCTACAAGAGGAGTCAAACGCAGGATCGCTATGACAAGGGATGGCTTAGCGCTTCTCTGGTTAGGCTTGGGAAAAACCACAGCATAACCAGGAAAATCAAGAATCTGGTGTTCAAAGCTATCATACCATCCACCCTCCTGTATGGGAGCGAGACATGGGCTCTCTCAGAACCCCTGATTCAACGACTCGACGTGGCACTCCATGAGTGTCTACGCCTGTTGTTGAACATTAGCAGAGCAGACAGAGTTAGAAATGAGGACATAAGACAACGATGCAACCACAGGGATATTCCCAGCATCATTAGAGAAAATAGACTGAGGTTCCTAGGACACATAGCCAGGCGACCCGACTCTCGCATCATGAAGCAAATGCTCTTCGCCACGCACACCCCTTGCTGAGGGTCAACCGAGGCAAGGAGGACAGACCATCATTCACACCCTTAGGGATGATCTCCAAGCCACCAACATGTCTCCAAATTGGTACCTACTGGCCCAAGACAGGACAAGCTGGAGGGCGGACATCAGAGACGCCTTAGACATAGACACATAGAATGACAATTATAGAAACTAGCACCTTCTGGCTTAATTTGCATACATTGGTTTTTGTACACTTAGATATTTAGATTATTTAGATTCTTTTCTGGGCTAGAACTGTGCCTTTGGAATTCGGTTTCAATCTTTTGATATGGAATGAGTTTTTGTGTTGCGGAGGGACCCCCCCCCACGCCCACCCCCACCCCCCTTCACTAGATCTTAGTTAACTGGCTTACTGTACTTTCTCAATAATAGGGTTGACTAGATGACTTATTCCTAATGATATTTTTGGGTGTTTTATTACTGTGGTGGCTGGACACAATTAAATTTGTGTAACACCGTTACTCAGAGAAGAGAGAATATAGAGAGATAAGATAGAGAGGAGAGAGGAGAGAGGAAGATATAGATAAGATCGAGATAGATAGCGCATAGATATCTCCCCTCTTTATCTATTTCGACTCTTTCTCCGCTTTCTCTCGCGATCTCTCTCTCGATATCTCTATCTCTCTCTCTCTCTCTCTCGCTCTCTCTCTAGCTCTCTCGGCTTTCTCTTTGCATATAAAGTGAGACAGTGGTCCACCCACTTACCACCTGATGTCAAGACGTAGTCACTCAAGTTTGCGGGGGTGAAACTTGCTAGCACAGGGTCCCTGGCGTCGTATTCCTCTTGACACACGTGACAACTTTCCGAAGGGCACGTCCTTTGTGATTTTCTGCAACTGGGTCCATTTCTATGGCCCTGTACCTATGTAACGAAGTCACAGAAAAGGGTATCGATTATGGGGTTAGGTGCTGATTATGGGGTTGGGGGCTAATTTTCTGCAACTGGGTAAGTATTAGTCCTAGTAACCGATGACAGTGAAGGTCAAAGAAAAGGGGATAAAGAATTGGACTAGGGCTGGGGGTGCTGGGGTTAGGTTGGGATATGGGTTGGTTTGTGTTTTTTGGGTTTGTTTTGGTTTGTGGTTCCTCCCAGGCCCGTCCTTTGTGGTTTTTGCTTTCTCTAATATTCTCTAGGCCAACGTACGGGTCCTTCTTGTGACGTTCGCCCCAAGCCCCATTGAAACGGTCACAAAAAATAATGGTATCGATTATGGGGTTAGGTGCTGATTATGGGGTTGGGGGCTAATTTTCTGCACTGGGTCATTCTTGTCTAGTGACCGCATGACCTAAGGTCACAGAAAAGGATATGGTATTTTTGACTTAGGGGGGGTGTGGGGTCTGTGACTGTGTTGGGTTTGGTTAGTTGCAGTTTGGGCGTTAGGGGGTTAATGAGTTGATGTTGGGTTCCCTGTATGTCCGCAGGATTGCACCTTGCTTCTTTCGTGGTATTTCAATAATACAGCTAAGGGGGGTCCATTCTTGTCGATTGACCTCGTATGACTGTGAAGTTCACATAAAAGGATGTCAATCTATTATTGTTATTTTGTTGACTTTTTTTTCATTTTTTTTATTCTTAGGATTTTAGCTGTTTCTTTATTAGTGGGTTTTATTTGAATATACGCGCCACTGTGAGGTGGGTTTACACGTGGCTTGTAGTCTATCTTTGTTTCCTGAGTTTCTGCACATGGGGGTCATTCTTTTGTCGTAGTACCGGCATAAATGAAGGTTCACATCAAATAAGGTGTTATTCGGTAAAGTTAGGTGGTTTTTCCTGGCTGAGTTCTGGTTCTTAGTGAGCTGGATTTTTTTTGTTGGATAGAGCTTGATATTGAGGTGGCAGATTTGCTGGGTTGGGTGCTGTTCTAGGTGGTGTGACTGATTTATTACGGGGGTTGGTTGCTGAGTCCTAAGGGTTGGGGTCTGATTTTCTGCATTGAATCATTCTTGTCTAATAACCGAGTCCTAACTAGGTACACAGAAAATGATGACTTTATTATGGGTAGGTTAACGACAACTTGGTCGTGTGCTTGTTTGGGCTGGGCGTGTTAGTTTGGGTTTGGGTTGGCTGAGGAAGAAATTAGTTAGGTTTTGGGTTGGTTTGGAGGAGGGGGGGGAGAGAAGGGAGGACTGAAAAATTATCACTGTAGTACGAACTCAGGCCCTACACCAAGTTAAAAGATTGTTTGAGGTTCAACAGTGCTTTTTCTTTTTAAGGACCCTTCCGTATCCCTGTTGGGGCAGTTCCCTTAGCTATGTGCCTACCCCGTGGACTGCAACCTTACATACAACATGTTTTGGGGTTGGGGTGGGTGAGAGAATGGTGGGATTAGGGGAGATACTTCGGAAGGGCAGGTTAGAGGATTGGTGACCCAAAGTTGGTCCCCTGGCTGCCCCAAGGGTGTGGACACGGGAAGACCCTGGGGGGGGGTGTGTGGGTTTGGTTTGGGTGGTGGGGGGGGGGTAGGGTTGGGGGGGGGTGGTGTGGGGTGTGGGTGTGGGTGTGGGGTTGGGTTGGTTTTGGAGTTGTAGTGGGTGTTTTGATTGGATTTTGTTTTTTGGTTTTTTTTTTTTGTGTTGGGGTTGATTGGTCGTTGGTGAGTTGGTGGGGTGTGTGTTGTTGTGGGTTTTTTTTGTGTTTTCTGTCTATCTTTTGTATGTTTTTTTTTGTTTGTGGTGGTGGGGGGTGGGGAGTTTGTGTGTGGTTTGTTTTGTTTTGTTTTGTTGTGGTTTGTTGTGTTTTGGGTTTGGGTTGTTATTTTTTTTTGGTTTTGTGTGGGTTTTGTTGTTGTTGTGGTTTGTTTTTTTTTTGGTGTTTTGTTTTTTGTTTTGTGTGTGTTTTTTTTTGTGTTTTGTGTGGTTGTAAGTGGATTTTTTTGTTTTTTATTTATTGATTTTTGTGTGTTTTTTGTTTTGGTTTTTGTTTTATAGTTGTTTGATGTTTTGGTTTTGGTTTTTTAGGTTTTTGTTTGTTGGTGTTGTTTTGGGTGGTGGGTGTTTGTGGTTTTTATGTTTGGTGTGTTTAGTGTTTTGGTGTTTGGAGTGGTGGGTTGTTTTGTTTTTTTTTTTAGTTTTGGTTTTTTTTGTTTATTTATTATGTTTTTGGTGTAGGTGTCTTTTTGTTTTTTGATGGCGTGTGTTGGGTTGTGGGGTTTGTGGGTGGATTTTTTTCACAATTGCTGATTTGGTCCTGCTTGTAGAAATCGATCCCAAAGTCGGGAGGCCAATTGTGGCGAAATAATTTCGCTTTCTGTTCTGAATAAAAAAAAAACTAAGGCCCCCCGTAACCCACCTCCCCCTCCCCCCCCCCGCGCTAAAACAAATGGCATACAAAAAAGCTTGAAAAATGCTTTACAAGCGCCGAGTTTCTAAAGCTAGAAAAAATCAGTTAAATACCTTGTCACTGGAGGAGGCCTATAACACCATAAAGCTAGAAAAAAAATGAGGTTTTAAATAAAGCCCTGACATGGCTGGATGATTACGATGATAAAGAGGGCAACATGATACTGGTGGTGATGCTGCTCTGCTGCTGCTGCTGATTATGAGGTTAGGATGATTATAATGATGATATATGCACCAACTGATACTGGTGGGGTGATGATTATGATGATGATGAAGATGATGCGATGCTGCTATGATCTGATGATGATGATGCGATGCTGCTTAGGCTGATGCTGCGATGCTACTGATGCTGCGTGAAGGCTACTATACGATTCTGGCGTTATGCTGCTAATGCTAATGCTGCTGCTGCTGCTGCTGGCTGATGTGGATGATATTAATGATAATGATAAGATTTGAACAGATGCTGGTGGTGATTATGATGATGATGATGATGGATGATTTTGATGCGCTGCTGCTGCTGCTGCTGCTGCTGCTGATGATTTTATGATGCTGAATGCTGATGCTGCTGATCCTGATTTTGATGATGCTGAGCGATGATGACGCTAGAATATGTAAAGATGCACATGAGATGATGGTGATAGATATGAATGATGAGATTATGATGATGATGAGATTATGATATGAGATGATGATGATGATTGTGATGAGGCGGATGCGGATGATGATGAGAAGCAAGATGGCAACATGACTGATGATGGTTATGGTTGTGATGCTTATGGTGAATGATGCTTAATGGCATGAACATTTTCCCTGGTGGGTGCCCTTCCTGGGCTTATACAAAATTATTGTATCCCTTATGCTTTTCCGAGTCCAGCCCAGCAAGCACAACACTTCATTATCGGCTCAGCTCTTTCGAGTAGATATCTTCCTAGTCGTATCATTGATTCCCTCTCTTTTTTCTACTATTGCTCGCGTTACACCCATCAGCGGCGGGGGGGGGTTAAGCCGGCCGGTCTCGTTGGTAGGAGGGCAGACCCGCAGCAGCACCCCTCTGTTCTGCGGCCTTTTTTGGCGGAGCCCCCCCTTCTGGAGGGCGGGAGCCCCCAGTGTTACCCATTTTCCGTCAGGACCATCCTCGACCATCCATCCGTCTTGACCCCGCGAGAATCCCGCACGTAGTCCAACGGCCCCCTCCCCCCCTCGTAACTAACTCGCTTTTTTCCTTTGCCAACCAGGCTTGTCTGATCCTGTGACGTCGCGATCACTCTGCACCATCTCCGCCATTTTTAGCGTCTGATGTCTAGGGGTGCTGACGCTGCTTAGAACTTGTGTCTATGTGAAGAGCTTGAAGGATTCAGAGCTCAACACGCAATACACACAACACCAAACATAGAAGATATAAAATGAAGTATCAAGCATCAAACATCTAACATAGAAGATCCAAAATGAAGTATCAAGCATCAAACATCTAACATACAAGATCCAAAATGAAGTATCAAGCATCAAACATCTAACATACAAGATCCAAAATGAAGTATCAAGCATCAAACATCTAACATACAAGATCCAAAATGAAGTATCAAGCAGATCAACATCTACATAACAGATCCAAATGAAAGTATCAAGCTAGAGGCACAATCTGACATACAAGATCCAAATTAAGTCATCAAGCTCAAACTATCTAACTACACAAGATCCAAAATGAAGTATCAAGCACAAACTCCCACTAACCAAGATTATCCAAAATGAGTCGCAAGCATCCAACTCAACCATATAAAATGAAGTACCAAGGATCAAACATCACACATCTAAGATCTTAAATGAAGAACCAAGCATCAAACACCGAAGATCTGAGATTCAAAATGAGGTAAGAAGCATCAAACACAGCAAATCTCTCACGTTTTTTGGCTCCCGATCTATCTAT
>JACBWV010000610.1:75990669-76210669 GCA_013435795.1 Chlamydomonas sp. ICE-L
CCGACTTTTGATATTGTTGTCCTCTTATACCCACTTGGCAAATTTGGTTCTTTGCCTTGCTTCATACCTTCCCTAACCCTTCGGGTTTCATTTGAAGTTTTCTCTCGATTTTTTTCCGGAGTTCTTTGATTTTTTTTTTTTAATTTTTACTATCGTTCTATGTCACCAGTGCCATAGGTTGAGTAGTTACTATTGTATGTCACCTGTGTCATAGTTGAGTATCATCATGTATAAGACCGGTGCTCTCACGCGTTTATAATGACTTTGGTGACTACTTGTTAATTTATGGCCCTTAATTTTGTATAGCGGTGCTCTACGCGTTTTAAATGTTATGATGGCCCTCTTCAGTTTGTATAGCGGTGCTCTCTCACCGTTTAATGTTATTGCCCTTATTTTGTATCAGCGTGCCTCACGCGTTTTATGACTTGGTGACTACTTGTGCTCTCACGAGCTTTTAATATGTTATGATGGCCTTAATTTTGTATAGCGTGCTCTCCCTCTGCTCTACGCGTTTTTATGACTTGGGACTACTTGTGCTCTCAACGCGTTTTATGTTATGGCCCTTAATTTTGTATAAGCGGTGCCTCATCAAAGTCTAACTCACCAACGCGTTTTATGACTTGGTGACTTACTTGTGGCCCTCCAGCGTTTTTAAAATGTTATGGCCCTTAATTTTGTATAGCGGTGCTCTCACGCGTTTTAATGTTATGGCCCTTAATTTTGTATAGCGGTGCTCTCACGCGTTTTATGACTTGGTGACTACTTGTGCTCTCACGCGTTTTAATGTTATGATATGGGGTCCCTTAATTTTGGTATAGGCGATGCTCTCTCTACACGCGTTTTAATGACTTGGTGGACTACTTGTGCTGCTCCCGCGTTTAAATGTTATGGCCCCTTATTTTGTATATGATAGCGGGTGCTCTCAACGCTCAACGCGTTTTATGACTTTGGTACTACTTGTGCTCTCAACCGTTTTAATGTTATGGCCCTTTAATTTTGTATAGCGGTGCTCTCAACGCGTTTAATGTATGGCCCTTAATTTTGTATAGAGCGGTGCTCCTCACGCTTTTTAATTTTTATGGCCCTAATTTTTGTATAGCGGTGCTCTCAAACTCACGCGTCTTTATGAACTTGGGTGACTACTTGTTAATGTTTTATGGGCCCTTAATTTTTTTCTCAGCCCACTTTTTTTTTCCAACTTTCTCAACTCCGATCTTTTTCGGCTTTTGCAAATCTTTCGCGCAGCTTTTATCTTTCGCAACTCACCTTCAATTCGTTTGCGGGGCGTGCGGCATGCCCTTGGGCGACTTTCACTCCTCTGGCCATCTTCAACTTCGACAAAGCCTTTCTCTTCCCTCTCCCGTCTTCCCTCTTTACGTGTTCTGTGTTCTTGTGCTCGTCTTGAAGCCTCTCAAGAGACGCAATCTGCTTATCCTTTTCTTTTGATCGAGGCTGTATTTTACGAAACGCCAGGCAACAACTTTCGCCATCTTTGTTAGCCTCTGCCAGCTTTCAGCACCTTTCAGCACTCCCACTTTCTCAACTCCGATTTCTTTTTCAGCTTCCCCATCTTTCATCTTTCGCGCAGCTTCTTGAGCTTCGCAAACCACCATCAATTCGTTGCGGGGCGTGCGGCCCCACCTGGACGACTTTTCACTCCTCTGCCGACCTCAACTTCGACAGCCTTTTTCCACTAGTCCCTCAAACTTACAGTGTTCTTGTGCTCCGTCTTGAATTCTCTCAAGGCCGCTCAGTGGTGCGAATTGCCCTTCTTGATACTCTCCTCTTCCTCCTCTGCTTCCTTCACCCTTCAGCCCTTCAATAGCACAGTGTCTCAGCCAAGCCTGTTCGACACTCGAGTTTCCCCACCACGTTCATTCAGCCCTTCCTTCTTTGCTGGGAGTCAATCCTACAAGCCCTGGTATACCTTCTTCTCCCAGCCCCTTTCCATCAGCTATCATGGGCCTCTTCTGTTCCTGTTCTCTCTGACGCCCCATGCAGCTTCCTTCCCCTCACTTTTTTCCCCCAAGTCTCGCACATGCTTAGAAGATCCCAATGGGACCACTGATGTGCGAGACCATCCCCAGACTCTACTCAAGAGGCCCCATGGATGACCAGCTCCCAGTCTCGCACATCCCTTCCATGCCGCACACCTTCTTATACTGGCAGTAGGTAAAGCACAGTTTTAGGCCCCAAGAAAGTGCCGCCTTTCTCACCTTCTCCTCCATTACTTCACCCCCCTTCTCCATGTAAAGGCCGCCAATGGGTCGATGCGGTCCCATGCAAAAGCTTTATATATTGGTGCATCGTCCTTTCACCCACCTGTGCCGATATTTATGGCTGACCCTTTCCAGGCGCTATCCTCCATTCCTGGCAACTTCACCACGTGGAGTGTGGACAGCGACAGATCCGCATCCCCCTATCCTCTCTGCTCTCCTCTGCTTCCTCCCCCTCTCCCCTCTTCACACGCGCCGCCTAAATTTCTCAACTTACCCTCCAACATGCGACTCATTGGCTTCCTGATGCCATCCCTTTCAGCAGCGCCCGGCTACAAGACATTCCTTCCTTTCCGCCCCTCCCCCCTTTCCACTTCCGCCCCCCCTTGCCTCCCGTCCCGGGGGCAGTCATTATCCTCCGCTACAGTCTTGGCGTGACGCCAACGCTGCCGTCTTCAAATCGTAGGATATCAGCCAGCCCCAAATACCCCTTCCTCCACTCCTGCCACCCTTTCTTCTCCCCCCCTCTCCCTTCCCTGGTCGACCCCCCTTCAGAGCATAGCACCTTCTTGGATCAAGATCCCTCTCTTCGCCCCTCCCTCCCATCTGCTTCCCTTCCCACCCTCCCACCACATCCCCTCTCTCCTCTCACTTCTTTCCAGGGCCCTTCTGCTTCTTTAACCCTCCCCCCCCCCTTAATTCCCGCTTTCCCCCTCCTCCTCCTCCTCCTTCCCCCCCGCCCCTCCCCTTCCCTTCCCCTTCTCCCACATGAACCATCGGGCCCCCCGACCTATGGTACCCCTCCTCATTCTCTCCCTTTCCCCTTTCCCTCCCTTCTGTCCAGTCCACACACCGCAACCCCACCCGCCTTCCTCACAGTCCACCACCACATACCATCCCCCTCTCCCAACAGCCCCTACATGTTTCCCTCTACTGAGGCACTCCTCCATGCCGGTTCCCTCAGAGCTCGTTCCAGGTTACAATCTTTTTCAAGCCTCTCGTCTCCTGTCGGAGACACACACAGACCCAGTGACTTTCATCATCCGCCATCGACAGCACGCCAACACTGAGCCCGGAATACTTCACCTCCGCACCCCCTCTTCAGATGAAGCACAAGTTTTCATACTCCCACTTCAGATCAACGGCAGCCTCATGAGCTCATCCACATCAACCCCCCAGTGCAAATTAGATCTACTAGCCGCAGCTACACAAGCACCAGACGCAATCCACTCTCAAGCACTACTTCTTCAGCATCAGCTCCTTCTCACGCTTCTGTACCAGCATCTCTGCCCATCAAGAAAACAACTACCAGTTAGATTCACACTAACATAGTTGCACCTCCACTCCAAGATCTGTTTTTTCGGCTTCAGCAGTACCAACATCACCCCAAAAAAAAAAAGCCCAGCCTCAGCCCCCAGCCTCATCACGCCTCAGCCCACAGCCCATCTCAGCATCAAGCATCCAGTAATCAGCTCTCTAGCATCAGCTCCACGCCTCAGCCTCGGCATCAGCGCCTCGCCTTAGCCTCAGTCTCAGCCTCAGAGTCAGCATCAAACGTAGCTCTGTATTAGTTCTAGGCATCAGCTCCAGCTCCCTCAGCCTCAGCCTCAGCATCAGACCAAGCAACACTAGCATTAGCACATCAGCATCATCCACAGTGCTATCACCATCAGCACCCTCAGCAACCTCAGCACCAGCATCAGGATCAGCATCAGCATCAGCTCAACCTCCCTCAGCAGCATCAACCTCAGCTCCAACACATCATCAGCATCAGTAGCTAAAGGCTCAAAAAACAAAACAAAAAAATTGACTCCATTACAAAACCAAGCTGCACTAGCACAGGCACCTGCAGTAGGAGCCTTGGTTCAGCCACCAACGACAGCAACATCGGTCTCGGGCTTTAGCACCCGCTGCATTGGCTACAGTATCAGCATCACTTGCTTTAACACCTGCACTTGCTTTTTTTTTTTTTTTTTTTTTTACAAAGGGGGGAACCAGGAAAAGGCGCAACTGATAAAACCTAGCCCTTTGTGACCAAGGAGAAAAGACCAAAGAAAAAGGCAAGAACGGCTAAGGGACAGCTAAGGGACGGACACCACCTGGGCGACGTAAGGGACAAAGGAGGACGGGAACAGAAGACAAACAAACCAGAGAGGCAAGGAAGAAGGCCAAAAACAGGAAGCCCAAGAGAAGGGGGCTAGGACTACTAAGAAAAAAGACCTATGATGGGGGGGGGGCATAACATTGCAACCTCTAACCGTCACCCGGATCAGAAGACTGAAAGAGGAGATGCAAACTAAGGAGGACTAAAAGGAAAACTAGGCGAGAAACTAAGAGAAAAAAGGGGGGGAGGGGGGGGGGACTAAGGAGGCAACTGAGGGGGAAATAAGGAGGCAACTAAGGGTGGAAACTGAACTAGGGGAAGCAAAACTAAGGGAGAAACTGCAAAAACAAGCCAAAAGCAGGGAGGCAACCAGAAAAGAAGAAAGACAACTGGAAGCAAAGCGAAAACCTAAAAGACTGGTCTGGGCAGGTAAACACAGAATGAAGACAGAGACAGTATCAAGAACCAGAATCTTGATCTGGATCTTAGCGCAGATCTGGACCTTGATCTTGGTCCAGATCTAGCCCTAGATCTGGAACGTTGTCGTGTGCTGTGTCCAAATCTGGAACCTGATCCTGATCTGGGGCAGGGTCTTGATCTTGGGCTTGGGCTGGATCTAGGTCAGGGTCAAGATCGGGGCCTAGAGCTGGGGCTTGGGCTGGACCTAAATCAGGGTCTAGATCAGGGTCTAGAGCTCGGGAATGGGCTGGGTCTGGGTCAGGGTCTAGAGCAAGGTCTAGATCCGGGTAATGGGCTGGATCTGGGTCAGGGGTCTAGATCAGGGTTCTAGAACTAGGGCTTGGTCTGGGTCTGGGGTTGGGTCTGGGATTGTAGGGAGCGCTGGGGCCATGGGGATTGTCATTTCCATGGTGCGGGTATCAGGCTCCTGGTCACCGGGAGTGGCCCCAATCATGGTGCAAAAGATCGGGGGGGTGGCCCATAAGCTTGCAAAGGAAGCCACTGTGAGAGAGCAATCTAGGCCACGCCACCAATCTTGACAGAAGGCGCCATTATCAAGGTGTCGAAGATCCGTCTGGGTGCGCATCCAGTCCCTGGCGATGGCTTGGTGAAGGTGGCCAAGGGCAAGGCAGATAGCCTTGTGGTGAAGGGGCTCAGAATGGTCCAGTCTGTCAGCCCGGGACGAACGGACCTGCCATATCGCGCCCAAGGTGGTTATACGCAGGAAGGACCACAACCTTAGGGTAGAGGGAGGAGGGGGTGTCCCGGGCCAAAGGGTGATGTCGTCACCGAGGAGGAAGAAGGGGGCAACGAGGAAGGCGCTGCCCACCGGTGAGGGTCTCCCAAGTGGAAAGGAGCCAGTCTATGACAGGGGCAGAATCAGGGCATTCCAAGAAAGCGTGAGACATTGTGTCAGCAGCGTGCAGCTGCAAGCAGTCAGGGCTGGAGCAGACTATGGAGGGGGGGTCGTCTTGGTTGACCCGTTGGAAGCGTCCTCGTACATGAGCAGGAACGCATTGCAGCCCAGGGTGCCATGAAGCAAGCTCCGGCAAGTGATGGTATAAGGGACGGTGGAGAGTCTTGTCAGCGAGGCGTACCCACACCTGCGAAAAGCCTGCACGTAGAGGGAGGGAGACTTGAGGTTCGTCTTGTCTTTGGGCAGTTCTCTCCGCTGGGCCTGGACGGGAGGGCGGACACGTTGTAAGTCCACCCAAGCGTTCTGTGGGAGGTCTTCAGGGGAAGGGACTGAATAGGGGTGACAACGAGCGCCTCTCTCTGTTGCTGAGGCAATCCATCGGGATTCAAGACCACGAGGCCTCGCAGGTCAGGGTTAGTGCTAGGGTGAGTGTCCAAGGTGGAGGGGGGTAGAATGCTCCACAGCCTGGGCCAAGCAGCACGTTCCTCGTTATAACCTGGCACAAAATGGTGGGAACTGGGTCTTTGTTGCATGATATGTTGGTGAAGAAGGGCCTGCCGTGCTTGGCGCACAGAGAGTTCAAGAAGGTTCACCTCAGTATCATCATGGAGGTGGATACCCATGTTGTTTGGTCCAGTTGGAGGTCCTCCCAAAGACCAACCAGCCATGGTTCCAAGAGCTCTTGCCTCTGGTGGGGGGGAGGCCTTGCTGGATCAGCTGCTCCTCAAAGTCTGCCCGTAACCATGCTTCTCGAGGTTTCTTGCGTAGGGTGATGAGGGCAGCTTGGGGGTGTCCTTGGGGGGGAAGGGCAGGAAGGGTGAGAGGGTGTAACCGGCCAGAGGGCCAGACCTCCAAAGACGGTCCTCTCCAGTGAGGGGATCTGGCCCCTCTGCAAGGGGACCAGCAGGGGCCACAGCGGGAAAGAGCTTCCACTTGGGAGGTGGAAGTTCAGGAAGGAGGACAGCATCCCGCCAGGGGTCTGGCAGAGAGGAGAGGATGAAGTCAAGGTCTTGGACAGCAGCGGGAGGGAGGTGGAGCTCGTTGTTGATGAGCTGAGCGGATGTCCTTGAGACGGTGCCACGAGAGTGCTTGGGAGGAGAGCATTTGGTTTGAGGTGATGGGCATGGACGGAAAAGGAGGGGTGTTGTTGAAGGTGGTTTCCAGAAGGATGGATTGGGGGCACTGCATGGGCGGAGCGATAATTCTACGAATGTTTCAGCAGGAGAAAAGCCTCTGCACTTTCCCGGGCCAAGTTGGTGGTGATTGAGGCGATGTCCACAGAAGACGGGGCGGTAACCAGGGCATGGTATCCACTTGGCCTGACCTGGAGGAGGCGCACAGCCCGAGAAATCTCGTGACGGTAGAGCTGCTGCCAGGGGTGACCTGTGTAACTAAGAGGAGCCATGTGGTCTTGCCAGCATAGCAGCCGAGTGGGAAGCAAGATGGGGTACAGCAAGCCCTCCTCGATGAAAAGGAAGGACGGCTGTCCCGAAGCGGGGGAAGAGGTGTCCTGGACGTGGTGATTCCTCCTCTTGCAGGCTAGAGGTTGCAACAAAGGCATTGAGAGAAGATTGCAACTGCTGGCGGAGAGGCGCTGGTGGTGATGCAAAGTTAGCCTGGAAGATGAACTTGGAAGCCAAGCATTGCATAGCAACATGCGCCCTTCCAATAACATTGAGATTGCGTGAGAGCCATGGAGCTGCTGCACGTGACATGCTATGGGGCATGTGCTGGTAGGCTGCAGCCTTGCAAGGGCAGTGTCTGCACCGAACGGCACGCCCAGCAATCTATGAGGTGTGTCTGGGGGATGGAGGTGGTAACCAGTCAAGTGATGGGTGCCAAGGGCGGGGTCCAGATCTGCCAGGGAGGGGTATGTCTGGGGGAAGTTCAAGAAGCAGAAGACGGGTCTTAGGAACAGACTGGGGCGGGTAAGCCAGCCGAATTGGCTACGACGTATGTCTCCTTGATGATAGGCCCATCTGTGGCTGGGTTGAGGACAAAGTGCTTGCCATCGTCAGCAAACGAGAGGGTGGCAGGGGCCAACTCTCCTGAGGGAAGACGGAAGGATTGCAGAGTTCCACAAGATCTCAGTTGGTTATTGTAGGTGATGAAGGGCTCAAAGATGATGACCCATTGATTACAGCTCAAGGCCCCACCCTGAGGGAAGCCGGAAGTGTTGGGGAAGGAGGTAGTGAAGAAACCGTTGAGACGCACTCGCGTAGAGCTGCCATTCATGAGGATATTGCACCAGCGCGTGATGCCCGCACTATTGAATCCCATGGCTGACATTGTCTTTAGGAGCCATCCCCTGTTGACAGAATCATAAGCTTTAGTGAGGTCAGAATGCAGCAACCAGCCTGGTAAGCCAAGCTCTTTCAAGCGCGCAGCCAAGCCTAGGTGATAGCGGATGTTCTCACTGATGTCTCTGCCACGGAGGAAAGCTGATTGAGTGACGTCGATGAGATATTCCAGTGGGCGTTGCAGCCGGTGAGCCATGATCAAAAGGATCAGCTTAAGGTCGCAATTGAGAAGGGTGATAGGACGGTAACCTGCGAGGGAGTCTTGGGGCTGACCAGTCTTGTGGAGAAGGCAGATGGTTCCCTGAAGGAGGGGTGCTAGGGGGGCCGAGTTAACTTGATCTTGGAAGGCAGAGTTGAAAACCCTTTGAAGGATCGGGGACAGTTCTTCATGGAACGCATTGTAGACTTCAAAGGGAAGTCCGTCATAACCTGGGCTGGAGCCCTCGAGAAGCAGAGCGGATGGCAAGGTCCATCTCCTCTGATTTGATTAGGCCATCGCCATTGACACCTTCTGCAAGGGCTGCATAACTAGGGGGGAGGGGACGAGGGAGGGATGTGAGCAGAAGATCCTGGTTAGCCTGGTTGATGTGAGGGTTTGGACGATACAGTCCAAAGGAGGAATCAGCACTATAAAAGTCCCGAGCATACTCCAGTCCTATGTTGACTCCTATCATTGAAGAGAGGTCAGCCACAGAAAGGGGGTGATGTTGGGGTGGCCCTGGAGGCTGGATAAGCTTGATATGGACTGGGGGGTGAGGGGAACGGGAAAGGTGGTGGAAGTAGAAGGAAGATGAATCCCCAAAAGTGTGCTCAAGGATAGGTAGAGCTTTGAGCATTGGAGCAAGGAGTTGCTGCCAAGCGAAGTGTTGCTGCTAATGCCTTAGCCTTGGCTATGTTGAGGCGTGCCAGGAAAGAAATTGCATCGGGGGAGAAATGCACCTGTGAGAATTCCTGCCGGGCGTCGTCCTCTGCTAAGCGGGCGGCACGCTGGCGGGCACGGCGATGCTTCTTGTAAATGGCCCAACTGCTGGTGCGAATAACTTCCTTCATGTTGTCCCATTTTGTGACGATGTCTGAATCGGGTAAGAGGTTTAGGAGGAGGGATTGTGAAGCGATGATGTTTTGAGCTCATCACAAGCTTCTGGAATGTTGAGGAGGAGGAGGGGGAACCCTTGCAGACCTTGGCCCTTGGGTGGAGCGTGGCCTAGGAAGGAGAGGGTTATAGACACAGGGCGGTGGTCAGAGATAAAGCCAGAGGTAGGGAGAATGGAGGAAGTGGCTGTGAAGAGGGCTAGGAGGGAGTCTGAAAGCCAGCCAGTGGTCAAGCCTACGCCCGATGAGGCTGGGATGCTCCAATGTGTGAAGTCTTTGGCAGTCGGGTGCGTGTTCCTCCAGATGTCTTGTAGGCTGTAGGTATTCATGATGTCTGCAAGGGGGAGGTGCCCCCTGCATGCGACTCATGGGGTCCAATATTGAGTCTGTGAGGAGGGTAGACCGCATCGAGGGGGTCAAGAATGCAGTTGAAATCACCAACACGAGAAGGAGGGCGTCCGTCAGTGGGAAGGTTGGGACGCACGCAGCTGAAAAGAAGTCTTCTCTGTCAGCAGCTTGGGCCGGAGCATAGACGGCACAAAAATGGTGATGACGGAGTCACCAATGAAAGCATCGATGCCTAGAATGCGGCCTGTTGGACCTAGGATAGGTCTTAGGACGGGATCTGTGATGGGGCAGTGAGGGCTTAATATCAGGATGATGCCTTCAGTGTGCCCTGTACCAGGGCAAAAGAAAAATCTACCGCCTGGCCAGATTGCCCCCCGCGCCTGGGAGGTGTTTGAAGAGGGTCCTCGGGTGATGAGGTTGACCTTACTTCAGTGAGCACTGCCATATCCACTCGCGTTTCTCGAAGCCAAGAAATGTGCTCAAAGAGTTTAAGGGGTGTAAGTCCTTGCGCGTTGGTGCAGACAAAGGTACTCCTAGGAGGGGCATGCTGTGCATTCATTCGTGTTCTCCCCTGGTGTGATCCCGGCTTGTGTTGCCGCTGATATTTAAGCGTGCAGATTTGCGGGTTGACCTAGGGGACATTTCAGAGAGAGAGGTGCTGGGAAGAGAGACTGCCCACCAGGGCTGTTGGTCTTCTGGGACTATCCGAGTTCTCTTGCGAGAGTGGACAGCCTGTTGAAGAGGGACGGCCTGTAAGGGGTGAACGGCCTGAAAGAGAGGAGGTGGCACGGTGAGGGGGGGAAGCTTGAGGCGGGGGAGGTTGCCTGTAGAGGGGGAGGGGCTGAGCGCCACCAACGTGCGTTGTCAGCACGTGAAGTGGAAGGGGGGGTGGCAGGAGGAGTTAAGAGAAGGGGAGAAGGAGCAGGGACGGGGGAGGTGGGATCTGGGGGGGTGTATGCTCCAAGGGCCGAGTGGATGCCCAGGCTGGAAGAAGAAAGCGAGGGGATAGATGAGGGAGAGGGAGGAGTAGGGAGGAGCAGGGGGGCCAAGTCCTCGCGTGGGGATGGAGGGGGAGGAAGAGAAGAAGGGGAGGGGATGAGAGGGATATAAAAGGGTTCGGAGAACTCTTCGTTGTCATCGCTGTCACTATCAATAATAGGTTGGATGCCAAATCGAAGGGGGGCTGGGCTGCAGTCGCCCTTGCAGCTGGGACACGAGGAGTGTCCTATAGTGAACCAAGTCGTGATGCATGTGAAGTGGAAGGAGTGCGCACAAGGTGTCCAATAAGGGGGCTCGGTCCCAAAGGGTTGAGACAAATGGGGCAGCAAAGCGGATCATGCTGGGTGTTTGATAGAGAGTCCAGATCGACTGGTGGCTGGAGGGTGATGGGTGATGGCGGAGAGAGGTAAGGAAGGGGTGTGGGAGGGACGTCGGGTGGCCAGTGGGCTGGAGGAAGAGGGAGGGACAGGAGAGGGGAGGGAGGTGGAAAAGGAAGGGGACAGGGATGGGCAGGAGGAGTCTGGTTTGCCCTTGAGATGGCGGCAGCACCAGCAGCAGCTGCTGCATCAGAGATGGGTCGGGGGTTGGGAGCGATGGGTCTGCGAGGGGAAGGGGCGGCGGAGATAAGGAGGGACTTGAGCTGGGGTAGAGGGAGACTCTGGATGAGATGAGTTAAAGGGGGCTGGAGAGGGGGATGAGGATAAGGGGGGAGCGATGGAGAGGAAGGAATCTTGGACAGGGGAAGATTGAGACTCTGCTAGTGCAGAGTTAGTAGGGGAGCGGAGAGGGGGGGGAGGATGCTATAGGAGATTGTGTGGGTACCAAAGCTGTTGCTGTGGGTGTCAACACTGAGTCTGCTACTGGTAGTGTCAAAACATCTGCTGCTGTAGGAAGATCCGATTCCTCTACCGGTGGCAAAGCTGTGTAAGCCAGTGCAGGTGTTAAAGCAATGATGCTGATACTGTAGCCAATGCAGCGGGTGCTAAAGCAGAGACCGATGTTGCTGTCGTTGGTGGCTGAACCAAGGCTCCTACTGCAGGTGCCTGTGCTAGTGCAGCTTGGTTTTGTAATGGAGTCAATTTTTTGTTTATTTTTTGAGCCTTTAGCTACTGATGCTGATGCTGTTGTTGGAGCTGAAGGTTGATGCTGCTGAGGGAGGTTGAGCTGATGCTGATGCTGATCCTGATGCTGGTGCTGAGGTTGCTGAGGGTGCTGATGGTGATAGCACTGTGGATGATGCTGATGCTAATGCTAGTGTTGCTTGGTCTGATGCTGAGGCTGAGGCTAAGGGAGCTGGAGCTGATGCTAGAACTAATACAGATGCTAATGTTGATGCTGACTCTGAGGCTGAGACTGAGGCTAAGGCTGAGGCTGCTGATGCCGAGGCTGAGAGAGCTGGAGCTGATGCTAGAGCTGATACTGATGATGCTGATGACGCTGAGGCTGAGGCTGTGGCTGAGGCTGTGGCTGGCTGAGGCTGAGGCTAAGGCTGAGGCTGAGGCTAGCTGAGGCTGAGGCTGAGGCTGATGTTGGTACTGCTGAAGCCGAAACAGATCTTGGAGTGGAAGGTGCAACTGATGTTAGTTGTGAATCTAATGGTAGGTTGTTGCTCTTGATGGGCAGATGCTGGTACAGAGGCGTGAGAAGGAGCTGATGCTGAAGAAGTTGCTTAGAGTGTGCTGCTTCTGGTGCTGTAGCTGCGGCTGGATCTAATTCTGCACCTGGGTGATGTGGATGAGCTGCCTGTGGATCTGAAGTGGAGTATGAAACTTGTGCTTCATCTGAAGAAGGGGGTGCGGGTGAAGTTCCTGGCTCAGTGTTGGCGGTGCTGTCGATGGGGGCTGCTGAAGTCACTGGGTCTGTGTGTGTCCTCCGACAGGAGAAGGATTGAAAAAGATTGTAACCTGGAGCGAGCTCTGAGGGAACCGGCATGGAGGAGTGCCGCAGTAGAGGGAAACATGTAGGGGCTGTTGGGAGAGGGGGGATGGTGTGGTGGACCATGTTGAAGAAGGAGGGTGGGGTGAGAGTGCTGTGGACTGGACAGGAGGGAGGGACAGGGGAAATGAGAGAATGAGGAGGGGTACCATAGGTCGGGGGCCCGATGGGTTCCATGTTGGAAGAAGGGGAAGGGAAAGGGGAGGGGGGAAGGAGGAGGAGGAGGAGGGGAAGTAAAGGGGAGGGTAGAAGCAGAAGGGCCCTGGAAAGAAGTGAGAGGGGATGTGGTGGAGAGGTGGGAAGGAGCAGAATGGGAGGGGAGGGGGAAGAGAGGGATCTTGATCCAAGAAGGTGCTGAGGGGGGGGTCGACCAGGGAGGGAGAGGGAGGGGAGAAAGGGTGGCAGGCAGTGGGAGGAAGGGGTCTTCTGGGGGGTGGGATGATATCCACGATGAAGACGGCAGCGTTGGCGTCACGCCAAGACTGTAGCGGAGGATAATTAAACTGCCCCGGACGGGACAATTGGTAGTTGGAAAGGTGGGCAGGAATTGTCTTGTAGCCAGCCGGCCGCTGAAAAGGAATCCTCAGGAAGGCCAATGCGTGCGCATGTGGAGTACTTTGAAGAATTTCAGGCTGGTCGGTGTGAAGAGGGGAAGGGGGAGGACAGAGAATAGGTGGATGAATGATCTGTCGCGGTCCCACTCCACAGTGAAGTTTGGCCAGATGAGATAGCCGCCTGGAAAGGTCACATAATATCGGCCAGTGGGTGCATGGACAATGCACAATAAGCTTTGCCTGGACCTCGCATCCGGCCCCTTGGCGGCATAACCATGGAGAAGGGGGGTGAATACTGGGGCGGAAGGTGATCAAAGCGGCACTTCTTGGGGCTCAACGCTGCTTTACCTACTTCCAGTAAGAAGGTGTGCGGGCAGGAAGGATGTGCGAGACTTGGGAGCTGGTCATCCATGGGGCTTGCTGTAGAGTCTGGGGGATGTCTCGCATATCAGTGATCCATTGGGATCTTCTTAGCTTGTGCTGAGCCATGGGGGGAAGCTGCATGGGGCTGTCAGAGAGAAGTAACAGAAGAGGCCATGATAGCTGCAAGGGGCTGGGAGAAGTATACCAGGTGTAGGATTGACTCCCTTGCAAAGAAGGAAGGGCTGAAAGTGTGTGGGGAAACTCGAGTGTCAGACCAGGCTGGCTGAGACACTGCTGCTATTGCAGCGCTGAAGGGGGAAGCAGAGAGTATCAAGAAGGGCAATTCGCACACTGAGCGGCTTGAGAGCTTCAAGACGAGCACAAGAAGACTGTAACGTATTGAGGGAAGAGTGAGAAAAAGGCTGTCGAAGTTGAGGTCGGCCAGAGGAGTGAAAAGTCGTCCAGGTGCATGCCGCACGCCCCGCAACGAATTGATGGTGGTTGCGAAGCTCAAGAAGCTGCGCGAAAGATGCGGAAGCTGAAAAAGATCGGAGTTGAGAAAGTTGGAGGTGCTGAAAGGTGCTGAAAGATGGCCAGAGGCTAACAAGCTGAGGGAAAGGTGTTGACCTGGCGTTTTCGTAAAATACGAGCCTCGATCAAAAGAAAAGGTATAGGGAGATGCGTCTCCTTGAGAGCTTCAAGACGAGCACAAGAACACAGAAACGTATAGCGGGAAGAGGGAGAGAAAGGCTGTCGAAGTTAAGATTGGCCAGAGGAGTGAAAAGTCGCCCAAGTGCATGCCGCACGCCCCGCAACGAATTGAAGGTGGTTGCGAAGCTCAAGAAGCTGCGCGAAAGATGCGAAAGCCGAAAAAGATCGGAGTTGAGAAAGTTGGAAAAAGTCGGCTGTGAAGAGCTTGTGGCAGTCTTGGCATGTTGCCTCTTGTGTTGTGGTGGATACTGGTTCTCCTTGCTTTGCTGGGTGTTGGGTGACTGTCCAACCTTGTCTTTATGCCTCGGTCTTCCAGATCCATTCTGCATGGTAAACTCAGGCAAGTGTGGACAATGCAAGGCTGGGGTAGGACCTAAGGTTCAGGTTCCTAAGCTTAAGGCAGGTTGGACTTCCAGGGGGATCTCCCTACCAATGCGCAAAAACAACACAAAGGGTGTCAATAACTTGAACTTTTGGCTTTTTTTTCTTGTCAATAACTCCTTTGTCCCTTACATCGCCCAGGTGGTGTCCGTCCCTTAGCTGTCCCTTAGCCGTTCTTGTCTTTTTCTTTGGTCTTTTCTCCTTGGTCACAAAGGGCTAGTTTTTATCAGTTGCGCCTTTTCCTGGTTCCCCCCTTTGTAAAAAAAAAAAAAAAAAAAAAAAATGTAACAATGCCCGCCCTTCATTTTTGCAGGGACCCATGCTCTGTCTGGTAGCGGTCTGAAGGTTGCTTATAGGTAGGGTTTCACAACAATTTGGCCTAGGGAATTCTGACTTGATCACATGCCTAAATAGTGTCCACCTGCTTGCATGCCTCCTTTTGTGCATCCATGTCTATATTCCTGCCCATCTGTCTTCCTCTCTGGTGACTGATTGGCTGACTATCTGGATGGTGACTGCAGCTTGGAGGTGCTAGGCATAGAGTGTTCAGCCCATGGGAAAGTGGCTTGGTTGCTTGCATGCCTATCTGTTGCACGCATGAATACTTGTCAGTCTGCTTGAGCGCTTGGCCATTGTTGACACAAGACAAGGGGGCTTTAAACTATCATCAAATAAGAAGTAAAGGGTGCTACTTAATTTAAGTATGCCTGCATTCTGTATTTGCAGGGACCATTGCTCTGTCTTCCCTCCCAGTTCTGATGTTCCACTGTCACATGAGGCTTTTGGACAACAACGTAAGTGATAAGTGAAGCTTGCTTGTAGGTGCGGTTTCGCAACAATTGTGTGGCATAGCGAATTATGTCTTGATTCATGCCTAGGTGGTGCCCACGAGCATCTGTCTATGTTTGTGTCACTGTCTCTGCCATCGTCTCTGTAACTGCATCTGTACTATGCCTCTGTCTATGTACTGCCCTTCATTGATGTTTAACGCATACCCTGCTCTGCACGTCACTGTCCTGCCCCTTGCCATCCTCCCTGCCCTTCATTGCTCTGTAACGCAGGCCATGCCCAGCTAATCACCATCCTAACCCTATCCGTTCTCTCTGCCCTTCCTTGCTCTCTAACGCCTGCCCTGCTCTGCTCATCACTGTCATCTAGCCCTTTGCCATTATCCCTGCCCCTCCTTGCTCTCTAACGCCTGGCCTGCTCTGCTCATCACTGTCTTCTTGCCCCTTTCCATTATCCCTGCCCCTCTTTGCTCTTTAACGCCTGCCCTGCCTTGTTCATCACCGTCGTCATGCCCCTTGCCATTATCCCTGCCCCTCTTCGCTCTCTAACGCCTGCCCTGTTCTGCTCAACACTGTCCTCCTGCCCCTCGCCATTATCCCTGCCCCTCTTTGCCCTCTAACGCCTTCCCTTCTCTGCTCATCACTGTCATCTAGCCCCTCGCCAATATCCCTGCCCCTCTTTGCTCTCTAACGTCTGCCCTGCCTTGTTCATCACTGTTGTCCTGCCCCTTGCCATTATCCCTGGCCCTCTTTGCTCTCCAACGCCTGCTTTTCTCTGCTCATCACTGTCGTCTTGCCCCTTGCCTTTATCCCCGTCCCTCTTTGCTCTCTAATTTTTTTTTTTTTTTTTTTTTTACAAAGGGGGAACCAGGAAAAGGCGCAACTAATAAAACCTAGCCCTTTGTGACCAAGGAGAAAAGACCAAAGAAAAAGACAAGAACGGCTAAGGGACAGCTAAGTGACGGACACCACCTGGGCGACGTAAGGGACAAAGGAGGAACAGAAGACAAACAAACCAGAGAGGCAAGGAAGAAGCCAAAAACAGGAAGCCCAAGAGAAGGGGCTAGGACTACTAATAAAAAATACCTATGAAGGGGGGGGCCAAAACATTGCAACCTCTAACAGTCACCGGATCTGAAGACTGAAAGAGGAGATGCAAACTAAGGAGGACTAAAAGGAAAACTATGCGAGAAACTAAGAGAAAAAAGGCGGTGAGGGGGGGGGGGGGGGGGGGGGGGGGGACTAAGGAGGCAACTGAGGGGGAAACTAAGGAGGCAACTAAGGGTGGAAACTGAACTAGGGGAAGCAAACTAAGGGAGAAACTGCAAAAACAAGCCAAAAGAAGGGAGGCAACCAGAAAAGAAGAAAGACAACTGGAAGCAAAGCGAAAACCTAAAAGACTGGTCTGGGCATGTACACCAGGAATGAAGACAGAGACAGTATCAAGATCTAGATCTGGATCTGGATCTTAGCGCAGATCTGGACCTTGATCTTGGTCCAGATCTAGCCCCAGATCTAGAACGCTGTCGAGTGCTGTGTCCAAATCTGGAACCTGATCCTGATCTGGGGCAGGGTCTTGATATTGGGCTTGGGCTGGATCTAGGTCAGGGTCAAGATCGGGGCCTAGAGCTGGGGCTTGGGCTGGACCTAGGTCAGGGTCTAGATGAGGGTCTAGAGCTCGGGAATGGGCTGGGTCTGGGTCAGGGTCTAGAGCAAGGTCTAGATCCGGGGAATGGGCTGGATCTGGGTCAGGGTCTAGATCAGGGTCTAGAACTAGGGCTTGGGCTGGGTCTGGGATTGGGTCTGGGATTGTAGGGAGCGCTGGGGCCATGGGGATTGTCATTTCCATGGTGCGGGTATCATCCTCCTCGGTGACGACATCACCCTTTGGCCCGGGACACCCCCTCCTCCCTCTATCCTAAGGTTGTGGTCCTTCCTGCGTATAACCACCTTGGGCGCGATATGGCAGGTCCGTTCGTCCCGGGCTGACAGACTGGCCCTTTCTGAGCCCCTTCACCACAAGGCTATCTGCCTTGCCCTTGGCCACCTTCACCAAGCCATCGCGAGGGACTAGATGCGCACTCAGACGGATCTTCGACACCTTGATAATGGCGCCTTCTGTCAAGATTGGTGGCGTGGCCTAGATTGCTCTCTCACAGTGGCTTCCTTTGCAAGCTTATGGGCCACCCCCCCAATCTCTTGCACCATGATTGGGGTCACTCCCGGTGACCAGGAGCCTGATTTTTTGGTTGCAACTTGGAAGCCAAGCATTGCATAGCAACATGCGCCCTTCCAATAACATTGAGATTGCGTGAGAGCCATTGAGCTGCTGCACGTGAGATGCTATGGGGCATGAGCTGGTAGGCTGCAGCCTTGCAAAGGGCAGTGTCTGCACTGAACGGCACGCCCAGCAATCTGTGAGGTGTGTCTGGGGGATGGAGGTGGTAACCAGTCAAGTGATGGGTGCCAAGGGCGGGGTCCAGATCTGCAGGGAGGGGTATGTCTGGGGGAAGTTCAAGAAGCAGAAGACGGGTCTTGGGAACAGACTGGGCGGGTAAGCCAGCCGAATTGGCTACGACGTATGTCTCCTTGATGATAGGCCCATCTGTGGCTGGGTTGAGTACAAAGTGCTTACCATTGTCAGCAAACGAGAGGGTGGCAGGGACCAACTCTCCTGAGGGAAGACGGAAGGATTGCAGAGTTCCACAAGATCTCAGTTGGTTAATGTAGGTGATGAAGGGCTCAAAGATGATGACCCATTGATTACAGCCTCGAGTGCAGTATGCGGCTTACGCCCGACAGCATCATTGATGGGGATTGCCCAGACCCAGATGTCTGAGTACACACTCGAGGTTGGCTTACCTATCGGATCGATGGGAGTGCTGTCAATCAAGGTAGCCGCCACCGCTTGCGAAGACGAGCAGTTCCTCTGTCAAAAGAGGAATCGTCAGACGAAAGCCGCCTTCTCAAATCTCAAAGTTTGTTTGTTGTGACTCTCATTTGCTGCGCAGATTCGCCTTCTCCTCTCGTTACGACAAATTCGAGGGAGGATCAGATTATTGAGTGAGGGAATAGCGAACTGAGGTGAATGAGCTTAGCTTCGTGTTCAAGAGCATGTATCACACGAGGGCTCTCCACTTGTACACACGTTCCACCCACCAATCCATTGACCCAGGGGGCTACTTGATAGGATGCATGGGGCTGCACAGATCTGCACTGGCCGCATGGGCTGCATGGAACAGACTGCACTGGGAATGGTAACTGCATGGTACTGAATGTGGAATGAGGCTTCTCATGGGTTGCAGTTGGTTGTCATAGGCTGCAGTTGGTCGTAACTTGCCCATTATGTGTGAGGCTGATGAGCCCTTGCACTGTTTAAAGATTTCCAATAAATTTAAAGTAATTAAAAGGCTCTGCCTTAGACCTTTTATTAAAAATATTTCTTTGTGATCGTAAGGATGGAGAACATGCAAGATGATGAGCTCGAGCGCGCGGGTACCAAAGAGGCTTTTGTAGAACTTGTCCGTAGGTTGCGCAAGAAAGTGGGCAATCTGGAGAGCCAGCTGAATGAAGTGAGGTGCGAAATATATATTCTACGTCGAGTGATTGTAGGGAGGGCACAATACTCATCATGTTCCTCTCAACACATGGTCACAGCCCGGAGCTTAGTGTCTTGAGGAGGTTCCATCTGTCCGGACAGTCCCATGTTCTGATCTGGATGACGACATCGACAGGGCTAGGGGCACATACGGCATGGTGGAGCGCCATTCCCACCGCCATGCCATTCGGGAAAAGCTCAGGGGTTGGGGAGTGGACATGGTTCAAATTGACCAGCAGTCGCATTACCAGATTCCGGGGGATGTGTGACCCACAGGGGATGTGTGACAGAGGTATATCCTACACGTGTGTTTCCGCGCGCCCATGAAAGACGAGTGTAAGCAGGTCAGATCCGACACGTGTTTCCGCGAGTCAGCAGCTGAATTCCTGTGGCCCACTCTGTGGGTCCCGCGATTCCTCTTTCATACTCCCGACATAGTTGTCAAGACACGTGTTCAGCGCGCGCCCTACTTGACGCACCCAGTCCAAGCCACACACACCCCAGCCATGTCCATCTTAACCAAGTACCGACTCCAATTCTTCGCTCAGGAAGAACTCAGTGTGTTAGGGAGCATCCAGCGAACTCCGAAAGTAGCTTTGCATTTCAGTGAGTGAATTTGGCGATTACGTTACGTGTGTTGTTGTTGTGCTGGCTCTGTTGAGAAAATCGTTTCGTTTTTTTTCGAAACGTAGTCTATTTGGCGCGCGGGGTCCGCGTTGCCTCATCCGCGTTTCCAATTCGGTCCGTTCCCCCCCCCCCTATTTGTTGTTTTTATCTGAGCATCCGTTGCATTTCCATGCTAAAAAAAAATTGACGCCTTTTTCCTTCCTTTGAAACCACAAAAACAACAACAACAACAACAACAACAACTGATAAACCCCAACTCAACTGATATCATGTCTACCAACAATATGTCTACAAACAACATGTCTGCCAACAACATGTCTACCGAGATCACATCATTCGTGTTTGATACCTGTATATTAAAAGTGGTCCTAACGACGGACCGAACGAAGCTATCCAGCAAACCCACCGTCCCTCAATTGAAGGACATCTGCTACAAGATAATTTCATTTCCCCGCGTTCCTGCGTGCCTCGCAGACCCTGTCTGCGCAATGAAAATTGCGCACGCTAAGTTTCTATTAGATTCTCCTCACAAAGCGGAGAAAAGGCCTTTACAGCTAATGCTTCTCCCTGTTGCCGTCGCTGCTGCGAATGCCGTCGCTTCTGCTTCTGCTGCTGCTGCTGCTTCTGCTGCTTCCTCCTTGCTTGCCCTCGCCAGTGCCCTTGCCCTCCCAGAGGACGATGTCCCCACCGAGGACGTTTGCATGTCGGAGGAGAGTTCCGGTGGTACCAAGCGCCCCCGCACCACGGTGTCACTCTCTGTGGCTCCTGCTGCTCCGGCTGCTTCTACTGCTGCTTCTGCTTCTACTGCTGCTCCTGCTACTGCTGCTGCTGCTCCTGCTGCTGCTCCTGCTGCTGCTCCTGCTCCTGCTGTTCCTGCTGCTTCTGGTGTCTCGTTTTCAACGGGGCCCCCCTCCTCCTCCTTGGCCTCCGGTCGTGTTGGTCGTTGCAGGGGGTCCGTTCTAAAGAACGAGCTTCCTGTTGGCTCCAAACACGGCGATCTGACCATCGTGGGGTACTCCCCCACCCTGGGCTGCACTGCTGTCACCATTCACGGCAACCCGTGTGGTAGAAAACAGGTGCTCTTAAGCAACCCCAATGGTGGGACCTTCACCACTGGCAAGTGCGCGCACCTAGCGTGCATGAACCAGACTCCCTCCAAGCGTGAGGCGTACCTCGCCAAGAAGCTCGCTGCTATCGAGCTCTCAATTGAGCTTCGCTCCCTGTCCCTCAGCCAGCAGCTTTAGTTATATAGATACTCAGTTATTTAGATACTCTTTTTTTTGCTACATTTCTTAGAGACGATAAAAAATGGTCCTGCCTGTATGTACTGTACTGTACTGTACTGTACTGTACTGTACTGTACTGTACTGTACTGTACTGTACTGTACTGTACTGTACTGTACTGTACTGTACTGTACTGTACTGTACTGTACTGTACTGTACTGTACTGTACTGTACTGTACTGTACCGTACCGTGTGAATTCCCCCCTCCGTTTGCGTGCGTGCGTGCGTGCGTGCGTGCGTGTGAGTCAGCAGCTGAATTCCACTGCACCGCTCCGCGGTGCCCGCCCTCCCCCCTGTAGAAAAACACATTCGAAAAACACATCGCTACAGTCACGTATCTGGCAGACGACAAAAGCAAGACATGGAAGCTTACACGCGGAGCTTTTTACCACAAGTCTGGTACCAAGAAACAGAAAAAACAGCAAGAAAAACGTTTCTCAGACATGATTCCTAGATGGTGCATGCATGCAATCATGCAAGTGCATGCAATCATGCCTTGATCACGATAAATCGTCTTCCCACACCACTTGTACCGAACTATTTAGAGTAACCAGTACTTTATGTTCATATGTCCCAAGTCCGTGATGCTTCGTAGCAAGAATAATGACGTTAGTCTGCTTATACTTCCTAGCACAGACTTTGTCAAATCCCCACCAGAATCCATCTTCATCCAACCATGTTCTCTTGTTGTGCAACTGGCACTGGAGCTCGTTAGGAATGTATCGTTCGATGTAATCACTACCCCATTCAGGCACGAGGCCTCTCATGAGTCGGGCCAATTCCAATGTTTTTTGCTTTTCAATTGTATCAAGATGAACATCTTGGACCCCAGTGCAAATCAAGTCGGACGTACCCGACACAGTGATGTCCGAAGCGTAATCTGTCATTCTATACAGTCATTCTCAAATAAAGTGGGACACCCTTTATAATCGAACTTGCAGATCGTTGCTTTTTGGCAACGTTGGGGTGTTGTCACAGGGTGGTGGTGTGTACAGTGATTCTGCTACTGACTCGCCATGAAGAAAGAGGGAGACCGTGAATTAATAATACACTCGTGTTTTTGGAAAAAGTTGTTTACACTCGTTTTTGGGATGACATCACGCAGCATGGGACTTCATGTGGTGGCAAAGCGGCAAAGAGGCCCTCCCAGCGTGAATCTTACCTCGCTAAGAAGCGCGCTGCTATAGATCTCTCAATTGAGCTTTGCTCCCTGTCCCTCAGCCAGCTTTAGTCATTCAGTCCGTCAGTTAGTTAGTTTAGTTAGTAAAACCTCTTTTTTTTTATACATATATTTCTTAGAGACGAGACATTTGGTCATGCCTGTATGTACCTAAAACCCTGTGAATTTGCATGCGGTCCGTTTGCGTGCGTGTGTGTTCCATGCGTGCGTGCGTGCGTGTCTCTTGTTCTCCTGACGGCGGCGTCTTGCTGTCCCTCCCCTGCACAACTGACAACAACCTCCCTTCCTGCCTGCATCTATCATCCGGGTACATTAAACCCAGAGTGGGTAGAGAAGTTGATGGGGTATCCAAGAAAGTGGACGTCACTTCACTCCCCACTCTGTTAGGTTTACTTATTTTTGGAAAGAAAACGAGTCAACTGTTGCAACCCTTCCCCAGGCACCTCAGACTCAGAACTCCACCTCAGACTCAGAACTCCACCTCAGACTCAGAACCCCCATCATCATTAGTGATGCAACAAGAACCCACCGGGAGAGCGGGCGTCCCGAACACACCCCGGAAAGCGTGCGTCATCCGTACTTGCGCCCCACTCCAATACTTGTCCAATGCCGTCTCGAACCCATCGTACGTCACCTGCACCTCCTGATCAAACATGCGCCCCAGTGCGACACCGAACTTGCTGCCCCGGCTGTTACCAGTGGTCTTGCCAAACTGCTGCGTGGCTGCCACTGTCATGCCGTAGTAGGTGCTTGGCGCGCCTGCCCCCCCCTTGCATCTGAGCACCTCGCAGCCTTACTGCGTCCCTGGTACCTTGCCCATCCTGCCACATAGACTCCCCCTCGGCCTCGCACATGTTCAGCAACCTCACAAATGTGCCTTTGAACTTCGCCGCCACGCACTCAATTGCCTCAGCTGTGACCAGCTGCTTGAATGAACACACGAGACTACCATGCTGCGGCGACCCCTGCCACATGCCATGGCCGCAGAACAACAACACAGCCACCTCTGTTTCGTGGGACAACAACCACTTCAGGTGGTCCAATACAGCGCTGGACAACACCTCGCCCTCCAGTGTTTCAAAACTGAAACCCGGCCCTAACTGGCGGCGTAGCACTGCTGCGTCGCGCGCAAAACCCTCAGTGCTATACTTGCCCAGGTCACTGGGGAGCACTCCTGCTTTCTCCATCACGTATCGAGTCCTGATATCCAACCCAGGCGTGACGTAACTGGGGCTGACCAGCAAGGCACGCTTTTGTCTCTGCATCTGTGGGGGTTACACTTATACCTGTTAATATTGAATCACACATATTTCTCTATGTACAACTTGCGCAACCAAAACATAGGTACTTTCTTCATTTGTACACTTTTGAGCTACAGGTCACCATGGAAGATACATTAATTGAGGCGTTCATTTATATGTCAAGTGTATGAAGCCATTGTAAACGGAAGTCAAATGGCATTCTCCAATTTGGAAATAATTTACACTGAAGAATGGTTGTTTACACTTAATTCGAGGACTAAGATACGAGACGATGAGGGACGAGAATCTGCCACCGCATCCGTGTGTCATGAATGGACGAACGGACGGACGGTGTGGATGCGACAGTTTTCCGCCGTTTGCGTATATACGTGTATGATGACTTGACAGGTGCCGCCTGATGCGAGAGGTCGGTCGCTCTGTGACTCGACTTGACAGGTGCTGCCGTGTGTCCCGCGATTCCTCTTTCATACTCCCGACATAGTTGTCAAGCAGAAGTCTGCTTGAGACGACACATCGGAAACGCCCAAGTGTTACAGTTAATCTTTTACAAACAACATACACATTGTGTAAGACTTGACAGTTAGTTACACAGTAGTGTGTAGTGTGTCTAATGCTTGATGTGACCTGTGGGCTCCCCTCCGGTCGCCCACCCGCTCGGTTCCTCGCGGACTCCTTTGTGGGGGCTCCCCTTCGGTCGCCCCCGGTCGCTCCGCTGGGGAGGATAGGTGAAAGGGGCTCCGCCGCTTGTTGAATAATACAATCCGTTGTTTGCCGATGGACTATGGCTGTACATGGACATCTCGTGACCCGAAAGGGCAGCGGTGGCGTGAGGTCCGTGCGCAGAATAGATGCAAGTACCTCCAGCATCCGTGGGGTATTGCGCCTCAAGACGTTCGCTCCTTCTCTTGCTCAACAACGGCAAAGATCGGGTGGCACGTCCTCGGTGCCGCAATCAAGGCTGTCGACGCCACCTGTCCACACGTACTGGAATACGACATCGGCCATCTCCCGAAAGACGGCACCTGCATCAGCTGAATTCCACTGCCCCACTCCATGGGGCCCGCGTTTCCCCTTCACGATCCCGACATAGTTCTCAAGCAGAAGTCTGCTTGCGAAAGCCGCCTTGGTGTGTGTGAAGATGAATGAATGGACGAACTGACGAGTAGGATGAGCAAGCCTCCGTGGAGACCATATGGACGAGTATGATACGCAAGCCGCCGCCTGTGTCGTGATAGAGTGCGTGCGCTATCTATCATATCTATCATATCTATCATATCTATCTATCTATCTATCTATCTATCCATCCTATCCTATCTATCCTATCTATCCTATCTATCCTATCCTATCTATCTAATGCAGTCTGTTCGCTTGTTCGTCTATCAAAGGATGACCCGTTGAACAATTTTACACACTCCATCCATTTTTCAAGTACGTCAACGAAGTGAGTCCTGCCAGCGGTGATATGTCGTCCACGTCGGTGTTCGAAATGTCCAGGTGAACCAACGAAGTGAGTCCTGCCAGCGGTGATATGTCGTCCACGTCGGTGTTCGAAATGTCCAGGTGCACCAATGAAGTGAGTCCTGCCAGTGGTGATATGTCGTCCACGTCGGTGTTCGAAATGTCCAGGTGAACCAACGAAGTGAGTCCTGCCAGCGGTGATATGTCGTCCACGTCGGTGTTCGAAATGTCCAGGTGCACCAATGAAGTGAGTCCTGCCAGTGGTGATATGTCGTCCACGTCGGTGTTCGAAATGTCCAGGTGAACCAACGAAGTGAGTCCTGCCAGCGGTGATATGTCGTCCACGTCGGTGCCCTTCATGTTTAGATGAATCAACAAACTGAGGGCGGAAAGCGGTGATATGTCGAGCACCTTGCTCCGGCGACAAAACGAAATGAAGCTGGACAGCGGTAATCGGTCTTCGACCACACATGTGTACGCCATGTAAACGGAAGTCAAATGGCATTCTCCAATTTGGAAATAAATAGTTTTGTTCACGATCAATGATGCGTGTCCAAGAAAGAAATAATGATGCGGGACTCCAAAGCAGCGTGATTTTTAAGAGGCGCTCTCCACCATCCCAAAAAAACACAGGTTTGTTAAGCAAAAAAAAGTATTGGTTCGCTCGTGCATGTCTGTATGTCTGTATGCATGCACGAACTATGATGAGAACGACGACGACTGCGACGCAGAGTAGTTGTACTTGTCCTCGCACGCAGAGTTGTACGTGGCTACGCACTCAGACTGTGTCTGATATGCGCTGATGGCCTTCGCGTGTCTCTCGACACAGGTGCCGCCGTGTGTCCCGCGATTCCTCTTTCATACTCCCGACATAGTTGTCAAGCAGAAGTCTGCTTGAGACGACACATCGGAAACGCCCAAGCGTTCCAGTGAGAAAGAAGCTCAAGCGTTACAGTGATAATAAACCCAAGTGTTACAGTGAATCTTTTACAAACAACATATACATTGTGTAAGACTTGACAGTTAGTTACACAGTAGTGTGTCTAATGCTTGATGTGAACTGTGGGCTCCCCTCCGGTCGCCCCCGGTCGCTCCGCTGGGGGGAAGAGGTGAAAGGGGCTCCGTCGATTGTTGAATACAATCCGTTGTTTGCCGATGGACTATGGCTGTATATGGACAGCTCGTGGCCAGAAAGGGCAGCGGCGGCGGCGTGAGGTCCGTGCGCAGAAGACGAAGTTTCAAGAGCTCCAGCATCCGGGAGACACTCTCCGGGCACAGGCGGTAGTTCCTCTCCTCCTTGGTGCACTTGCCCTTGACCTGCGCGCGCGTGGTATCGACATGGTGAGCGAGACCAAGCGCGTGCAGGTCAAAGGCAAGCGCACCAAGGAGGAGATTAACTACCGCCTGTTCCCGGAGAGCTGTACATGGACAGCTCGTGGCCAGAAAGGGCAGCGGCGGCGTGCGCGTTGCTCGGCGTCAGATCCGTGCGCAGAAGACGAAGTTTCACGTGCTCGAGCATACGGCAGACACTCTCAGGGCACAGGCGGTAGTTAATCTCCTCCTTGGTGCGCTTGCCTTTGGCCTGCACGCGCTTGGTCTCGCTCACCATATCCAGACCCACGGCGTTCAAGATCATCTTAACCGCCCTTGGACACCTTGCGCAGGTCCCACCCGTCGCGAACGCCACACGAGGCCTGGCTGAACAGTGGTTAAACGTGTGTGACTCGACTCGACTTGACACAGATTCCGCCGTCCTTTCCTCTAAAAACGTAAGCCCCCTCACCCAAATCCTGTGTAGTGCTTGCGGCGGTACAATCGATCGCCAGACATGATAAAAGGCCCGACGATCCCCGAAACTGCATAATTTCCTTTTGTTTTGTTCTCCTCTCTCTTCCTTCGAACACGACCGACAACCCCTAGTGAGTTTGTTTTTTGTGAAGTACTTTCCTTGTCAAATTCATAGGTTGTTCTTGATTGTAATGTTACTGTCATGTCAAGCACTTATGTTTGAATTGACGAATTCATTGGCAATTGTCAGCCCTACTTGTAGGATGACTGATTGTTAATACCCACTCATTATATGGTACGGGTATTCGGTTTGGCTATTAATGTGATCTACCAAATTCTGAAATCGATTACCGAAATATTTATGTCTAGGCCCATTTTAACAATCTTAAAATCACCCCAACCACTACCATTTTCTATTTTCTTAATATAGGCATTAAATTCGGTTGAGTTCTGTACAATTACACTACTAGTTGTTTTTGTTTCAAAGCCCCACCCTTTTGTTTATTTGCAGCCCGTTTATTGTCCAATGGCTTATAAAGTACTAGTTTCATATTCCCTGTTTTGTTCTTCTTTTTAACAAAAAATAGGCAAACAGTTTTACGGTTCAATCATTCATCCTTGTACAATATCGGGATTTCCCATCATGCAATACGTTTTCGACCGGCTTATATTGAAATATATATATACTATATATAAAAAGTTTTCAATCGGGTGTTGCACGGCACGCCACGAAAGGGTCGCTGCAGACAGGGCCACAGAATAGATGCAGTACCTGTTACGAACGTGGGGGGGTATTGCGCCCCCTAAAAGAGTTCGCTCCTGTGCAACCCTTTTTTCTCAAACACGGCAAAGATGGGGATTGGCCAGGACACGATTGTTGTCTACATCAATCCCTATTCCAAAGTTCAATATGAACACACTTGCATACGCTGCTGTATCAGGCGTGGTCCATGATTATGTTCATCTACTGCCGTTGCGCGACAGCTGCAGCAGCTTGACCTGCAGCCTCGTGGATGATTGAATTATAAGGTGTGTCCCACTTTATTTTAGAGAACAACGTAAAAGCCCAACAACCATTCTGATGACATCAATATCATACTCATCCCCCCTCAATTACTGTTTCTCCGTACAAGTTTTTATTTTCGGTGCGATGAGTCCGCAACTCAATTCCCCTGCCCCCTCCGTGTGTCCCTCGATTCCTCTTTCATACTCAGGAAGTTAGTCTGCTTGAGACGACACCTCGGAACGCCCAAGTGTTCCAGTGATAAGCTCAAGCGTTACAGTGCACTCCGATGACTTTCAGTGAGAAAGAAGCCCAAGCGTTACAGTGATAATAAGCCCAAGTTGTGTTACAAACAAGTGAATCTTTTACAAACAACATACACATTGTGTAAGACTTGACAGTTAGTTACACAGTAGTGTCTAATGCTTGATGTGAACTGTGGGCTCCCCTCCGGTCGCCCACCCGCTCGGTTCCTCGCGGAATCCTTTGTGGGGGCTCCCCTCCGGTCGCCCCCGGTCGCTCCGCTGGGGGGAGGAGGTGAAAGGGGCTCCGCCACTTGTTCATGTGGGTAACGGTGTTCTCATCCCGTGTTCTCGGAACTGAGGTGGGTGTGCAGTGCACATCAACAAGCCCCGTGTTCGTTTGGGCCAACGGGTACTTGGGAAGAGGCTATCGCTTAAAGTGCGGCTGTCCTTCATGGACACTCTCGAACGTACCGACAAAAGAACATACGGAGTCTGCAGGATGGAGAGCCGTGATCTAAAAGAACCACGATTTCTCGTTAACATCCTGGCAATTGTTGATTCAAATCGTATTGGTGTTCCACTGCCGTGGTTTGCTACACCCATTTAGGTTACAAACAAAACACAACCGTAAGGTGTGCCGTACCGAGTGATTGCCACTAGTAGGAATGAATATTCCTGGCCGTTATGCCATTTATTCCCTTATATTCTGTACCATAGCTACCATCTTTATCGGGTCCTGAATAGTTGTCATATATAACAAGATTTGGAAAGGGTTATACGTTTCAATTCGTTCCATGTGTGATCGTCTGTTTCCCCAGTTCTCCTGTTTAGTTTGAGGATTATCTTGAATCTCTCTTAATCTTCCAGGCGTAATCTTTCCGTCGATAAAGGTTTCACTGCCACCTTTTTGTCTTCTTTGTATTTTGTTACCTTTATTGTGGTTAGCAAATTTTACTGTAACCTAAAGGAAACGTTCCATCCCATCTGCGTTTCCACGAAAATTCTCCTCCTTACTTAACACAATACAAAATTGACCTGCTGACCCTATCTGTCCCCGCCAGTCGAATTAACCACACTTCTTCTTGTTACAAACACGGGAAAGACAACGCCAGTACTATTGCAAATATTCTTGATCACGAATGTCCCAGATCGATAAACCCACGAACGTCTCTGTGGAATGTAGTGTCCGACAGTACTCGATCGAGTTTAGAGACATAGAATCAAATGGGAAGGCAGCCCACAACGACATCCAACTAGACCTCCACCCACAAATCAAAAGCAGATATACCGGTGAAGTTAACAATGCTGCACACGAAACCAAAAAAATACAAACAACAGCAACTTAACTGACAAAAAAATCGCCAACAACAACGGCCTATAAAAAAACACAAGAGAAAAAGTCCAAAACCAACAAATAGTAGTTACAACACCGGGAGGGCACACCAAAACTAAGAATGTACAAGCACAAAGGAAAATAAAACTAGAAGACACCACATAGAACACATTCTCAACCCCACACAAATAACAAAACAAAGCACCATGTCGTCCCAACTACCACCGAACCATCACGGGGCAAAAAAAAATCCCTCAAAACAAGCACACAAGACCAAAAAAACACACAGAACACCGACAGAAGCGGCTGCCGTACAACAGGATTGTCTGTTCGACTGCCGGAAGCGAAGATGCCACTGCCCCCACCAGTGTACCCCCACAACACACTGGCGCAGTGGAATATATAGGGGACGGGGCGTCTGCAGGGGGAGGGCGCTCCACACGCCATATGGTTATCAACAATCAAACCCCCACCCGCTTGCAACAACCCAAAAAAACACAAAATGGCATGGGCGTCGGAAACACGCGCACTCACACGAATAATAAGTAACAGAAAAAACACACTACCCAACAGCACAGCAAGAAACACGGGCCCCCGGTACGCTGCACCACGTCTCCGTCAGACACAAATGACAGAACGGACACACACACATAGTAAACAAGCACACAAATACAACCAAAAGAAATGGGGCAGTGCGGACTCTAAAAGGCAGACCCAAATATCTCCCAACAGAATTACGGGGGGTCACGTCCCGGGCCCCTGAGGGTCATCTTGTTCCCGCTCCAATTGGGTACCCAACACAGCAGGACTATCGTAGCGAGCGGGGCCCAATACTTTGTTTGTCCTGGTATATCCTAGCACTCTGTCTTTAAGGTAACAAAAATTCTCTTTTCTCTCCAATGCGATCATAGCTTCGTTATCTTCAGCCTTCTCTTTTGAATGTAAGTTTGCTCATATCCAACCTGATGCAGCTTGTCATGAACCAGCAGATTTGACAAGGTTGGATGCCTGTCCCTGACAAGCATGAAGGATCCCCCTAATTCTCTGGTGAGTACGTGACCAGTGTTTTGTTGCGGCGCCTGGGTTCGTTGATGCAGTTGCAACCTTGTCTGGATGGACAGGCTTCCGCTCTGCCCTCCTGTCCCTGGAAGCGACAGACAATAACGAGGAAATATTCGCCGAAAGCGTGGCTTTTTGACCTTTGGATCGTGGGTCGGTGTTCCTTCCTCCGGCATCAACTTATGGAGTTGTTTGCTACCGAAGTACGCATGTTGCCCAATATGGTCTTTGAAGATGACGAGTTTGTTCGCCATCCCTTGGAAACGTTTCTTCTGATCCTCTCAATGGGCCGGCAACCCCTCTCAAGCTCTGTCTTATTCCGCTGAAGGAGCTGAAACTGCTTGAATGTTACCAACCTCTTTCATTTCGAAAAGCAAGCAATATGGTGTTGCCAAGGCAAGACCTTGATTGCAAAATATAACCTTTGGGCGTACGCTATATTGGGCACTGAAGCAACCATTGGCGATTCCTTGAAGTACGGTGTTGGTCATCGTCCCATTCCCTCAAAACCCCCCCTTCCCAACCCAAAACACCACCCCCCACCACCAAACTACCGATCCAGCATCACCCGGCCACCTCCCTACTGAACGTGTTCGTCCGTCGAGGGGGGTACCGTGGTCTTAAATTCGGAACGAGAGGTCCCAGCAATAAGTGATTATTAATGCGAGGGAAGAAAAGAAAAGAAACAGAAAAAACAAGGGAAGAAAGAAAAAAAATACAAATCGTACGCCCGAACCGTGCTGCCACCGGCGCCGATATATATTTCAATCATGGAAAACCCGCACGCTGCACCCCCCCTCAAACTCTGCCAGCATCTATTTCTGAGCACTTGGGTTGGTTCATCTCTTCAGCTTTAAGGGTCCTCACTTTGGGTTTGTCATTTGATTATGTATCGTCTCTCTTACCGACCGAATCCTCGGCAACATATACTTGAACGATGGACAATGAGGATCTTTTTCAGCTCGTCTTCAGGGGATCCGTCTTGGTTATCGAGAACGAGTCTAGCAGGAATGCTTGCCGAGCAAATCCACTTCAATGGCTCGAAACCAAACATTGTGAGCCTAGTCTTTGATCCACAACATTGACGATCAAGTCCTGCCGTGACGAGGTCCCCCATACTCGTAAAAGTCCTGGGCTCTTGAAATTGAGCCCGATCCCGACGCCTTGACTTCAATGACGTTGGCCTCGCATCCGAACCTGTTGTCAGAAATATGGGTTTGCGAAGAACAATTGCTGTCCTGAGCAGGTCGGGTTGTTGTTTGTGTGAGGACACACGCGTGTAAGAGAATGACTTGACGACTGCCTGGGTTTGTTTTTTTTTTTCCTGCTCATGAGGTAGCCTTGGATGCCTGTCTTTGGGTCAAAGAGACTTTGGTTGCCATGGAGTCCGTATCGTTCTGATCGTGCCATATCCGCCGCTCGACGGAGGACGGTCCCCTGGAGACATCCAAGGGCAATCGGAGGCCCGCCCAAAACACAAGGTGAGTTGCCAATTTTACAGAAGTGTTGGGTTGCCATACCTGGCATTCTGATATTTAGTACATGAAATTCCCTTATACACTGTTAGTTTTCTTATTTTTCGGAAAGCAAACGAGTCGACTGTTGTCAGACACCTTCCTGAATGAACTTGTGATTCAACCAACTGAGTACACCGACTTGGTTTCATGTGCGCCATGATTCCTGTCGAGCTGCTCCTATGCATCTCCCAATGCCAAGCGCGTTTACAAACCATTATTAATGGCCCGGACGGCTCGTCGTCGTCAGCCTCTGCCGAAGACGTCCGCGACAGCGAACGCTTACTATCGCAAACCCACCTAACACCTAAGTGGTTGTAAGCATGGACCAGCCTTACCTACGGGCTGACAACAAGAAAACGATCTATTGTATTCAAACGTATCGCGAGGCGGGACACGTTGCTCGCGTCAGATCCTTGCGCAGACACATCACGACTCCACAGAACGGCAGACCTCTCCGGGCACAGAGCGTAGTTGTTCCTTCTCCGCCTCCTGAGGTCCGCTTGCCCTTTACTGCACAGGCCGCGTTCGGCCTGGATGGCGTCTCACCATATCCAGACCCAGCGCTCAATCGATCTTAAATAACCGCCGGTTGGACACCTTTGCTCAATTCCACCACTGCCCCACGGAGGGCCCGCGAATCCCTTTCGATATCCGAGAGCGATTGTTTGCAAACCCCGACCGTCTGAACCCGCTAGGAGAACTATCGAGCCTGCTTTGGTGGACCTACCTTTATAACAATCGAACTAGCGAAATTCTTACCCAAACATCACACAGACAAAACAAAGCTGAAACCCCACCCACATAACCCTATCTCTGGGCCAACCCCCCTCCAAATTTTTGGTTTCCGCGGCTTGACGCGGCTTTGGTCTCTAACTATAGACACCTGACGCTTAGTGACGTGTCCGTCCGTCTGATCGTGCTGAGTTTTCCCGTTGAAATAATTCGCATGTCTTGAGCGTTCTTGTGGCCTACGAAACCATAATTCACCACGCCTCAACATGCGGCTTTGCCGGGCGGGCCGCGACGTGCCTCTTCTTCGACGACATAGACCACGGCGTCTTGTCGTTCAGTACAAAATCGCATCCGGTCCTTCTTGTAAACGAATCGGGCCATATCGAAACTTGTCTCGTATGCAAACGCGTGCAGAAGGGTGCGTTGTGAACTCCATTGGCGACCGTCTGTGCCCTTGAATGATGACTCTACCCAGCAACAACTTGCCTGTCCAACATCAAACGGGGGAAAAGAGGGAATGAAGAAACCAAAGAGAGGCAAATTAATTCGGCGTCCGGCGAAAGAAGTCATCACACAATTTCCGCGTTAAACAATAAAAAAAAACGATGATACCACCACACAAAGACGACGGAGTAATGTAGTCCCAAAAACAAACTTACGATCCTCATCCATACGATCCGAAAAGTATTTGCGCTCCATCCTGACCCGTTAAAAAAAAAAGCGGCGGGGAAACAAAACAAAAAATAAAAAATCGTTGGCAGACTGGCCTGCAAATGTAGGGTGTGAAACTACCTACAACTTATCCGAACACATACGTACTATCCTCAACCGCTAAAGTCCGAGACAACAAAAATGTTGTGTATCTATATACATTACTCATTATGGTGGGCAAGGTCGGGGAAGGTTCACACTAAAGTCGAAACTAAGGCACCAAAAGGACATATTCAGGGGCCAAAAACATGACGGTCCCGCTGTCACGCCCGCACAACTGCGACAGTGTCTCGTAATCCACACGACAGGAGACCAGGGTCCCCAAACGCAAACCATCAAAAAAGACCATGGAAAACAAACACAAAAACGATAAAAAAGCCCTTGGCAAAAATACGGAGAACCACCCGTAAAGACAAATAGCGTTTGTATGAAAATGGGAGGGTCCCACAACCTAGACCGTTGGTTAGATAAAAACACACAGTACAATAAGTGTTGAGGCGAGCGGCGAGTTTTCCCTTCATAAGTCCGGTCGTAAAGTTACTCCTCGAGCATCCTGGCAGACGGCGATAAGTTCTATAAGAGGTAACGTGGTCGGAGGCGCGCGGGCGGAATCGCAGAAAAAAAGGAGCCGTTGCGGCGGGCTCCGTGCTTTGTGAACAGACAAACCTAAAACACTTGCACTCAGACAGCGTGAAGCCTCGCTACTGGATGACCACAGGGAAAAAAAAAAAACAGAACAAAAAAAACACTCAAAACCACATGAATGAAAACAAAAAAACATAAAAATCATCGACAAAACAACAGGAAATAAAAAACACACAAAACAAAAAAAAAAAAAAAAGATCTGGGTGCGTGGACTGGGAACAACGTGGACCAGCACGAGACCACATGTAAACACTCCAGCAGCAAGCAACCAACACCAACACCTACCAAAAACCCCACCAAACAAAACCCCCCCACCAACAACACAACACAAAAAACCCCACACGTAAAAAAAAAAGTAGCCAGAAACCTAGGACCAAACAAACAACCCAAACAAAAAAAAAAAAAAAAAACCAAAAAAAACGAAACAAAAACCAAAAGATAGAAGAGAGAAAGACCCGTCGAATCGACCATAATAGCCACTCTAATCACACTCACGGGAACCACGTACCAACACTAACAAAACAACAACACGAGCGATACAACCCAACCACGAGAGCGGGTCTGCCGCATGAATAACAAAGATAAACACAAAAAGCAAGAAAAAATACCAAACTTTCGCGATGCGCAAACAAGCGCGTTATGGCAAAGTCCGCATTGGCGGCCGCTAGCGCCCCGAAAAAAAAGAAAAACTAAAAGGAAAAAAAAAAGGAGAAGACCAAGACTTCAAATGCAAAAACATGGGCTAGAAAACATACGAAAACATCAAGAAAATGTAGTATGGTTCGTGCTCAAAAAAAGCTGGAAGAGAAATAAGGATCATGTGGATTAGAAATGGGGAAATCTGCTGGCTAAAAATTGGATAAATATACCAACACCACTAAAATTCAAGGGCCCACGAGAACGAGGAGGGGCGTAGATCCGCAAAACCAAAAGGAATAATGTCAGAATGAATGACGACTGGACGGACGGGTGGAAAAAAAGCGACAGTTAATACGCACAGTTTTTAGGGCGTGGGATGACGCCGTGAGCAGGTTTCCGTCTTGTCTGCTAGCTCAGCGGGATGATGTGCATAGAGCCCCTAGGCCGACCACTTCGCGTGGGGGAGGCCCCCGTCCGCTATTCCCCTATCGATATACGGATGCTATTTCTCAGACTCTCTGCTGGACATGTGATCACGGCATTTGCGACCCCGTCCATCCATGGTCATGTCGCCAGGAGGGGGGCACACCACGCGGAGGGACACACATATGCCTGGGCGTGGCGGTTTGCAGCCGCCTGCCATTCAGGACACAAAGCGAGTCTCGTCACTCGCTGGTCATCGTGTGACCATGTGGATCGCGCAGTGGCCGTCGTAACGCTCGATTATCACGATATAAAGCCGCGACAGAGCATCGTGTTGGAGGCAAGCCTTCCCTTTTTATCATCATGGCGCACACCACACCCAGCACGTCTTGTACGCCCTCTCGAAAGCCCGCCGAGAGTTCCTGGGCAAGTCCCCCGTGGGTATTCAAGGTCGGCCGGACTCATCCTCCGTTCTTTCAAGAGGCTCTCGCAGTACCCCCATGATCCCAGCTCATTTTTTGCCATCCATGGTCGAGATCACAAGCGTGCGTGGATGCAGAGCGACACTGCTCAGGTACATGCGCTGTTGTTACGATTTCAGATCCAGCCACTAAGATATGTGGTGCCGAGTACTTCGAGGTGGGGCGAAGCCACCACCACCGTTTACAATGGTATGTTACGAACGTTTTGAAGTACGCATGGTAGGGCGACGACTGCGGTGGCAAACAGGAGGAGTGGGCAAAAACCGTTGGAATCTGAGGCATCCTTGGAATCCGCCGTTGAATCTGAGGAGACGTACCATGAGCGTATGTGAGTCTTGATACGTAACGTCTCACGTGGTGACTGTGATTTGACAGGGAAACGTCGTTCAGGGCTAACATCGATGTTACGATACAGTGCACGACTTTGTCGAGCCAATGCAACAGAGCTTTGTTGCGGTGTGGGATCAGGGCGCATTTGGTCGACTCGGGTTTCGAAAGCTATTGCCGCCTCGGTCGGCTTCACCGCCCAAGAAAGTTGATCATCGCAAGGATGGGCATCCAACCATCAGCCACATTTTCGACGCCTGCTGCTTTCCCGTCGTGCCTGCTGTTCCCCGACTTCACTGCCACAAGATGTCCTCCGCTTTCGGATGAGCGGTGATGCCACCAACTACGGCGATCTGCGACCGCATATCGCCACGACCCCGGGATGTACAACCTTACGTCACGGGTTCTGCGAGGAGGAGGGGCTCAGGGACTGTTGTGACGTTGCTGAGCTGGCGCAGGGTCGTCCAGGATGCGGACTGGCACGAGGTAAAAACTGCAAAACGCTACCCCGAAGAATCCTGCTATTGAGTTCCAATTCCTCTTGCACCTGATGCAGAGCACAGACGTATCCATCCCGTACTCGATGATTCTGTGAGCTTCCGGCGGCCCCTGGTTCTCCATGTCAATCACTGGCTATCCGATCCCCTGGTTATCTAAAACTAACAACCACTTGATCAAGTTTGGTCTCAAGATGTCCAGCTGGTTGAGGGCGTCTCCAAGGACGCTGCAACCGGGGTGTGTTACTCTTTCTGCCATTACGGATGTCATAATGACATGCGTGAGAGATGTGGCTGTATGGATTGACTCTGTTATCCATTGCTGCACGCACTCACACACAATAAAGCACCGATTTATCGGTCTTGAGACTGAATTGACGCGGTGCGAACGTGCCGTGGCGTGTGTGCGGATGAATGTACGATGGGGGGTTCGAAAGCCGCATGGCCCGTGTGAGAATGAAGGACGAACGGGGGGCCCGCACAGGTTTTTAGCTATTGTGTTCTGTCAAGTGCAAGTTGCGTCCGTAGTTCCTCTGCAGCGGCGCCCTCTCCGAGCAGGGGCCCCTGACGCAGGTCCGGCTTGCAGGGACATGCCTGCATTGGCCGAAGGTGAGGAGCCGGGCCCCCTGGAGGAAGGGGCGTCGTCCTCGTACTTTCTTGCTTATGCCGGGTTCACCCTGTCTTTTCGCTGCACGATGTCCTGAGCACGGCAGCAGCGAGTCTTTGCCGGTCCGCTTCGCCATCGGCAGTCCCGTCGTACCGTCGTCTGCTGGTACAGTCGGGTCCATGATGATGTTCCTGTCCTGCGGTTGCGGGGGTTGGAAGTGCGATAGCTGCAGCAGCTTGAAGGTTGTACCCGCACTCATGAATTGAGCGACGAGAGGAACTCTGACTCGGGCGTGACTCCTCCCCGAAGGGGGTGCAGTACTCCACGGTGTCGCGCAGCTGGAGATTATGCCGCCGCATCTGGAGCCGTATGTTGTTTGTTGGTGGTGGTGTGGTGAATTTCGATGTAACGAACCTAGTGTTGGTGGCCGACCGAGCTGTTTTTGATTGTGGAAAGTGTATTTTTCCGAAACGCCTCCAGTCCGTTGCATGTATCGATCCAATTCTCGAGGTACTCCATGCGCTTCTCCATGAAGTCAACATCAACAGAGCTCCCTTGGGGTGAGACCTCGCTTGTGGAAGAATTCGACTACGGTTACTGAACTGCTGGAACACAACCGCACGGAACAAACAGGAGGGGCGGTGTTTTTTCTCCATGTGCATTTCTCCATGTGGTGCATTCTCCATGAGGAGAGAACCCCCTGATGGTTTGTTTACAGTTAGTTGGCATACATGTGTTCTCCACAAGGGGGGTACCAGCAACTCCCCACATAGCTCGCTCAGGGTGCAGGCATCGATCGCTAGGGGGTGGGCAGATGCTGGGCCAAACACATCGGGTCGCCATGGATCATTTGATTGACCGAAAAACTGTATGAAGATGCCGGATGCGTCAATCATCCCTATTTTAAACGTATTTCACGATAGAACACTCTGAAAGACTATTCCATCTCGGGTAACAAACAATTATTTTCAAATCAAAAAATAAATACTGAGAATGCCGGAAGGCGTCACATCAATCCCGACTTTTAAACGTGTTCACATGAAAACACATCTTGAAAAGACTCCCATCTCGGTGAAACACAATTATTCAAACAAAAAATAAATATGAAGATGCCGGAGGCTCACATCAATCCATATTTTAAAACGTGTTCACATGAAAATTCTGAAAAGATCCCCATCGAGTGGGAGGTACAACATATTTAACAAAAAATAAAATACTGAAGATGCCGGATGCTCATCATCACTCCCTATTTAACGTGGTACATGAACACCTATGAAAGTACTCTCCACCTTTGGTAACAACATTATTTCACACAAAAAATAAATAAGAAGAAGCCGGAGCGCAATCAATCCCTATTTTAAACGTGTTTCACCTGAACACCTCTGAAAAAAGATCTCCATCTCGGGTAACAAGACATTAATTTCAACAAAAAAATAAATACTGAAGAATGCCGGAGGCTCACATCAATCCCTATTTGAACGTTGTCACAATGAACACTCTGAAAAGGACTCTCCATCTAGGGTAGGGTTGGTACAACAATTTATTTCAACAAAAACATAAATACTGAAAGACCTGCGGAGGCTCACATCACTCCCTATTTTAAACGTGTTCAGAAATATAACACCGCTGAAAAGTACTCTTCCATCTCGGTAACAACAATTATTTTAACAAAAAATAGAAATTACTGAAGAATGCCGGAGGCTCACATCAATCACGATATTTTAAACGTGTTCACATGAACCACCTTGAAAGACTCCCATCTCGGTAACAACAAAAAATTTATTCAACAAAAAATAAATACTTGAAGGAATTGCGGAGGATCACATAATCCCTATTGAAAGTGATTCACATGAACACCTCTGAAAAGACTCTCCATCTCGGAACAACAATTATTTCAACAAAAATAAATACTGAAGAAATGCCGAGGCTCACATCAATCCCTATTTTAAACGTGTTTCACATGAACCCTCTGAAAAGACTCTCCATCTCTGGAACAAACAATTATTTACAAAAAATAAATACTGAAAGAATGCCGGAGGCTCACATCAATCCCTATTTTTAAACGTGTTCACATGAACACTCTTGAAAAGACTCTCCATCTAGGGAACAACAATTATTTCACAAAAAGTAAATACTGAAGAATGCCGGAGGCTCACCATCAATCCCTATTTTAAACGTGTTCACATGAACACCTCTGAAAAGACTCTCCATCTAGGGAACAACAATTATTGCAACAAAAATAAAATACTGAAGAATGCCGGAGGCTCACATCAATCCCTATTTTAAACGTGTTTCACATGAACACCTCTGAAAGGACTCTCCATCTCGGGAACAACATTATTTCAACAAAAAATAAATACTGAAGAATGCCGGAGGCTCACATCAATCCCTATTTTAAAACGTGTTCACAGAACACCTATGAAAAGACTCTCCATCTCTAGGGAAAACACAATTATTCAACAACAAATAAATACTTGAAGAAGCCGGGGCTCACTCAATCCCGATTTCAAAGTGTTCACAGGAACACATCTGAACGACTCTCCATCCCGGTAACACAATTATTGCAACAAAAAATAAATACTGAAGAATGCGCGGAGGCTCACATCAACCATTAAAAGTGTTCACATGACACAGCTGAAAAGACTATCAAGTCGCGGTAACAACAATCTTTCAACTAAAAATAATACTGAAGAATGAGGCGGCTAACATCAATCCCTATTTTAACGTGTTCACATGCACCAATCTGAAAAGACTCTCAATCTCGGTAACAACAATTATTTCAACAAAAAATAAAGACTGAAGAAGCGGGAGGGCTCACATCAATCCCTATTAAACGTGGTCACATGAACCCCTCTGGAAAGGACTCTCACCTGGCAACAACAAATTTCACCAAAAAATAAATAACTGAAGCATGCGGAGGCTCACTCAATCCTATTTTAAACGTGTTCAAATGACATCTGTGAACATCTCTGAAATTATTTCAACAAAAATAAATACTGAAGGAATGCCGGAGCTCAACAGTCAATCTCCCTATTTTAAACGTGTTCACAATGAACACCCTCTGAAACGGAACGTTACATCCATCTGGGGGAACGGGGGGAACGTTACATACTCAGCAAAACAATGCCGAGACCTGTATGGATCAAGTTGTTTACACTCGTTTTTATTAAAACAATAGTTTTTTAGTTGCTAATCTGTCAACGGTAGACTCGGTACCTCCAGTGTTTTTCCAAAGTTCCACCTTCAGTTAATCAAGTTACGTGAGTTAATTAAGTTAACTAAGTTAGTCGATTTCCTGGCTACGGATATCTTGACTGAAGACGCGTCCACCGCGATCCACAGCTGTCACGATCATACGAAGAATTGTCACAGATCCAAGTGTTGTTCCGTCTTTCATGTCAATGTTGATGAGATGCGGCATCCAGGACGAAAGTCTACTCGCGCACATAGTGGCCTGCTGTATGGCTTTCAACACCTTGGCATTTCCAGTTTTGGCAGGGGCTTTGAGGATTTTCGTCTCCACCACGAAAAGTGTGTTGATAGCATGTGAGAATACAAGGGCGTCCCCGTTGGCGCGCTTGAAGCAGCCGTCATCGAAGACGTACTCCACAGCGACGAGGAACAAACGTGACGATGGGGATGTGTGGTGTTTTTGTTTAATTAGGTGGTGCAATGCGTTATACTCCAAGACGCGTAGATCGCCGGAAGTAGCCGATGACGTCCGCAGTGCATTGAGACGGCTGACATTCCGGCAGTGGAGGCGATCAAGAAACTTGGATGTGTCGAGACTGTCCATGTCCAGCGCCCTTCCTAGTTGGCGGACTGGCTTTGAAATGGGCTGACAAGGTTGTGTCGGAAGAAAAAAAAAAAAAAAAATGAAGATTCTTTTCTTCGCGCATACGTGGATGTGGCAATGACTCCAATCTCAAAAGATTGAGCTTTACATATCCGTCTGTGTGGCGTGTGGAAAGAGAGAGAGAGAGAGAGAGAAAGAGAGAGAGAGAGAAAGAGAGAGAGAGAGAGAGGGATAGATATTCGCGTGTGTATGTATTTTGCGTTATTTGTAGATGGAAGAAAGGAAAGAGGAGGGTGGTGTGCGAATGACGCGCTAGGGAAGAGGATGATGAGGAGAAGAAAAGAAAAATGTGCAGGCTCGGGGCGAGGAGGGTCTTTTATGATGCCCGGCGATCGTACCTCCAGCAATACACAAGGATTGGGCATGCCTGTGTACGCAAAGCGCCGGTCCCTTTAATCTGAGTGAGTGAGTGATTGATTGATGGACGATGAAGATGAGTCGTCTACATGTGTTCCGCCGTTTGCGTGTGTCAATGAGGGTCCTGCGTGTGCCATTCGACCGTGTTCGGCCTCTTGTGTCCTCCGATACATTCGACAGTGTTCCGCCGTTTGCGTGTGTCCTCCGATACATTCGACCGTGTTCGGCCTCTTGTGTCCTCCGATACATTCGACAGTGTTCCGCCGTTTGCGTGTGTCCTCCGATACATTCGACAGTGTTCCGCCGTTTGCGTGTGTCCTCCGATACATTCGACAGTGTTCCGCCGTTTGCGTGTGTCCTCCGATACATTCGACAGTGTTCCGCAGTTTGCGTGTGTACTCCGATGGACAAGTCAGATCCTAGGACACGTGTTTCCGTGAGTCCGCATCTGAATTCCCCTGCCCCACTCCGTGGGTCCCGCGATTCCTCTTTCATGATCCCGGAATAGTTTGTTAAGCAGACGTCTGCTTGAGACGACACGTGTCCCCATGCGCTCATGAAAGAGGAATCGCGGAATCGAGGAATGACTCCTGAATGTTGGGGAAGGGGATTCCGTATTGTTTGCAAAGATCCTCATTGAGACGCCTGTCATGATCGTTCAGGGAATTCCATTGCTCGGCAGTCATGCTTGACAGTTCGTACCTCAGTTGCTTCTCAAGTGCTTCTGCGCGCTCAGTCTCAATCTTCAGTCTAGCAACATATGCCTTATTTCGAGCGCGCTCAGTCTCAAGCTCAATCTCCAGACTATTCACTCGAGAAGCATCTGCCTTCTTTAGAGAGTGCTCAGTCTCAAGCTCAAGCTCAATCTTCAGTCGAGCAGCATCTGCCTTATTTCGAGCGCGCTCAGTCTCAATCTCAATCTTCAGTCGAGCTATGTAAATAAAAGCGAAGGTAGCAATGCAGATAGGTATTAGTAGAGAAAAACACTTGTCAATCGTATTGATTGATTGTTTATAAAGTATAGCTTTCAACTTGTTGTCCAGAATAAGCGCAAGATAGCGTTTCAACTTCCAATTACGTAACATTACATTACATTGATTGCCGGAGCGGAGGTACAATATAAACTTGTAACTAATTACTTTGGCCTTGCTACGGCCAGTAAGACCTTGCCCCCTAACCTGCTCCCGGTCATGGCGTAGAAAACGAATGACCAACCCCTTGTGAGAATTAGGTGCGCTCCTCCCAAACGGTGCGCATCATCATGCGAGTCGAGGAGTGTGTACCTTGCAGCACCGGGTGTGTGTGACAAAATGTTGACTGCCTCCTTCAGCATCTCAAAGACCGACGCTGTATAAATTGATCCGTTGGGTAAATGTAGGCAATGCAACCATACTGCGTTGCACTCCCACATATCGTCATCGAATGTAACATGGTCCACGTACTTGAAGCGAAGTCTTGGCTCGATACTAAAGATGTTGCACCAAAGCCTATCGGCTCCCGGCCTCAACCAACCTCGTAGACGCGGCATTTGCTTGCGCTCACCACGGAATTCGATCATAAGGCGGCCTTGATTCCGACTTGATTCTGACACGCTAGCCTGCTTTTGCTGATCTGAAGAAGCACTTGGGGGCTTGCAAGAGTTATCTTCGAGCTTCGATGGACTGTACTTAGGCGTGGCCAAGGCCCCCTTAAAAGAATTGAGTGTAGCCATTGTACGGCTGTAATCTGTACGGATTTTGCGTTTCTTACACTCGTTTTTGAGGCGCACACGAAACCCTTGTCGTCGACTAAAGCCGCATGATGAGATGGGGTAGTGTAGCTGGGCCCTATTCAAGCGCATCCGCCACAGTCAAGCATTGTTCTGCGCACCTCTTGTCTTCCTCGCGTCCCAACTCTCGATCAGCATCCCTATCCCTCAAGGCGTAATCCAAGGTGTTTTCGCGCGCCTCGAAGCTTCACACGAGTCCGCAACTGAATTCCCCTGCCCCACTCCGTGGGTCCCGCGATTCATCTTTCATACTCCCGACATAGTTGTCAAGCAGAAGTCTGCTTGAGACGACACGTGTCCCCATGCGCCTCGAACCACGAGTGTAAACAAGTCATATCCGACACATGTCCCCATGCGCCTCGAAAAATACGAACCCTACTTGACGCACCCAGGCCAAGCCACACCCAGCCATGTCAATCTTAACCAAGTACCGACTCCAATTCTTCGCTCACGAACTCAGTGTGTTAGGGAGTATCCAGCAAAATCCGAAAGCTAATTCCGAGGGTGAACTCAGTGTGTTAGGGAGCATCCAGCGAACTCCGAAAGCTAATTCCGAGGGTGAGTTCAATAGTAGCAGTCATCGAGATCTAGTCATGGTTACTTTCATTGCTGCTAGTATTTGCGAGGCTTGCTAGCTCTATGGCTCCACCTGCGAAAGCATTATCCAGTCATGGTTACTTTCATTGCTGCTAGTATTTGCGAAGTTCGCGTTTGGATTGCGCTGGCTTGCTAGCTCTATGGCTCCACCTGCGAAAGCGTTATCCAGTAATTGATTGCGAAGATTGTGCTGGCTACAAAAGCATGAGCTGACCAACCATCCACCCATGTTCGCAGGCACTGAAGATGGCTATGAAGAAGAAAGGGTCTATCAAGATTCAGCTCCGAACTGCAATGTGTATGGATTTCGAGTATGTAGGAAGTTTGCCGTACATAAAGCATGGCAACTTTTGCATCATCGACGAGGATGGTGGCGAGGATGTCGACAGAGAAGGGGTTCGACTGCGAGATTTGAAGCACTCGTCATCTCCAGATTTTCGTGTCCTAATTATGGAGATGTTTGGTATGCCTCTCCCTTTGCTGGTGAATTGCAGGGATTGCCCTGCAAATGCAGTTTTGACAGTCGATCACTTGACTACATTCGGAGCCTGTAACTGTGGTGTATGCCCACTTAGCATGGCGGCGGGTGGGGCTGGAGGTTGATGAGGTGGGGGATGGAGATGGAGATGGAGATGGAGATCTATTGATTGAGAGCTATTGTAACCAGTTGCATCCGCCCACTCTTCTTGTTGTCCCACCCATTGTCCCTGTGACACTCCAGGGAGTGTCTTTTTGAATTTGTATGAGTCGTTCTGGAGGCTCTAAATTCTGAGTAGACATTTTAAAAAATCCGCCCGGAGGAAGGAACGCCCATTACATGCATAATCGTCCGCACTGCGTGTATACCGTGGGCGAGCAGGGAGTAGTGGGAAACCTTGTATTTCATGCTAAAGTGTGCTTAAGGAAATGTGGTGCATGATTATATCACCAAAAGAATAAGAAAGGATCTTAACATCATCATAATAATGCAAACATAGAATGGGTGATGCAAATCATCCTTTACCTGTTCTACAAAATAGTGCATGGACCCCCAATGACAGTAACCACATCTTCAATAATGTGCTCCATTATGTAAACAAATGCACAAGTAAGGTATCAATCATTGTATTTCCAGAGTGTGGCAGCGGATATCATGAGTGGAATGTGTTAATAGCCCTCATTCAAACCGGTTATAACATCAATACAGCGATTTTCATGGATAGCCAGATCGAGCCCCATTCGGTGGACGAGTGGCTTAGGCTGTCTCAAGTGCACCATGTCGAGACAAAAGTTTTTGACTCGTACGTAGCGCTAGAGCATTGGACGAAGCAGCAAACCTCCCCAAACAAAGTGTTTGTAATTTACATCAATGGTGGGCTGAAGTTCGGTGAGTCGTATTGTGCCAAACATGGATCCTCTGCATGTCTCACTGCGGCGGCACAATTCTGGAAGTGGTGTGACCAGAACGCAGCTAACCAACTCACAATTAATTTCATTGGACGAGACATGCGACACCCTGCCGACGGCAAGTCATGGACTGAATTGGCTAACACGTTCACTAAACTGTGATATACAGTTTGATCTGGTCGTTGACAGGGTTGATCCTATCCGGTATGATAGGAACACCCGGAAATTTGTAAATTTAATCTTACACTCCGCCAAGTAAATAAATGTTGCAAAATATTCACTACTATTTTGCTTAATGGGTTTAAGTAAATCAGGCCAAAAAGCATAAGGCGATGATAATTCTAAAAAGAAAACTAAGATGAACGCTTGTCGCTTGGTTATTCAGGCATCCACTCACCCCGTGTCTGATATAGATAGAGTTGTTTCGCGTCAAGACTGCTACATACATGTCGATCTGAACAGGGAGATATGTGAAGACTTCAACGAAATAAAAGTTGATTTACCTTACATGCAAACAACTAGAGAACCAGGGAGATTGCTGGTGTTCAAAGAAAATGATTTCTTGCATGCAATTAATAACATGAGTCAAACGTCTCCACATAGTATCGAAAAAGCCCTCCGATTTGCTAACATATTCGGACTACATTCAACTGAGCTGCACTTTCTTAGAATTTGCAGTAAACATAAACTGCACTTGAACAAGTATCTATTTACCGATTAATAAGAAAATATGAAATGAAGGAAATTCACTAGGGTTGTCAAGTTTAGGGTTTCTCCAAACTTTGTTTTCAAAATAGGGGGCCTGAGCATCTTCCTCATCCGGTGATACCAGGAGGCAAAGTAGTACCATTCCCTATTAATCCAATTATCATGTACAACTCCATGACGCAATGGATCAACCCCATGCCTGCCTTCCAATCCCTCCCTGCACCAGAGCGGCATGGCCACTTGGTTGAATGACGATATTGCACCAAGTCGATATCGTGATCACAGCTCGGTTGAAGTCTGTCATGCAATGTGTGTGAAGGACTTACAGGGCAGTCTGAAGCACCGATTTCTCCGTTGAGTTGATGACCCACCTGTGTTCAATCACAATCACAAGCGTCGTGTGTTATACTAATGATGTTGTCTAGGTTGTTCAAATGGCTATAGAGACAACAAAGCAAATCATACCGGTTGTTGTTTCGCAGCAGGGCTACGGCAGCTTCAACAGCCGCATGCGCCACCCGCACTGCCTCATCAGCTCACTCAGCAGTTTGGACAAGTGCAGCCAACGCAGCATTCTTGTGTGGCCCTCCGTCAGCGATGATGATGCCTAGCTGAGCTGGTGATGTATTAGTGAAGTCCATGCTTATTATCTGTGTGCATGAAAAAATGAAAGCAGTTCTGACAAACAAGATACTGTTCCGCCGACTGTAGGCTTTAAGTAATACCGCGTGTGGCCGTACACAGAGACGTTTCATTTATATGTTCCGTTGAGTGTATCCACTTACTTACACTCTGACAATACAGGTCGTGTGCTTTGTGTGTCATCTGTCAAGATGTCTCCAACGCTACACACGCAGACTTGGCTACACCTGGCAGACACCTGTCTGATGAGAATGATTGCACCACCCATGTTTATTTTTCACAAGTATAAAAAATCAAGACTATGTCTAGTATATTGCTTTGCGCACCCTATCTCTTCTGTGTAAAACAGAAACAATGGATAACTTCAAGAAGTTGGAGACAAGCATGCATGTGTGTTTCACAGTTTCAGGCAGTACGTGGAATGACAGGAGCAACAAGTTTATTTTAAATGGAACGGTGGTATTCGATAATGAGGATGACGCCAAGAAATGTTTAGAAATACTCGACCTTTACAAAGAGACATTCTACTTCAGGCGTAAATCGAACGTGATGAATAAGACTATGTTCACGTTTGACGGCACGACAATCCACCTATTATCTGGTGCCACAATCGAGTACGAACAGAATGCTGCTCGATTGAAGAAGATTGTAGAGATAGAAAAGACGTACACGGCAAACACGTGGGGATACATGGACGATTACGTAAGGCTATTCGGGTATCGTCCGCTCAGGAAAAGGGCATTCTGGAGCTGCTTGCAGTTATGTTTTTCGTGCAGTTGTATATTCTGTATCGATCCATGCTCTTACGAAGCTAAATATCCTCGCAAGTAGGTGAGCTCATGCACCCCCCAACGTTTCCCAAAAGCAACGATCTGCAACAACTAGGGTTGTCAAGCAGAAGCCTGCTTGATACACACGGCTTCTTTTGAGTACCGGACCACAGTGAATGCGGTTGCGTAAGACTCAATGCGGCTTTAATCGACGACAAGTGTTTCGTGTGCGCTTCGAAAAACGAGTGTAAACCACGCAAAATCCATACAGATTACAGCCATACAAACTCGAATCTCTCTCTGTCGAACTGCGACTCATTCAATGCGCGCTAACAAACCAGAATTCGCCCCCGTACAGACAGTTTTAGGATAGATCCGAATTAGATTTGTGTTAGATGTACATCGGATTTGTGTTAGATACGCGTCGGTATCACACCGTGCGCGACACCCGATGCGGTGAGATGACATTTTAGAAATTCAGGTCAAAATGGGGCTGCCCCAGCAGTGATGCCACCTGGGCAGCACGCCACTACTTGTGCAAATCCTGGATCCGTCACTCCTCCACCTCTAAATTTTACCGTGCATATAGAATAACTCCCACCTCACACCCTGACAGGATCCGCGAGGCCATGACATCCCCCGACAGCAGCGCACCTGCACCACCGGCGCGCCTGCTCCACCTTACCTACGGATCCCAATACAAAGCCCTGCACATCACGAGCTGGCGGGGCAAGCGCTCCTACAACGACGACAAACTAGTCACTTCCACTGTTGTCCACGTTCAATGGGCCCCAACCATCATGCACAACGAACATATCAACTCCTACACACACATGGGATACAGCATCCACCACAGCACATCTCTTACCTCCACTACCTCCACCATACATTGGAAACCCCAATCTCACAATGCGTCTCACCTTGTTGAACTTTTGGGACAACCAGCATACGACCAATTGACCCACACTTTTAAAACTACTCCCCCATTAACCACACACCTCAACCCTAAGAAGGACACCCACCTTACTAACCTTCAACAACAAGGCCAATGGGCCACCTCCCCAGGATTTAATGCTGACAACCACAACCTTGTTCACAAACTTTTGAAAATTGACACACACGACAGGCACCCAGACTGGGACATTCAACCACCCTCAGCCTACATTATACAAACAGGCATCCTCACCACTCTGGATGACCAATCCACACACACACACACACCAACGTTTCATATCTTTATAACCCCACTGGTCACTGTCTTGGGCACATTCCCAACGACAGACTAACCTCTCTCAAACAAAACTATGACCACTTCAAAAATCACCACCCTACCAAATGGAACCAACTGACCCAAGGAGGAACATACCACACTGACTTAGCTGCCCTCTTCACCAGATACAGAGCTGCTCCTGCTGCTACCAACACTCTTTCTCCTTTTCTCTACCAAGCAGCAGCTGCTCTGGGCATTACTCACCATCGTACTTCTAACCCCCTTAGCTACGACCAAAGCCTCACCAGCTTCTCTTCTACCAGCCCTGCTGATCAGCTCTTTGGCTCCAACCAAGACCCCTTTCTTACCATCTGGACTGGGAGCTCACTGGTGGACATTCCTAACTCCACGACACAAGCACACCAAGCTCTAAGGTGGGCCCTAGCCAGTGCTGACCATGCTGAAAATACTCTCAGCCCTACCCGCACCCTGATGCTCCTCCCTGACGACCTTGCTGCCCCTTACAAAACCCTCCTCCACCACTCCTGGATTCACTATATTGACTCCAGACCGCAGTCTGAATTTTATTCTACCTCTGAAATTTGGCTTGGCAGCAAATCTCACACTCCACCCTCCACCCACAAACTACACCTCATCCTTATATGCAACCCCCACAGCCAAGATACCTATTTTCCTAAACTCCCAGATTTTATTGACCAATGGACATACTACATGCAAAGCCTCTCCTCATCCTGGGAGCCCTCTACTATCACTCCACCTCCCACTCTTACCTTCTCTGACATTGTCATTACTTACCCCCGGAAACTCAAATCTCTTGCCAAAAATCCTTGGCAAACTCCACTCCACCAACACCCTCCTCCCTCTCTTCTTACCACTACTCACCCTTGTCTTCACCTAGCTACCCCCTCCTCAGGCCTCCAGGTCTACACAGATGGTAGCCTAATAAAAGGTAAACCAGGGCACCCTAGCAAAATAGGTGCTGCAGTATATGTCCCGGCTGCAGGACAAAGCTACACCATCAACCCTGGGGGAATAGGGGCCACCAAAACTAACAACAGGGCAGAACTGGTAGCCATCCACCAAGCCCTTCTCAACATTGACTACGACAAATCCCTTACACTCCATACAGACAGCCTCTGCTCTCTTCAACTTATTAAAAAAATGATTCATGACCCTACCACAACAACCCGTTCCATTCATACTGAACTTCTGCAATCAATTCAAAAACACCTCATTCAACGCATCCTGCATGGCTCACACACCACTCTTTGTAAAGTCCGTTCCCACACAGGTATCCTTGGAAATGACAGGGCAGACATTCTGGCACGCAAGGCAGCTGAGCACCCTGCCTCCACCAATTTTACTGACAACACTGGGGAAATCCCCCGCCACAATGTCTACTGGCCCACAGTTCAACCTCCTCGCACACCCATGGGAGATATTCCCCCACGCATCCTAGCACCTAACCTTACACAAGGTATCACCTCTAACCTGCCCACTAGCTGCCACCTTGGCCAACACCCTCTTAAAGGGATCTATGCAACCACCTGGGCTGATAACACTCCCCACCAACTTCCTCATGCAAGTAACAAATTTTGGACCTCAACCCTTATCCAACATAAAACTAAATTCCACATCCTTAAAGCCCGCTGGGGTAGACTGTGGAACCGTAAACTTGCATTCCGCTGGAAACTCCCTTATATTACAAGCACTCACCCACCCACGAAATCCCTATGCCCCATTTGCCACACCTGTGAGGACGGAGCGGGCCACATCCTGGCGGGCTGCACACACCGGACTTTCAAGGGGCTCTATATCAAGAGACATGACGCCGCAGTGCGACTCATCCACAAGGCCATTTGCACCGGAGCCCTGGGATCCCGCAGAATGATCATGGACGCTGGCAAGGAAGAGGACCTCCCCAGGGGGGTCCTGGGCAAACGTCTCCCTGACTGGTTACGCCCCTCCACTATTACTGTAGCGGACTGGAAGAGAATGAGACCTGATCTTGCCGTCCTACCTGACATAGACTCTCCTACCTGTATGTCTGATAAAGAACTCTGGGTTCTTGAGCTTGGATACTGCTCTGATACCAACCATGCTACTAAGTTTATCACTAAACACGCCCAGCATGTTGAATTAGTAAATGGCCTTAGATCGGCTGGATACCTCGTTCACTATGAAGTTATCACCGTTGGAACAACTAGTACTATTCCAACCTCTTTTTTGACTTCTATGACCACTCTTGGACTTCAGAGATCATGTGCCCTCAAACTGGCGGACACAGTCCACTCCCACACCATCACTAGCTTTCAGAGTATTTTACAGTGCAGACGTTTTATGGAAGCACACCCTGGGTCGATACCCGGGGACTAGCACACAGACCGTCCCCCCTCTCAGGTTTTGTCTTGCCAGCTGCATTGTGTCGGTGCTTCCCAACCGGGGTGAAAAAACCCCGTATTAAGCTGCACTGGCATGATGTGGCTACGGTGCCTGCCGGTCAGGCATCGGTGGTAATTCTTTTTACTGAGATGGCCCTACGGTGACTATAGCTAGCTCCGGCTTACGCTATGGTGTCCTTAACTTCACGTCCTGTGAGTAACGGTTCTACACGGATGTAACAATTTCAATTTCAATTTCAATTAACTGACCGCCCATACATAAGCTTATAATTCCAAAAACCAACAGCTCAGGGGGCGGTCAATATAGTTACCGCCCTCAATGTAGGAGAGACTCAAGAGTTACACCGAGTCACACAAAGTCAAGGGGGCCGACCAACTAGTATAACAAAAACGAGTAACCGGATGAAGAGCCATGAAGAACCTAAAGGGTTCGCGTAGAAAGAACCATCCTTCACAAGCCAACTGTCCATGCAACATGCAACATTCGCGTTTCCGTCCGACGCTGAGCCATCGCCTGCAAAATCCCATCGCGGCTGGACCTGCTACTTGCGCGCAACGTGCAAATTGCGCAAATGCTAACTTCGAACTACGCAATTGAATTGAACTGGTGCTCTATCAACCTCTGAATCTGCCAATCTTGCTATTAATAGCATGCCTCCGTACTGATCATTCGTTCTGCAGACCTGCGAAGCTTCAAAATTAATAACTATCAGCCCAAGTGGGTAACACCACCCTGCGAACCTGTGGAGTTTGGACCAGCGCAGCTTTGAGCTACGTGCTCTGACCTAGGGGGCCATCGCCTGCAACCTGCTGGACGAGCTACTTGCGAACGTGGAAATTGAGCATATGCTGACCTTCATGTATGCTCTGACCTTCATGTATGCTCTGCATGAGAGTAGAGGCACGTTCAATACTGCTTTAAACAGCAACACTGCAAAATGTCCCTTAATTGTTAGTTTGTTACTTTGTTGTTACTTTGAAAGCAACAAGGCTACAACATAAGTACATAACTGACCGCCCGTACATAAGCTTATAATTCCAAAAACCAACAGCACAGGGGGCGGTCAATATAGTTACCGCCCTCAATGTAGGAGAGACTCAAGAGTTACACCGAGTCACACATTGTTAAAAGGGGGCCGACCATAGCGTCACGTGAGTGTAACAAAAACGAGTAACCGGATGAAGAGCCATGGGGAACCTAAAGGGTTCGCGTAGAAAGCCCTTCCGCAGCAAGCCAACTGTCCAAGCGACATTTCAGCGTTTCCTTCCGTCAAAAGTCCCATCGCCTGCAGTCGCGCACGTGCCTTAAGTATGCAGCGTGCTAATTGCGCAACTGCTAAACTTCGTCCAGCGCAGTTGTTCCCATTTACTATGCTTCCTAAGTACCACTTGTTCGGGGTCAAAATTGCAAATCCCGACTCGCGCATATTTGCCTTCACGCGACACTTAAAATGTGCGCGCTTCAAGTCAATCCTTAATTGACATACTCCGAATAGGACAATGTGGAATGACTACATGTTCTGCTGAAGGCTGCTCTTACCCCTTAACGCCTACTACTATTCTCCTATGTCCCTCCAAACGCTGTAGTACTCATTGCGTTAAGCTAGCAGACTTTAATTGCCCATTCCACCACATACTTCCGTGCCTAAAAAGAAAGAAAAACGAGCCCAGAACGTCGGACAGAGCTAAGCGCACAGCACAAGGGTTGCCTACAAACACAGAGTACAATATCTACAGAGACGTCGCCAGTGCTAATACAGCCAGGACTGATTAGAGAGCAGAAGCCCGCCAGGCAGCAGCACCAGCAGCAGCGGCAGCGGCAGCAGCGACAGCGGCAACAGCATCGGCAGCAGCAGCAGAACGATTAGAATTGGCGAAGGCGGCAACAGCAGCACAATTAGAATTAGAGAAGGCTGCAGCAGCAGGACGATTAGAATTATCGAAGGCAGCAGCAGCAGAAGCAGCAGAACGATTAGAATTAGAGAAGGCAGCAACAGCAGCAGCAGCAGCAGCAGCAGCAGCAGCAGCAGCAGAACGGTTAGAATTATCGAAGGTAGCAGCAGCAGAAGCAGCAGCAGCACGATTAGAATCTGAGAAGGCAGCAGCAGCAGCACGACTAGAATTAAAGAAGGCAGCAACAGCAACACGATTAGAATAGCAAGGACAGCGGCAGCAGAAGCAGCGCCCTCCAACCACGTGTTTACCCTTCTTAAAGTCGGTATCGTCCTGGAATTTGGTTGGGTGGGATGATTAGTCGATTCTCCGACAGATTGACGCAGTTCTTTGGCGCGCTCATTGTCTGCGCCATTTGCGGTTCTACGCACTTAGGTGGGCCCAAGTCGTATCACAAATTTACTCCCAAGCCACCTTCGAGAACCGACGGCCAGGTGCCCCCGCCCTATGGGGTTGCCTATCCCCACATGCACGGCTGCGTTGAGATGCTTGATGATGACGAAGTCACCCGTTGGGCACTATGTCCCGACTGCAGCCATCAGCCGGCGAAGCATGCTCCACATGTGGTCGTATTCCCAGTGCCTTACGTAGACGCTCTACTCGACACACAATGTGAAGAACTCCCGAAGCTATCACTTATCAGCATGAATAGCGGTGCTCTCGCTTGTTTTATGTCTTGGTGACTCCTTGTGTACTCCCTTAGAACTATCGGTCCTGACAGTACTATGTCAGCTTCATGTTGACTGCGTCATCGGTTCTTCTGACACGCGCTGTCTAGCCTGTACCCTGATCAGGTTCCAGGCTACCGCCCCCTTTCCTCCACTGGTGCCCCTTAATGGGTCTCCTGTGCTTGTAACTTATTCTCGTCTCCGCATTTATAGATTGGCGTGCTGCACACACAAAGTCCACTCTCCGGAGTGTTATCCAAGCTGATAGGTTATACGGTCCTTCATTTACTACCACTGCTTTACGATGCAACTTCCGCGAGGACCTCCCGCCATTTTGAGAAACTCCATGACATGGATGGTCTTTCCTCGACGCGCGGGATGCGCAGTATCATTCTCAGCGATGGCTGCGACCAATCCTTCCAACGGAGGAACGGCTCCTCTTGATGATTGGCTAGACGTTTGTGCACCAGCTGCCTCTGCTAGCGGTCATGAGAGTCCTTCCGCCATCGTGGAAGTAACCCCCCCCGGTCATTCCTCCATCTTCTCTTCTTTTTCCTCCCCTGCCGTCTGTCGCCTCCTCCCGTCTGTCGTAGATGACTGTGACGTGCAGACTCAAGTCGGCGACTAGCCTGGACATCGGTGGAGATACCCCGTCTTCGTCTGCTCGCGTCCTTGACGTCGCTAACCTTTCTCCGGTGTTTGAGGCTCTGCCTGCATACCGGAGGTTGCCAAGCCGACCAAGCTCCCTGCTGATGTCTACGTCGTCTTTGCCCCCTTTGCTCTGCCCAGCCGACGGTCGGCTCCTGGCATGAGCTTGCGCTCTAGTGGCTCTGTGCTACCTTCTTGAGAAATTTTTCGATCAAACTGGCGGATCGCCGGCACTGCCGTAGGATTCGCCAGAGGAGGACGACCTACGCGTCTCGACCTGGAGATTCTGGAGGTGGTAGGAAGCAGGGGGGTATGGTCAGCACCACTACGGGTGCTGCTCCCTCTACCCCCCAACCGGGTGAGTCGAGCGATAGAGGGGGGGACTTGAGATTGACTGATCATTGACGGCGGGATATTAGGACCTTTACATGCCTCGGCTCTACTCTTCGCATCCTAGCGATAAATGTTCGAATTCTGCCCTTGCGATTTGCGATTTTCTGCCATTGGTGCGATTTTCTGCACCAGGTGCGACTTGCTGCACTGTCATTCTCGTCTCCTTTTTTCCCATACCTCAAATCTCGACTTCGACCTAACGCTTCCCCACCTTCTGTGATCCCAGGTCTCGCAGCGCCGGACTTCGCCCATGCTACAGGCCGCAGTGGACGCCGTCCTGGCCCTAGTCCAGCGGCCGTGGAGGATCTTTGGCATGATATCTTGGTGGATATTTTTCTCTCTTAGGCTCCTTGTGACCCCTGGGTGCGTTCCGTGGTTCGTCAGAGGTTACTACTTTGTCTTCCCATGCCCCTGGTTCCCCCCTTAGGTGTATGCCTTAGCTACGTGAGTTTGGGTTCAAGTGTTTGAGTTCTGATAGGACTTAGGAATTTTTAGTTAAGTGGTATAGAGGCATGGTTGATCTCGATTAGTTGGGGCATGCATGAGTTGTTGATGATGACACTGCTCAGCATGGTGCTAGTGTGTTATCTTCGCAATTGCGTGTTCATCTAGGGAGACAAGACTCCTTCGGAGCTTTTCTTTGGGGTTGCACCTGATGTGTCGTTGTTGCGTTTGTTTGGTTGCCCTTGCTATGTAATCTTAGTATTGGGCAGTCACGCAACAAGCTAGTTAGAAAGGCATTATTTGGTAGACTGGTTGGGTATTCCCTGGTGAGTAAGGGTTATTATATTTGGGTTTCCAATGTTGCGCCAGTTAGTAGTGAGTAGTGATGTACTCTCTATCTCCAGTTCAGTTCTAAACTGTCTTTCTGGTTTCTCCCATTAGTATGGGTCCCCGTGCCCGCTTGCATCCCTCCTGTCATCAAACGGTGATATGTTATGTGTTACCGGTAATTCCCTACGCCCTTTAACAACCCCAATTGTTGTTGGCTGGCCTGGCTGGGATGTATCATTGTTGCATTCTAGACCAGGGCCTGATCTTGCTGTATTGTGTGTGAAGTTTTAGGGCGGGTGGGAGTTGGATATCCAACTATAATCTTAGCTGAATCTCAGGGGGTCGCCAGGCCCTCCTCTGTGCCACGTTTTAGCGGTGAAGCTTTAGGATTTAGACAGCCTTCGATCATAGTGGTACCTGGATCAGGTCCATTGACTAATAGTCGCCAACCTCCGACCACCTCGGATGGCTCGCGGGTGTCGATAATTCCGACGCCTCCTGTCGTCCCTGGTGGATTACTCGGGTCAAGCCCATGTGATGATGTAGCCGTTGCCGAATGGGTAAGTGATGATCTTGAACACTGGTCTAGCTTGATACTGCGTATGGCTGGGGTGTTACAGTCAACCCAGGATTCATTGTTTTAGGTGCTGCTGGTTCTCATACGTAGGTTAACATGGCCCTATGTGTGAGTGCCTATTCCTCAGCACCTCCTAGACTGACTTATAGGGTAGTCTAGATTGGTGGAGCGTTACAACGCTTTGTTTAGGCAGCTTCCTTTCAGCTGTCTTTCTTGGTTTTGGTGGAAGGTGGTACTTAATTCAGACCACCGTTATAGCGTCTTGATGGTTTCTGACTCTTAGTTCCATAGACAGATGGTTCGTTCGGTGGAGCTCATCATAGATTAGCTATTTCTTTTTACTCCACACTGTTTTTAGATCACCAGCCCCTCATGTGATTGGAACTTTTTGTGGAGTGTAGTAGTTGTTTCCCTTCGGATTTTACTGTGAATTGGTGGGCTGGGTAATCTTGCAGTTGTACTTGCAGATGTACCGCCGCTCACCTCTTTCTTGTTTTCCGAGTGTATTTCAAGCGCCCTTTCAGTCCATCCTTTGCAGTAAATTCTTTGAAGTCCTTTTTATGCGTTTACTATTTTTCAGGTGGACAATAGGTTTTATGTACTATGGTTGTACATCTACCCTTCTATTGTTCATTGAACTGTGTTTCCTTTGTTGGTTACAAGTTTCTTGAAAATTTTAACTTCGCATCCTTTGGATTTTTTCAGTTGCTGCAAGTTTGGTTTGCTTTAGTTAGGCGCTTGGTTTGTCTTGAGTGCATGAGTTATTTGCGGTGCGATACCCACCTCCTAGAATGTTTTAGTTAGTGCCGTAACTGGGGATTTATGATAATTAACTTTCATAAATCTTCTTACTTCCATCTTTGGGTAAGAAACCAGTTCATCATGGTTTTTTCATCCCAACCTAGTCATGAATTCTATGCTAAGAATAGTTTTTAAGGTAGTGGATTTTTCCATCGACTTTTTTTTTCCATCGTAGTCTTTAGTGTCCTCTTGTCTGCGTCCTTTAGGCTTTGATTCTCTCGTGAGCTGCGCTCACACGATATTTCAATCCGTCTCTTTGGTTATCATTGATTGGCGTTAGGTTCCTATTCCCGGATCGGGTTTTCTATACCGTTGTTCCCCAACTTTGATATACGATTTTTTCAGTCTTCTCTTTAGGTTAAGTTCTCGGTTCTTTCAGTCACCGTTGTTCCCCTTCCTTTGGTATTAGGATTGATTTCTGTTTGGTCTCCCTGTGATTTTCTGGTTTGGTGCCTACTATTCTGGATGAATAGTATTTTTGCGCTTACCATGGATGGTTACATTTCCATTTTGGTCTCAGCTCAGCTCGGTATGACCCAAGTTTTTTGCTGCTACATTTTCGGAGTACTACAGTGGTTTTTGGTTCATCCTTTCTCATCCTTTTATTTTAGACAAGGCTTTCTTCTAGTTTCCTGTTTTTCCGCCGTTCCTTAATAATTTTTGTTTGCTACCAGTTTATGGTTCTATGTCCCCAGTGCCATAGGTGGAGTACTAGTATTGTATGTCACCTGCGTCATAGGTGGAGTATCAGCATGAATAGCGGTGCTCTCGCTTGTTTTATGTCTTGGTGACTCCTTGTGTACTCCCTTAGAACTATCGGTCCTGACAGTACTATGTCAGCTTCCTGTTGACTGCGTCATCGGTTCTTCTGACACGCGCTGTCTAGCCTGTACCCTGATCAGGTTCCAGGCTACCGCCCCCTTTCCTCCTCTGGTGCCCCTTAATGGGTCTCCTGTGCTTGTAACTTATTCTCGTCTCCGCATTTATAGATTGGCGTGCTGCACACACAAAGTCCACTCTCCGGAGTGTTATCCAAGCTGATATCACTTGTAGACGTCAGTGTCTCGTTTCAGAAACATTGGTGTGGGTTTGCAGAAGGACAGCTACATCCAAAGCCAATTGTCAACGCCCGTCTTGTTTATTGGGGAGAAAACAGACCTGGCGAAAGAGCAAACTGCCATTCATTCATATACTCTCCAAACAATATCTTGCGCTATTAAGAATTGTATGCTTGCTTACTTGCAATTTAGAATGACATGTGTTGTATGTACTTACACATAGGCATCTTCCTGAACAATAAATATAAATGACTTACATATTTGTTTGTCGCATTGAACCATCAGGTGGTCGTGCTCCACCAAGACTTTCGCCTGAAGCGGTGAAGCATATTGTTGAACGCAATATCGCTAGGGGCCCAACTGCTCATGAGGTTGCCAAAGCTTTGCCTACAATCATGAGCATGGTTGTAGATGTTCAGAATATTGAAGCGGGCAAGCTGAAGAATCCGAGCGTGTATGAAGCCGGCAGTCTCATGTTGCGCAAGAAGCTTGTCCCTTAGCCTCTGTTTGTACGCCCTAATGGAACACCATTGTTCACATTAAAAGAACATATGGGCCTTGAGGCTTGCCCTCAATGTAGGAGAGACTCAAGAGTTACACCGAGTCACTCAAACTCAAAAACTTGTCAAAAGGGGGCCGACCAACTAGCGTCAAAAACTAGCCCACGTGAGTGTAACAAAAACGAGTAACCGGATGAAGAGCCATTAAGCCCTGAAGGGTTCGCGTTGAAAGAACCATCCTTCACAAGCCAACTGTCCATGCAACATGCAACATTCGCGTTTCCGTCCGACCCTGAGCCATCGCCTGCAAAATCCCATCGCGGCTGGACCTGCTACTTGCGCGCAACGTGCAAATTGCGCAAATGCTGACTTCGAACTACGCAATTGAATTGAACTGGTGCTCTTCCAACCTCTGGATCTGGCAATCTTGCTATTAATAGCATGCCTCCGTACTGATCATTCGTTCTGCAGACCTGCGAAGCTTCAAAATTAATAACTATCAGCCCAAGTGGGTAACACCACCCTGCGAACCTGTGGAGTTTGGACCAGCGCAGCTTTGAGCTACGTGCTCTGACCTAGGGGCCCATCGCCTGCAACCTGCTGGACGAGCTACTTGCGAACGTGGAAATTGAGCATATGCTGACCTTCGAACTGCGGAATTGATAACTGGTGCACTTCCGACCCCCGTCTCAGCCAAAGTGACTTGCTATTTATAGCTACCTAAGTGCCAATCGTTCCTTCTGCGGAGCTGCGAAGCTACACAAGTAAGAACTAATTCGCTAACCAAGAAGGTGACACTACCCTGAGAAGCTGCAGAGCTTCGACCAACGCAGCTTTCAGATTCGTGCTTCGACCTAGGGGGCAGCGGCGTTGCACGATGGTATCCACTAATCTCCATTCTCCATGGCCAGGCGCAACTCTAGGCCCAGCCATTCCAAATCATGGGCAGAGCGGCTGTTGAGACCCTATGCTCACCTATTCTCCCATAGCACATGCCACATGCGCTCTCAAACTGCGCTACATTCGTGTCATACCCACACAACGCATAACCACCCGGCCAGCCCGGGCCAGCCCAATGCATGCCGACCCACGCTACAGGCATCCACCCCGACGCACCCGACCACCCCCTCGCGTCGGGTCAGGCCCAGACCGGAACGGCTCATACTGCCCAGCCCACACATGCAACACCTTCTCAAAATCCCCTAAAATTAACCCCACCTCTGATTGGTCTCATTTTTTCTGCATCGAATTATTACAACTAAAGCCAACCTTCATGTATGCTCTGCATGACAGTAAAGGCACGTTCAATACTGCTTCAAACAGCAACACTGCAAAATGTCCCTTATTTGTTTGTTTGTTACTTTGTTGTTACTTTACTAGCAACAAGGCTACAACATAAGTACATAACTGACTGCCCGTACATAAACTTATAATTCAAAACACCAACAGCTCAGGGGGCGGACAATATAGTTGCTTTTTGCGTATGTTGGTAATCAACAACATGCAACAACGGTGGATCTTTTCGCTTTCCTGTCCACACGAGGTGGCGGGGGCACGGGGCGGGTCTCGAAAAAGCGACTTTGCTTGGGGTGTGTTTCCAGTGGGGTTTTCGGTCACCGTTGAAGTTCCGCTGAAGTCCACGCTGTCACGAAGTGTTTCCAGTGGGGTTCCGCTGACATTTTGCTATGTCCCGCTGAAGTCCACGCTGGCTTTTTTGACCGCTGAAGTCCAGCCCGGCGATCACCGGCGAGCACCAAGTATTTTCTCCAGGATTCTCTCGATGAGGTTGGAGGCTTTCAGAACATGGACAATTTGACGTCCGCGAGAAACCAGCCCCTGCCCCACTGGAAACACCACACCCTTGGAGAAACTCGAAGCCCAGCGAAAATAAAAGTTGTTATAAATTCCACACATTTGTAGCAATTATCTCTGACATCGACTTATCGACAGGCGAAAAAAAAGCTTAAAACCAAATGCGATAGTACACGTGGGGAAAACGACCTCCGAACAACGCCATTTCAAATCATCCAACGCTCTTCGAAGGCCCCAACATTCCACTTACAGTCCTGTCAACACGAACATACCCTTCGGGTTGCTACCGGAAGTTCACATCGTGATTGAAGAACAACCCAACTACATAACAGCACTTACAGCCCCAACAATTATGCACAACGACCATATCAACCCCTACACACACATGGGATACAGCATCCACCACAGCACACCTCTTACCTCCACTCCCTCCACCATATATTGGAAACCTCAATCTCACCATGCGGCTCATCTTGCTGAACTGGTGGGACAACCAGCATATGCCCAATTAACCCACACTTTTAAAACCACTCCCCCAACAACCACACACCTCAACCCCAGGAAGGACATCCACCTCACTAACCTCCAGCAACAAGGCCAATGGGCCTCCTCTCCAGGATTTAATGCTGACAACCATAACCTTGTTCACAAACTTTTGAAAATTGACACACACGACAGGCACCCAGACTGGGACATTCAACCACCCTCAGCCTACACTATACAAACAGGCATCCTCACTACTCTGGATGGCCAATCCACACACACACACACCAACGCCTCATATCTTTATAACCCCACTGGTCACTGTCTTGGGCACATTCCCAACGACAGACTCACCTCTCTTAAACAAAACTATGACCATTTAAAAAACCACCACCCTACCAAATGGAACCAACTGACTCAAGGAGGAACATACCACACTGACTTAGCTGCCCTCCTCACCAGATACAGAGCTGCCCCTGCCGCCACCAACATTCTTTCTCCTTTTCTCTACCAAGCAGCAGCTGCTCTGGGCATTACTCACCATCGTACTTCTAACCCCCTTAGCTACGACCAAAGCCTCACCAGCTTCTCTTCTACCAGCCCTGCTGATCAGCTCTTTGGCTCCAACCAAGACCCCTTTCTTACCATCTGGACTGGGAGCTCACTGGTGGACATTCCTAACTCCACGACACAAGCACACCAAGCTCTAAGGTGGGCCCTAGCCAGTGCTGACCATGCTGAAAATACTCTCAGCCCTACCTGCACCCTGATGCTCCTCCCTGATGATCTTGCTGCCCCTTCCAAAACTCTTCTCCATCACTCCTGGATTCACTATATTGACTCTAGACCACAGTCTGAATTTTGTACTACCTCTGAAATTTGGCTTGGCAGCAAATCTCACACTCCACCCTCCACTCAAAAACTACATCTCATTCTTATGTGCAACCCCCACAGCCAAGCTACTTACTTTCCTAAACTCCCAGATTTTATTGACCAATGGACATACTACATGCAAAGCCTTTCCTCATCCTGGGAGCCCTCTACTATCACACCACCTCCCACTCTTACCTTCTCTGACATTGTCATCACCTACCCTCGGAAACTTAAATCTCTTGCCAAAAATCCTTGGCAAACTCCACTCCACCAACACCCTCCTTCCTCCCCTCTTACCATTACCCACCCTTGTCTTTACCTAGCTACCCCCTCCTCAGGCCTCCAGGTCTACACAGATGGCAGTCTAATAAAAGGTAAACCAGGGCATCCTAGCAAAATAGGTGCTGCAGTCTATGTCCCGGCTGCAGGGCAAGGTTACACCATCAACCCTGGGGGAATAGGGGCCACCAAAACTAAAAACCGGGCAGAACTGGTAGCCATCCACCAAGCCCTTCTCAACACTGATTATGACAAATCTCTTACCCTCCATACAGACAGCCCCTGCTCTCTTCAACTTATAAAAAAAATGATTCTCGACCCTACCACTACAACCCGTTCTATTCATACTGAATTACTGCAATCAATTCAAAAACACCTCATTCAACGCATCCTGCATGGCTCACACACCACTCTTTGCAAAGTCCGTTCCCACACAGGTATCCTAGGAAATGACAGAGCAGACACTCTGGCACGCAAAGCAGCTGAGCACCCCACCTTAACCAATTTTACTGACACCACTGGGGAAATCCCCCGCCACAATGTTTACTGGCCCACAGTTCAACCTCCTCGCACACCCATGGGAGATATTCCCCCACGCATCCTAGCACCTAACCTTACACAAGGTATCACCTCTAACCTGCCCACTAGCTGCCACCTTGGCCAACACCCTCTTAAAGGGATCTATGCAACCACCTGGGCTGATAACACTCCCCACCAACTTCCTCAAGCAAGTAACAAATTCTGGACCTCAACCCTTATCCAACATAAAACTAAATTCCACATCCTTAAAGCCCGCTGGGGTAGACTGTGGAACCGTAAACTTGCATTCCAATGGAAACTCCCTTATATTACCAGCACTCACCCCCCCATGAACTCCCTATGCCCCATTTGCCACACCTGTGAGGACGGAGCGGGCCACATCCTGGCGGGCTGCACACACCGGACTTTCAAGGGGCTCTATATCAAAAGACATGACGCCGCAGTGCGACTCATCCACAAGGCCATTTGCACCGGCGCCCTGGGATCCCGCAGAATGATCATGGACGCTGGCAAGGAAGAGGACCTCCCCAGGGGGGTCCTGGGCAAACGTCTCCCTGACTGGTTACGCCCCTCCACTATTACTGTAGCGGACTGGAAGAGAATGAGACCTGATCTTGCCGTCCTACCTGACATAGACCCCCCTACCTGTATGTCTGATAAAGAACTCTGGGTTCTTGAGCTTGGATACTGCTCTGATACCAACCATGCTACTAAGTTTATCACTAAACACGCCCAGCATGTTGAATTAGTAAATGGCCTCCAATCGGCTGGATACCTTGTTCATTATGAAGTTATCACCGTTGGAACAACTGGTACTATTCCTACCTCTTTTTTGACTTCTATGACCACTCTTGGACTTCAGATAACCTGTGCCCTCAAACTGGCAGACACAGTCCACTCTCACACCATTACTAGCTTTCAGAGTATTTTACAGTGCAGACGCTTTATGGAAGCACACCCCGGGTCGATACCCGGGGACTAGCACACAGACCGTCCCCCCTCTCAGGTTTTGTCTTACCAGCTGTATCGTGCCGGTGCTTCCCAACCGGGGTGAAAAACCCCCGTATTAAGCTGCACTGGTATGATGTAGTTGGCAATTCTTTTTACTGAGATGGTCCTACGGTGACTATAGCTAGCTCCGGCTTACGCTATGGTGTCCTTAACTTCACGTCCTGTGAGTAACGGTTCTACACGGATGTAAAAATTTCAATTTCAATTTCAATAACAGCATGTACTCAGGGTTGTGGTGTGTTAAAAGCTTCGGACAGCATGAAAGCCAGCTGGTTCCAGTGTATCAGTGTATGCACTTTTAAAAAGGTTACTGCAGACGGTGAGATGGCTAGTATTAGTGATATTCTATGTGTGTAGGTTACAGTTCAGGGGTAGGCCCAATAGGCTGAAGGGAAAAGAAAAAAACTTGTAAAAAGAAAAAACTTTGATGAACTGAAGCCCAAACAGTCGTTTTACTGACGGGGTCCCTCAATTCTTGCTACAGTGATTATTCACCTTACATACAACCAAAGTAACAACTTGTTAGGAATGGGGATTGCCCTCATGCCACAGAAATCCGCCCGGCATAGCACCACATTGATGAAGGGCGCGCACCTTCCTCAGATTTTTGAGGTGCTCCTAGAACTGGACAAAAATTACGTTCATTGAAAGGATTTGAACCCCAGGAGGTGGGAACCCTTACACAAAACAGCACCACGGAGGGTTCCAAGAAAATATTACAAGGGGCTCATGTCCTAGCAGTGAAACAACACCGCCCTAAAGTCGGACTCAAGACTCCAAGCCCTTGAAGGGAAAAGCGAGGGAGTTCCCAGATAAGACGGTCGAAGGTATAATAATGATATTCCTTTTTATAATGATATTCCTTTTTATAATGATATTCGCCTCCGCTACCAGAAGCTGTTTACAGATATTTATAGGCATGTCCATGAGGATACCGACTTGACCGTATGGAATGTGGAATTCTGCGATTCCACATTCAGAACCTTTATGAATGGAAATGGCACTAAGACTTTCTGGAGCAACCTACCCGACTATCTTTCTACTTGTAGAAGAGCAAGACAGGAAGCCCTGGACTGCTTAGTGGCACCGTAATTTATTATCCCTTTTTTTTCTTTTCTTCTTGTGACTTCTCATTTGTTAGCTTCTTACCCCCGCCACTGTAAGTGGTTGAGATCTGGGTCCGGCTCTAGGGGGTTTAATACCTACGCCACCAAAACGGTGGTTGGGAGCTTGGTTTGTTTGTCCTCGACACCCCCCTGATGTAATGGGGTTTTTTGCTTTGTGGGTGCTTTTTCTTTTTGTTTAAAGCACAGAGTCTCATACACCCTCGCGGTGTCAAGTAGACTTTAACATGTAATGTAATGAAGGTCTGTTCAATCTGACAACACCCCAATTTTGTAGCTTGAAGTCGGCCGAAGCAGATGCGGGGTCCTATCAGGTCTCTGGTTCGAACCTCAACGAGGTCATCTGGCCCACACGGAGGGTCGTCGACCGGCATGGTAACTAGACTCTAGGTGTGATGTAAGCCCGTCCATCGCATACTTACGAGGCGGTTCCCTTAGTACCCATTGGGCACGTCCTTAGAGGTCATTCTGTGGCAATTCTTGGATGTTCAAATTTTCATTTTTTCCCCCTTGAAGTGTAGGAGGGCACTTGGCCAATGTTACCATCATCGTATTTATCGATGATTGTCTGAGGAGATTTGATCGAGTATGTTTTGATAAGAATGCATTGATTTTAATTGATTATGTTATTGCCGAAGACAACGAGCAGCCTTCAAGGCTGGAGCCATGTAACCAAGTTCAAGATACAAACTTACGATCATCATGGCAGTCCAAGACCCCCCAGACTCAACAATGAAGGCTTGTTAGCGATAAATCAGTCCAATCCATTCAAATCCAAACAAGCAACTATGTGTCAGCGCCCCTGCTGAGAAAGGCCAACACGAAACTGCGAAACCGACGTTCCACAGGGAACTGTAAGTTCTTGTTTCTGTCTACCGTATACATAATGATGTTAGCATGTGATGTAGTCCGATATGAAAAAACTCCCAATTGATCCTAATTAACCCTATTTTCATGCTACATGACAATGTCATAGGCCAGTGTTGACAAGCCCACAAGAGTTACGAGAAAGCGAAGTGGAACACAAGAGTTCCAAACAGAGATCCATATATATTTTTGTCAGCTTCGAGCAGCAGCTTCTATGCAGCTCCCCTGACTGGATATTTAGCCAAGGCTAACGCAACCTTGAAGCTGACACAATCAGCTGCCCAGAACTGCTGAAATATTTCGGTGTAGCCAAGTGGCTTGCTAAAAAAACATCCACGACTGGATAAGACCATCCTGCCTCATTACATCTTGGAAGACTGTGTGTACCACTCCCAGATGCCTAGGGCAGCGTACCACGACTTTTTTTTTATACGTGACTGGATGAGACTGGAATTTTACCCCAGGAGGTGAGTCTCCCGACAAAAACCTGCCGACTGCCTCATTACAGCTTGGAAGACTGAGGGTACCACTCCCATATGCCTGGGGCTGCGTACCTGGTCACTTGCTTCACCTGTTATGTAGGTGTGGGTTAGATGGGGTAGGTGTGAGTAAGATGGGGTAGGTGTGAATAATATGGGGTAGGTGTGGGTTATATGGGGTAGGTGTGGATTGTATGGGGTAGGTGTGGATTATATGGGGTAGGTGTGGATTAGATGAGGGCAGGTGTGGGTTCGATGGGGTAAGTGTGGGTTCGATGGGGTAGGTGCGGGTTCGATGAGGGTAGGTGTGGGTTAGATGGGGTAGGTGTGCTCTGCAACGCACATAAAGCACACATGTGGTTTGGGGGTAGATGACAGTTGTTTGGCAGAAAAAAAAGGAGATGAAACAAAAAAGATGGTGAAGAAGAAGAAGAAGAAGCATATGAAGCAGAGAGAGGAAGCACAAAAAACAAAGAGAATAAGCACCAAAAGCACCGAGAGGAAAAAAGAGCAGAGATAAGGCAAAAAACAAGAGAGAAGAAGCACACAAAAAGAGGAGAAGCGACAAAATTACAGAAGGGCAAAAAGAGCAGAGATGAAAAAAGAGAGGAAGCACAAACAACAAAGAGAATAAGCACCAAAAGCACCGAGAGGAAAAAAGAGCAGAGATAAGGCAAAAAACAAGAGAGGAGAAGCACACAAAAAGAGGAGAAGCAACAAAATCACAGAGGGGCAAAAAGAGCAGAGATGAAAAAAGAGAAGAAACAACAAAAAAGACAAAGAGAAGAAGCTCTGAAAGCACAGAGAGGCAAAAATAGGAGAGATGAAGAAAAAAATAAGAGAGAAGAAGCAAAAAGACGGTGGACAAGAAGGCGCTAGACAATAAGCAATAACATTAAGTGAGAAGAAGTTCAGTTACGGCAGTAAAGATATTTATTGGTGGTTGGACCAGTGCAAGCAAACGGGCTGGCCCCCTCAACCTCACACCTCGTAATAAAGCATGCCATTTATATATTTAAGATACCAAGATCAACTCTAGATCTGGGGCTAATTGAAACAAACACTTCATGAATGTGGTCCATGTGGTCCTTGTGATGCATGTGGTCCATGTGGTCCATGTGGTCCTTGTGATGCATGTGGTTCATGTGGTCCTTGTGATGCATGTGGTGCATTTGGTCCATGTGGTCCTTGTGATGCATGTGGTGCATGTGGTCCATGTGGTCCTTGTGATGCATGTGGTCCATGTGGTCCTTGTGATGCATGTGGTGCATGTGGTCCATGTGGTCCTTGTGATGCATGTGGTGCATGTGGTCCTTGTGATGCATGTGGTCCATGTGGTCCTTGTGATGCATGTGGCCCTTGTGATGCATGTGGTGCATGAGATTCATATGGTTCATGTGGTGCATCTGTACTCACCGAGGGGAAGTTCTCTAGGCCCCGCTCTCCCAACTCATGCCCACAACCCTAGACGGAAACTCATACTCTGACGCCAAGGTTGGTATAAACGCTGGAAACATGTTTGATGCAGATGAGATGCACAGGAATGATAACGCCTGGTGGGGCGTGGTATTAAGGGAACCTCGTCTTACGGCAGTAGGGAACGGGCTGCTACTCTGTCTGGACAAAGCTACCATGGAGGTTGACAGCGACCGCAAACACTAAAGCGCACCTGTAGGGATTCGAACCTGGCACCTTCGTCGTTCTAGGAGCTCTGCCACTGAGCCATTCGTTGAACGGGGATAAAGATGCATAGTAATAGAGTGTGGTGCATGATTACTCGCCGAAAGGAAGTTCTCTAGGCCCTGCACTCCCAACTCATGCCCATAACCCTAGACGGCAACTCATACTCTGACGCTCAGGTTGGAATAAAAACTGGAAAATGTTTGATGCAGATAAGGAAATGCATAGGACAATAGTATGGTGCATGAGTACTCACCGACAGGAAGTTCTCTAGGCCCCACTCTCCCAACTCGCGTCCGAAGCCGCTGTTCTTGATGCCGCCCCAAGGAGCTTGGCAGAAGGCAGGTTGTGCGCAGTTGATCCACACGATACCGCACTCGAGTGCGTCAGCAACACGGTTAGCGCGATCCAGGTCATTGGAGATCACAGCACCTGCAGGGGGGTGCGTGTGGGTGTGTGTGTGAGTGTGTGTGTGTGTGAGTGTGTGTGCACACGGGTGGCTATTACTATAATAATATCAGACATACCCCCCCCCCCCCCCCCCACACACACACACCACACACACACACCACACACACACCACCAAACACAATGCCGCACTCTAGTGCTTCGGCAACGCGGTTCGCGCGATCCAGATCAAAGAAGATCACAGCACCTGCAGGGGTGTGTGTGGGTGAGGGTGTGCGTGTGCGTGTGTGTCGGTGAGGGTGAGGGTGTGGATGAGGGTGTGGGTGTGCACATGGGTTGCTATTACAATCATAATATCAGACATACCACCCCACCCCCACACACAATGCCGCACTCTAGAGCTTTGGCATAGCGGTTCGCGCGATCCAGATCATTTGAGACCACAGCACCTGCAGAGGGAAGTGCACATGGGTGACCAGAATATTCAGAATATCAGACACACACCTACACCCCCACCCACTCAAACACACACACGAACACCCACTTCCAGGCACCCACTCCTCCCCCCACACACACACTCCCACACGCACACTCAAAGACACCCACACCCACAAACCCTTATCTCCCGGGAGATCACACATGGGTGACTGGAGTCAGAGCCAAAGCCAGGGTTTGACTCGGAGCTAGACCCAGGGTGACTAAAACAAACACAAACAAACGAACTTAAACAAACGAATTGAAACAAACAAACACACAATCTGAAACAAACAAACTGAAACAAACAAATTGAAACAAACACACAAACTGAAACAAACAAATTGAAACAAACAAACAACACACACAAACTGAAACAAACGGACAGACAGGCGGACAACTGGGTAGACCTGGGTACTTCCGCCCACACAAAAGGAGGGCTCATCAAAAAGCAGCACTTGCACAAGAATTGTTATCAACACAACAACACCTTCTCAACTCCTCATGCCAAATTCTAAGTTGTTAGCCAACTCATGGCTTTTGTTTACCGCTATATGTAGCAATCGCTAGTTTTGATCACGTTTTGGCAAAAATATCGTTATAAAAAAAGAAAAAAAGTTTTTTTTGTGCGCCCTAAATGCACCCAACAAGTTCTATGCAGCGTCGCCTGCGACGCTACAAATTGGCGGAGTGTGATCGCGACGGAGTGACAGGTGGCAACGGAAGCGGGTTAGTTACGAGACCGTTGGCTGACGTGTCAGGCTTCATCGCGGTCAGACAGATGGATGGATGGATAGTCGGATGGATAGTCTGTAGGACGGACAAATGGGTAAACATGGGGGCTCACGCCCCCTTGAAGAGGGGGCTCCGCCAAAAAGCTACAAATAGCTATAAAAAGCTACAAAAGCACTAATACTGGAGGAGGCCTAAAACCAGAAAGCTAGAAAAAACCCACTTTCAGATTTGAAAAAAACAAGCCCTGAGCCAACTGGATGGCCTCCTCCTCACCACAACAACACCATCTCACCTTCCCAGGCAAAATTCTGAGTCGGTAGCCAACTGGATGGCCTCCTCCTCCATACTGAAAGTGATCACACTAAGTTCAGGTCCACAGATCAGTGTGCTGTCACCCCCATTAAAGGAGGGCTCAGTCCAAATCAGTGCTTGCACTGGCATTTGTATCACTGCAACAACACCATCTCACCTCCCAGGCCAAATTCTGAGTCGTTCGCCAACTGGATGGCTTCCTCCTCCGTGCTGAATGTGATCACACTGAGTACAGGTCCAAAGATCTCCTCCTTCCAGATCCTCATGCTAGGCTTGACGTCCACAAACACGGTGGGCGCTACGTAGCAGCCGACAGGGGTGATGGCAGGCGTGCAGCCGCCAGTTAACAGCGTGGCACCCTCAGCCTTGCCAATTTCGATGTAGCCCAGGACCTGAGGCGTGGAGTGAGGTGGGGTTGGGGTGAGGTGAGGTGAGGTGGGGGTGGGGTGAGGTGGGAGTGGGGTGAGGGTGGGGGTGGGTGGGCGCCACATGGCAGCCGGCAGGGGTGATGGCAGGCGTGCAGCCGCCAGTTAACAGCGTGGCACCCTCAGCCTTGCCAATTTTGATGTAGCCCAGGACCTGAGGCGTGGAGTAAGGTGGGGTTGGGGTGAGGTGAGGTGAGGTGGGGGTGGGGTGAGGTGGGAGTGGGGTGAGGGTGGGGGTGGGTGGGCGCCACATGGCAGCCGGCAGGGGTGATGGCAGGCGTGCAGCCGCCAGTTAACAGCGTGGCACCCTCAGCCTTGCCAATCTCAATGAAGCCCAGGACCTGAGACGTGGGGTAAAGTGGTGTTGGGGGTAGGGTGAGGTGGGAGTGGGGTGAGGTGGGGGTGAGGAGGGAGTGGGGTGAGGAGGGAGTGGGGTGAGGTGGGAGTGGGGAGAGGTGATGTGGGGGGATGAGGTGGGGTGATGTGGGGATGAGGAGATGTGGGGGTGAGGTGAGGTGTGGGGATGGGGTGAGGTGGGGGTGGGGGTGGGCGCCACGTAGCAGCCGACAGGGGTGAGGACCTTCTCTTGCTGCCACCCTCTTGCTCATGCTCTCGCAATACACACAGTCCCACAGTCGCACAAAGCCACAGGGACGCAGTCAAACAGTTCCCCTGCCCGGCGGTTCCACAGTGATCCAGTGGCTGGCCATAGAAACTAAATGATAGCTGCTATGCATTGCTGTCAAGCTCTACCATGTCACCATGCTCAATTATAATCTGTTACAGATGAAAATCGAGTACGGTGGCATGGAATAGCTTGACAAAAACGAAACACCTTAATCGTGACACCTTAATCGTGACAGCTTAAGCGTGACACCTAAAAGAAACAGAGGCGGTGACACACCTTCTCATGCTAGGACTTGCAGATAGGCCTCAGTCACTCGGCCGCACAGTCACACTCGGATTTGGTCACTCAGCCACGCAGTCCACCAGACCCCCATCATCACACAATAAACACAGTCCAATAGTCTCACAATGCCACAGGGACAAATTCACACGGCCACACAGTCACTCGGCCGCACAGTCACACTCGTTCCCTCAGTTTCCCAGACCCCCATTGATGCACCATCCCATGCTGCGACTTGCAGCTGCCATATCCATATCCCCACAAGGCCTCAGTCACTCAGCCGCACAGTCACACTCGGTCACTCAGCCACTCAGTCCCCCATTGACGCACCTTCCCATGCTACCACTTGTAGCTGCCATATCCATATCCCCACAAGGCCTCAGTCACTCGGCCGCACAGTCACACCCAGTCATTCAGTCACCCAGACCCCCAATGACGCACCTTCTCATGTTGCGACTTGCAGCTGCCATATCCATATCCCCACAAAGCCTCAGGCACTCGGCCGCACAGTCACACCCAGTCATTCTGTCCCCCAGACCCCCAATGACGCACCTTCTCATGTTGCGACTTGCAGCTGAGAGGTCCCATGCGGCATCCCTTCTCCAAGGGGTCCCCAATCTTGATGGACTCCGCCCTAGTCTTCAAAAGCTCTAAGAACTTAGGGGCTACCGCCTCGTGCACCACTATGCGGGACGTAGCAGTACAGATCTGACCCCCTGTAGTCAGAACATAAGGGTTTACTGTATATGGTGCACCACCATGCGGGACGTAGCAGTACAAATCTGACCCCATGTAGTCAGAATATAAAGGGTTTACTGTATATCAGTGCATATGTTTATGTCCTGTAGAGTGAAGATGGTAAACTGTCTTCAATTTATATGACAGTGTGCAATTATACAGCAGGTGTGCGTGAACACAAGGGTGGGCATGGTAGGATATGTCATTTAGAGTAGATAAGGTAAACCGTCATCAATTTGAGTTTGTATGACAGTGTACAATCATACAACAGGTGTGCGTGAACACAAGGGTGGACATCATATATAGGGTTTAGGGTTTACCCTAAACCCTTAGATATGACACCGGAAAGAAACACTTGCATGTGCCAATTGTACCACATGCCCCAAGCTAGGCTGTACCCTACCACCACCACCACCGCTACACTCACATGTGCCACTTGTGCCACAGGTCCCAAGCTAGGCTGTCCTGTACCACCACCCCCACCGCTACACTCACATGTGCCACTTGTGCCACAGGTCCCAAGCTAGGCTGTACTGTACCACCACCCCCACCGCTACACTCACATGTGCCACTTGTGCCACAGGTCCCAAGCTAGGCTGTACTGTACCACCACCCCCACCGCTACACTCACATGTGCCACTTGTGCCACAGGTCCCAAGCTAGGCTGTACTGTACCACCACCCCCACCGCTACACTCACATGTGCCACTTGTGCCACAGGTCCCAAGCTAGGCTGTACTGTACCCCCACCCCCACCGCTACACTCACATGTGCCACTTGTGCCACAGGTCCCAAGCTAGGCTGTACTGTACCCCCACCCCCACCGCTACACTCACATGTGCCACTTGTGCCACAGGTCCCAAGCTAGGCTGTACTGTACCCCCACCCCCACCGCTACACTCACATGTGCCACTTGTGCCTGCCCACAAACACACAAACAACCCACGCACAGATTGTACATTAAGTCCCGTAAGTACTAGTTGGTAATTCTTTTTACTGAGATGGTCCTACGGTGACTGTAGCTAGCTCCGTCTTACGCTATGGTGTCCTTAACTTCACGTCCTGTGAGTAACGGTTCTACACGGATGTAACAATTTCAATTTCAATTAAGTCCCGTACCTGTCCACACGTCTCTAAACGTAACCCACTCCATCTGACCATATGAAGGCCAGCATTCTACCACTCCCCAATCGCCCTACAAATGAAGAAGCATCCAAACACAGCCCAATATAACCTGCAGCACTAGACAGAAACACACACAACACACAAACACAGCCCAATATAACCTGCAGCACTAGACAGAAACACACACAACACACAAACACAACTCACACACAGATTGTCTGGTGTGTGTGGCAACCTGCAGCACTAGACAGAAACACACACAACACACAAACACAACTCACACACAGATTGTCTGGTGTGTGTGGCAACCTGCAGCACTGGACAGACACATGCACACGCACCACACACACACACAACACTCACACATATTTCTTGTTGTGTTTGTGGCAAACCTGCAGCACTGGACAGACACACACACACAACCCACAACCCACAAACACAAACCACAACACACAAACACAACACACACACAGATTGTGTGGCGTGTGTGTGGCAAACTGCAGCACTGGACAGACACATGCACAACACACAAACACACACAGACTGCGTGTTGTGTGTGTGTGGCAACCTGCAACACTGGACAGACACACACTAGCACAGTAAGCATTCTCCCACTCCCTAAGTCCCGTACTGTCTGCATGTATCTTAACATAACCCACCCCACCTGACCATATGAAGGCAAGCTTTCTCCCACTCCCCAATCGCCTTACATCCCAAGAAGCATACAAACACAGCACATTCTAACCTGCAGCACTGGACAGAAACACACACAACACACAAACACAACACACACAGATTGCGTGTTGTGTGTGTGGTAACCTGCAGCACTGGACAGACACACACTAGGGCGGTATGCATTCTCCGACTCCCCAAGTCCCGTACCTAAACGTAACCCACTCCACCCGATCAAAGAAAGAAGGCATTTGCCCACTCCCCAACTCCCCTACCTGCCAACAAGCTTTCAAACCCAGACCACTCCACCTGACAAGAGGAACCCAGGTACTCTCCCACTTCCGGACTCCCCTACCTTTCCACAATTATCTAAAAACAGCCCACTCTACCCGACCCTAGGAAACTGCGTCTTCTCCCACTCTCACTCCCTCGCAATCTCCCACTCCCACCCCACCTCCACTTTCACTTCAACTTCCACCCAAAAAACCCACTCCCACTCCCACTCCCACCCAAAAATCCCACTCCCTCGCTTTCTCCCACTCCCACTCCCACTGCCGAAGTCTCATACCTGTCAAGAAGCATCCAAACATTGCCCACTCTACCGCCTTCTCCACATCACAATCGTCAAAGACAATAAGGCATGACTTCCCACCCAGCTCCAAGGTGGCAGGGCGCAGATTGTTGGCGGCAGAGGCACCGACCTTACGGCCGGTGGCAGTGGAGCCGGTGAAAGCAACCTTGGCACAACCTGGGGGTTGGGATCGGGTAGGTTGAAGGTAGGTTGAATGTGGGATTGGGTCGGTGGAAGGTCACTTGAAGTTGAGTTGAAGGTAGGTTGATGTTAAGTTGAAGGTAGTTTGGATGTGGGATTGGCTAGGTGGAAGTTCAGTTGAAGTTGAGTTGAAGGTAGATTGAATGTGGGATTGGGGAGGTGGAAGGTCAGTTGAAGTTCCATTGAAGGTAGGTTAAAGGTGGGATTGGGTAGGTGGAAGGCAGTTTGAAGTTGGATAAGGTAGGTTGAACTTGGTTGAGATATGTAGTTGGCGGCACAGGCATTGACCTTACGGCCGGTTATCTACTCCAACCAACTTCAACCTTCCTGCAACCTACTTCGACCTACCTCAACCAACCTCAACCTACCTCAACCAACTTCAACCTACTTCAACCAACTTCAACCTACCTGCAACCTACTTCTACCAACTTCAGCCTACCTTCAACCTGCCTCAACCAAATTCTACCTTCCTGCACCTACTTGGTCAAAGTAGGTTGCAGGTAGGTTGACGTTGGTTGAGGTAGGTTGAAAGTGGGTTGAAGTTGGTTGTTGGATGAGGTAGGTTATATAAACAATCATGGCTGCACACGATGATATCTACCTCCCGTAACCTGGGCTGGGATCTATCCCGAGGATATTCACCCCACTCATATCTATGTATATAAAGAAATCATGGTCGTGGTGGTGGTCGTGGTCGTGGTGGTCGTGGCGGTGTCATCGCGTAACCGACTTAACCGACTTCCCGCCCAGCCAATTCCCGCCCAGCCAATTCCCGCTCAGCCAATTCACGCTTTTAATCCCTCCTGCTTCAACTTCTGCCTGATTGGCCTCCTGCGAATTCTGCCTTATGCAACCTTTGCCTCCTGCGTATTCTACCTGTTGCGCATCCCGCCCGATTTCTCCTTTTCCCGCCTGAGTTCATCCACCTGATTTCGGTAGCGCTACAGTTCGTCTTCCTACAAGTTTTCCCCCCTGCATCTCTGCAAGACCTTTCCCTTGCGTCAAGAGACCTGCCGCTGCGCACAACGGGAGGTCACGTGGTGAGTCAGCCGACCTGTCAGAAATGTCCGAATCGCATCCATCCCATGTCACAAACTTGACTGCAAAATCTTCCCACTGCATTGAGAAATATGTCGCTCCGCATTGTGCCATAGCAAGTACGCATCAAAGTTGACCGAATGAAAAATCTCGCTGAGCATTCTCGCCCTAACTTGAGCGAACATCTCAAATCAGCAACTTGACTGCAACTTCTTCCCACTGCATCGAGAAACATGTCGTCGCTGTGCATTATGCAATAGCGAGCACGCGGCAAAGTTGAATGGATGAACCTAGCGATATTTCCAAGTCTCAGATCGAGTTGACTTCGGGAGCAGTTGAGGTGAACAGGATTGTTCTTCGGCCGAACTGAATACATGATCGCTAAGAAGAAGCTTTAGTTATATACAGTTGCGATTGCGCAGGTTCAGCTTTTCCAGTGGGGTCGACTATCGATCACAGCTGAGGTGGCAGGGAAGCAGGTCCGATGCTTTTAGCGGATTCGGATGATGCGCAAACGTTGTCGATGTCCATCGTCCCGTTTGCCTTTCAGCTTTGGCAAAGCCCACAGCTGAAGTGGAGGGAGGCAGATATGGAGTATGTGTGCGCTGGTGGGTGTGTGTAGGAGGGAGGGGAGGGATGAGAGTGGGGAGAGGGTGGGGGCTGGTGGGATGGCTGGGGTGGGGGAAGGGATAGAGTCAGGAAATATGTCAGGAAGAGTAAGGGAGTATGTTTGTGGGCGGGGGTACATGGTTGGGTGGGGGTAGGGGGGGAGCTAACTAGGGGGGGGGGGGGGGGAGTACGGTGGTGTTTGTGTGCTTGTGGGTGCACAAGGGAGACCATCGCAAGGGATATGCGTCCGTCAATGTTTTAAGTTGCATGCACTGCAGAGAAAACCGTTTTGCAACCCAGCCCAAAACAGGTGTGGCCAACGGGAGGGAAGGGGGGAGGGGGCGAATAATGGTTTGGTGGTGGTGGTGTGTGAATAGGGGGGGGGCTTCAAGTGTAAACCATTATGTAACCAGCCCCAAATAGGTGTGGCCAAAGGCCAAACGGGCACCGTACTATGATTTGGGGGGGGGGGGGGGGGGGGGGGGGGGGGGGGGGGGGGGTCTTCGTGAGAGGTGTGGCCACCGGCCACACGGGCCACCGTACTAGTAGTCATATACAAATACTATTGAATTATGATAGGATCAGACACCAAGATCCCACCTGGGTGTGAGATGGTGGGGATAACTGAGTTACCACCTAAAATCATACTAAGAACCTGCTTAAAATAATAAAAAACTATCATTTGATTAGACACCATGATCCCACGTGGGTGTGAGCTGGGGGGGATAACAGAGTTACCACCTAAAATCATACTAAGAACCTGCTTAAAATAATACAAAATTATTATATGAAAAGACAACATGATCCCACCTGGGTGCGAGCTGAGGGGGATAACAGATGTACTGCATGAAATTAGACTAAGAATCTGCTTACAATAATATGAAAGTATTATATGATTACACACTATGATCCCACCTGGGTGTGAGCTGAGGGGAATAACAGATGTACTGCATGAAATTAGTCTAAGAATCTGCTTACAATAATATGAAAGTATTATATGATTACACACCATGATCCCACCTGGGTGTGAGCTGAGGGGAATAACAGATGTACTGCATGAAATTAGACTAAGAATCTGCTTACAATAATATGAAAGTATTATATGATTACACACCATGATCCCACCTGGGTGTGAGCTGAGGGGAATAACAGATGTACTGCATGAAATTAGACTAAGAATCTGCTTACAATAATATGAAAGTATTATATGATTACACACCATGATCCCACCTGGGTGTGAGCTGAGGGGAATAACAGATGTACTGCATGAAATTAGACTAAGAATCTGCTTACAATAATATGAAAGTATTATATGATTACACACCATGATCCCACCTGGGTGTGAGCTGAGGGGAATAACAGATGTACTGCATGAAATTAGACTAAGAATCTGCTTACAATAATATGAAAGTATTATATGATTACACACCATGATCCCACCTGGGTGTGAGCTGAGGGGAATAACAGATGTACTGCATGAAATTAGACTAAGAATCTGCTTACAATAATATGAAAGTATTATATGATAACACACCATGATCCCACCTGGGTGTGAGCTGAGGGGAATAACAGATGTACTGCATAAAATTAGACTAAGAATCTGCTTACAATAATATGAAAGTATTATATGATCAGACACCATGATCCCATGTGGATGTGAGCTGAGGGGTCCTCCAGCGCTGGGACCGTCTCCTGACAACACATTGAGTGCACCAGCGGGTAGTCCAACCTCATGTGCGATGGCAGCTAACTCATAGTAGACTCATACTCAGAATAATATTAAATAAATGATTACATGATCAGACACCATGATCCCACCTGGATGTGAGCTGAGGGGCCCTCCGGCGCTGGGGCCGTCTCCTGACAACACATTGAGCGCACCAGCCGGTAGTCCAACCTCATGTGCGATGGCAGCCAACTCCAAGCATGTGACGGAGGCGATCTCACTTGGCTTCAGGATGCAGCAGTTGCCGGCAGCTAAGGCAGGGGCTACCTGCAAAAGAGTTTAGGGTTTAGGGTTTAGGGCTTAGGGTTCAGTATTGTCTTTGTTAATATGCTTGTGATAGAGGCTTCAGGATGCGACAGTTGTCGTCAGCCAAGGCAGGGGCGACCTGCAACAGGGTACAGAGAATTGACTTAATTAGTATGCTTGTGACCCAGGCAATCTCACTTGGCTTCAGGATGCAGCAGTTGCCAGCAGCCAAGACAAGGGCGACCTGCAACAGGGTTAGAGTTAAGTATTGTCTTAGTTAGTATGCTTGTGATGGTGGGGATCTCACTTGGCTTCAGGATGCAGAAATCGCCAGCAGCCAAGGCAGGGGCGACCTGCAACAGGAGATAGGGTTAAGTATTGTCTTTGGTTGTATGCTTGTGACGGAGACAATTTACTTGACTTCAGGATGCAAAAATTGCCAGTAGCCAAGACAGGGGCAACCTGCAACAGGGTAGAGGGTTAAGTATTGTCTTTGTTAGTATTCTTGTGATGGTGGGGATCTCACTTGACTTCATGATGCAGAAATCGCCAGCAGCCAAGGCAAGGGCGACCTGTAACAGGGTAGAGAGGATTGACTTTGTTAGCATGCTTGTGGCGGAGGGGATCTCACTTGGCTTCAAGATACGTCATTTGTCGGCAGCCAATGCAGGGGCGACCTGCAACAGAGGATAGGGTGTAGTTTTGTCTTTGGTTGTATACTTGTGACCGAGGCGATTTCACTTGACTTCAAGATGCAGCAGTTGCCAGCAGCCAAGGCAGGGGCAACCTGCAAGGGGTAGAGAGGATTGACTTTGGTTGTATGCTTGTGGCGGAGGCGACCTCCCCTGGCTTCAGGGGAGGACTACAACTAACAGGAATACTATGAAAGACAATCAGCAGTTGCCAGCAGCCAAGACAGGGGCTAGCTGTGGACAGGGGCTACCTGTGGACAGGGGCTAGCTGTGGACAGGGGCTAGCTGTGGACAGGGGCTAGCTGGGGACAGGGGCTAGCTGGGGACAGGGGCTAGCTGGGGACAGGGGCTACCTGCAGGGGGCAGAGAGGATTGTTAGATGTGTGTTACATTTCAGAGGCAATCTCACTTAGCTGTAGAATGCACTATGAAGGTAAGTTTTTTTCTTTTCATCAGCGTGTTGCCACTGCGTCCCCATTTCGTTGTTGCATGACGACGCATGAACCTTCCCCAAAGATTATTCAGGAAGCATACCTCTCAGGTGGCGAGCATGAAGCACCCACTACATCAAAAAACAGGGAGATCTATCTATCTATCTATCTATCTATCTATCTATCTATCTATCTATCTATCTATACACGATACCTACAATGAGATTTCGGATTTCGATTCAGGAAGCTAACCTTCCAGATGGCCATAAGCATGGGGTAGTTCCAAGCATGTTGAATCACACACTGTATCATTCAACACATATCTATATCTATATCTATCTATCTATCTATATATATATATATATTAATATAAATATACACGAGAACTACTATATTTATAAGTTATTTATAAAGTTCTAAATATACATGAGATGATTCAGGCATCTTACCTTCCAGATGGCCATGAGCATGGGTTAGTCTAAAGCATGATGAATCACACACTGTATCATTTAACATATATATTTATATCTATATATATATATACAATGCAACATACATATATAAACACTGCAACAGTAACAGCATCAATACACAAATGTACAACATTTATATACATACATGGAAAATACTAGATTCATGGAGCTTACCTTCCATGTGGCCATGAGTATGGGGTAGTTCCAAGGCGTGATGAGAGCCACCACTCCTAGTGCCTCGCGGCGAACCTTGACCTCGAAGTCGGTTGTTCCAACATCAATGACAGCATTCTGCCTGGAATCCAGCTTTTCGGCCAGGTCAGCATAGCTGCAGAGTGGAGGGGAGGATAGCCAGGTCAGCATAGCTTCAGAGTGGAGGGGGTGTATTAAGTATCGACAGATGGACAATCACCTTTCAGACAAAATAAAATAAAAAATACACGCCTGGCATCCAGCTTGTCAGCCAGGTCAGCATAGCTGCAGAGTGGAGGGTAAGATAGCCAGGTCAGCATAGCTGCAGAGTGGAGGGTAAGATAGCAAGGTCAGCATAAATAGCCAGGTCAGCATAGCTGCAGAGTGAAGGGGAGGATAGCCAGGTCAGCATATATAGCCAGGTCAGAAATGCTGCAGAGTGGAGGGGAGGATAGCCAGGTCAGCATAAATAGCCAGATCAGCATAAATAGCCAGATCGACATAGCTGCAGTGTGGAGGGGATGATAGCCAGGTCAGCATATATAGCCAGGTTAGCATAGCTGCAGAGTGGAGGGGAAGTATTGACTTGGCAAAAGGACAGTTACCTTCAGTCAGAGGACAATAAAATACAACAAAAAGTATATTTATACCAGGGTACTTCCAAGCGTGCGCTTTTGCGCGCTGGCGCGCTGCCTTTTTGAGCCCCACTGCGCTTTTCGCGCAGTTTTCTGCAACCCCCTGTGGGCGCAGCAAGCATGTTTTGCGCTGTTTGAACTTCAAAGCGCAGTTTTTATTTTTTCAAGTGCGCTAAAGCGCTGGCCAATTTGGTCAATGGAAGTACCCTGATTTATTCACTGTATATACATGAATTAGATATGAAGTATACACTGGTATATACTCTCTCTATATACATATGTATCCTTAATGAAATCTTAAAGACCTATCCAACCATATATTCACAAGTATATGCCTCCTAGTCTCTGCACAAGTCTTTTACTTCAAACTCCTTGGTCTACCATTCCACCCTTTAGCCAAGGGCAGAAAGCCATATTTCCCTCACCGTAGTGTGTGAAATAGAGTATTAGGAAAGGCGGGACCAGGTACCAATATTCGCGCTAATATTTTGAAGTTTAAATCCTGCGGAAGGCGAAACGAGGACGTTCGCGTGCCGCTAATTCAAAATCAGTGCCAGATCACCACGAGTATTTAGTCTGTGCACAACACTAGACCTATACTACTTTGATCAAATTGCTGTCACAGCAATTCAGACCTGTCATTTTTCTAGTATTTTTTGTGTGTGTGTGTGTGTGGACTCCTTAGAAGGAGTGAGCTCATTGCTCTGTGTCTGATGTAGTCACTAGGAAATCCATCCCCTTTTCAGCCTGGAATCTAGAATACCTCAGCTTGTCTCGTCCCCTCTCCTTTCAGGCCAGTCTTTGTCCTTTAGACTTTAGTCTTACTTCACTGCAGTTGCTCACACCCTTCCCCAGCTGAGCATAGGCCCAGATAGATTTGCTATGCACAGCCTCAGACGTGGAGGTGTAGCTGCAGCCTGCGCCATTGGAGCTGACCTAGAGTCAATCAGAACTCAAGGCAGATGGAGATCAGATGCCATTAAGGCATACCTTATCCTAGACCTCACAGTGAAGCTGAACTTTGTTTCTAGCCTTTAACTTCCCAGTGCTTCTTCATCTCTCCCCTTAGTTACCTCTCTTGTCCTCTCCACTAGCCCAGACTGCAATCTTGTACATGGTCCTTATCCTCCTACACTTTTCCCCCAGTCTTTTACTCTTCACCTTTAGTGGAACTTTCGCCTTGAGGGCACGTGTGTGAGAAAATGCAGTGACTCTTGCATATGGTAGTAGCACAAAGACAGACCTGTAAGGGTCTGAAACTTAAAGCTAGATGGTGCAATATTATTATTTTAAGGTTTTAAGCCATGGCATATAATGCAGTCTAAAAGATGCTATCCACCCCCTAATTAAGGAGGGCCAGGAAACACATCCAAGACCAGGCATTACAACGCCAGCTGACACCTGTACATATTTTTATTTGCACCTGTACCTAAGGGGCCCCATCTGAAGATCGCTGGACCTCTTGTGCACTGACTAAATGTCCAGCACCAGCAGGCCCCTTAACTTTGCAAATACAAGTTACTGACAATGATGAAGCCTGCATTGCTTACTTCCTTAACCCTCTAAGGGTAATTTACTTGGAAATATGAAAAAGCAAAAATGTGAAGGTATCTGAGTCCCAAACACCTCCCTAATGCAATGCAATTCCCTCCTTGTCGTAGTCCCCTAAAAAGACTTATCTTAACCCCTGGTAGTCAAATTCACAAGTAAATTGCTCTCACTTTCTGCACAAGACTGTCACTTCATCCTCCTCGATCTGACATTTCATTCTCGAGCTGAGAGCAGGAATAAATGTCCGCCCTTCCTTCCTCCATGACCTTCGCCTAGTCCCCCAATGTGACTATCTGATATTGTCAAGTTTAACCTTCCTCTCTACCTGCCCCCCATACATGTCTCCCAGGCTCCCACATACCTGTCTCCCATGGCGGTCCCCCTGCCCCCGCCGCCCCCAACGCACCCCCCACCCCCCCACACACAGCTCCCTCCCCACCCCTGCCGCCCCCCAAGCACGCACACACCCCACACACAGCTCCCTCCCTGCCCCCCCCCACCCCCCCCCACCCCACACACACACACCACACACACAGCTCCCTCCCCGTCCCTGCCGCCCCCCACGCACACTCACCCCACCCACAGCTCCCTCCCCGCCCCTGCCGCCCCCCACGCACACACACACCACCCACAGCTTCCTCCCCGCCCCCTTGAAAGCGACTTACTAATCAAAGCAGGCGGCAACGTCATCCTGCAGGGCACGAGGAAGAAGTTGAAGTGTCAGATCGTGGCAGGAAGCTGACATGCATACAACAGGACTTATGTAGGATAAAACTAGGGCTAACATATTATCCGACCTGCTCTCACTTGCGGCCGGACAGGAGGAAGTAGTTGAAATGTAAGATCATGATAGGGCTTATGTAGAATAAACTAGGGCTAACATACCGTACTGACAGGAAAATTTAAAGTTTCTAAAATTTGACGGTCGTTTTGAGGGGGTTTATTATAATTTGAAAGTTTAAATTTGACGTTTTATTCTAGAGGAATATAGTTTACCGTTATACATTTGACGGTTTTAATTATAATAAATCCATTAATGCAACTGAATGTTTCTACTTGAACATATTACACTGGTTCATTGCCTTTCTTTGAAAGGTGAGCTGTCAATTTGTTTTTACATTCTCCTGGCTGGAGGCATGGAGGCATGTAACCAAGCTTAAGTTGCAAGGCAAAACAAGTGTTTACAAGGCCACTATCTCATATTGTTGGAACGACTTAACCATATGAACAACATTAATAATCATGAGAATTAGCTTGTTATACACTCTGTAAAATTATCAAATTAATTGCATCAAAATTTCAGATTTGCCAGCCTTGAGATAGTGGGTTCTAAGGCTTTACATAGTGGGATCAATGCTTCCCAAATGGTGTCTTGTAGTGGAAGGTGTGATCAACCACTTGGAGTTGAGTGCCTTTCAATGGCCACTAGCTTGTGGAAGGCCTCCCACTTCACATACTTCTTCGTCTGATGTCTGGATTTTACTCTGACCCATCCAGAAGGTACCCCAGAGTTGACAGGATGTTCACTGCCCTTATAGTGAAATACTTGCTGCTCGTCGTCGCCGGTTTATCGCGGGATTACAAGCGACAGCCTCTCGAACTTCGGCTGCAACCCGGTTCAATTGGCTGTTAAGAGGCGGTGATCTGTTTAGGTTTTAGACGTTTAAAGAAGCCCTGCTGAGTGCTTTGCTTATGGTGATTTTGAGCTACTAGAGGTCGTAAAAGTCCCCCGGGGGATCTATCGAGAGGCTCGGCCATGAGATCTGGAAAAACTTGTCGAGCGCTGCTTGTTGAGCTGGCAGGCGCAGGCGGCAGGTCCCAAGGCGGGTTAGTAGGCCCCATGTGGAGCCTATACCCCAATATTGCGCCTGATAACGGGTTGACGGTTTTTTCGTCGAGGAATATAATATAAGCCTCAATTTGACGGTTGCTTCCGTCAAATTAAAATGTTAAATTTTCCTGTCAGTACGGTATTATCCGACCTGCTCTCACTTGCGGTTGGACAGGAGAAAGGTGTAAGATGAGGGGTGTAAGATCATGATAGGGGTCAAACAGGATCAGAGTTAGGGCTGTGTGTGTCTGTGTGTTACAGTCCATTGGTAGCCAAACAGGCCAAAGGAATCACAGAAGGGCTATCTAACTTCCTACACTGCTTTCACTAGTGGCCAGACAGGAAGTAGTTCAAGAGTCAGATTATGATAGGGCTCAAACAGGATCAGATTTAGGGCTGTGTATGGATGTACAGTCTAGGGGTGGGTGGGTGGGTGGGTGGATGGATGTACAGTCTAGGGGTGGGTAGGTGGGTGGGTGGGTGGATGTATGTACAGTCTAGGGGTGGGTGGGTGGGCGGGTAGGTGTGTGTGTGTGTGGGGTGGGGGGGTGGATGGATGTACAGTGTAGGGTTGGGTGGGTGGGTGGGTGGGTGGATGTATGTACAGTCTAGGGGTATCCAAATAGGCTAAAGGCATCAAACTAGGGCTATCTTACTTCCCACACTGCTCTCATTAGTGGTCAGACATTAGAAGTTGAAGTGTCAGATCATGATAGGGCTTGTGTAGGATCAAACTAGGGCTGTCGTATTCCCTGTCCTACTCTCACCGCCATGAAGGCCACCAATGAGTTTTTGGCGGAGCTCCCCCTTCTGGGGGGTGGGAGCCCCCAGTGTTACCCATTTGTCCGGTCGACCGACCGTCTGACCATAATCTCGTAACTAACTCGCTTCCCTTGCCACCTGTTGCTCCGTCCCGATTACTGCCCACCATTTTTTAGCGTCGCAGGCGACGCTGCATCGAACTTGTTTTCTATCAGAAGACCTTGTTGATAACTCCCCATGTCCCACTCCGCCTCCTCAATCAGGGTAGACAGTTAGTTGGGTTGTATGTGGGTGGAGGTGGGTGGTGGTGGTGATGGTGGTGGTGGGTGGTATTGAATGGTGGTGGGTGGTGGTGGTGGTGGGTGTTATTGAATGGTGGTGGGTGGTGGGTGGTGGGTCGTGGGTGGTGGTGGTGGTGGTGGGAGTTTCCGAAGACTCACCATGTCCCACCCAGCCTCCTCAATGTGCTAGCCCATGTCCATGGTCTTGTAGCTGGCTAGCTCCCACCAAGCTCCTACCAAACAAATGGGTGAGAAGTCTTGGCATTCAGGTCCAGCAATCACCGTCTGGGATTATGATTTCCGCTATATATAGCAATCCCTAGTTTTGACCCCGCTTTAGCGAAATTATCGCTATAAAAAGTTTTTAAAAAAGTGGTCTGTTTGTTTTTGCCTTAAATGTCCCCCGAAAGGTATAAAAAGCCATACAAAGCTACAGAGAGCACTAAAATGCTGTCCCTGGAAGAGGCTTAGAACCATAAAGCTAGGAAAAACCCACTTTCAGATTTGAAAAAAAAACGATCACCATCCAGGATCATGTGACATGATCATATGCTATCATACGGCTGTTCCATACAGAGCACACAAGAGTCGACAGAAGGGGGGGGGGGGGGGGGGGGGGGGGGGGGGTAGCTGGGTAGCGCTACCTAGCGCTACCTGCCGTGCTTGCATAGCTGGTTTCGAGCTATTAATGTTGGTAACTTGTTCTCGAAGTTGCTACTTGGTACCGATTTTGCATAGCTTTTCACAAGGAATCCGAATTTCGCATTCGCAAAGCATGATTCCGTTCACATAGCAAGGTAATCTGGAGCCTGTCGCGACCTACCCTTTCTCATGGTAAGATTTTCAATGGCTACATTTTGCTAAGTTAGATCCCAGCTATTAGGACTAACCCAGCTATTAGGACTAACCCAGCTATTAGGACTAACCCAGCTATTAGGACTATTAGGAATACCTTAGGCCGGGGTTAGGGCTACCTGCCGCTCCCTAGACATGATCAAATGCTATCATATGGCCGTTCCATACAGAGCAAACAAGAGTCAAAGGAAAAGAAAAATAATCAGTTTACATTTTTTATTGTTGAAGTTGTAAGGCTCAACATGTCCCACTCAGCCTCCTCAATCAGGGGTGACGGTTTGTTGGTTTGTATGTGGGTGGTAGTGGTGGGTGGTGGTGGTGGGTAGTCGTGATGGTGGTGGTGGTGGTGGAAGTTTCCGAAGACTCACCATGTCCCACTCAGCCTCCTCGACGGGCTTGCCCATGTCCAAGGTCTCGTGGGTGGCTAGCTCCCACCAAGGTGGTGGGTGGTATTGAATGGTGGGTGGTGGGTGGTGGTGGTGGTGGAAGTTTCTGAAGACTCACCATGTCCCACTCTGCCTCCTCGATGGGCTTGCCCATGTCCATGGTCTCGTAGCTGGCTAGCTCCTCCTTCCTGTCGCGAACCTACGACAAAAATATGTTTTTAGACAGGAGGATTTTGATTGTTCCAGGATTGTTATGGCCAACTGATGACCCCAAAGTTGCAGGGATATACAAAGTTAATGAAATAATCGCCTACAATGATAAAAATCTCATAAATGTATATCCGAATGAAAATAAAAATAAATTGAAAGAGGGGATGCTTTTAAATTGAATTTTAGAGGCTTGTGAAAATCGAGGGTAAATACATTATTCTGGCCTATCTCTAGTCTGAAGACGCACACGGAGGCACAGATATATTTAAGCGGGTGGGTTTTGGGCAGAGCCCCCCTTCTGGGGAGCAGGAGCCCCCAGGGTCCCTCCACACACACCCTAACACCCACACACTCACCCAAACACACACCTTCTGGGCGATCTTATGCAAGAAGGCATCCCTATGGGCCCCACGGTCAGGGCTCCTGATCCAGGTGCAAGACTGCAAAGCATAGAACTCCCCCCCCCGCACACACCCCACCCCCCACCCCCACATTCTACACCCCCACACACTACTCACTCCAATATCCACCCCCCTAAACACACACGGGCACACCCACACACCTTCTGGGCGATCTTGCTCAAGAAGCCTGTCCTATAGGCTCCAGTGCTCTTAGTCCAGGTGCCAGACTGCAAGCAACCAACTACCCTCCCCCAACCCCCACACACACTGCTCACTCCCCTACCTCCTACCCCCCCCCCCCCCAACCCAACCCAACCCAACCCACCCACCCACACGCACGAACCCACCTTCTGGGCGATCTTGCGCAAGAAGCCTGCCCTATAGGCTCCAGTGCTCTTGGTCCAGGTGCCAGACTGCAAGCACCAGGGACGAAAGGATACAATTGTTTAGTAATTGCTTTCTAAAAATGCTGAAAATGCTGGGAATTATTTCCTACAAGATACTGATCAATGATGAGATACTGATGGAAATTCCTATAGTATGGGGCTTCCTGTGAAATTGTTTAGTAATTGCTTTCTAAAAATGCTGAAAATTACTAACACTGTCTCTGTTTTTGGCTATGCGTAGCAGCTTCTGGGCAGCTCCCTTCCCCCATCCATGGACGGAACCTGAAGCCATGGAGTAAGCCTGGGATGAGATCAAGATTGTTTTTTAGTTGTGAAAGGACTTTCACCCCAGGAGGTGGGTTTCCTGACAGTAACCAGCGACACAGAGGATTCAGTTCGAATGGCGATGCCACTCCTACAAAATAGTAGGGTGGGGGATTGGGGTCTTGTAGTGGGATCTATAATTGAGGTGGGTTATTGGGTCGGGGTATTAGTGTGTGTGTGTGTGTGTGTGAGGGGGGGGGGGGGGGGGGGGGGGGGGGGGGGGGGGATATGGGGGGTGCATGAGATACGCTTGGGGGGTTGGGTTTGGGCTTGAGGGGTTGGGGTTGAGGGGATGGGGGGTTGGGGTTGGGGTTGAAGGGTAGGGTTGGGGATTGGGGGTTGAAGGGTAGGGTTGGGGATTGGGGGTTGGAGTTGGGGTTGGGATTGGGGTTGAAGGGTGGAGTTAGGGTTTGTGGGTTGTGGGTTGTGGGTTGGGGGGTTGGGGGATTGGGGGTGGGGGTGAAGGGTGGAGTTAGGGATTGGGGTCGGGTTTGAAGGGTGGGGCTGGGGATTGGGGGTTGGATTGGGTTGGGTTGGGTTGGGTTGGGTTGGGTTGGGTTGGGTTGGGTTGGGTTGGGTTGGGTTGGGTTGGGTTGGGTTGGGTTGGGTTGGGTTGGGGCATTCCAATGCAGCTAAATGCTGTGGTTTCAACCCCGTGGCTAACGAATGGAGCTGGCTGGAAGCTGCCATGCATAGCCAAACAAATGGCTATCAGGATTCAGGGTCCACACCACAGACAGAGTGACAGGCATTCCAATACAGCAGAAGGCGGTGGGCTTGACCCTGTGGCTAACAAATGGAGCTGGCTGGAAGCTGCGATGCGTAGCAAAAAAAATAAAAGTGGGTATCAGCCTTCAAGGCGCAAACCACGTGCAGAGTGAACTTGGGTTGCGTAAACACCACTGCTTGTGTAAACAGCACTGCTTGCGTAAACACTGGTGCAATGATAATACTGCCTTTCCTGTTTTTAAGGTTGGGCAAGTCCCTTTAGCCTATTTCGCTACGCCTGGCCTGGAAAAAAACATACATGCGTGTCTGGCTATCCTTTTAGCCTCTTTGGCTACCCCTGGACAGTACAAAAACACAAATACTCATGTATAACACTCATCAGAACAGAATGCAACCGCATGGGTGGAGACAGGCCAATAATGTAGACTGCTTTACTTGTAAATTCATACTTGACCAAGTAATCATCACAATTTCGAACTGGGTAGGTCAGGACAGAATGCAATCACATGGGTGCAGGCTGGCCAATCACATTGACTGCTTGATTCGTGTGATCACAATTCACCAAGTAATCATCCCGATTTCAAACTCGGGTGGGTCAGGACAGAATGCAACCACATGGGTGTACACAGGCCAATAATATGGACTGCTTTACTTGTGAATTCATAATTTACCAAGCAATCATCACGATTTCAAACTTGGGTGGGTCAGGACAGAATGCAACCACATGGGTGTAGGCTGGCCAATCAAATTGACTGCTTTATTCGTATGTTCACAATTCACCAAGTAATCATCACAATTTCAAACTAGGATGGGTTCAGGACAGAATGCAATCACATGGGTGTAGGCAGGCCAATAATATAGACTGCTTTATTTGTGTGTTCACAATTCACCAAGTAATCATCACGATTTCAAACTCGGTGGTTCAGGACAGAATGCAATCACATGGGTGTAGGCTGGCCAATAATGTAGACTGCTTTATTTGTGTGTTCATAATTTACCAAGTAATCATCCCACTTTCAAACTTGGGTCTGCCTTACAGAGTACTACATGACGCGCGCAAGTGCACGGTAGCGGGCAAGGTTTGGGAGCCCGACTGCGCGATAAACGCAGATGTTCAACCCCCCTCTGGGCGCAGTGCGCAGATTTCTGTTTGTAGTTTAGTCGAAAGCGCAACCCAAAAGGAGGCAGTTGCGTCAAAAGCGCAACATAAAATTTCAAAATGTGGTACCCTGCTGCCAAAATGCCCTTGGTTAGGACGAAGCACCAAGCACACTACATGAACTGAGTTAACCACTATGAGCAGGGATAGGCAATATGATATCATATGATATCATGTCATCATATGATATCATATGATGACAGCGGTCTGACTAGGTAACTTTGGCCTGGGGCACCATATCATATGATATTAAAGCATATGATTTTGGTATGATATCATACTCGTCTTTGGTCAACATCATATGATTTGCCGTTCCCTAACTATGAGTTGTTGGCCCCAATGCAAGCAAACAGGCTGCCCCCATCAACCTCATGCCTCACAATAAGGCGTCCTAAGTAATGTATTTTATTTATTAGCCACAATGCCCAGATGGGCATCACTACCCACCCCCACAACCATCACTTCTACCAGATTTGCATCATTACCTTCTTGTGGGTAACAGGGGGTACCCACGCACACTGTTTTTCATTTGTTTTGTTTTGTTTTGTTTTGTTTTGTTTTGTTTTGTTTTGTTTTGTTTTGTTTTGTTTTGTTTTGTTTTGTTTTGTTCTGTTTCGGTCGATTTCATTTGTTTGCTTTGGTTTGTTAGTTAGGTCTGGTTTGTTTGGGTTTGTTTTGTTTGGGTTTGTTTTGTTAGGATTGGTCTAGTTTGTTTGGGCTTGTTTTGTTAGTTTTGGTCGGCTTGGTTTGACATGTTTGGTTTGCTTTGGTTTGGTTAGGTTAGGTTAGGTTAGGTTAGGTTAGGTTAGGTTAGGTTAGGTTAGGTTAGGTTAGGTTAGGTTAGGTTAGGTCAGGTTAGGTTAGGTTAGGTTAGGTTAGGTTAGGTTAGGTTAGGTTAGGTTAGGTTAGGTTAGGTTAGGTTAGGTTAGGTTAGGTTAGGTTACGTTAGGTTAGGTTTGGTTTTGTTTCAATTGGTTTCATTACATTGACTTCATTTCATTACATGGACTATCAGTCTTCAGGCTTCTCACCGTCTGCGGGCAGAGTAACCATGTGTAGTATGTATAAACGCTACCTGAGTACAGAATGCATTTGCATGGGGTAAGACAGTTGAAAGACATGCCCAAGTCTAGATCCCCTGCCAATATCCACCTCCCCAGCCCGAATTGCACAGCATGCCCACCCGGGCATCATTAACCCGGAAGTTGGTGTATGCAGCGGTCAAGACGTAGACTGCGTGAATGATTTGTTTTTTTCTCACGAACCACGTGCGGCCTGAGGATCTCAGCGATTGTACTAAGGATAGAAACCACTCAACCAGATAACACCACAGCTCCATCGCGTCCCACCCTGCTGACCTGCCCACACCCACCTTGGCCGCAGCGGTCGCGACCTCGACTGCCTTGTTCACGTCCTCAGCCGAGGCGGCTGGGATGGAACCGACCACCGCCTCGGTGGCTGGGTTAATAATGTCCAGGCGCTGGCCGTTAACAGGGGCGACCCACTGGCCACCGATGTAGAGCTCTCGGCGAGGAATTTCGACCATTCTAGCAAACTTCGCACCAAAATCGAAAGGGGAGGGAGTACTGGAAGCAAGAAGGGGAGAGTGCAGCTAATGGCAAGCAGGACTGGCGCGAAATAGAGGGGAATGATCTGAGCTTTCCTGCGTTTGGGCGAGGCCCTCCGGTCCCGGACGGCCTCGTCGGACGGCCGGACAGAGACTCCTGGGCCTAAAATCAACTGGGCCCTCATGTTGGTGCTCAGCAGGTGCTTCAGGTATTTCACTGGTGTTAGATAGCTTCAAGGGACGATGAGCAGCCCAGATTTGTCTGGACAAGTTCTATGCAGCTTCGCAAGCGACGCGGAAAATTGGCGGAGTGTGTTGGCAACGGAACGAAAGGTAGCAACGGACTGGAGCTGACCGAAGCCAGTTAATTGCGAGACAGTTGGCTGACGTGTCAGGCTTCAATTTTTCGGTCGGTCGGTCGGTCGGTCGGTCGGTCGGTCGGTCGGTCGGTCGGTCGGTCGGTCGGTCGGTCGGTCGGTCGGACGGACGCACACACGGACAACGGGGCAACCCCCCGGGTAACCCTGGGGGCTCCAGCCAAAAATCCTTTAAAATCCAATTAAATTCAAGGGAGTCCCTTGAAGGGACAGGTCAATTCACGTATTTAGGGGAAAAGGTTGGGGTATATGGGGCATTGGGGCCTCGTGTTGGGGCAGATGGGGCAATTCACGTGTTTAGGGCAGATGACAGGATCACATAGTCAATCTCTTTCCAAATCCCAACTTCCCAAGTTGATTTTTTGCTAACAAGGCTGCTTGCTTTCTTCTGCTTCGGGTACGGTATCTCCATTTTGCCAATTCATTCAAGTTTAATTGAACTGTAACTTGGTTTCGTGGCTCCGGCCTTTAATATTTATCCCTGGTGTACACCCTACCACCTACAGCCTTGACCATAGCACAATGGTAGCAATCTTTAAAACACTCCAGTGACCAGAATCAATGTTTTTCAGAATCATTTGAAAACAGATTGAGTTGTGGATCCCTTGAAGGTTGTTGAGGTTTTAACATTTCAACTGCACTGTAGGGGTGTTTGTTATTGTCCGATATATGTCGGACACTGAGTCGGCATAATGCATACCGGTACCTGGTCCCTCCAGGTCCCGAGTTGCCTGCCGCTAGGCCACAGGCTAGCTGTGGCCTACACGGGTCTGCAGGATCTCCCTGCAGACTCCCGTCTTCTATATAGTCGCACTCGTTGCGCTCTTGAACTATCTTCTATTCAGTCTTTACTGTGTAACAACTCTAACATTGAAAGGTCATGGCCCCTGATCGCTAACCGAAGACCAACCGCTGCGCCTATTTCTGGGCGACAGTTTACACTCTGACTCGCTTGAAGGCCCGAGTACTGTTAATTGGCCCCTGGATTGCCTACGCTCCACCGTGAGGAATTCAAAACTAATAAGCTGCCTCGCCTACTGCCCAAACAACTATCCATTTGTCTCTGCCCCCGCGTACAAGACGCCCAGCAGACGCAGTCCTGCAGTCACCGAAGATCCAAGACGTGAGAAAGCTCACCAGATCCCACACAGCGTTGAACGATCCTTTGAGATCGTTGTGCCTGGCATGATCCCCTAGCACCAACCTGGTAATTCCCATTACCCCCTCCCCACTCACCCCCTTGCCATTTACTGGCTAGAAACCCGATCAGCATCCTCTCCGACTGCTGAACCGCAACTTCCCTTCCCACCCCGCTCCGAACCTGTTACACCAAGACTCATCCCTCCATCTCCATCCTCCTCCTCCTCTCCCTCATCCTACCTTCAGCCTCTTCCCTCCACCCCTCCCCCTCCTCTTACTCCTCCCTCTCCAACCTCCCTCTCCACATTCTCTTCCATCCCAGCCCCCCCCTCCCCCCCCCCCCCTCCCTCTTGCCCTTTGCAACTCTGCAAATTTCTCCTTGGCATTCCGGCAGCCCTACCCGCGCACAGTCAGAATGGGGGGAATCTGATCGTCATTTGCGGACGCTGTCGCTGGACTTCACTTTATTGTCTATCCTCTCCCTCGAGACGTGTGAACATCATGACCTTGAAGGAGATCTTGAAGGAGCCACCTTCAACCTTGAAGGAGACCTTGAAGGAGATCTTGAAGGAGACCTTGACGGAGATCTTGCAGGAGACCTTGAAGGAGCCACCTTCACCCCGTCTACCCAGCAGTAGGATGATCCCCAGCAGCAGCACTAGTGGTAAAATGATCACTGCCCCTAGGACACCCAACATCCACACCCCTAGGAAACCCAAAATCCACACCCCTAGGAAACCCAACAAACCTAGGACTATCCCTGCCCCTAAAGTAGACCCTGCTCCAAACCCCATCATCTCAGAATTGCACTATGCGATCCAAGCACAAAACCATGAGATCCAAGACCTAACCTACAAGCTCCAAAACATGGGGCTTCAGATCTCCTTCATGCAAAGTGACCATACTGCACTGTTTGGATACGTAGATGCAATTGCAATGACATGCACATCTGTAGATGCCCATGTTCCAGCACTACCCCCATCACATGCTGCAGCATCCTGTACTGCTGATGAGGACGCATCTGCCCACTCTGTCCCTAAACCCACCACAGCATTCTGCACTGTTGATGGGGACACCTGTCTTCCTGATCCTCACTTGCATGGGGGGGATCTTAGTACCTATGCAAGTCAGACTAATGCTGAAGTGCTTCCATCTCACTCTGCCCCCACACCCACCACAGCTCCTGATGGGTGCAACTCTCTTGATAATCCTCACTTGCATGGATGGGGGGGACCTGATCGACAGACCAGATTGGGTGCACCCAGCAGATGAAGATATTGCCCAACTACTCCATGATAACTGGGTGAAGACACACTTTTCCCCCTCCACAATCTGGAGCCACTACTGCATCTCATATGATGACGCTGTTCTCTTGTATGGGGAACCCCTGCACCATGAACCCTCACCTACAGATGCAATGCCATGCTCATCTGTAAATGTCCATGTTCCATCACTACACATATCACATGCTGCAGCATTCTGTGCACCTGATGAGGACACATCTGCCCACTCTGCCCCCACTCTCACCACTGCTCATGGTGGGGAAGACTACCTTGCTGATGCTCACTTGCATGGGGGGGACCTTAGTACCTATGCAAGTACATCCAGTACACGTGATGGGGACACATCCACCTCACACACATTAGACACATCCACCTCCACATCATACCCTGAGGACAACACATCCACATCCACTGAGCACATTACCACGCCTCCCACTCCCATTGATGCTCTGATTGCATGGGAGAAAACCATCAACCATCCTCACATCACCCCTGTCTCCCAAGGCATTTCCCCCCTGCCCTGTGCCCACCACCGTCACAAGACACCCAAGGAGCCACACATCCTGGTGGACATAGGATAGTCTGTGAGGGGATGTAAATAGAGGAACACTGAATTGGGGAAATGCACTGACCTGACGATCTCATGATGCAATGATCTAAGTATATGTACTGATGTTTGTATATGCACTAATGCACAAATGTACTGACGTACAGATGTACAACTGTGCATACTACTCACTGACATATGTGCTAAGATGTATTGCAATGCATTAGTGTATTGCCCATGCTGTGAGTGAGCGATACCTATAGCTTTCCGGAGCGTTATGTCGTTAGCACTGACACAGGGATTGGACTAGGGCGTGTGCTTTACAAACGTGATAACATGGCAGGCGACATGGCAGGTATAAGGAGAGAAAGGCGACAGTACCTCAGGGTACTGCCGCCGCTAGGTGCTGGCCCTATCGGGCAGAGGCACTACAACGGAAGCTTCCAGGCGGAGGGCCTGGCGCACTAGCTGGACCGGGAGAACCGGTCTATAACATCCCCCCCAATTCCTGGTATTCTTCATTCAGAAGAATTCCTGGATTTTAGGAGGTTCAAAGTAAAGGGGAAGGCTAGAGTGTAAAATATTCAGACTATGTAATAATGTGATTACCAAGAAGCATTGGGCCAAGCTTGGGAGGTAGTCACAGTAGGTGGAGAGCTCAGATGTACATGTTGAGGTACAGAGCAAGAAGGGAATCCTGGTCACAGATAAAAGGGGCACTTATGCAGGATATATTTAATCGTGGACTGGATTCCAGCTGATAGCTGCCAGGAAGGGTGGTCTGGTCATGCTAGGGTATTAAGCTATCAAGGGTGCTGGTGTGAATATTCTGGGAACTGCACGGGATGATTCAAGAGTATCCTGTGGGGCAAGGTCTCTGTTCAGAGCTTTAAAAAAAATAGAAGAAAGCAGTCAGTCATGATGCAATCAATCAATATCTAGGAAAAGTCTGAATCTTGGACTTGTCAGGAATGGACTGCATAGGAGCTGCAGGAAGCTGCAGGATTAATGGAAGACTTGAAGGCAAATTACTCCCCATGATCAAGGATACGAATGATATCAGATCAGAGGTTCTTGATCAGAGCTTCTAGAGTTATTCCATTTTTAGTTTGCCATTGCAGCCAATCTTCTCTCTGAAGTCACAGAACTTGGCCCTGGGCAGAGCTTTGGTGAGCATGTCAGACATGTTGGCAGCAGTGGGTATCCAGTTCAGTTTGATACCTTCTTTCTTGGACTGCTCTTTGAGGAAGTAGAACCTGGTCTCCATGTGCTTTAGTCTGGAGGACAGCTTCTCCTGGTTCCAGGCACTGAGTGCAGCTTGATTGTCACCATTAATGGTGAGAGCAAGGGGAACTATGCCTGTGGCAGAGTGTTGTAGTTTTCTCAATCACATTCCCTCTCGGGCTGCAGAGGTAGCTGCCATAAACTCGGCCTCTGTTGTGGACAGAGCTGTAGCAGATGCATGGATCTTGGATGCCCATGAGATTGCTCCCCCTTGGTTGAGGAATACAAAGCCTGTTGTGGACTTTCTTGTTATGGGGCAGGCAGCATGGTCAGAATCACAGTAGATAGCCAATGAGAGGCTTGTTGGAGAAGGTGTAGGTGATACCATGGTCTGGTGTGTTAGACAAGTATTTGAGGATACCAGTGGCAGCTTCCAGGTGATCATGCAGTGTGTGTGCACTGTGCCTTGACAATCTGTTGACTGCTTGTGCAATGTCAGGCCTTGTGTTGAATGCAAGGTAGTTGAGAGAGCCCACAATTTGGGCAAGGGGAAGGCCAGTGCCTGGGATGTCTTTGTCAGCATAGGGCAGGGGGGCATCTGGTAGGAGAGGCACAGGGAACCTGGTGCTGTTGGGCTCATGAAGCATGTTGTGGGCACGAAGGAGATCCTGGATGAATCTGGACTGACAGATGTGTAAGGTGCCAGTTGATGCATTCCTTGTAATTTCATAGCCAACAAAAACAGAAGGGTCACCAAGGTCTCTTGTTTTTTACAGCTGCATGATGGTGTCATTGTACTAGTCTAGGATGCCTTTGTCAAAGGAAAGCACGAGGAAGTCATCAACCCAGAGAAGAACCCAGATGATAGGTTTGTGGGCTGGGCCAGGTAGTACAAAAAGGCCTTGATCTACATCAACTTCTCTGAATCCTATAGCAGTCATATCTTCCTTGACTTTGTGGTACCATTGGCGGGATGCTTGCTTTAAACCATAGAGACATTTCCACATGCGGCAGACTCTGTGGTCTTGTTCGAAACCAGGTGGTTGGGTGCAGTACAGTTCTTCTTCAACTATGCCATTGAGGAATGCAGTGGAGACATCTAACTGTGCTAGGTATGCTTTGGGGTTAGCTGCCATGGAGAGGATGTAACGGATGGTAGCATGTTTGGCAACGGGGGCAAAAACTTCATCATAGTCCATGCCTGGGCGCTGGGCATATCCTTTGGCTACCAGCCTTGCTTTGTATCTGACAATTTCTCCATCTACCGATTGTTTGATGTCGAATACCCATTTGGTTCCTATTGCTTTAGATCCTTGAGGGAGTTCTGAGCGGGACCATGTGTTCATTTCTGCAAGTGCTGCTAATTCCTCTTGCATAGCAGCTTTCCATTCTTTAGCTTGGGGACTAGAGAGGGCTTCTTTCTCATTTTTAGGAATGATAACTTGGTCTGCAGCTAGAAAGGCTAGGAAGTTGGGTGAGTGTCTGTCTTTGCCAGATCTCCTGGGTTCAACTAGAGAGGAGTCTATCTCTGGTGGTGGTGAAATGTCAGGTCTGGGAGGGGTAGCTCGCTCTTGGTTTGGTAGAATGGTGGGGCTAGTGGGGTCTGTTGATGGGTTTTCGTGTGGGTTGTGTTCAGCTCCTTGTTCTACAGTGTTATGAGTGGGTGCACTGGCTGCTGGCATGAGGCTGGGGGCTGTAAAGGTAGGTTGGTACACTGAATCAGGATTGAAAGAAAGGCCATCTGGGATGCCCCATATGGGAGGGTTTGCTTGGTTCCTGGCAAGTCTGGCTTGGTAGAATTCCCTGTCTTGGAGTTCAGATGGGGTGAGGACAGGGGGAACATGGGGGATAGTGTCATCATCAACTTCTATTGGGATATCTTCTTCATAGTTTCCTATCACCACAGCATCTGCTCCTGGGAATCCTTTCTGTCCTGCTAATTTTTCGAATTCATTGAAGGTTATGTCTCTGGCATCAAACATCCTGTGGGAAGAGTCTACTACTCTGTAGGCTTTTCTTGATTCTGAGTATCCAATAAGTCTGGTGATTTTTGCTGAGGGTGAGAACTTGAAAGATCTTGATTTAGGTGGGACATGAACATATGCTGTGCAACCAATGGTCCTGAGGTGGTCAATCTTTGGTTTGGTTCCATGGAACATCTCGTAAGGCGTTTTATTAGATTCAGAGGTAGGGGAGAGGTTCCTGAGGATGCTTGCATTCTTGCCCATTTCTGCCCAGTACCTGTTGGGGAATTTTGATGAAAGGAGGAGTGCTGTGGATCTGTCTTGCAGAGTTCTGTTGAGGCGTTCTGCTGCACCATTGGTTGATGGGTTACCTGGAACTGTAAAGTTGAGGGTGATTCCTTTTCTTTTGCACCAGTTTTTGAATCTAGTGCAGATGTATTCAGATCCGTTGGCACAGAAAATAGTCCTTATTTGGTTCTGGGTGAGGACTTCATACCGTTCAAGTTCTGTGATGGTGGCACTGGCTACTGCATCCTTGGTCTTGTGGAATGTGACAATGGAGTATTTGGAGTAGTCATCTAGAATGCCTTGGAAGTAGAGGCTTCCATTGAGGCTAGGGATTTTCATCTTTCCACTCATGTCAATGTGGATGATGCCCATGGGTCTGGTAGCTCTGGTATGGGATGTGGGATAGGGATTCTTGTCAATTTTTGAGAGAACACAGATTTCACAGGTTTGTTTTCTCATTTTGTTGAATGCAGAAGGGTTGATATCGTTGCCAATGACCATATCTTCTGAAGCCATCCTTGCTAAAGAACTGTATGCTAGGTGTCCTAATCTGATGTGTTGGAGTTCAGCTGTCATTGGAGTTTTCCTAGAAACGGCTACCAGAGCTACAGCTGTTGTGTACTCTGATCCTCTGATCAGTGTAGGATCATTTTTGACCACTCACGGGGACTAGGTAGAGGCTACGTTTCTTTGGTCCTGAGATGATGACCTTGTTGTTGATGGTCATGGTGCATTCGTGAGAGTTAAATTGTATTTCCATATTGGAGTTGTTCCTGATAGATGATGCCATGGAGAACAAGTTGGGTGTGTTCTTATCTGAATTGAGGTGGACATTGAGGAGTTTGTGGAGTTTACCATTTTCTCCTCTGATGAGGGCTGTGCCAGACTTTGTTATGTAGGTGTGGCCAGAGGCAGTCAGAACTTTTATAGGATCTATGTATTTGATGTCATAGAGGAGACTGGGGTCCCCAGTCATGTGTGAGGTAGCACCTGTGTCCATGATCCAGTTCCTGTATATGCTACGGGTGTGCTTGGTTGCATTGAGAGCATAGTGGGTACTGGGTGTGTCATCTGTCTGTGAGGTTTGATGTCTAGGACTTGTGCAGGGTTCTTCAAGAGGCTGCAAGGAATCATGATCTGTGGGTTTTGTGCAAAGGGGTGGGATTGTGAGCTACAGGTATGGCCAAGGATCTGTGTCAGGGTCCTTGACGTGCTCAAAATACCAGTCTGCATAAACATCTTTGAGCCAGGACATGAGATCCGTAGACATATGGGAACGACAGTACTGTAATCTGAATGCTGAGGACATGTTGTCCAAAATGAAGATCTTAGCTCTGATGTGTACTAGAGATAAGGGCAGATCTAAATTAGATTCCTCCATCACCTTAATATCGTTAGAGATGTCCTGGATCCATGTGTGGAACGCTGTAGCGGTACTTGGCGATGGTCCATCCATTGGAAGGGGATCTGGAGGAGTCTGGGACGGGAGGGGGGGGGGGGGGGGGGGGGGGGGGCTTGCGAGGCCGACAGGGTTAAAGGATATGGTGGGAGGGGAGGAGAGGGGAACTGATGGGTAGACGCAGTGGGGGGTTTGGCTGTTGCGGGGCAACGTGCTGATGTTGTCTAGCGGGGATGCCTGAGCGATCAGAAGTTTTTCTGGGCCTGAGATCCTTTTCTTCGGTGGTTGTGCCAGCAACAATTGAAGACACTGCAGATGCGAGGGAGCTCGGGATCTACGGACAGTATAACAGCCTTTGATGCACTCAAATCTGTTGCAGTGGAAGACGTTGCGGCGATGATGGGCGATAACCTACAGCTTTCCGGAGCGTTATGTCGTTAGCACTGACTCAGGGAATGGACTAGGGCGTGTGCTTTACAAACGTGATAACATGTCAGGCGACATGGCAGGTATAAGGAGAGAAAGGCGACAGTACCTCAGGGTACTGCAGCCGCTAGGTGCTGGCCCTATCGGGTAGAGGCACTACAACGGAAGCTTCCAGGCGGAGGGCCTAGCGCACTAAGACACTCTAGCTGGACCGGGAGAACCGGTCTATAACAATACCCTCGCTGCACAGATGTACAATTGTGCTTACCACTCACTGACATATGTGCTAAGATGTACTGCAATGCATTAGTGTATTGCCCATGCTGTGAGTGAGCGATACCCTCGCTGGACAGATGTACAATTGTGCATACCACTCACTGGCATGTGCACCATTGTACTGCAATGCATTAGCGTATTGCCCATGTTGTGAGTGAGTGATACCCTCGCTGGACAGATGTACAATTGTGCATACCACTCACTGACATGTGCACCATTGTACTGCAATGCATTAGTGTATTGCCCATGCTGTGAGTGAACGATACCCTCGCTTACTGAGTCAAATCTGCGTGTCACATTATTGTCCTTGAACTGATCAGCAACTCAATCTCCCGTTCTTGATTGTTCAAGCTTTTCCCTGATTTGCAGCCACCCTGATAGACAGCTTCCCTGATCTGCAGCCACCCTGGTCTGCACCTTTTCTGTGCGGCTCCATAGGAGTACTCCATTGACCTGCAGTTCCCCAGCAGGCCCTACATGCCCTTTAGCTTCTCACCAGCTCCTAGCAACATTGCGACAACTCTAGCGACATTGCAGCCAAACTACTGACCCTGGATGACTTCCCAGCACCTGGCATTTAAATATGCCCTCTGACCTGTATGACATTTGTTTTCTTAGCAATGAACACTTTAGGAATTAAATCCTGTCCTGCCCTTTGTACTGCCCCATGTACTGACAACAGCAGTTTGACTAGTTTCCTGGCCAACACCTGGCGCCTCTAGTGACTTGCTGTCTTCAAATCTGTTTTACATCTCAGCATGTAGCCTCCTTTTGCAGGACAGTTATATTTACTGTCCAGCCTACATTCTTATTTCTTAAAGATGAAAGTGGCAGTACCTCATCCTATCCTTCCATCTGGATTGATAGTTATGAGCCAGTGGGGATCTCTACTTTAAGTTATTTCTCATAATGTCATCCGTAATTTAAGGATCCATTAAAAGCTCCCAAATTATGGGGGGAATAGTATGCTAACCTTATGTATTCCAACTGCTCCCTGTGCGGGACATATTACATTTAGTCCTGTCGGTCCCCCTCACCTCTGATTTTAGTTATCCTGATGTCACTCTTGATTTGACAAGTCTTTGCAGATTTCGACTTCTGAATCAGAGGGGGAATAAGTTAGCTGACCTCAGGTATGACCGTATCTTTTCACCTTCCTCTGATAGACTTACTTTAGTTTAAGTCTGTACCTTCCTGTCAGCTCCTTAAGCTGCCAGCCGAGATCAGTGATTTAGAGTTCTTTAGACAAGATTACCACCTTGACTGTGCCAGCCCTCCTTACCACAGTCCGTATAATTTTACTTCTGATCTCTTGACAAGCCTGACCAGTGTACAGCCACATATAGTGACTTACTGACTTCGAGACTTTCCAAGTCCTCCCTTCTCTTCACTCATGACCCGAATAATTATATGGTCCAAGTTCTTGACCAAAGCAGACCAGCTCTTAGTCATTGTATTGCTTTTATATCTATATTAATTTCTTATGCCCCTCAGTTAATTTCAGGAATTCTTGAGCTCAAGAATACCTCAAATTGGGAGGGATGTTATTGTCCGATATACGTCGGACACTGAGTCGGCATAATGCATACCGGTACCTGGTCCCTCCAGGTCCCGAGTTGCCTGCCGCTAGGCCACAGGCTAGCTGTGGCCTACACGGGTCTGCAGGATCTCCCTGCAGACTCCCGTCTTCTATATAGTCGCACTCGTTGCGCTCTTGGACTATCTTCTATTCAGTCTTTACTGTGTAACAACTCTAACATTGAAAGTGTTTGCCGGAAAAAAGCTAGTGAGAGATGGATTGTTTATAATCTGCGCATCAATGAACGGACCTCCACATACATGGGCACCTACACTGATGAAATAGAGGCCACCCTAGCATATGATGCTGCCGCCATTGCTCTAGGGTAAGTTCCTCCCCCTTCTCTCCCCCTCCTTATCCTCCATTGAACTCCCTCCCCCCTCTCTATCTCCCTCCTCCTTGTCCCCAATTGCTCTAGGGTAACGACCTCCCCCAATCCCCCATCCCCCACGCCCCCAACCCTCCTCATCCTTCATTGAAGTCCCCACCACCTTGTTGAGTCTCCATGTACAAGATTCATTACTAGAGTCTCCATGTACTAGATTCATTACTAGAGTCTCCATGTACAAGATTCATTACTAGAGTCTCCATGTACTAGATTCATTACTAGATTCTCCCTGTACAAGATTCATTACTAGAGTCTCCATGTACTAGATTCATTACTAGAGTCTCCATGTACAAGATTCATTACTAGAGTCTCCATGTACTAGATTCATTACTAGAGTCTCCATGTACTAGATTCAAATGGATAAGAAGATCTTAATTGTTACTGCTTCTGCCATAGACGGCGAGTAGCCTTAAGGCTAAAGCCTTGCAAACAGACATACTTAAACCAGGAGTCTGTTTGGAATTTTTCTTCCGCCCTGCGTTAGGATCCTTTTGTACCCCCCCCCACCCCCCACCCACCCCCTCCACCTTTCCAAGCTGGTGATGCCCATTTCTCTTTCACCAATTATAATTAGGGGGTCCAAGTGGGGTGCATAGTGATTCTTTTGACGAGCTCTATCAATTTTTTTATTTTTTTATTTGAACAAAGCTGAGCAAAATGGAAAAGCAAAATCCCTTTCCTAGCCCTGATTCTGTTTTGACTTAGCAAGTTTCTTTTATTTTTGACATTTAAAGATGGTTTGAAGGCTGAGTAGCATGTCTAAGTACCCTCTATAAACCCAAGAAGTTTGGGGAGGAAATTTGGAGTTTGTGGGTTGGACAACAAACTGTCACACTTGGTGTACTTCGAACCTGTGGAGATCAGTAGTTGAGCACCACCTCGAACCGTTTACGTTTTCTTGAAAACAAGCACAAATCCAGAATGCTCTTGTCGTGCCTGTGTCTATTAGCTGAGAACAACTGGTGACTCTGTGAGGAGGTTCCAAGGAAATTTCGAGGAATTCCCTTAACCGGCTGGGCCCCCCCCCCCACCTTTTTCGAGATTTACCATCCCACCCCCCCACGCACCCTGACATTTGATTTCAACTCGTTCCGATGGTTGGCAAGCTTACAACCCCTCTAGGCCCCGAATTCAATTTGCGGTACAAGAGCAACTTTTCCACTTTTCCAACGCCCCCCCGACTTGAACCTGCTTTAAAATAAATTAAATTGAATTAAAATCAACATTGTTGTGCGAGGAGATGCTTCTTGATTGTTCTGTTGAGGTGAGCAACAGAAACTATAATCCTGTAAATTAATATAATCTATATATATAAATAAATCATGGTCGTGGTCGTGGTCGTTGTCGTTGTCGTTGTCGTTGTCGTGGTCGTGACCGTGGTCGTGGTCGTGGTCGTGGTCGTGGTCGTGGTCGTGGTCGTGGTCGTGGTCGTGGTCGTGGTCGTGGTCGTGGTCGTGGTCGTGGTCGTGGTCGTGGTCGTGGTCGTGGTCGTGGTCGTGGTCGTGGTCGTGGTCGTGGTCGTGGTCGTGGCCGTGGTCGTGGTCGTGGTCGTGGTCGTGTCATCGCGTAACCAACTTAACCGACTTCCCGCCCAGCCAATTCCCGCTCAGCCAATTCCCGCTTTTAATCCCTCCTTCTTCAACTTCTGCCTGATTGGCCTCCTGTGAATTCTGCCTTGTGCAACCTTCGCCTCCTGCGTATTCTACCTGTTGTGCATCCCGCCCGATTTTTCCTTTTCCCGCCTGAGTTCATCCACCTGATTTCGGTAGCGCTACAGTTCGTCTTCTTACAACCTTTTCCCCCTGCATCTCTGCAAGACCTTTCCCTTGCGTCAAGAGACCTGTCGCTGCGCACAACGGGAGGTGACGTGGTGAGTCAGCTGACCTGTCAGAAATGTCCGAAATCGCATCCATCCCATGTCATTAACTTGACTGCAAATTCTTCCCACTGCATTGAGAAACATGTCGCTCCGCATTGTGCCTTAGCAAGTACGCATCAAAGTTGACCGAATGAAAAATCTCGCTGAGCATTCTCGCCCTAACTTGACCGAACATCTCAAATCAGCAACTTGACTGCAACTTCTTCCCACTGCGGCACTGCATCGATAAACATGTCGTCGCTGTGCATTGTGCTATAGCGAGCACGCGGCAAAGTTGAATGGATGAACATAGCGATGTTTCCAAGTCTCAGATCGAGTTGACTTCGGGAGCAGTTGCGGTGAACAAGATTGTTCTTCGACCGAACTGAATACATGCTCACTAAGAAGAAGCTTTATTTATGTACAGTTGCGATTGCGCGGGTTTGGCTTTTTCAGTGGGGTCGACTATCGATCACAGCTGAGGTGGCAGGGAAGCAGGTCCGATGCTTTTAGCGGATTCGGATGATGCGCAAACGTTGTTGATGCTCTTCGTCCCGTTTGCCTTTCAGCTATTGCAAAGCCCACAGCTGAAGTGGAGGGAGGCAGATATGGAGTATGTGTGTGCTGGTGGGTGCTTGTAGGAGGGAGGGGAGGGATGAGAGTGGGGAGAGGGTGGGGGCTGGTGGGATGGCTTGGGTGGGGGAAGGTATGGAGTCAGGAATATATCAGGAAGAGTAAGGGAGTATGTTTGTTGTGCGGGGGTGGGGGTGGAGATAACTGGGGGGGGGGGGGGGGGGGGGGGGTGGGGGGGGGGGGTGGGGGAGTACGGTGGTTGTTTGTGTGCTTGTGGGTGCGCAAGAGAGACCATCGCAAGGGATATGCGCCCGTCATGTTGAAGTTGCATGCACTGCAGAAAAAACCGTTTTGCAACCCAGCCCAAAACAGGTGTGGCCAACGGGAGGGAAGGGGGGAGGGGGCGGATAATGGTTTGGTGGTGGTGGTGTGTGAATGGGGGGGGGGGGGGGGGGGGGGGGCTTCAAGTGTCAACCATTATGTAACCAGCCCAATTAAGGCCAAACGGGCACCGTACTTTGATTGGGGGGGGGAGGGGGGGGGGGGGGGGGGGTCTTCGTGAGAGTAGGTGTGGCCACCGGCCACACGGGCTACCGTACTAGTAATAATAATAATAATAATAATAATAATAATAATAACAATAATAATAATAATAATAATAATAATAATAATAATAATAATAATAGTAATAATAATAATAATAATAATAATATTCTATATATATAAAGAAATCATGGTCGTGGTGGTCGTGGTGGTCGTGGTGGTGTCATCATCGCGTGCCCACGTGCGAAGTGTAACCGACTTGCAACCGACTTTTCGTTCACCCAACTAGCAACTCCCCGCCCTAGCGGAATTTTCAAACACCAAAACTGCAGATTCGCTAGCTAAGCGCGCGCGCTCATAGCAAGTTGACAATTGCCTCCGATACTATGACGGCAAGACATTTAGAATCAGAAGATCCTCTCCTCGGAGGTCACCAGCAGACCCTCGTATGGCTTGGCATGGCGCTCGGAATAATAGCTTTCAGTTCTTCACGGATAATGCGACCATGATGCATGGCAACGGTCATAATGGACAGGAGGGCCCGCAAAAACGCCAGCCAGCGCTCAAAGCGAGCTTGCCAGAGCAAGGAAGACAGGGAAATAGCCAACAAGCGTCGACGTGATGCCCGCGCTGCCCGATCCGAGGAGCTACGTCATGCTGGTAATCCCGCAAGGAGTCAGGAACGAGCTACCGTGCCTGAGGAGGAACACGAAGCTGGTAACCAATCCAGGCGCTAAGTCGATGCTGCCCAGCCTGAGGAATTATGCCAGGATCATAATCAAGCCAGACCTTCATATCGTGATGCTTTTTTTCTCCGTCTGCGAGCGTTGCCACCATTCATCTCACGCATGCGCAATTTTGCCATGCCATCGCATCACATTCGTAGTGATTGGCATCCAGTTGCGATTAATTACCTTTGTTCAGATCGCCATGGCCATTCCGCCCCCCTGGACACTCTCGCGCTTGCCACGATCATCCCATCTTTGCAAGCTCTTTTCGTTGTATAGAATATGAAGTACGCTGCTGCGATTTTTGCTGTTCTGAGTTGATCGAGTCTCGACTGGGGCACTGTACGAGAAGACGAAGCTGCAGGTTTGTAGCCATGCAATTGCACCGGTCCGGTGTTCTCGGGGCGATCGGAATCTGAGCGACTGAGCGCTCGCAATGTTGGTAGGTTCGAAGCACAGCGGTTCCCTCTTTTTGCACGATTGAATCCCACAGGGTGAAGTGAAGGGTACGAGGGTAGGGAGAAGAAGATTGTGTGTGCGTGTTGGTGGTTGGGGGAAGGGAGGGTGGTGGGGGGTAAGGTGAGAGAAAGAGAGTGCGTGTGGATGGGGTGGGTGAGGGGTAGGGAGAGGTCAGAATGGGGGGGAGGGGGGGATGGTATGTGTGTATGACAGGGTGGGAGGCCACACCTGAAGCAGAAAGGGGAATAGGTAGGGGAGAAGTAGTGTGTGTGCGGGGGGGGGGGGGGGGGGGGGGGGGGGGGGCAGGGGAGCGTCGAGCCAAGGGCTGAGATGGCTGATTTCTTGACTGTGTGTAAGGGAGGGGGGGGGGGGGGGGGGGGGGGGGGGGCATACCAAGGGGCGTTACCCGTTATGTAACCCAAACCAGACTAGGACCCATGGCCTGGGTGGGGGGTGGCCACCGGCCACACGGGCTACCGTACTAGTAATAATAATAATAATAATAATAATAATAATAATAATAATAATAATAATAATAATAATAAAATATTACTAATACTAATACTAATACTAATACTAAACTAACACTAACACTACACTGATACTAATACTAATACTAAGACGGAAGAAGAAGAGAGGGCCGAGGACGAGGACCGAGGACGAGGACGAGAGAGGACGAGGAGCGGAGAGGACGAAGACGAAAAAGACGGACAACTACGAAGACGAAGACGACGACGGAAGACGAATACGAAATCGAAGTACTAAGGACGAAGCCAAGGACGAAGACGAAGACGATAGAGACGCCGAAGACGAATGGACGAATCCGAGACGAAGGCGAAGCCGACGAAGGACGACGAATAGACGAAGACATAGTAGACTAAGCGCAAGAAGACGACGAAGACTACTAAGACTGACGAGACGACGAAGGAGACGAAGAAGACTAAGACGAATACGAAGACGAAGAAGAAGAAGAAGAAGACGAAATACGCAGACGACACGGACTGACTACGACTGACTACGACGACTACTGACGACGACCGACGTACACGTATCGTACGACGACGACGACGACGACGCCAGTACTTGACTACTACAGGTACGACGACTACTGACAACTATACTACTACTACTACTACTACTACTACTACTACTACTACTACTACTACTAATATAATCCTGTAATTTCCCTTTACGCCTATCAAGTTACCGCCTATCAAGTTACCAATTCAACGCAAGATACCTTCACGCATCCAGGATTGTTTGCGATGTTTTTGTTTCCAGTTCATAGTGTGTTCTAATAATCAGCCCTTCCTGATGATTTGCCGAGGCCTATCTGGCCACCCCTGGACTTTTTTACACTCACACACACACACACATTCCGCAAGCAGGAAAACAGATCGTCTTAATTTCCCCAACAAGCTATCAGAGGCTAAGATCACTTATGCGCTAGCTGCTCCTCAAGCTGTTTAAGACCACTGACAGGGACAAGGTCGAGGAGATCGTTGAGCAACATCAGAAAGAGAATGGATAAGCAATGAGCAAAGAATGGAAGGCCCTCCTCAAGAGGAATTTGAATCCAATGACTGAGGTGGAGTTGTTTTTGTTGAATTGGGATTTTAATTAGGGTTGGGGGGGTTATAGGTCGGGTTTGAATTTGAGGGGTTTGCGCGAGCGGTTCTGGTTTTGGCTACGCATAGCAGCTTCTTGAAATGTCAACCTTGAGAAGTAATTTCACACCTCAGGGTATACCACACAATGTTGTGAATTGTAGATTGACAAGCTGACAAAAGTATACATGAGACGGTGTGAGACTCGAAGGGGATAAGGCTTGGATCAGGGTATGAGTTGGGGTGGGGGTGTGTGGTGGTGGTGGAGGGGGGGGGACTTCTTATTTTGGCTACGCATAGCAGCTTCTAGAAATATAAAACTTGAGAAGTAATTTCACACCTCAGGGTAAACCACACAATGTTGTGAATTGTAGATTGACGCGCTGACAAAAGCATACGTGAAAACTTGAATCCAATGCCTGAGGTGGGAGAACAGAGAGGGTTTATGGGTTTGCTTAGGGTTGGTGTTGGTGTTGGGGGGGATTATGGGTTGGGGGATGACTGAGCTTTTTTTTTTTTTTTTTTTACATAGGGAGGAACCAGGAAAGGGAACATCTGATAAAACCTAGCCCTATGTGACCGAGGAAGAAAAACCAAAGAAGAAGACTAGAGGACTTGGACCAAAAGTCCGCTAAGACAAAAGATCCGAAGACAAAAGACGAAAATACTAGGGGACAAAAGACCGAGGGACACAAACTAATTACTAGGAGGACAAAGGACTAAGGGCCTTCCGAGCACCCCCCCCACCTCCAAGCAACACTGTTCCTCCCCAACCAACAAAACACCACTGTACCTCCAAGAGCAACACAGAAAAAGAAGGAAAGGCATGCAAGCAAAGGTCTTGCTGATCTAGGTTAAAACCTGCAGGGCATCACTCCTGTAACAGGCTAGTGCATCAGGGCATCACTCCTTTAGCAAACCAGCACAGACTCTTAGTAACATGTCGCTAGGTCACCCATGCAGATCAGCAAGCTCTGCAAAGACGACCAGAACGCGGCATGCCTACAGTTCAAAGGTAGCAGAAACAAGGTAACAAAAACTATGTAGCTTCTAAGTGAGCCTCCTGAACCTGCAGACGCAAGATACAACACGGTACAGGGCATCACTCCTATAACAGTCCAGCGCATCAGGGCATCACTCCATCAGCAGACCGGCGAGCCAACTCAGCTGTCAAGTAGCATGCCACTTCTTCTCCAATGCAGGCCAGAAAGCTCTGTAAGGAAGAAGACCAAAGCAGGGCATGCTACTGATAAACAGGTCCAGGAAAAAGCAAACAAAAAACAGTCTTCAGGGCAGGAGCAGCAGATCCACCCCCAAAAACTACTATCCAGCCCTTAGGGCAGCAAAAAGCTAACACAAACTGTATCGCTATGGTTTCCAACCAATGTCACACTCAAGGATCGACAAGTCTCGAATAAGAGAACAAGAAGATGCTGACCAATGCGGACCTTCAAAAGGAGACCTGCTGACTGAGAATCCAAGAAAGAGGGATAGAGCAGCACAACACCTGCCTAAGGCCAAAAAAAAATAAAAATCGCGCGAAAAAAGGACCTCCAGCTCCAATTGTCGCCTCAAAGCTTTGTCTACTAGGTATCTCAGCAGCTGAAATGAAGGAGCAGGGATGAGAGGGAGGAGATGGAGGATTCTGAGAGGCAGGAGGAAGTGGGTGGGGCTCGGAAGAAGGGAATCAGGAGAGAGCTGCTTCTGAAGTACTAAGGATGGGGGTCGGGTGGTCCCGAATTACTTGAAGAGAATAGCCTGCCCCCCTCCCGTAGGCTGACCTCTTATGCTGAACTCTGGAGGGGGCAGAGTAGCGGTTAGACTGCATGAGCGTCTATAACACTCAAATGGGGCACTGAGCAGCTCCCATAGCCGCGAAATTGCAGTCGCTCCAGCCGAATTGGCAGAAGCAGCTTCGCAGCAAAGTCAAAAGGCGGCCGGAGAGCAGACATTGCTAGGGCGAAAAAAGGACCTCCAGCTCCAATTGTCGCCTCAAAGCTTTGTCTACTAGGTATCTCAGCAGCTGAAATGAAGGAGCAGGGATGAGAGGGAGGAGATGGAGGATTCTGAGAGGCAGGAGGAAGTGGGTGGGGCTCGGAAGAAGGGAATCAGGAGAGAGCTGCTTCTAAAGTACTAAGGATGGGGGTCGGGTGGTCCCCAATTAACTTGAAGATAATAGCCTGCCCCCCTCCAGTAGGCTGACCTCTTATGCTGACCTCTGGAGGGGACAGAGTAGCGAATTAGACTGCATGAGCGTCTATAACACTCAAATGGGGCACTGAGCAGCTCCCATAGCCGCGAAATTGCAGTCGCTCCAGCCGAATTGGCCGAAGCAGCTTCGCAGCAAAGTCAAAAGGCGGCCGGAGAGCAGACATTGCTAGGGCGAAAAAAGGACCTCCAGCTCCAATTGTCGCCTCAAAGCTTTGTCTACTAGGTATCTCAGCAGCTGAAATGAAGGAGCAGGGATGAGAGGGATGAGATGGAGGATTCTGAGAGGCAGGAGGAAGTGGGTGGGGCTCGGAAGAAGGGTATCAGGAGAGAGCTGCTTCTGAAGTACTAAGGATGGGGGTCGAGTGGTCCCGAATTAACTTGAAGAGAATAGCCTGCCCCCCTCCAGTAGGCTGACCTCTTATGCTGAACTCTGGAGGGGGCAGAGTAGCGGATTAGACTGCATGAGCGTCTATAACACTCAAATGGGGCACTGAGCAGCTCCCATAGCCGCGAAATTGCAGTCGCTCCAGCCGAATTGGCAGAAGCAGCTTCGCAGCAAAGTCAAAAGGCGGCCGGAGAGCAGACATTGCTAGGGCGAAAAAAGGACCTCCAGCTCCAATTGTCGCCTCAAAGCTTTGTCTACTAGGTATCTCAGCAGCTGAAATGAAGGAGCAGGGATGAGAGGGAGGAGATGGAGGATTCTGAGAGGCAGGAGGAAGTGGGTGGGCTCGGAAGAAGGGAATCAGGAGAGAGCTGCTTCTAAAGTATAAGGATGGGGGTCGGGTGGGTCCCCCAATTAACTTGAAGATAATAGCCTGCCCCCCTCAGTAGGCTGACCTCTTATGCTGACCTCTGGAGGGGACAGAGTAGCGAATTAGGACTGCATGAGCGTCTAAACACTCAAATGGGGCACTGAGCAGCTCCCATAGCCGCGAAATTGCAGTCGCTCCAGCCGAATTGGCCGAAGCCGCTTCGCAGCAAAGTCAAAAGGCGGCCGGAGAGCAGACATTGCTAGGGCGAAAAAGGACCTCCAGCTCCAATTGTCGCCTCAAAGCTTTGTCTACTAGGTATCTACAGCAGCTGAAATGAAGGAGCAGGGATGAGAGGGATGAGATGGAGGATTCTGAGAGGCAGGAGGAAGTGGGTGGGGCTCGGAAGAAGGGTATCAGGAGAGAGCTGCTTCTGAAGTACTAAGGATGGGGGTCGAGTGGTCCCGAATTAACTTGAAGAGAATAGCCTGCCCCCCTCCAGTAGGCTGACCTCTTATGCTGAACTCTGGAGGGGGCAGAGTAGCGGATTAGACTGCATGAGCGTCTATAACACTCAAATGGGGCACTGAGCAGCTCCCATAGCCGCGAAATTGCAGTCGCTCCAGCCGAACTGGCCGAAGCAGCTTCGCAGCAAAGTCAAAAGGCGGCCGGAGAGCAGACATTGCTAGGGCGAAAAAAGGACCTCCAGCTCCAATTGTCGCCTCAAAGCTTTGTCTACTAGGTATCTCAGCAGCTGAAATGAAGGAGCAGGGATGAGAGGGAGGAGATGGAGGATTCTGAGGGGCAGGAGGAAGTGGGTGGGGCTCGGAAGAAGGGTATCAGGAGAGAGCTGCTTCTGAAGTACTAAGGATGGGGGTCGGGTGGTCCCGAATTAACTTGAAGAGAATAGCCTGCCCCCCTCCAGTAGGCTGACCTCTATGCTGACCTGCTGGAGGGGGCAGAAGTAGCGGATTAGACTTGCATGAGCGTCTATAACACTCAAATGGGGCACTGAGCAGCTCCCATAGCCGCGAAATTGCAGTCGCTCCAGCCGAATTGACCGAAGCAGCTTCGCAGCAAAGTCAAAAGGCGGCCGATGGAGAGCAGACATTGCTAGGGCGAAAAAAGGACCTCCAGCTCCAATTGTCGCCTCAAAGCTTCGTCTATTAGGTATCTCAGCAGCTGAAATGAAGGAGCAGGGATGAGAGGGAGGAGATGGAGGATTCTGAGAGGCAGGAGGAAGTGGGTGGGGCTCGGAAGAAGGGAATCAGGAGAGAGCTGCTTCTGAAGTACTAAGGATGGGGTCGGGTGGTCCCGAATAACTTGAAGAGAATAGCCTGCCCCCCTCCAGTAGGCTGACCTCTTATGCTGACCTCTGGAGGGGGCAGAGTAGCGGATTAGACTGCATGAGCGTCTATAACACTCAAATGGGGCACTGAGCAGCTCCCATAGCCGCGAAATTGCAGTCGCTCCAGCCGAATTGGGCGAAGCAGCTTCGCAGCAAAGTCAAAAGGCAGCCGGAGAGCAGACATTGCTAGGGCGAAAAAAGGACCTCCAGCTCCAATTGTCGCCTCAAAGCTTTGTCTATTAGGTATCTCAGCAGCTGAAATGAAGGAGCAGGGATGAGAGGGAGGAGATGGAGGATTCTGAGAGGCAGGAGGAAGTGGGTGGGGCTCGGAAGAAGGGAATCAGGAGAGAGCTGCTTCTGAAGTACTAAGGATGGGGGTCGGGTGGCCCCGAATTAACTTGAAGAGAATAGCCTGCCCCCCTCCAGTAGGCTGACCTCTTATGCTGACCTCTGGAGGGGGCAGAGTAGCGGATTAGACTGCATGAGCGTCTATAACACTCAAATGGGGCACTGAGCAGCTCCCATAGCCGCGAAATTGCAGATCGCTCCAGCCGAATTGGCCGAAGCAGCTTCTGCAGCAAAGTCAAAGGCAGCCGGAGAGCAGACATTGCTAGGGCGAAAAAAGGACCTCCAGCTCCAATTGTCGCCTCAAAGCTTTGTCTACTAGGTATCTCAGCAGCTGAAATGAAGGAGCAGGGATGAGAGGAGGAGATGGAGGATTCTGAGAGGCAGGAGGAAGTGGGTGGGGCTCGGAAGAAGGGTAATCAGGAGAGAGCTGCTTCTGAAGTACTAAGGATGGGGGTCGGGTGGTCCCGAATTAACTTGAAGAGAATAGCCTGCCCCCCTCCAGTAGGCTGACCTCTTATGCTGACCTCTGGAGGGGGCAGAGAAGCGGATTAGACTGCATGAGCGTCTATAACACTCAAATGGGGCACTGAGCAGCTCCCATAGCCGCGAAATTGCAGTCGCTCCAGCCGAATTGGCCGAAGCAGCTTCGCAGCAAAGTCAAAAGGCGGCCGGAGAGCAGACATTGCTAGGGCGAATAAAGGACCTCCAGCTCCAATTGTCGCCTCAAAGCTTCGTCTACTAGGTATCTCAGCAGCTGAAATGAAGGAGCAGGGATGAGAGGGAGGAGATGGAGGATTCTGAGAGGCAGGAGGAAGTGGGTGGGGCTCGGAAGAAGGGAATCAGGAGAGAGCTGCTTCAGAAGTACTAAGGATGGGGGTCGGGTGGTCCCGAATTAACTTGAAGAGAATAGCCTGCCCCCCTCCAGTAGGCTGACCTCTTATGCTGACCTCTGGAGGGGGCAGAGTAGCGGATTAGACTGCATGAGCGTCTATAACACTCAAATGGGGCACTGAGCAGCTCCCATAGCCGCGAAATTGCAGTCGCTCCAGCCGAATTGGCCGAAGCAGCTTCGCAGCAAAGTCAAAAGGCGGCCGGAGAGCAGACATTGCTAGGGCGAATAAAGGACCTCCAGCTCCAATTGTCGCCTCAAAGCTTCGTCTACTAGGTATCTCAGCAGCTGAAATGAAGGAGCAGGGATGAGAGGGAGGAGATGGAGGATTCTGAGAGGCAGGAGGAAGTGGGTGGGGCTCGGAAGAAGGGAATCAGGAGAGAGCTGCTTCTGAAGTACTAAGGATGGGGGTCGGGTGGTCCCGAATTAACTTGAAGAGAATAGCCTGCCCCCCTCCAGTAGGCTGACCTCTTATGCTGACCTCTGGAGGGGGCAGAGTAGCGGATTAGGCTGCATGAGCGTCTACAACACTCAAATGGGGCACTGAGCAGCTCCCATAGCCTCGAAATTGCAGTCGCTTCAGCCGAATTGGCCGAAGCAGCTTCGCAGCAAAGTCAAAAGGCGGCCGGAGAGCAGACATTGCTAGGGCGAATAAAGGACCTCCAGCTCCAATTGTCGCCTCAAAGCTTCGTCTACTAGGTATCTCAGCAGCTGAAATGAAGGAGCAGGGATGAGAGGGAGGAGATGGAGGATTCTGAGAGGCAGGAGGAAGTGGGTGGGGCTCGGAAGAAGGGAATCAGGAGAGAGCTGCTTCTGAAGTACTAAGGATGGGGGTCGGGTGGTCCCGAATTAACTTGAAGAGAATAGCCTGCCCCCCTCCAGTAGGCTGACCTCTTATGCTGACCTCTGGAGGGGGCAGAGTAGCGGATTAGGCTGCATGAGCGTCTATAACACTCAAATGGGGCACTGAGCAGCTCCCATAGCCGCGAAATTGCAGTCGCTCCAGCCGAATTGGCCGAAGCAGCTTCGCAGCAAAGTCAAAAGGCGGCCGGAGAGCAGACATTGCTAGGGCGAATAAAGGACCTCCAGCTCCAATTGTCGCCTCAAAGCTTCGTCTACTAGGTATCTCAGCAGCTGAAATGAAGGAGCAGGGATGAGAGGGAGGAGATGGAGGATTATGAGAGGCAGGAGGAAGTGGGTGGGGCTCGGAAGAAGGGAATCAGGAGAGAGCTGCTTCTGAAGTACTAAGGATGGGGGTCGGGTGGTCCCGAATTAACTTGAAGAGAATAGCCTGCCCCCTCCAGTAGGCTGACCTCTTATGCTGACCTCTGGAGGGGGCAGAGTAGCGGATTAGGCTGCCATGAGCGTCTATAACACTCAAATGGGCACTGAGCAGCTCCCATAGCCGCGAAATTGCAGTCGCTCCAGCCGAATTGGCCGAAGCAGCTTCGCAGCAAAGTCAAAAGGCGGCCGGAGAGCAGACATTGCTAGGGCGAATAAAGGACCTCCAGCTCCAATTGTCGCCTCAAAGCTTCGTCTACTAGGTATCTCAGCAGCTGAAATGAAGGAGCAGGGATGAGAGGGAGGAGATGGCGGATTCTGAGAGGCAGGAGGAAGTGGGTGGGGCTCGGAAGAAGGGAATCAGGAGAGAGCTGCTTCTGAAGTACTAAGGATGGGGGTCGGGTGGTCCCGAATTAACTTGAAGAGAATAGCCTGCCCCCCTCCAGTAGGCTGACCTCTTATGCTGACCTCTGGAGGGGGCAGAGTAGCGGATTAGACTGCATGAGCGTCTATAACACTCAAATGGGGCACTGAGCAGCTCCCATAGCCGCGAAATTGCAGTCGCTCCAGCCAAATTGGCCGAAGCAGCTTCGCAGCAAAGTCAAAAGGCGGCCGGAGAGCAGACATTGCTAGGGCGAATAAAGGACCTCTAGCTCCAATTGTCGCCTCAAAGCTTCGTCTACTAGGTATCTCAGCAGCTGAAATGAAGGAGCAGGGATGAGAGGGAGGAGATGGAGGATTCTGAGAGGCAGGAGGAAGTGGGTGGGGCTCGGAAGAAGGGAATCAGGAGAGAGCTGCTTCTGAAGTACTAAGGATGGGGGTCGGGTGGTTCCCGAATTAACTTGAAGAGAATAGCCTGCCCCCCTCCAGTAGGCTGACCTCTTATGCTGACCTCTGGAGGGGGGCAGAGTAGCGGATTAGCTGCATGAGCGTCTATAACACTCAAATGGGGCACTGAGCAGCTCCCATAGCCGCGAAATTGCAGTCGCTCCAGCCGAATTGGCCGAAGCAGCTTCGCAGCAAAGTCAAAAGGCGGCCGGAGGAGAGCAGACATTGCTAGGGCGAATAAAGGACCTCCAGCTCCTATTGTCGCCTCAAAGCTTCGTCTACTAGGTATCTCAGCAGCTGAAATGAAGGAGCAGGGATGAGAGGGAGGAGATGGAGGATTCTGAGAGGCAGGAGGAAGTGGGTGGGGCTCGGAAGAAGGGAATCAGGAGAGAGCTGCTTCTGAAGTACTAAGGATGGGGGTCGGGTGGTCCCGAATTAACTTGAAGAGAATAGCCTGCCCCCCTCCAGTAGGCTGACCTCTTATGCTGACCTCTGGAGGGGGCAGAGTAGCGGATTAGACTGCATGAGCGTCTATAACACTCAAATGGGGCACTGAGCAGCTCCCATAGCCGCGAAATTGCAGTCGCTCCAGCCGAATTGACCGAAGCAGCTTCGCAGCAAAGTCAAAAGGCGGCCGGAGAGCAGACATTGCTAGGGCGAATAAAGGACCTCCAGCTCCAATTGTCGCCTCAAAGCTTCGTCTACTAGGTATCTCAGCAGCTGAAATGAAGGAGCAGGGATGAGAGGGAGGAGATGGAGGATTCTGAGAGGCAGGAGGAAGTGGGTGGGGCTCGGAAGAAGGGAATCAGGAGAGAGCTGCTTCTGAAGTACTAAGGATGGGGGTCGGGTGGTCCCGAATTAACTTGAAGAGAATAGCCTGCCCCCTCCAGTAGGCTGACCTCTTATGCTGACCTCTGGAGGGGGCAGAGTAGCGGATTAGACTGCATGAGCGTCTATAACACTCAAATGGGGCACTGAGCAGCTCCCATAGCCGCGAAATTGCAGTCGCTCCAGCCGAATTGGCCGAAGCAGCTTCGCAGCAAAGTCAAAAGGCGGCCGGAGAGCAGACATTGCTAGGGCGAATAAAGGACCTCCAGCTCCAATTGTCGCCTCAAAGCTTCGTCTACTAGGTATCTCAGCAGCTGATATGAAGGAGCAGGGATGAGAGGGAGGAGATGGAGGATTCTGAGAGGCAGGAGGAAGTGGGTGGGGCTCGGAAGAAGGGAATCAGGAGAGAGCTGCTTCTGAAGTACTAAGGATGGGGGTCGGGTGGTCCCGAATTAACTTGAAGAGAATAGCCTGCCCCCCTCCAGTAGGCTGACCTCTTATGCTGACCTCTGGAGGGGGCAGAGTAGCGGATTAGACTGCATGAGCGTCTATAACACTCAAATGGGGCACTGAGCAGCTCCCATAGCCGCGAAATTGCAGTCGCTCCAGCCGAATTGGCCGAAGCAGTTTCGCAGCAAAGTCAAAAGGCGGCCGGAGAGCAGACATTGCTAGGGCGAAAAAAGGACCTCCAGCTCCAATTGTCGCCTCAAAGCTTCGTCTACTAGGTATCTCAGCAGCTGAAATGAAGGAGCAGGGATGAGAGGGAGGAGATGGAGGATTCTGAGAGGCAGGAGGAAGTGGGTGGGGCTCGGAAGACTTGCCGGACGACTCCAGTCTGCTCGTCGCGTGGACCAATGCATTCCGTAATCGTATACGGACCAACAAACGAGGTGTAAATTTTGGTTTATCCGTTGCTTTGAACTTCATATTGCGGGTGGACAAGAGAACTTTATCACCAAGGTTGAAGAAAACCTCCGTTCGTCGTTTATCGTAATGGGCTTTCTGCCGATCTTGAGCGGCTTGCATGCATGCCTTGCATTGATCTTGACTTTCAATGTGATCAGCCCACCAATTGTTGGCAGCCGGACATTTTGATTCGACTTCCGCCTTGAGAGGCGTCGTAGGGTCGTAGCCAAGGTACGCTCGAAAGGGGGTGTTCTGAATGGACTCTTGGTAGGAATTGTTGATCGCAAACTCCACCAATGCCAAAGATTTTTCCCAATCGTCATGGTATGGCCCCACGTAGTGGCGAATCATGTCCTCGATGACTCGGTTCATGCGCTCTGTCTGACCGTCAGTTTGCGGATGGAACGCTGTCGAAAACGCTTGTCGCGTGCCCATCAAACGATGGAGAGCCACGCCGAAACGGCCTGTGAATCGCGCGTCGCGATCACTGAGGAGTTTTTTCGGGATACCATGATATCGGATGACACGATTGAGGTATAGGGAAGCGAATTCCTCTGCGTTAATCGTCGTATGACAAGGTTCAACATGAACCATTTTGGACAGCTTGTCGACGAACACAGCGATGGCATCATGGCCTGACGATGTTGGCGGAAGCGCCGTAATAAGGTCCGTGGAGACGCACTCCCAAAATTTGTCTGGAATTTCCACGGAAACCATGGTACCGTTCGGCTTTGCGTTTCCGGGTTTGTTCGTTTGGCACTTATGGCGCTGCTGGACAAAGGCAGTCACATCTATTTTTTTTTTTTTTACAAAGGGGGGAACCAGGAAAAGGCGCAACTGATAAAACCTAGCCCTTTGTGACCAAGGAGAAAAGACCAAAGAAAAAGACAAGAACGGCTAAGGGACAGCTAAGGGACGGACACCACCTGGGCGACGTAAGGGACAAAGGAGGACGGGAACAGAAGACAAACAAACCAGAGAGGCAAGGAAGAAGCCAAAAACAGGAATCCCAAGAGAAGGGGCTAGGACTACTAAGAAAAAAGACCTATGAAGGGGGGGGCCATAACATTGCAACCTCTAACATCTGCCGTGACTTTGGCCCAAGTAAAAGTGCGTGTGACCAGTTCCAACGTCTTGGTGCGACCGCAATGGCCCATGTAAACCGGATCGTGAGCTTCGCGGATAATATCCAGGCGAAGTGCCGCGTCAAGTGGGACACATAAAAATTCGCGGCCGTACTTGTTTTTCTTGAACCAGTACCCGTTTCTGGAAAATTTATCACAGAGGCGCTTGCAGCCCGGCGTGAAGTTTGAGTCCGTTTTGTACCCAGCCAAAAATCGATCCATGATGGAGGAAGAGGACGGAGTCGACGCCAAGGGTATTGGGCGTCTGCGTCGTCGCGTTTCCTTGACCGGAACCGAAGGTGCGGGCAGGACCGTCGGAGGGCGGGGTAGGATATCAATGACTGTGGGACCGACCGCAACAGGGCGTTGCTTTTTCGATCGAGGACAGCATTCGCTGACCAAGAGAGAAAACACCAACAGCTGGTGCGCGACCGCGACGTCGGCCGGGGCCGAGAGGTTGGGGTTGCGACTGACCGGGTCAGCCATATTATTACGACCAGCGCGATACTCCCAAGTATAGCTAAAGGGCGCGAGGTCCTCCTCCCATCGACCCATGCGTCGCGAAAGGACCGCCTTGGTATCGAAGTATGTGAGCGGATTGTGGTCGGTGACCAACGTCATGTGGGAACCTTCGAGGTAGCACCACCATTCGGTCAACACGTGGACGATCGCTAGCATTTCTTGTTCTGACGTTGTATAATTCAGCTCCGCTGGGATATACTTTTTGCTGGCGAAGGCGATGGGGTGTTTATCTTGTAAGATACACCGCGCCCGTACCAAGTAACGATGCGTCAGTAATGACTTCGAAAGGCTTGCTAAAATCCGGAAGTGCGAGGACTGGGGCGGAAAGCAAGGCTTCTTTGAGGCCTTCGAATGCTACGAGATGTTCATTCTTGAACAAGGGGCCAAATTCACCCTTGATGTTAGACAAGGTCTGAAGAGGGGCGGCAAGGGACGAATAGCCTTGGAGAAACTTGCGAAAATAATTGCACAAACCGAGGAATGAGCCGATCTGTTTCGCCGTTTTCGGAGTAGGCCAGTCGCGGACTGTGCTAACCTTTTTCAAATCAACTTTTTTTTTTTTTTTTTTTTTAGATGTGAAAGGACTTTCACCTTAGGAGGTGGGTCTCCCGACACAAACCAGCGACACGGAGGATTCAGTTCGAATGGTGGTGCCACTCCTACAATATGCAAAGTAGGCGCACTTAGGGTTGGTGAGAGATACCAACCCACGACCAAACGAACATTCACCACTACCCCTGTTGACCACGGCAGACAAGCTCCCTGCCATGGTCGTTAGAGGCGGAATCAAGGAGACATAACTAGAGAACCACCACGAGGGCAGAAATCCGACAGTACTTCCCTACAAGGTTTGCTTAGGGCTAGGACGCCAAAATACTGAGGAATCGAACCTCACCACCCCCTTCCTACTCTCGCAAGTAGGGTCGATACAGCAAGGGTACTGTAGATCACAAGGGACGTAGAACACACCACATTTGTAACTCAGCCTGCGTGTCCTGCGATCTTACGCCGCCCCCTAACCGCTAAGGTAAACCTCGGCAAGCCAGGAAAAGAGCAATCTCCAGTGGAACTATGGTCTGGGCGATTTTCACGCCCAGACCGGTCTATTTGGGCGAATTTCACGCCCAGACCAGGTGGTTGTGTGTGGGGGGGTGAGGGGTGTGTTGTGGAGGTATGGGCGGGTGGTAAGTTGTAAGAACGTTTGGTGATGGGGGGAGAGTGTGTGGTTATGTGTGATGTGGTGGGGGAGTGAGTGTGGGTTAGGTGGTGAAGAGGGAAGGTGTGAGTGTGTGTGTTTGGAGGGGATTTACTGGCCCAGACCGGTCTAGGCGACTCGCACGCCCTGGCCAGGGTTGTGGTGGTGGGGGTGGGGGTGAGGGGTGTGATGTGAAGGTTGGTGGTGGTTTGTAGTAAGAATGTGTTGTGATAGGGGGGTGAGTGAGTGGTTATGGGCGGTGTGGTGGAGGAGTGAGATTGTGGGGATGGTGGTCAACAGGGGGGGGGGTGTGTGTGTGTTTTTTTTTTTTTTTTAGGTGGTTGTGTGTGTGGGGGGGGGGAGGTGGGAGGGGGGGGGGGAGGTTTGGCAGTGTGCGGTTGAAGGGGTGTGATAGAGGGGGACAGTGTGTGTAGGTGGAGCGTTAGGCTGTGGGCAAGGAATGAGAGTGGAGAAAAGAAGAAGTTGAAAAGAAACTTGGACCACAGGAGGAAGCATACCTAAGCATACCTGAGAAAGTCTGAACAGCAGGTGTCTGGAAAAGGGGGTGAATGTGTAGAGCAGAGGAATCAACGGGAGCGAGGTACGAATTTCGCATTTCCTGAGTAGGGTGTGGGGGGATTGATGTGTGAATAATTGTGTAGACTGACAGCGCCGCGGTACAGTGATGAGGGGTCCAGGCCAGGTCCACTGCGTTCCAGCGTTCACTGCGAGGGGTGTGGAGTAAGGAGTTGCGATAAATGAGGGAGATAAGGTCTGGTGGCCAGCGTTTAATGAGCCTGAAAACCAGTACAGACTGACAGCGCCGCGGTACAGTGATGAGGGGTCCAGGCCAGGTCCACTGCGTTCCAGCGTTCACTGCGAGGGGTGTGGAGTAAGGAGTTGCGATAAATGAGGGAGATAAGGTCTGGTGGCCGGCGTTTAATGAGCCTGAAAACCAGTACAGACTGACAGCCGCGCGGTACAGTGATGAGGGGTCAGGCCAGGTCCACTGCGTTCCAGCGTTCACTGCGAGGGGTGTGAGTAAGGAGTTGCGATAAATGAGGGAGATAAGGTCTGGTGGCCGGCGTTTAATGAGCCTGAAAACCAGTACAGACTGACAGCGCCGCGGTACAGTGATGAGGGGTCCAGGCCAGGTCCACTGCGTTCCAGCGTTCACTGCGAGGGGTGTGGAGTAAGGAGTTGCGATAAAAGAGGGAGATAAGGTCTGGTGGCCGGCGTTTAATGAGCCTGAAAACCAGTACAGACTGACAGCCGCGCGGTACAGTGATGAGGGGTCCAGGCCAGGTCCACTGCGTTCCAGCGTTCACTTCGAGGGGTGTGGAGTAAGGAGTTAAGATAAATGAGGGAGATAAGGTCTGGTGGCCGGCGTTTAATGAGCCTGAAAACCAGTACAGACTGACAGCGCCGCGGTACAGTGATGAGGGGTCCAGGCCAGGTCCACTGCGTTCCAGCGTTCACTGCGAGGGGTGTGGAGTAAGGAGTTGCGATAAATGAGGGAGATAAGGTCTGGTGGCCGGCGTTTAATGAGCCTGAAAACCAGTACAGACTGACAGCCGCGCGGTACAGTGATGAGGGGTCCAGGCCAGGTCCACTGCGTTCCAGCGTTCACTGCGAGGGGTGTGGAGTAAGGAGTTGCGATAAATGAGGGAGATAAGGTCTGGTGGCCGGCGTTTAATGAGCCTGAAAACCAGTACAGACTGACAGCGCCGCGGTACAGTGATGAGGGGTCCAGGCCAGGTCCACTGCGTTCCAGCGTTCACTGCGAGGTGTGTGGAGTAAGGAGTTAAGATAAATGAGGGAGATAAGGTCTGGTGGCCGCGTTTAATGAGCCTGAAAACCAGTACAGACTGACAGCGCCGCGGTACAGTGATGAGGGGTCCAGGCCAGGTCCACTGCGTTCCAGCGTTCACTGCGAGGGGTGTGGAGTAAGGAGTTGCGATAAATGAGGGAGATAAGGTCTGGTGGCCGGCGTTTAATGAGCCTGAAAACCAGTACAGACTGACAGCGCCGCGGTACAGTGATGAGGGGTCCAGGCCAGGTCCACTGCGTTCCAGCGTTCACTGCGAGGGGTGTGGAGTAAGGAGTTGCGATAAATGAGGGAGATAAGGTCTGGTGGCCGGCGTTTAATGAGCCTGAAAACCAGTACAGACTGACAGCGCCGCGGTACAGTGATGAGGGGTCCAGGCCAGGTCCACTGCGTTCCAGCGTTCACTGCGAGGGGTGTGGAGTAAGGAGTTGCGATAAATGAGGGAGATAAGGTCTGGTGGCCGGCGTTTAATGAGCCTGAAAACCAGTACAGACTGACAGCGCCGCGGTACAGTGATGAGGGGTCCAGGCCAGGTCCACTGCGTTCCAGCGTTCACTGCGAGGGGTGTGGAGTAAGGAGTTGCGATAAATGAGGGAGATAAGGTCTGGTGGCCGGCGTTTAATGAGCCTGAAAACCAGTACAGACTGACAGCGCCGCGGTACAGTGATGAGGGGTCCAGGCCAGGTCCACTGCGTTCCAGCGTTCACTGCGAGGGGTGTGGAGTAAGGAATTTTATAAATGAGGGAGATAAGGTCTGGTGGCCGGCGTTTAATGAGCCTGAAAACCAGTACAGACTGACAGCGCCGCGGTACAGTGATGAGGGGTCCAGGCCAGGTCCACTGCGTTCCAGCGTTCACTGCGAGGGGTGTGGAGTAAGGAGTTGCGATAAATGAGGGAGATAAGGTCTGGTGGCCGGCGTTTAATGAGCCTGAAAACCAGTACAGACTGACAGCGCCGCGGTACAGTGATGAGGGGTCCAGGCAAGGTCCACTGCGTTCCAGCGTTCACTGCGAGGGGTGTGGAGTAAGGAGTTGCGATAAATGAGGGAGATAAGGTCTGGTGGCCGGCGTTTAATGAGCCTGAAAACCGTACAGACTGACAGCGCCGCGGTACAGTGATGAGGGGTCCAGGCAGGTCCACTGCGTTCCAGCGTTCACTGCGAGGGGTGTGGAGTAAGGAGTTGCGATAAATGAGGGAGATAAGGTCTGGTGGCCGGCGTTTAATGAGCCTGAAACCCAGTACAGACTGACAGCGCCGCGGTACAGTGATGAGGGGTCCAGGCCAGGTCCACTGCGTTCCAGCGTTCACTGCGAGGGGTGTGGAGTAAGGAGTTGCGATAAATGAGGGAGATAAGGTCTGGTGGCCGGCGTTTAATGAGCCTGAAAACCAGTACAGACTGACAGCGCCGCGGTACAGTGATGAGGGGTCCAGGCCAGGTCCACTGCGTTCCAGCGTTCACTGCGAGGGGTGTGGAGTAAGGAGTTGCGATAAATGAGGGAGATAAGGTCTGGTGGCCGGCGTTTAATGAGCCTGAAAACCAGTACAGACTGACAGCGCCGCGGTACAGTGATGAGGGGTCCAGGCCAGGTCCACTGCGTTCCAGCGTTCACTGCGAGGGGTGTGGAGTAAGGAGTTGCGATAAATGAGGGAGATAAGGTCTGGTGGCCGGCGTTTAATGAGCCTGAAAACCAGTACAGACTGACAGCGCCGCGGTACAGTGATGAGGGGTCCAGGCCAGGTCCACTGCGTTCCAGCGTTCACTGCGAGGGGTGTGGAGTAAGGAGTTGCGATAAAATATTATGAGTTGTTCTTTGGGGTTCTACCTGATTTATCGTTGTTGCGTGTGTTTGGTTGCCCTTGCTATGTTACCTTAGTCAATGGGAAGAGACGCAACAAGCTAGACGAAAGGGCGTTGTCTGGTAGACTGGTTGGGTATTCCCTGGTGAGTAAGGATTATTTTGTTTGGGTTCCTAAGTTGCGCCAGGTGGTAGAGAGTCGTGATGTACTCTTTTATGAACAGTTTAGCTATAACTGTATCCCTGGGCTATCTCCCTATGATGGATCCCGGTATTTTTCTCGCACCCCTGCCGCTATCAACGGACAAGTGCTTGATACTACTGACAACGTCCTAGACCCTTTACCAACCCCAATTGTTGACCGCTGTACTGGTCATGGGATGAACTTGCGTCCCAGGTCGGGGACTGATGGTGCTGTATTGCGTGTGAAGGTGCTGGGCGGGGTAGGTTCTGATGTTCCTTCAAGCTCTAATTTATCCGAATCTCAGAGGGTCGCCAGGCCCTCCTCTGCGCCACGTTTCGTCGGTGAAGCTCTAGGATTAGGACAGCCTCAGGTCATAGTGGAGCCTAATATAGGTCCGCTGCCCACTAGTTGCCACCCCCCGTCCACCTGTTCGGATGGCTCGCGGGCGTTGTTGATCCCTTCGCCTCCTGCTGTCCCTGGTGGTTTAAACCGGACAAGGCATTGCGACGATGTGGCCGTCACCGGAAGTGTGAGTGATGACCTTGAACACTGGTCCGGGTCTGATACTGCGTATGGCTGGGGTGTTCCGGTCGACCCAGGCTTCGACGACTTAAAGGCAAAGAATGCCGGCCCTGTTCAACCAAGCATTAGTGCTGCGCTGGGGGCTTTACTACCGGTTACTGCTGATACTGCTGATATCCCCGCTGCTCATGTACAAGTACACTGCTTGTACGTGGGAGCTTATATTTCTACCTCAACTGAACTAACCTATAAAGCTGCTATGCTTCCATCCAACCCTGACAGAGATCAGGGGCTGCTTGCTATGAAGGATGAGATGGCGTCCCTCCATGCACATGGTACTTGGGCACTCACTCCACAGCCTCCTAAGCAGAGGGTCCTGTCTGGCAGGTGGTTATTTGTGAAGAAGATTGGGGTTAATGGTTCTGTGCGCTTTAAGGCACGTTTTGTGGTCCGAGGTTTTCTGCAGCGTCCTGGGTTGGACTTTCATGATGTATATGCCCCCGTTTCTTCTAAAGCAGGTCTGAGGGTACTTCTTGCTGCCATCACTCATAGGAAGATGTTTGTTCGGCAACTGGATATCAAGACTGCATTCCTGAATGCCAAGCTGGAACCTGGTCTGGACCTGTACTGCCACCAGCCTGAGGGCTTTAAGGTGCTTGGTCCTAACGGTGTTCCCCTTGTGTGCAAACTGATCAAGTCCCTTTATGGTCTGAAGCAGGCGCCCAGGGTTTGGAGTAGGGATGTCAAGCGGGTTCTGGTTGCACATGGGTTTACTATGTGCAAGGCTGAACCTGCTCTGTATTTTAGGAGGGATTCTATTGGTGGGTGGAGCTATGTCCTGACCTATGTTGATGATTTTATCTGTGCTTTCAGTGAACTGGATAGGTATGCTTTGCTGATCTTGGCTATGGAAAAAGCCGGCTGGGAGGTCAAGGAAATGGGTGTACCGGTTCAGTTCCTCTCGTTGGACATGGATTTTACCCTTGACTCTGATGGCAGGTGTGTTAAAGTCAACCTCTCCCAGCATTCCTACATTGTTGAGCTGGTGGAGCAATTTGGTCTCACTGCTGCCACCAAGCCCAAGTTTTCAATTCCCATGGCCAAGTGCACTGTCACTGACCCTCCTGTAGATCCTCTGGCCTCTAATAGCCAGTACCTCTCCCTTGTGGGGGCTTTGCTATACCTGGCTACCTGCACCAGGCCTGATATTTCTTATGCTGTCAGCTACCTGTCCAGGTTTTCTGCTCAACCCACTGCTCCCCTGTGGGGGGCAGCCAAGCGCTTGCTTTTGTATTTGAGAGAACATTCCCACCTGGGACTCACTTACACTCACAGCCCTGAGTTCTCTTTCACTGTCTTTAGTGACTCATCCTTTGCTGATGATGGGTCTGACAGGAGATCTCAGACGGGCTATGCTGTGCTTGCTGGGGGCAGCCTTGTGAACTGGATGAGCAAGAGGCAGCCCACTGTTGCCATTAGCTCCAGTGAGGCAGAGTATCAGGCCCTGTCTCAGACTGCCAGAGAGGTGCAATGGTTGAAGAAATTGAGAGTTGATCTGGGCCTGCCTTGTGACCTGGTTACCATTCAGGGTGACAAATTGGGGTCCTTGAGCTGGGCCAATGACTGGCAGCTGCTCCCTCGCAACAAGCACATTGATGTCATCCATCACTATATCAAGGAGCTGGTGGAGGATGAACAGCTAGATGTTGCCTATGTTAACACTAAGGACAACTGTGCTGACCCCTTCACCAAGCCCCTTGATCCTGCTGTGTTCTGGCGGTTCATCCGCATGTTCGGAATGACCGCTGCTCCTTAGGGAATTTTGTTTTGGTTACATTTCTAGTTTTCTGGTTATCATTGCTTGGCATTAGGTTCCTATTCCCGGATCGGGTTTTCTATACCGTTGTTACCCAACTTTGATATTTAGTTTGTCCTCTTTTATCCCCTTGGCAAACTTTGGTTTTTTGCCTCGTTTCATTCCTTCCTTTCCCCCTTTGGGTTTCATTTGAAGTTCTCTCGTTTTTTCGGAGTTCTTTGATTTTTTTTGAATCTTTGTTACATATAGTTCTATGTCCCCAGTGCCATAGGTGGAGTACTTCTCTTGTATGTCACCTGCGTCATAGGTGGAGTATCAGCATGAATAGCGGTGCTCTCACTTGTTTTATGTCTTGGTGACTCCTGGTGTACTCCCTTAGAACTATCGGTACTGACAGTACTGTGACAGCTTCCCGTAGTGACAGCTTCCTGTGGACTGTGTCACCGGTTCTCCTGACACGGACTGTATAGCCTATACCCTTATCAGGGTACAGCCTGCCGCTCCTTCCTCCACTGGTGCCCCTTGATGGGTCTCCAGTACTTGTAACGTTATTCTCGTCTCCGTGTATAGATTGGTGCGTCTGTTCCGCTGCTTTAATCTCTGTCCACTCTACGGAGTGCTTACAAGCTGATAGGCGGCAGGCAACCCGGGTCCTGGAGCACCAGGACCACGCGTGCACTATGCCAACTCAGTGTCCGACGCAACGGACAATAACAAATTGGAGGGATTTTAATATTCAAGTGAACTTGCAAGTTCAAGGTGGCAAATTAAATGTGCGACAAATGGATGACTGGGTTATATCTCACAAGGTCGGTTGAAGGTGGTTGAACACTTGAACATGCATGTGGGCTTGTCGACTGAGGAAAATAGTGTTAAATTACTCATGGGCCTGCACTGGACGATGCACTAGATGAAAACATGCTAATGGAGTTGGTAGTTTCACTAGTCCTAAACTGCCACGGTATACTACGAGTCTACTTGAACTCTAACTTGGTTACATAGCTTCAGCCAGCAATTTGGCTGATCGCCGTCTTGGCTTTAAAACAATTATTACCAGGAAAATGTCAACTCGAACAAATCACTTTTTCTTATATTCCTCTTCTTCTGAACGGAAAAAACAACGAAAACAACTACGAGACAAACAACGAAAAAAACTACGAGTCTGCAACACCATGTGATATGTGAAACCGGTAGAGCAGGTGGTCGGGGCCCCTCATGGGGACTGTTACCCCCTTGTCCCCCTCTCCACCTCGTCTCTAACAAGGCAGTAAGTCTTGGGCTACAATAGTTAGGTTCTTAATTGAACAGTTTTCCCTTTCGAGATACCCCCTGTCCCGCTGTCCGCATACTTCAGTATTCGCCCGCCTAGCTGTCCTTATAGCGAGCCAGGTGCTCAACCCAATAAACGCGTACTCCCCACGGTCGAGTTCCATTAGTTACATCCGCCCTTGTCCAATGTCAGGTGACAGGTGCATGTGCGGCCGATGTCAGAAAGGGGCATATGCGGGTTCAGGGTCAAACAACAAAAACGACACTTTTTAACTAGGGTTGTTGGTATCAAGGCATTACACGATACTCGCCCAAGGGCCGGCCAACAACATATTTCAAGCTGCAACGGCACCACCAACCACCCACCCCTCACTTTTTGTCGGCATCTCGGAGTCTACCATGCGTGTTTGCGAGCAGGGAACCCTGCCGGCAGACTCGCCGAGGGCATAGTGTTCTCTGTTTACGAGTCGTACAATCTGACTATAACGCCTAGCGCCTACCGACCCACCCTGACCCAACCCGGGACCCAACCCACCCCGGCAACCATGAACACGGGCACGGGGTACCGCTTAAAAATCACGTGCCAACCTACCGCCAGCGGCCCCGCCCCGCGTGAGCAAGTTGAGAATCTAGGCGCTGGCTGTGCTAGGCAGCGGAGTTCCAATGGCTCCGAACATAAACACTGCAGACCCACTGGCCTGCCTATAAAAACAAAGCAACAGACTATCAACCCAGCAAGAGTCGTTTCACCGTAGATTCTTAACACACTCACTCGCCGGCTTCTAGCTGTTTCTCATGCCCCTCTCACCCGACCTTATCAATCATTTGCCCTTGCCCTTCTAGTCTCTGTTTCAACTAACGAAGAATAAAAAACCGTTAGCATCCAGCTTTCTGCCCGGTGCCTTCCTGACTCCCTAATCTTTTCTCGCTCTTTTCTCGCTCTTCCAACCAACTTTATAGCACTCCCAGATTGCCACCCCACCCCAGGACCGCAGCCTTCCCAAGTGCCCCCCGCTACCCACGTTTCTGCTTACCCCCGCCTCCGAGCGTGAGCACGAGCCATGCAGTGCTCTTTCCACGAGTCGATCGCTATGGCTAGCCGGGTTCCCAGCACCTCCATGCTACCATCTCCTAGGCCTTCAAGGATCCATGGCCGTGCCCGTGGTACAATCACCCGCGTAACGCAGGAAATGTTCCTCGGGGCTCACCCTGATGCAATCAGACGTAGGAGGGAGGCGGAGGAGAGGTGAGCGTAGTTGGGTTGGAGTGTGGGAGGGTGGGATATGTACGTATGGCACAGTCCAAGGGTAACCCATTAGGCCAAAGGGATTTAATAGCTCAACCGCGAATAATCAGATCCTTGGAAGTCCCTACGACTGCCTGCACCCTGTTCAGGTTGTTGTATAAGCAGGTGTTCAGGGTGTAAAACACCTGTTCAACAACTACCAATGATGTACACGAACAGGTGTTGAACACCTCGGACACCTGTTTAACAACCTGAACCGGATGCAGGCAGAAGTGGGGAGATGTAGGAGTCTATATCTGCTCTAGCGTTGTTGCTCCTGATCATGCCCCCAATAACTTGCATGACTGCTCTCGCACTGCTATTTCTCGCATGTTTGAGTTGTACAGCTCCGTGCTCGGTAACCCGACGCCCGAAGCTCACGCTTGCATACTTGCCGACAGGCTGTCCGGTGACAGTTGCGTATGAAGAGAAGCACGGCCTGTGCAACTTTCAGCGTTTAGCACCCTTGACAATGCTTGTCGGTGAGTGGGGGGTTTGCAGCCGGACGATCCATTGCGTTAGGGTTGTGGGTTGTTTGGTTGGTAGGGATTCGCGGATTGGGCAGATACACGTGGTATCCACCAACCGCAAGTTCCGACACGAGCGGTTAGGGCGCGGCTTGACTGCGTTGCTGTTGCTGCCGAAGCCCGTGAGTAGCCTTGATGGCTGGGGTGGCTATCAGCCTTTAGGCTGCTCATCGTCTGCAGGTGGAGTAAACATGGGTAGTATGAACCACTCCTCCACCCGACACCCCCAGTCCCCACACCCGACTCCCCAATCTCCACTTCCCACAACCCCCACACACCACTCCCCACACCCTACACCCCACACCCCACACCCACAACCCACAGCTCCGGCAGCAAACATCTTTGCAACCTCCCATTTTCATATAGGGCTGGGATTGGATTGGATTCGATTATGGGCCCCTCACAATACAGTGTTTTTATTTTCAGCTAAAAGCGGCAGCTTCTAGGTAGCTCCCCTGGCTGGCTATTCAGCCAGAGCTAACGCGACCTAGTGCACCTTAAAGATGATATAATCAGCTGTCCAGAAGTGCTGACATATTTGGGTGTAGCACAGTGGCTGGCTGGGGAAGCTGCCTAGAAGATGCTGGAAAAGCTGGAGAGAAAAGACCTGTGTGGGCCCCTCCACAATATCATCACAATATCATCACAATTGGCAGCTTGTTTTGTTTTGTTTCTATGAAAGGAATCTCACCCAGGAAGTGGTTCTCCGGACACAAACCAGCGGCACGGAGGATTCAGTTTGAATGGTGTTGCCACTCATACAAAAGAGTACGCACAATTGGCAGATTATATCTAGGAAGGGTGTAGGGGTGAGTTATTCAGGACCTGGGAAGGAGGTGGTGGTGGGGGTGCAGCACCATGGGATAAATCAACACTGACAATTGTTTGCCCTGTCTGCAGACATAGAGCGAGAGAGGAGGAAAGAAGACTGGAGAAGGAGCAGGAGGCTGCTGGAGTCTCTTGGTGAGTGTGATGGTAGTGAAGTGTAGTGTAGTGTGTGTAAGTAGGGTGGGGGGTGTAGGTCGGGTGATGGGATGAATAGATGGGGTGAGTGGGTGGGTAGGTGGAGTGGGTAGGTAGGGTGAGGGGGTAGGTAGGTGGGACGGGGGCTGGTTAGGTGGGGTGGGTGAGTGGGAGGTGTGGCATTTGTTGTGTGGGGGTGTGTGGGTGTGTGTGGTGGTGGGGGTGGTGGTGGTGGGGGGGGATAGAGATTGGAGAAGGAGCAGGAGGCTGCTGGAGTCTTTTGTTTGGTGAGTGTGATGGGATGGGTAGGTGGGGTGTGTAGGTGGTGAGGTGACAGATTTAAGAAGGAGAAGGAGGCCGTTGGTGTCTCTTGGTGAGTGTGATGGTAGTGTAGTGTGGTTGGGTGCGTGGTGGTGGTGGTGGGAGGGGGGTGGGGGGGGGGGTCGATAGAGATTGGAGGAGGGGCTGGAGGCTGCTGGAGTCTCTTGGTCAGTCTGATGGTAGTGAAGTGAAGTGTAGTGTGGGTGGGTGGTGGTGGTGGTGATTATGGGGGGGGGTGATAGATATTGGAGAAGGGGAAGGAGGCTGCTAGTGTCTCTTGGTGAGTGTGATGGGGTGGGTAGGTAGGGTGGTGAGTGCGATGGGGTGGGAAGGGGGGGTGGGTGGGTGGGGTGGGGTGTGTGTGATGGGATGTGAAGGGGGGTGGGTAGATGGGGTGGTGATTGTGATGGGATTGGTATTTGGGGGGGGGGGTGTGATGGGGTGGAAAGGGGGTGTGGGTAGGTGGGGTGGTGAGTGTGATGGGGTGTGAACATGGGTGGGTAGGTGGGGTGGTGAGTGTGATGGGGTGGGAAGGGGGGTGGGTAGGTGGGTGGGTGAGTGTGATGAGGTGGGTAGGTGTGTGGGGGGGATGGATGTGATGGGGTGGGAAGGGGGGGTGGGTAGGTGGCATAGCCCATGTGTTTCCGTTCACTTGTGTTTGCCCTTATACACTTCTGGTTTCAGAGTGGGGACGTGCCAGAGAAAGTGTTGGTCATGGTGAGTGTAGGCCCTTGTTGGTCATAGTCCCTGTGTTTCTTATCACTTTATGTGCTTGCCCTTATGCGCTTAAGGTTTCAGAGTGACGACGTGCCAAAGAAAGTGTTGGGCATGTTGCGCATAGGCCCTTGTTGGTCATAGTCCATGTGTTTCTGGTCACGTGCGTTAGACCCACGCATACACTAAAGGTTTGAGAGCAATAACATGACAGAGCTTGTTGGGCATGGTCCATGTGTTTCTTATCACCTTATGTGTTTGCCCTTATGCACTTAAAGTTCCTGAGTGACGGCGCACCAGGTAAATTGTTGGGCATGTTTGGGTATAGGACCTTGGTAGGCATAGTCCACGTGTTTCTTAACACTTTGTGTGTTTGCCCTTATACACTTCAGGTTTCAGAGCAACAATGCGCCAGAGAACTTGTTGGTCATGTTGGAATGTTGGGCATGGGCCCTTGTTAAGCACAGTCCATGTGTTTCTTATCACTTGATGTGTTTGCCCTTATACACTGCAGGTTTCAGAGTGACGACGCGCCAGAGAACATGAGGCTTGTCAACAGCCTTACCGTTATGGCCAAGTGGATGAAGCTAGCCGCTGACAGCAATAAGTTGCTGGTGGGTCTGGCATAAAGGCACCTTGGGATGCTCCTGTTGATACATTACAGAACGTAGATGTTATTGCCAAAGACAGCAAGCAGCCATAGCCTATATACTTGTGATGATTCGTTCTGTGTCTGCATAAAGGTAATGATAACGCCTGGTGGGGCGTGGTGTTAAGGGAGCCCGTCGTACGCGGGTGGGGAGCGGTCTCCTACCTCAACTGGACAAGCTACCATCGCGGTTGACAACGACCTGCAACGCTAAGAGCGACCGAAGAGGGAGTCGAACCCCCGACTCTTCATCCTCAAGCGATCTGGTCTACCACTAGACCATTGTATATCACTGAAAGGGGCTCAATAGCCATAGCCTATGTACTTGCTGATTTGTTCTGTGTCTGCATAAATTTCACAAGCCCCTTTGACCATGTAAAGTTTCCAGCACACTTGGAATCCATTTGAGCACCTTAGCAGCCTTAACGATATGGCTGCTAAGGTTATAAACAACATAAAACAACATCAAACAACGCTCCACCCTCCCTCATACACCAGGTTGCTGACTTCTTCACCACCACCACCACCATCATCCTCATCATCAAACAACATAAAACAATGCTGCACCCTCCCTCATACACCAGGTTGCTGACTTCTTCACACCAGACTGTTACTCATGCAAAAGCCTGTACCCCAAGTTGAAACAGATTGCAAAAGAGAACCCGGATGTCCTCTTTGCCAAGGTGAGGCTCAGGGCAATTTTTGGATGGGTGGGTGTGTGTGGGGTGGGGTAGGGTGGGGGGGTCAGGGCATGGTGATGAGAATGGTGATGGTGGTGAGGGTGAGGATGGTGATGGTGATCTCCACTTTTACAAGGTGAGGCTCACTGTTTTGGGGAGGGTCAGAGCATGGTAATGTTGGTTTGTTGGTGGTGAGAACGAGGGAGTTGGTGGTGAGGGTGGTGATGGTGATGGTGATGTCCTCTTCGCCAAGGTGAGGCTCACTGTTTTGGGGAGGGTCAGGGCATGGTGATGTTGGTGTGTTGGTAGTGAAAATGAGGGAGTTTATGTTGGTGGTGAGGGTGGTGATGGTGATGGTGATGTCCTCTTTGCCAAGGTGAGGCTCACTGTTTTGGGGAGGGTCAGGGCATGGTGATGTTGGTGTGTTGGTAGTGAAAATGAGGGAGTTTATGTTGGTGGTCAGGGTGGTGATGGTGATGGTGATGTCCTCTTCGCCAAGGTGAGGCTCACTGTTTTGGGGAGGGTCGGGGCATAGTGGTGTTGGTGTTTTGGTGTTGGTGGTGAGGGTGGTGATGGTGATGGTGATGTCGTCTTTTCCAAAGTGAGGCTCACTGTTTTGGGGAGTATCAGGGCATGGTGATGTTGGTGTGTTGGTGGTTAGAATGAGGGTGTTGGTGGTGAGGGTGAGGGCGGTGATGGTGATAGTGATGGTGATGGTGATGGTGACTTTGCCAAGGTGAGGCTCGCTGTTTTTCTTTTTGGCCAAGACAGCAGCGTCTAGGCTTCCTGGCTGGCTAATCCGCCAACCCTAAAGTAACCTACTGTACCTTGAAACTGACATGATCAGCTTTCTAGACATGATCAGCTTTCTAGACATGATCCGCCAACCCTAAAGTAACCTAGTTTACCTTGAAGCTGACATGATCAGCTTTCTAGAAATTCAAGAATTTATTCATAGTGACCACCATCCCCCGGCCATCCCCCGCCATTAATAACCAATACTGATGATGGTGTGTGTTGTATTGCTGTGAGTGCCTACATGTGAACACTGTAGACAACATCCACCGACAATTAATACCATGCCTGCATTTCCGTCACCATCCTTCGCTATTGATAAGCAGCATTGGAGTAGTACCATAAGGAGTACTGATGAGTAGGTAACGGCAATATGATATCATATGATGCCGGCAGTCTGGCTTGGCTAAACTTACCATTTATATGCAATATCATATGATGCAGTTTGTATGATATCATATTATACTATACTCACCTTTGGTCAACATCATATGATATGCCGGTCCTTACTGATGAGTGCTTTCTTGCTGCAGCTAAATGGCCAGGATGAAAAACTAAGTCCCTACTTTGAAACGGTGAGCTTCAATTCAGTGTTTCACTTTTTTCTTCTTTGATGTTTGTGTATTTTTTAAGTTTGTACTTGGGGTAATTTGTTTTCTTGCGTACTTTTGGCGGAGCCCGGGGTCACCCTGTTGTCCGTTTGTTTGCGTGACTGACCGACCGACCAACGTTTGACCGAGGCGAAGCCTGACATGACAGCCAACTGTCCCATAACCAACTGGCTTTGGTCCGCTCGATTCTGTTGCCACCTGACGCTCCGGTAACAGTCTCAACCAATTTTCGCTTTAGCCCGCTCTGGACCCCCCAGCTGAAGCCCCAAGTTCCCCCCATGTCTCTCTCCGCCGTCTGACCGTCTCTCCATCTATCCATCTATCCGCCTGTCCGACAGATGTGCAGGCGTTTGAACGATTCCGACCACCTCCGCATCCACAATTTTTGCTCATAGTTGGAGTGCGCATGACTAGAGTTATCAGCATCGCAGCGGTCAAAATCCTTCTCAAAAGTTGTCCAATGTTTGTAGCTCTATTCGGCTACGAGTAGCTACTTTCTCCACTACTTCCGAAACTCCCTGGCGGTGACTGCTAGAGCGATTTTCCATGTCGCTTGCAACACGACCGTAGAACTTGTCTGTGTCGCTCGCGACGCTACCTGAGATTGATGTGTTTATGTTTACCCTTGATTGTATGAAGAGATTGGATCGAATACAATTTGATAAGGCAACTGCTTTGAATCAGGGATTGTTTTCCGCCAAATGTAGCGATCACTACTTTCGACCCCGTTTTGGCCCAGATTAGCGCTATACAAAAGTTCCCCCCCCCCACCCCACCCCACCCCACCCCCTAAATGGCCCTTAAAAGCTGTAAACAGCTATAAACGCTGTTGTGGAGGAGGCCTTCAACTATGAAGCTAGAAAAGACCCACTATCAGATTTGAAAACAAATCCCTGATTTGAATCACTGTTTCTTTTTTGGGCTACATATGGCAGCTTCCAGCCAGCTCCATCAGCCAGTCCCTGGGTCAACTATGTAGCTTTCAGCTGCATTGTTATGCCTGCCCTGTTAGTGTCTAGACACACTAGACGGCTTTGTGTTTGGGCCAAGGATGGGGAAATGGAGCTGCCTAGAAGCTGCTACGTCTAGGCCCCAAAATAAACAGTGCTTTGAATGTTGCTTTACTGCAAAAGATATAAGATTAAATTAATGCGTTGTAACATTGATAAGCGTTCTTGTTATATACGTGCAGTCCACGTGAGGTCCAGGCTCCACCCTCAGTGGTTAAATCTAAACTGCATCTTGACTGCATCTTCACTGGATCTTGACTGCAGCTTAACTGCAGCTTAACTGCAATAATCTGAACCCTCCACTAACTTCAGTCACTCGGGTGCACATGAGGCAGGTTGGAGTGAAGAAGGTGCCATTCTTTAGACTGTAATGCGATCACACACACACACACACACAGACGTCTGTTCTCACCAGCTACACACTACCTGTCCCCACCATCCACGCACACACACAGACGTCTGTTCTCACCAGCCACACACTACCTGTCCCCACCATCCACGCACACACACAGACGTCTGTTCTCACCAGCCACACACTACCTGTCCCCACCATCCACACACACACACACACCCAGACGTCTGTTCTAACCAGCCACACACTACCTGTCCCCACCATCCACACACACACACTTCTCCCCACCAGCCAACCCACCCCCAGTCCAACATCTGCATACGAAAACAGGTTGGAATGAAGAGAGTATCATTCTTTCAACTGCACGGCAATCACACACATATATACACCTGTCCCCACCAGCCACGCACACACACCTCTCTCCACCAGCCAACCCACCCCCATACCAACGTACGCATACCAACACAGGTTGGAGTGAAGAAGGTGCCCTTCTTTCGACTCTACCGCGATCACAAGTTGGTGTCAAGCTTCAGCGCATCGCTGTCACCTGAGAAGCTAGCTAACTTAAGGATGGAAGTCAGGCGCTTCAAGCTGTAGCGTAGCTGAGCAGGCTTATTGTAGCTTAATATGTTTCGCTTAAGATGTGTAGCTTCAGCGCGTCACTGTCAACTGAGAAGCTAGCTAACTTAAGGATGGAAGTCGGGCGCTTCAAGCTGTAGTGTAGCTGAGCAGGCTCATAGTAGCTGAAGATATGTAGCTGAGTAGGCTCCTTGTAGCCAAAGATATTAACCTTCAGCGCGTCACTCTCACCTGAGAAGCTAGCTAACTTAAGGATGGAAGTCGGGCGCTTCAAGCTGTAGTGTAGCTGAGTAGGCTCATTGTAGCTGAAGATGTGAAGATGATCATGTGAAGATTGTTTCGCTTTCTGGCTTTGAGCCAGACTTCATCGTTGATCAGACGCAATAACAGACCGCCTGGGTTGCAGCGGATGGAAAAGAGATACTAGCCTATGTGCAGTAGTGCACCTATTGTTTTATAGGAGTGACCACGCCATTCAAACTGAGTCTTCGATGTCGCTGGTTTGTGTAGGGAGACCCACCTCCTGGGGTGAAAAACCTTTCACAACTAAAAAGAACGGTACTTAGACGGATGAGAGAGCAGCAGCAGGAGGCTAAACCTGATGCCTGTACTGCACTACGGGACTGCAACAGTTTTACTGGCTACATGATAATATTCTGATGATTGCTGCGGCACCTGCATCGGTGGCAATGGCCTACATGGCTGTAGCCCACAAGACGAGGCGTGCTGCTGGAAGAGAGGATCCATTTACTTGAGAGACAATCTGCTGTTGCATGGTTGCAAATGTTGAAATGTTTTAACTGATGTGCTTCACTGATGAATGGTTGCAAATGGTTTACTGATGTACTTTAATGGAACATGGTTGCAAGTGGTTGACTGATGTACTTTACTAGTACATGGTTGCAAATGTTTGACTGATGTACTTTACTAGTTCATGGTTGCAAATGGTTTACTGATGTACTTTACTGGTACGTGGTTGCAAATGGTTTACTGGTGTAAAAAATCGCCTGGAGGGGTGTGGTGTTAAGTTGACCCCCCCCGCACGCCGCAGCGTTTGCTGATGCATTTTCTCGGATACTGAACGGAATCCATTATTAGTGTAACCTACAGGTAAAATAGGTTTTATTTATTTTTAAAACTTAAAAAAGGCCCACAAGCCATTCTATATCGCATTTTCTATCTCAGTCTCTATCGCACTACAAAGGCCCACAAGCCATTTGAAACGTTATCTTAATGTCAAGCCCCATAAGCCATTTTAAACATTATTTTAATACAAAGGCCCACAAGCCATGTTAAACATTCTTTTAATACCGGTATAAAGGCCCACAAGTAATTTGTTTTAAACATTATTTGGAACAAAGGCCCTCAAGCCATTCTCAAGTGCATCCCCAGATCTATTCTTTACGTGAATACACTTTGCAAGTGCTAACTTACTAAGGGGGGGGGGGCACATTAAAAATCATTATTGTCTGTCCCAACTTTCCATGTGTGTTGCACGAGACTTATACTTGGAAGATTGTACGTATTGGAGGACTGCGGCAGAAAGAAAAAAAAGATAACGTCTGGAGGGGCGTGGTGTGAAGGGGACCATCATGTACGCCGCAGCTGGGGAAAGTCACCATGGCAGACATAGTAAGTGTCACCCTCCAGGCGGGAGGGACTCCTTCATGCGACGTGTGGCAAGAATGCTGGTACAGGAGGCGATAGATTCTCTGTGCAGCTTAGAAATGAGTTTGTCTACGTGTTCGCGACTAATCCTTAAGGTGGAGAGATTTGTAATAGTTGTGATTGGTATGGTACTAGTAGTACCTACGGTGAAGACTAGGTAGTGGACAAGGAATCCTTGTTGTTGAAGGATACGTTGGAGCTCCTTAAGCTGAAAGCTCTTTTCCTGGAATTTGATGTGGTGGTTAGTGTCTGAGCTGTAGCCTAGTTCAACTAGTTAGGCTTTTCTTGGTTTGGATTCGTCGTCAATGAGGAGGAGATCAGGCCTGTATTTATCCCATGTGGCTTGGGGAAGATCAGGGGGGTTGAGGGTGGTTGGGGGTCTCGTGGGAATGTCGGATGTCGCTTCACAAGTGTCAGCGCTAGCTTTCTTATGTCTTTTCTATCGTGTGTCTTCCTCAGGAATGACACAGGTCAATGTCTTTTACACCGTATTGTCACTCGTAGGTGTCAAGAAGGTACCCATGGTTACACGTGGTTCTAGTAAGCCCCGTACCCTAAGTCATGTTGGCGGCACGCCTGTCAACCTTAAGTCTCTACCGAGACTCTGTAAATTATTCGCAAAGCTACCAAAGCTTTAGTTTCCTCCCTTCCGTTCGAAGTCCAGCTTTATAAGCTGACAGGTTATCAGCCCATCAATTGCTGCAAACCACTGTCGTTGGACCACATGCCGAGCATTCCTCCTCATGCTAATGTCACGAAGCTCACGCGTGAAAACGCAGAGGTTTGGATGTTAGAGATGTATTCATTACTCTCTATCTATGGCTGGGAGGTCGTCATAGATCGCGGTCAACTTCAGACTACGATGTCTTGGCTGGAAGGAGCTACGGCTAGGTGTGTGGATCAATCCAAGCTACGTCAACGGACTCAACCTGTTCGACACCGACTACCTCCAGGACCGTCTACACCGACTGTCCAACGTCCAGCCCAGACCTATTGGACGCAACAACAAGGCCTGCAGCGCGACGCGGAGGCGGAGTCTACAGCTTGTGCGGGACAAGCTCCGGGAGGAGGTGGGCAAGGGGGAGGTGGAGCGCGCACCCCAGTGGTGACGCGATCTGCTGGCCCCCAACTCGGTGAGAGTTCCTTAGTGGGCACGCCCTTGCCTGTTTCTAGTAGCGCTACCAATGCCCTGTCCTCTGGTGAAGATCTAGACCTTCACCAGACCCAGACCGCTGAGGTCTTAGCTACCCTAGCATCTCGACATGCGCAACACGAACCCTCTATTACAGAATTAGAGGAACTAGTGACAACTTCTAACGACGCAAACTTAGAAGCACTGCGTAGGATTGAAGTTCAGGTCCTTGCTTTTATGATGCTATGCATCAGCCCTGCGCTGCGGTACCACTTTGCGGCCTACGCCTACGCCCAAGATATCTGGGATGAGGTAGAGGGGTGGGTAGTCACCGCGAACGAGTTAAGGGGTCCAACCCTCATGCTAGAAATGAAGCGGCAGAAGATGCGCGCAGGTGACTTTGTTACCACCTACTTTGACGGCATTCGGCATCAGGCCAAGCAGCTAATCCAGGCTGGGATCCCGGTCACTGAGCAGCAGTGCACCGAGATTGCAATCGCAGGAGCGGCTCCTCGTTTCACTGCCTTGCAAGTTCTTTACAGCAGCCCTGATCTGTCTGTAGGTTTCTCAGCCACCCAGCTACGGTACGAGCAGGCTGATATTGCCAATCAGCGCCTTGCCCCTGATCACCCGAATTTCCCCCCGTACTTGCTCGAAAATAAAGCCCATGCTAACCCTCCTCCCCCTGCTTTCCCTGCATTGGCTGCAGCTCCTGCAGAGGGTCGACAAGGTGATCGCCGCAACTCAGGCTATGGAGGCAAGGCGAAGCGTGGTGGAGGCAACCCTGCGCATTCCCCTCGTGGACGTGGCGGTGGGGGAAACGGCAATTCCGCAGTCTGCTCCCACTGTCACTTCCCAGGACATGTGCAGGACACGTGCTGGAAGCTACACCCGAACCTTTGTCCGGCCCGCCCTGGCCAGAATGGCCAACCTGGCAACGCTCCGCGAGGAAATGCTCCTCGTGGGAACGTCTCCCGAGCGGAGTTCGAGGCTCTCAGCAGCCAGCTCTCCGGCTTACAGTACATGTGAGAAGTAGCTCCTGCCTTGATTTCTGCTACGACCCCATGGTCCACTCCTACTGATAATTGTCCTGACACCGCTTGGTTTATAGATAGTGCCGCAGGCCGATCGATTAGTGGCACGCAATCGCTGTTTTCAACCCTCACTTTCATAGCTAATGCGCCGTCTGTGCGGTTTGGAGATGGGGTTGTGCAGCAGGCTACGGGTGTAGGAACGATTTTTCTGGCCAGTGAATGGCTAACTTCCCCCATTGTCCTGACCAATGTTCTCTACATCCCTGACTGCCCAGTGAACCTTTTAAGTGTTCATGCTACTGCCAAATCTGAGGACTGTGTCATATCTTTTTCTGAGCATACCTGTGTTGCAAACAAAGGGACTAAGACCCTGCCTCAATAGGTGGTGTGTATCACTTTCTGGCCCATGGTTGCACTGTTCCTGCCTTAGCTAATGTAATTGTTGAGCCAAGTGCTGCCCCCCCTCTCTCCCTGGTTGGGTTGTGGCATAGACGGTTTGGCCATCCAGGCCAAACCGCTATGCATGAACTCATTAATGGGGGATTGGTGGAGGGATTACCCAGCATTTCGCACAAACAGTTGCAGCGCTTTGCGCTGGACCCGTGTGACGCTTGCTGCGTCGGAAAGGCTACAAAAGAGTCCTTTCCAGAACGTAGGCGAGTAACACATGCACCGTTGGAATTGATACACATAGACCTGCAGGGCCCCTTTTGCATCGTTATTAGAATGGAGGTTTACCTCCTCGTGGCAGTAGACAATCACAGCGGGTGGAACGCAGTAGTACCTATGCGCCTTAAGAGCGAGTCTGCGGGATGGATCATAGCAATTATCCGTAACTGGATGGGGCTCTTGCTCGGGGTAGCCTTCAGGTGCCTTCGTACAGATCAAGCAAAGGAGTTTCTTGTGCCAGAATTGACCAACTGGTTAGCAAGTGTTCAAGCGAAACATGAGGTTAGTTCCGTTTACTGTCCACAGCAAAATGGGGTGGCAGAACGGTTCAACGGGGTAGTCGCGTCTATGGCTAGGACTATGTTAATCGAATCCGAAATGTCCAAAGGATTTTGGACATACGCCTTCACCTGCGCTTCGTATCTCCGGAACCGCCTCCCCTCGAAGCGTGGAGCCACTCCTTATGAGCGGTTCTTTGGACAGGTACCTGACGTATCCTTGCTGCGAGTTTTTGGCACTAGGTGCTATGTGAAGCTGTTAGACGGCAAAACTCGTAGTAAAACTGACGAACGCGCAATCCGGGGTAGGCTTGTAGGGTACTCCTCTATGAGTAAAGCTTACCAAATTTGGATCCCAAACAGCACAAGGTTGTTGTAGCTCGTGACGTAGTGTTCTTCGAAGGATCCGGCCCAGGTCCTGTCCTTGGGCAAGTGCCTTATTACATTACATTACATTACATTACATTACATTACATGTTAAAGTCTACTTGACACCGCGGGGGTGTATGAGACTCTGTGCTTTAAACAAAAAGAAAAAGCACCCACAAAGCAAAAACCCCATTACATCAGGGGTGTGTCGAGGACAAACAAACCAAACTCCCAACCACCGTTTTGGTGGCGTAGGTATTAAACCCCTTAGAGCCGGACCCAGATCTCAACCACTTACAGTGGCGGAGGTAAGAAGCTAACAAATGAGAAGTCACAAGAAGAAGAAAAAAAGGGATGATAAATTACGGTGCCACTAAGCAGTCCAGGGCTTCCTGTCTTGCTCTTCTACAAGTAGAAAGATAGTCGGCTAGGTTGCTCCAAAAAGACTTAGTGCCATTTCCATTCATAAAGGTTCTGAATGTGGAATCGCAGAATTCCACATTCCATACGGTTAAGTTGGTATCCTCATGGACATGCCTATAAATATCTGTAAACAGCTTCTGGTAGCGGAGGCGAATATCATTATAAAAAGGGCACTCAAACATATGCATTTCATCCTCAGGTTTTTGGAACCCACACATTTGACAGTGTCTCATTGAGCGAGGGATGTGTGCTCTATCCACCACCCTCATTCTTTCTGTGTTCAGCCAATGGGAACCCATTCTAAACTGTGCTATAGAACGAATCTGATCCTGCTTATGTAAGGCGGATGTAAAGGGAATCAAGCCATTCTCATCATTGCTGTTGGCTGCGAACCATTTTTGGTATCGGAGGCGTTTAAAGCCAACCCTTCTCTCATCAGGGATGTCTCTAACTGCATTGGTGTCACTTGGGTACTTAAACCTCCATGACTCAAAAACTTCAGACATAATACCTTCGACATCGACAGCCTCCAAAATGTTGATGTTTTTACTGGATCCTAGCTTGTGGAGAGCACAACGCAAGTCATGAACCCAGCCAGTGTTGGAGTCAAAAGATTCCTCAAGAGCCATTATAATGAGATCCTCAGGTTCTTTATGTATGGTCTTGTTCCAGAAGCGCAAAGCTTGTTTAAGCCAAGCAAAACACAACGGGGTTCTACCCAGCTCTTCCATGATAATATTAGATGTAGTAGATTGGCAAACACCCAACATTTGTTTAAGTATACCTCTATGCCATTTCTCACAAGCATGGTCATTTGAGATAAGTGTGTTGTTCAGAATAGAAGGAGCCCACACCTCACAGCCAAAATTCAGGATAGGTTGTACAAGAGAATCAAACAGGTGGGTGAGAATATCAATATTGTATATCTCCATAGTATGGCATCGCCTACGGAGCATGTGGTGTGCCTTTTGGGCCTTAGTGAGCATCCTAGAAAAAGCAGCTTTTGCACGATTGCTTGAGTCACCATCCACAAAGAGGGATCCCAAGTAGATAAAAGATAACTTTGTAGAAAGTTGTGCTCCATCATAGACAAATTTGTAATCAGGATCCATGCGGGCCTCATCACAGAATTGCTTGTTGAAAACGACAATCTCAGTTTTCTTTATATTCACAGCCATCTTAGTAGCCTCACAGAAATCTCTCAGACAGTCAAGCATCGCTTGCATATCTGCCGGGGATTCTGCCATTATAGCTAGGTCATCAGCATAAAGTAACAGTTGCAGAATCTTTCCCCTAAGCTCAGCCCCTACATTTGGGAGCTTGGATTGGAGGAACGATTCAATTCTATCAATGAACAGACCGAATAGGAGTGGGGATAGGGGGTCTCCTTGTTTAACTCCTACAAGGGATGGAAAGGAGGATCCAATGTCCCCATGTAGGCGAACTTGGAAAACAACATGAATATACATGGACTTCAGAATACTGAGATAGGGGTCCTTGACTCCTAGCCTTGCTAAGCAATCCCATATGACGGTAGCCCGTTCTCGGAGGCTTCCTCTCCCGCTGTCATCGGTGAAGGACCTCCAGTCGTGGTAGGTATCGAACACGACGCTGCGCATTTAGTGAACGGCCCCTACGCAGGCTTCCACATGAACCTACGTTCTAGGAAGTCTGCTGAGCCGATTGATGCTGGTGTGCCAGCGGTCTGTGGGGGCACTGTTTTGGGATCTTCAGATAGGGTGAATTTTAATTCTCTAGGAGCCCCTCCCCCCGCCTTGGGTACGCATTTGCAGGTTGGATTAGGTGGAGATGGGGACAATGTCCGACATGTAGAGACTCCAGGGCTACGGCCTGGAGCACTACAGCCAGAAGTGCCTCCGAGGGCATCTCCTGAAAATTCTAGTAGTCGCTCTATTAGTCTTGCAGGAAATGTTGAGGGCTCGGCCGGGGTGTCCGATTTTGATTCACCCATGAGCACGCTTGTGCCTGGATGGATGGGTGCAAGTGGTGTAGGGGATGCAATGTCACCATTGCCTCCGCCTGGGGGGGGAAGTATAGCTTCACTACCCCCGAATTTGTTACAAGCTGATAGTACCAGTATAGTAACTCCTCTACCTGACGGTAGGCGAGCCCCTAGTTGCAGGATGTTGGGGGGTACTCCTGAGTTTGGTACCTTGTCTGCTGAGAGAGCTGCTACATTGGCTGCGGCTCAGGTGCGATACCCACCTGAGTTATCTCCAGCCCCTATTCTGGACCCAATTCCTCTTTCCCCTTCACTCGGTGTGGAAGAGCCTGAGCCTGCAGATGCTTTCATATCAGAACCTATCAACCTCACATACAAGCGAGCTGTTGCCCTTGATAACCCTGACAGGGAACATTGGCTTCTGGCCATGAGAGATGAAATGGCATCTTTGGAAGGTCACCAGACTTGGACTCTAACCCCGCTGCCCCGTGGATGCAAAACCATCACTGGGCGGTGGCTCTTCACCATTAAAAATGGGGTAGATGGTCAACCAGAACGGTACAAAGCTCGGTTTGTGGCAAGGGTATTTTTGCAGCGTGAGGGCATTGACTATGACTTAACGTTTGCATCGGCTACCTCAAAAACAACCCTCCGTGTTTTCCTGGCTGGCATGGTGCACCGCAAGATGTTTCCACGTCAGTTAGATATCAAAACGGCGTTTCTAAACGCAACCCTAGAAGAAGGGCTTGACTTGTACCTTGCCCAGCCAGAGGGGTTTGAAGTGGGCAAGGGCTTGGTCAGCAAGATCATCAAGTCCTTGTATGGCCTCAAACAGCCCCCCAGGTTGTGGAGCGCTGAGGTTTGTCGTGTGTTACGGTTGTGTGGTTTCCGTCCTACTGCCTGTGACCCTGCACTATTTGTCCGTCTGGAAGCTGATGGAAACTGGTCCTGGGTCACCACCTATGTGGATGACTTCTGGCTAGCCCTTGATGAGCTCTTCTTATACATATCTATCATAGAAATCATGCGCCAAGAGGGCTGGACAGTAACAGAAATGGGCGTACCTCGAATGTTTTTATCACTCGACTGTGACCTTAGCCTCGATGCTGAGGGCAGATGTGATAAAATAGACATCAGCCAACGGACTGCCATACAGGGTATGCTGGAACGGTTTAGGATTGGGAAAGGTGAAGCTACGAGAGCTACTGTTGCGGTCCCTATGGTCTCCGGGGCAGTAACTACTCAGGCTGAAGGCAGCCGCGTGCTGCCCAATAACCGCCTATATTCCTCTTTGATAGGTTGCTTCATATATCTGTCTACTTGCACTAGGCCAGACATAGCTTACGCCGTAAGCTGTCTCTCACGATTCACATCTTGTCCAACGCAGGCTCATGGGCATGCTGCTATTCGGGTACTTGTATACCTTCGGACCCACCCCCGTCTTGGGATTGGTTATAGCCATGCTCCTGATTTCTGTTTCAAAGCATATAGTGATGCTAGTTTTGGAGAGGATCTTGCAGGCCGTCGCTCCCAGACAGGTCTTGCTGTCCTGGCCTCTGGAGGGGTAGTGAGCTGGGTATCAAAGCGCCAAATCACCCCTGCGCTCAGCACGGGTGAGGCTGAGTATCAAGCCCTAGCTGCAGCAGCCAGGGAGGTTCAATGGTTAAAGCACCTAAGAGCTGACCTTGGTCTGCCTTGCAAGCTGGTTACCATTCGCTGTGATGCTTCAGTTTCTTTGTCCTGGTGTGCTGATTATAAGCATGAACCCAGGGCAAAGCATATTGATATTATCCATCATTATGTGAAAGACTTGGTACTAAGCAAGCGCTTGGGTACTGGTAAGGTACACACGTCCCTGCAGGTGGCTGACACCTTCACTAAACCTCTCACAGCGGATGTGTTTTGGTCTATGAATGGGATGTTGGGACTGGTGGATGTGAAGGAGTTGAAGCCTCCCTCGAAATAATTTGTTACGTACACCTTCACACAGGTGGAGTGGTGCTTGGCGGAATTTATTTCCTGACTCTGTTGTATTATTGTTTTCAGTTCTTCTGTTGTCTCAACGTGAACTTCGGGTATATCCCCTCTTTAATTGATACCTCTCTTGTATGTTCAGCTCGATATAGAAAATCTAGGTTAAAAGTCTACGGCTGCTGAACACATAGGTTCCTGGCACACCCGGCTGACCTACAAGATTAAGTATATTTTTTTGATATATCTGGTTGGTTACACCTGTGGACCCTGTGGGTTCACACGGTGAATAATTCTGATTGAACCTCTCATTATTTTTCTGTCCTTTGTACTCTTCTTTTTTTTTCTTCAGGTGGTTTAAATAGCTTATGCCTGCAAGGGCATTGTTTGTCAACAGCTGCCAAACACTTAGGTTTGCGCACACTAGACTTACTTGATGGTTTTATTCTAGCCTTGGGATGTTTATCTGGTTTGTTACCCTAAGCACCCTTGTGGTGCACAACAGGCATTAAGTAATTGGTTTCATCTTGTGTATACGACTGCAATGTATTGGCAATTGTATTGTGTGGTTGAGTGTATAGTATATTTTACTGCACACTTTAATCCTGTGGGATTAAGACTTTCAGCTAGACGAGAGTAGTTATAAGTGTGTGCACTGGTCTGTCCACGCACACATGGATTTAGCTCTACCCTGATTGGTACTTACTGTTGATCCTATTTTCCCCTGGGCAGGGAGATTAGTTGGAATATAGTGATCTGAAGATTTTGTGTGTTTCCCGTGCACCTATAAACAGGTGGAGATATGATTATACTTCGGTTTTTAGGCTACGGTTCTTTCTTAGGTCTTATGTGATAGCAAAGACAGGTGGAGTGTCAGCGCTAGCTTTCTTATGTCTTTTCTATCGTGTGTCTTCCTCAGGAATGACACAGGTCAATGTCTTTTACACCGTATTGTCACTCGTAGGTGTCAAGAAGGTACCCATGGTTACACGTGGTTCTAGTAAGCCCCGTACCCTAAGTCATGTTGGCGGCACGCCTGTCAACCTTCAGTCTCTACCGAGACTCTGTAAATTATTCGCAAAGCTACCAAAGCTTTAGTTTCCTCCCTTCCGTTCGAAGTCCAGCTTTATAAGCTGACAACAAGTGCCTGCATCCATGTACATGGGGAGAGCCCCCAGAGCTCCTTTGGCTACTGCCTTTTGGATGAGTTGGACCGCCTTATTATGTCTGTTAATATACATCCCTTTGAAGACAGGGTGGCTTCACCCAGCAAGAATATGGCCAGCTCCGTCCTGTGCTTAGCGACTAAGAGGGCAGTTATCATCAGAGGTGCGGCTAGTGCTGGTACCATAGGGGCGTTTGTATCTGTACGCCAGTTTCATAGTCCATAAGCGTCCCCACCAAGCCTTGTGGATTTGTATTTTTTGCCACCATTTGATGTCGGTGGATTGCCAGAAACGATAAATAGCCTGAGAGAGGAGGAAGGGGTTGGCTTGTTCCCACAGGGAGGAGTATATGCCCGTGCGTTGGTATTTAGGCAGACCTTTGAAATCGTTTGAATCAACTGGTTTGAATCAATGAACCCCTATCAAGCGGTTTCCCCCTTGAATCAGGGTACCTTGAAAACAGTTTGAATCAGTGATTCAATTCAAGCAGCTTATTCATTGAATCAGACGGAAGTCAATCAAGACAATATCAAACGGAATTCAAGGTGGTCGAAGATATTGCACTTCGAAATGTAGCTAAGCTCCCATATGTAGGCTGCCGAGAGGTAGGAAGCTTTGAATCCGAGGCGGGCGAGCGCCTAGCGATAACCGGCACAAATCCGTACCTTGTAGTACATTAGTTGTGCTTTCATTGGCTAGACAAAAATCTAGGGTGGGGTGTAGGCGCTAGCAAGATGATGGCTGTAATCTCAAGTGTCACAACTGGCTATGTAACCAAGTTGAAGTCTGGCTATGTAACCAAGTTGAAGTCTGGCTACGTAACCAAGTTGAAGTCTGGCTATGTAACCAAGTTGAAGTCTGGCTATGTAACCAAGTTGAAGTTGAATGTAGGAGTTTGGAAACAGCCCAAGTAGGGTGTGTGTGCGTGTTTAAGTACTCGCACTTTGGACAATGGTAGGAAAGAAACTTTTACAAGAAAGGAAACAAATATAATGCCAGAAAACAAATTGGTATCATATATTTAATTTTCCTGCTGAGGACGGCTTAGCTGGCTCGAAGCTACACAACAACCTAATATACAGAGAGACAGCCTAATGGAGCTGGCTGGAAGCTATACAACCTGGCACACAAAGTGAAAGTCTTATGGAGCTGGCTGGAAGCTGTACAACCTAATGGAGCTGGGTGGAAGCTTTACAACCTGCCACACAAGTGAAAGTCTAATGGAGCTGGCTGGAAGCTCTACAACCTAATGGAGCTGGCTAGAAGCTGTACAACCTAATGCAGCTGGCTGGAAGCTGTACAACCTAATGGATCTGGCTAGAAGCTGTACAACCTGTCACACAAAGTAAAAGTCTATTGAAGCTGGCTGGAAGTTCTACAACCTAAGGAGCTAGCTGGAAGCTGTACAACCCATGGCTGGAAGCTGTACAATCTAATGGAGCTGGCTGGAAGTTAGGTCTAATTCAGGAGTCGGGAAAGTATTCATCGTTGTGGGTATCGCACAATTGATGAATACAATACAGTGCTCTCGTGGGTATCGCACAAGAAGGCTGTATATTGTCAACTACCAGGCCCGGCTATTGTCCAAGGTGGTGGAAGGGATAATAGGCCTATCTACTGCTGTGCTTGAAATTTCAAATTAATTTTTGGGGTTTTTTGTATGAGGGTTTAAAGGTACTGCCTGTCCTGGTCAACAAGGACAAGCAGTACCTTTAAACCCTCATAAACAAAACCCAAACTAAAGTCACCCTATGATTACTGCTCCATGCTACTATATGTTCAGGGCACTAACATGCCTTAATATCCCATTGGCTAAGCTTGGCACCACATGATGGCAGCTTCCAGGCAGCTCCACTACTGCATATTCGTCCTTTACTTGCTCCCAACAGCCAGCATTCATGAATGACCTGCAAGGGGAAAACATTAGAATGAGTAAGATAATGCTGCTTAGAATGTGCTGCACTTATCATGTTGGTGACTTAAGTGTGTGCAGAGGGTGGTGGATGCATACATGGCTAAACGCATTGACCACCCATTTTGTAGCAAGCAGCCTCAAGGGCGCTTATGCGGCTACATAATGGGCAGGTGCAGCTAAGCCATATTTTTTATTACTGACATGCATTAATTAAGTTGTTACATGAGGGTGGTTCAGGCATACCATACAAGGCAAATCGCATCTCCCGCCCATTCTGTAGCAAGCAGCCTCAAGGGCGCTTATCGGGCTACAGTATGGGTAGGTTCAGCTAAGCCATATTATGATATTATTCATAAGTAACATGCATTAATTAAGTTGTTACATGAGGGTGGTTAAGGCATACCATACAAGGCAAATCGCATCTCCCGCCCATTCTGTAGCAAGCAGCCTCAAGGGCGCTTATCGGGCTACAGTATGGGTAGGTTCAGCTAAGCCATATTATGATATTATTGATAAGTAACATGCATTAATTAAGTTGTTACATGAGAGTGGTTCAGGCATACCATACAAGGCAAATCGCATCTCCCGCCCATTCTGTAGCAAGCAGCCTCAAGGGCGCTTATCGGGCTACAGTATGGGTAGGTTCAGCTAAGCCATATTCTGATATTATTGATAAGTAACATGCATTAATTAAGTTGTTACATGAGGGTGGTTCAGGCATACCATACAAGGCAAATCGCATCTCCCGCCCATTCTGTAGCAAGCAGCCTCAAGGGCGCTTATCGGGCTACAGTATGGGTAGGTTCAGCTAAGCCATATTATGATATTATTGATAAGTAACATGCATTCATTAAGTTGTTACATGAGGGTGGTTCAGGCATGAAAACATAACTCACCACAACTTCTTGCCAAGTCCTAGTTTCGCTCCCCTCGAATCCTCCGAGCGAGCTGCAAGTGGAAACAGGCATCAAAGTTAGTGAATGAGTGAGTGTTTCAAGTAGCACAGTCCCCCCCCCCCCCCCCCCCCCCCCTATCCCCCTCCCAACCCCCTTGTTCTATAGTGTTGTGTAGTGTTGTGTAGTGTTGTGTAGTGTTGTATAGTGTTGTGTACTGTTGTGTAGTGTAGTGTAGTGTACTGTTGTGTTTTGTCGTGTACGGGTCCCAGCAGCTGCAGCATATTTTTACCAGAGGCCAACTGCCCACCTAGGGATCTGCCCAGAAGCTGCAGCATATTTTGTGTGGATCCAACTCTTACCTCCCACCCCGCCCACCCACCCCCCACCCCACCCCCAACCCCTGTAGATAGCGCACCTGCATATCCTTGGGCATAATGGTTACCCGCTTGGCATGTATAGCCGCCAGATTAGTGTTCTCGAAGAGGCCCACCAAGTAGGCCTCTGTCGCTTCCTGAAGGGCCAAATTTGCCCCTGCTTGGATTCTGTAATTTCCGAAATCTTGTACAATTTGTCGAACTAGCCTCGTGTAACTACGAGGAGCAGCTTGCACTAACGAGGCAACGATCACAAGGCCAAGATGCAGTTGGCGACCAGGGCTGCTCACCGATGCATGTATGCCTTGTGATCGTTGCCTCGTTAGTAGTTGTCTCCAGTCGAAGTGAAGAAAAAAAGAGGAAGAGGAGGATCGTAGCGTAGCGTTCAGAATGCGAGTTTACAATCTGGTGGCTCGAATTGCACTTGGCCGGTTCAGTTTGTGGGTTCAGGGGTTTGGCGTGCGTGGGCTCCGTTGCCAGGGATCTTCTACTGGGCGCGGGGACAGCTGAGAGCCGGACAGGAGTACGGTACACGGTTGCTTGGAACAACAGTCCAGCTAGCACTACAACAGTTCGCGTCCCGGATTTATTGGAACAGGGAAGAGAGGAACCAACGGTGAAGGGCCAGCAAGGGTAGGAAAGGGAATATACGGTTAGCACAAGGGTCTATATTGCTTATTAACCGTAGGTATTTCGGCCCAATTTCAGCAGTGAATACAACTGCATTATTTAATGAATAACTATTCAAATCTTTGCATACCGTACTTCCTTTAAGTTACATAGACTTAGATATGAATAAGGGATGCTTTGGAATATATGTCAAAGAGGTCATCAATGTAATAAAACATGTTTATAACATAACCCCATAGACTATCCTACAGTAGGAAAATGGTCCCTGAACTTGTCAGGTACCCATATGGGATCAGTCCGATTCAGGAAAACCAAAGATCAGAAGCAGATTCGAAGGAACGAGGAAGTTCTGAGTTCAAATCAGTAGTTACCGATCTGCGCTCTTTAAACCGTAACCAGTTGAGATCCTGAACCCCATAAACTATCCTACAGTGGGAAAATGGTCCCTGAACTTGTCAGGTGCCTATATGTGATCAGTCCGATTCAGGAAAACCAAAGATCAGAAGCAGATTCGAAGGAACGAGGAAGTTCTGAGTTTAAATCAGTAGTTACCGATCTGCGCTGTTCGAAAGGCGCGGATCTGTAACCAGTTCTCTAAGCTCAGAACTTCCCCGTCCCTTCGAATCTGGTTATGACATTTTGTTTACCTGAATCTAATTTATCAGATATAGGCACCTAAGAAGTTTAGAAACCATTATCGTAGTGTAGGATAGCCTACTGGCGTGCAGGGTCCCAATTGGTAGCTGTTCGAAAGGCGCGGATCTGTAACCAGTTCTCTAAGCTCAGAACTTCCCCGTCCCTTCGATTCTGGTTATGATATTTTGTTTTCCTGAATCGATATAATCATATATAGGTACCTAAGAAGTTTAGAAACCATTATCTAGGTGTAGGATAGCCTACTGGCGTGCAGGGTCCCAACTGGTCGCCGTTCGAAAGGCACGGATCTGTAACCAGTTCTCTAAGCTCAGAACTTCCTCGTCCCTTCGAATCTGGTTATGATCTTTTGTTTTCCTGAATCTAAATAATCATATATAGGTACATGAGAAGTTTAGAAACCATTATCATAGTGGAGGATAGCCTACTGGTGTGCAGGGTCCCAACTGGTCGCTGTTCGAAAGGCGCGGATGTGTAACCAGTTCTCTAAGCTCAGAACTTCCTCGTCCCTTTGAATCTGGTTATGATCTTTTGTTTTCCAGAATCGGAATAATCATAGTTGGGTACATGAGAAGTTTCGGGATCATTATCCCCCATTGTTCATCAGGTTTGATTAGCATGACCCCCATCAGGGTTGTCTAGGTCCTGCGACGCAGATCCCGCATGCACCGCAGGCGCAGGCCCCGAGAATCCGATTCAAATATGGCGACCTGCTTCTCCGCCCATGCGCGTGCGGTTACGGCGGTACTGCATGCTGTACAGTTCAAACTGGTCAGCGCAATGGGTTAGCGCTTCAACTTAGCGGCTGTGCAAGCTTTCACTGTTCACTGCGCGTCAATTGGTTCTCGACTCAGCGATATTCCTGCAGAATAGCGCACCATGCTGCCTGCTTTCCTTGAATTAACTTGGACTGATCTATTCATAGCTTCAGCCATTCCCGAATTGCTTCCTAGATCCGTCAATACCTACATGCGCGAGCACTTTGCTTCCGCGGCACTTTGCTTTGGGAATGGTTGTGCTTCAACTCAAGACTGTAGCGACCTTCTTCTCCGCCCACGCCGGCGCGTGCGGTTAAGGTACTGCATTTTTCGTTTCGTCAAGTGGTGCCTTACTTGACCAGAGTTGTGTCGCAGGCATTAAGGCAGCTGCAGCAAAATGACCTATCATGGAGCCGCAAGAGTTCCAATGCTCGAGGTGTGAAACAGGTGCGCAGTCAGATAGCGACATGCTGCCTGCTTTCCTTGAATTAACTTGGACTGAGCTTGCTTTCATAGCTTCAGCCATTCCCGAATTACTTCTGAGATCCGTCAATACCTACACGCGCGAGCACTTTGCTTCCGCGGTACTTTGCTTTGGGAATTGTTGTGCTTCAACCCAAGACTGTAGCGACCTGCTTCTCCGCCCCCGCGCGTGCGGTTAAGGTACTGCGTTTTGCGTCTCGTCAAGTGGTGCCTTACTTGACCAGAATTTGTCTCGACTTTGACTGACTTGCTTTTTCGAGTTGTTCCGCAGGCATTAAGGCAGCTGCAGCAAGTCGACCTATCGTCCAGCTCATCATGGAGCCGCAAGAGTTCCAATGCTCGAGGTGCAAAACAGGTGCGTATTCAGATAGCGAATTTGGTTTGAACCATGGCTGCTATTTGAAAGTCGGAAGAATGCGCATTGCTGCCAATGTATCTCAACTAACGCTCACCAACGAACATTTGTCTGCAGGTCTCACTCTTGCGACTGGTCTCGCGTCAGAACGCCTGGATGCTGATGACCTTGAGGCTGAAGACGATGTCGTTGATGAACAAGAAGCACAGCATGCTGGAGTTTCGTCAATTCGTACCTGAGGAACTACTTCGTGGCCAACTGCACTTCCTTAGTAGCATATATATCTAGCTCTTCAATCACTAATTACTATCATGTTTAACTATCTAAGGATTCATTCATTATGGTGCTTTCAATTTCTGTAACAAAGATCGAAGAGTCCTGCTGTCCAAATATGCGCCCTCAGTCTTCAGTGCTTGCATTGCTTTACGAAAAAACAGATCTATTTGAACATAATTTGAGTCATGTTTGAAACAACCAACCTTGTTTCAAACCTTTTTCAAGGGGCACGTTGATGACGGCTTGATTAAGATCTATTTGAACATGGTTTGAGTCATGTTTGAAACAACCAACCTTGTTTCAAACCTTTTTCAAGGGGCACGTTGATGACGGCTTGATTAAGATCTATTTGAACATGGTTTGAGTCATGTTTGAAACAACCAACCTTGTTTCAAACGGATCTCAATCGGTAGGTTTGATGGCCGACTGATTCAAACAGGAAACAAAGATCGATTGAATCAAGGTTATCTCCGATTGAATCTAAGAATGAATCAAACGAACAATTCAAACAGGATTTTCTTTGTTTCAAACGACCCTCAAAGAAGTACTAAATACCGACGTGGTGTTGGCATGCCCAGTGTGCAGGGGAGTGGGGAGGTTAGCCTTGATACCCTTGGTGAGATTGTTGGCCGGGTGCCGGGGGGGGCGGTCCCCATTAATAGATTTGGGGGGCTGGACAGACGGCCAATGCATGTTGAGGTGCGCATGTTCCCCTGTTCTAACTGGTCCGATTACATTGTATCCTGTCGTCGCTTCTTTCGCGAGCGTGTCTGCCTCGTCATTCCCTACGATTCCTGAGTGAGATCGGACCTTAAGCAGGCGTGTGATAGCAGCAGCGTTGTGTCTGTTGATAATGTGGATGGCGATGTCTTGCATGAGGTAGCGGTGTTTGTTTTCCTGGGTCCTGCTGGGATGGTAAATTTGCAGGTTAATAAGCTGCAAGGAGCATAAGCTGTCGAAGTAGATGGTGAGTTCTTCATCTATTTCGGCGGGTATGAGTGCTTGTTGGATTGCCACGAGTTCGGCGCGATTGATGTCGGCAGTGATGCCCCGTCCGCCAGGGTCTATGCGGAGGCAACGTGCAGCGGCCCTGGGGGAGTATACGCCTGCCCCTAGGCGTAGGACGCCGTCTTTTTCTATGATGGCACTTCCATCTGTGAATAGAGCGAGGCCTGGTGCTTGTAGCATGTGTGCACGGGAGCACGGGGGGTGTTATGGGTGTGGGGTCTATCTGCATGGGGGTGGGTTGTTGTGCCCTGGTCTGAAGGAGGGAGCTAAGTGCCTTGGGTAGGTGGGTGGTAGGAAGGCCCAGTTGGGAGGGGGGGGGGACCTGGTCGGGGGATGGAAGTGGCCCCCATGTCCCTCATGGTTTGGGCCCATGTGGTGGGTGGGTTGTGGAGGTACTTGGCATGGCCAGCTGGGTTTGAGATGGCAATGAGTTTGTAGGTTCCTCTGTGCCTCTTGGCAGGGGTGAGTCTGCCCCCCGTCCAGATTAGGGAGGGGGTGAGGGGTTTGGCCTTGGGAGGCAGAGTAGCTAGTTCCATAGCCCATGGGAGATTTAGGAGGGCGTTATGGGCATACGTGGGTTTGTGTGGGACCAAGAGGATGGTGCAAGCGGGAATATCAAGGGTGTGAGCATGTATGGCACTGCCTAGTGCCCATCGAACAGCATTGTGGGCCTCTTCAGGGTTCTGGCTGGTGAGGTGTGTGTTTCCTCCGTACCAAGGTTGGGTGTAGCAGTGGGGTCCTAAGCCAAACAGTTGGCCAATGGGGGTGGGGGTGTTGCCCATACATGGGGAGGTGGGGACTCATTAGGAGGGGTGATGTGTCTAGGTCTGTTGTCATCCCCAGGGTGGACATAGCTTTGTGTATGGCAGGGGAGACATTGGAGATGGTAGTGTCTTTGTGCTGTGATAGGAGGGTGGCTACGTCTCCAGCGAAGGTTCCTGTGCTGTGGAGGGTCCAGAGGTGGGGAGAGTGTGCCTTGGTGGTATGGTATCTGTTGTGGAGGAGGTGGAGTTGGGAGAGGGGTATATGAACGACACATTGGCCTGTTGGTGAGTAGATGTAGGTGGTGTCTCCGTTGTTGAGTTGGGGGGGGGATGTGGTGGTACTTGTCATTCAGGGTACCAGCCTGTATGTGGTATTTACCGGGGGGGTGGATATCCCATTTTGCTTTGTGGGTGCTTTTTCTTTTTGTTTAAAGCACAGAGTCTCATACACCCTAGCGGTGTCAAGTAGACTTTAACATGTAATGTAATGTAATGTAATCCCAGTCTGGGTGGTGGTCTGCCGTGTTAATGATGAGGTTTTGCCTGAGTTCGCTGTACCATTTGGCATCAGACTCTCCTCCCTCCGCCCACTGTCCTTGTTGTTGGAGGTTAGTCAGGTGGAGGTCTTGTCTGGGTGGAATGGAGGGGGGGGGGGGGGGGGGGCTTTGGGGGTACTTTCAGTGTTGTAGGCCTGGAGGAGTTCCTGAAATCTGTTGGGACCAACCAGCAGGGTGATTTGTTCCTCTGTGAGATGGACGGGGGACCAAGTGACCACAATGGAGGTGGCAGAGGAGTAGGTGTGGGAATGCACGGGGAGGCCAGCAGATATGTAACAAGGGAGATGGTGGCAGAGAATGGTGCATGGGGCTTTCTGGACCCTCCAATATCTGTGATGGGGGGTTTCTCGAGGTTCGTTAGCCTTCCTCTTTTGGGCTCTGAAGCCAAGGAGGTGGGTCAGGCTGTGCTGGTTGCCATATAGGAGGTGGAGGAGCTTGGCTGGGGTTGGGGGAGCAAGAAGGTCTGGGGTAGAGACAGCATGCACCAGGTCGTCGGGGATGGTGTGGTGATAAGGATGGTGTGGTGTTTGTAGTAGGAGACGTCAGTACATTTGTTGGTATCATTTCTGATGAATTGCATTCTAGCAGTCCAAGCAACCTTGGGGTCAGTGCTCCAGGCTTGAGCATACTTGGTGGGGTGAAGATAGGACTCTCTGGCCCACCACATGTGTGCATTGGAGGCAGGGATCTCCTCGATATTATGCGTGGGGGGCTGTGTTGTGGTTTGGGTAAGGATGCCGGCATTGGGGGTCAAGAGTCGGGGCAGTACGGGGGCTGTGTCCCAGTTGTTGAGGTGGTGGCTGATGGTATATGTGGAGAACTTGGTAATGTGCCGTTAGGGGATGCGTAGGTGGATGGGGAGGGTCCTCGATGCCAAGGGCAGGGGGCTGTGGCAGGAGTAGGGTTGAGGTGGGCTTCCAGGTGGGAGTGGAGAGCACAGGTGTAGGCTGAGTCTGTTGAGGGCAACTTTATGCCTAGTGGAGACTGTTGTGCCACAGGTGTGCGAGAGGGTATTGGATGGGATGATTGTGGTCCCATCAGGGCTCACGATGTCAGCTAGGGAAGTAATGCCCAAGGGGATGAGGGTTTTGAGAAGATTAGGGGGGATGGTGTGTTGGGGTATGTCCGGGAGGGAGTCTTGTAGGGGGTTGAGTAGGGTTTCATCCTCCATATGGATTGGGATGGAGGCTCTTTTGAGGATGTGCATTTGCCTGGCCAGGGTAAAGTATTGAAGTGTGTGGCTGGGCAGGGTAAGAGGATCCATACCCTGGAGCATAGCAGCTTCTTTGTGGAGGAGGGCTGTAGTGAGCCTGCCTAGTTTCCCTGTGTGGAGAAGTTTGGTTAGGGCGTTGTGGTTGGTGGGATCCTTGGGGTGGGAGCCATGCAATATGCCAGTGATCATGCATTTACCCCCGTTAAGAGGAATCCCAGACCAAGTACTGAATTGTTGCACTTTAAGGCATTGTACCTTGAGGTTGTCTGCTGTGTTAGTGACCACACTGGTGTCATCAGCATATCCAAGACTGCCTGTTTTATCTTGGTCAGTATTGGATGTTGAGGTTATGCCTTGCTTGTATCCTCTGCCCCCGGCTTGTAGCCATCTGAGGAGAGGTTCGATGAAGATGATGAAGAGTAGGGGGGAGAGGGTGTCACCTTGGATGGTGCCTCTTGTGATTTGAATGGGTTTGCCTTGGGTGTTGTTGAGGTACATGTGGGTGGTAGCCCCGTTGTAAATTCCTTTCACTATTTCAATGACATACACCGGGATTCCAAGGTCATACATAGTTTGGAGCAGCTTGTCATGGTCCACCATATTAAAGGCAGATGAGAAGTCAAAGTAGGCAGCAAACAGGTTTCTTTTTGAATGGGCCGCATCCTCAATGTCATGTAGGAGGTGGGTGAGCTGCCTATGGGTGCTTCTGTTCTGTCTGAATCCCTCTTGGGAGTCACTGAGGACTTGGTATTGGTCCAAGTATTTGGACGTCACTGTTGTAACCATGTTAGTCCACAATTTACCCATCGTGTTCTTGAGGCCAATAGGTCTGTAGTGGTTGGCTTGGGTGGGGTCTCCTTTCTTGTAAAGCATGATGGTGTTGGAGGTCTTCCAGCAAATGGGGGTGTTGCCGGTGATCCACATTAGCCCAAACATTTTATGTATGGTGTGGTGCCAAGACCAGGGGAGGCAGGTTAGGAGTTCATTGGGGATTCCGTCTGGGCCAGCCTGTTGGCTTTTTGCTACGTGTTGGATGCATGTTTGGTAATTAGAGAACTCCATGAGGTAGGGTAGGATGGGGTTGGAGTGTTGGTGGGGTTGGGCCTTGGTTTCTAGGGAGAATGTGTCTAGCAGGGAGGCCCATGGAGGGGGGGCGGTCTGTCTGTCCTGGGGTAGGTATTTGCCGGTGCACGTGTGGTGAGGGGGGGCCATCAAGTGTCCCATGTGCTCCCCCAAGATGTCTAGGAGGTCATTAGTGGACGTTTTGTGTTGGCCAGTGGTGGGGTCTTGGAGGGTCTGGGGTGACGTCGGATTCTCAGAGGTTTTGAAGATGTTTCTGTGGGCTTGTTTAGGTTTGTTGGATAGTTGGGTCATGAAGGCTGCTTTGCCAGTGGCGGTAGCTATTTGTCTGCTGTTCGTGAGAATTCTCCGGAGGGCAGGGAGGGCCTCATCGAGGGAAATATTGATTGCAGCCAAGAGGGAGGCATGGTCTGAGGCAAGCTGGATATGGGTGAGGGTGTTAGGATGGTTATGGCATGTTTCTAGGAGAGTAGAATGGGCGGTGTGATAGGAGTTGGGGTCGGTGGTTAGGAGTTTCCTGTACGTCTTAAGCTGTTGGATATATATGGGAGTTGATTTTGGCGTGGGCTTTGCTCTTCTTTCTGTCAAGGAAGTGCCCTGGGATTTGGTTCCTGGTAGGGCAGGTGTCAAACATAGTGGTGAGGGCCATCCTAATTGGTTCCATAATCTGGTTGCTGAGATGGTCGAGGTCTAATCCTTTTGCAAGGAGAGTGTGTTTGGCTTGGTGGAGGTGGGATGGGAGGGAATTGTCTCCTATGAGGTTGGTGGCCTGGTCCCACCAGTCCCTGATGGTTTGGGTGTGTTCCATGAAGAAGGTAGTGTGCGTTTCTTCAATGGCCTTTCTAGTGGCGTTCATGGAGGCCTTGCTGACGGGGGTGACTAGTTGTTGGGGTCTAGGAGGGGGGGGGGTCAGTCAAAGTCAGGGGTATGGGAAGGTAAATAGGGGGGATAATTTGGTGAAGGGCCATGTGGTCTAGGTATCCTCCGACCTCCCTGGTCTTTTCACTAATATGGGGGTGGAGGGGGTTGGGGCAAGGGGAGATGAGGATGTCATCGATTCTGCTTTGGTGCTCGAGGTTGCCTTCCTGGTAGCAATGGAAGGTGGGTGCTCTAGTGAAAGGGTTGGTGGGGTGGAGGTTGAGTTGGAAGCACATAGATATGTGATGTTGGTCTGTGTAGGAAGTGGCGTGGGTAGATCTATCTGAGGGAAAGAGGGTTGCATTCCGATCCCCTCCACAGAGTGTGGTGTGATTAGGCTTTTTGGTGTGAGTCCCGATGTGTGTACAGGCGGCTTGCCGTTGCTGGGGTTGGTCATGGGGCATGTGGACGCCTATGATGTGTGTAGGAGTTGGGGTGGTTGAGCCGAAGGTGATGTGGACGGGGGGGCCTAATTGCTTGTGGGTGAGGATTATGACCCCTCCTTTACCGTGGTTGTTGTCCGGGTTTTGGCCACACTACTGTGGTGAAGGGAGTATTGGGGGAGTTCCTTCTTGATGAATTGGATGAAGGAGAGGCAGGAGAGCAGTTTGGTTTCTGTAAGAATAGCCGCATCTGGTTTGTGGTCTAGGATGTGATTGAGAATTAGCTCCCAGGAGCTCCTAAGCCCCCTGCAGTTAAGGAGTAGAAAATGTATGTTATCCATGTAGTAGTCTTGGGGTGACTGGGCATGGTGGGTGGGTTGTTGGGCAGGTCCATTATCCTTCGGGGTAAAAGGAATGGTTGGTTTAGAGCATATTTGTTTGAGCTTCTTAGCCTGTTGGGGGGGGGGGGGGGGGGGGGGGGGGGGGGGGGGGGGGGGGGGGCTCCCTTGGAAATGGTGGTGGTAGAGGTGGGTGAGAAAAAGTTGTGGATTGGTGTTTGTTTGAGTTTAATGTTGGGGCCTATGTTTTGCGAGTGTTTCAGATGCTTGTTGGGGTGCCTGATATTTTTTGTGGTGGGGGTGCTCTGTGTCACCACGTTTTTTCAGGTTGGTGACAGTTGAAGGGGCGTGGCAAGTGATGGTGCAGAGATTGGGTTGTCCGGGTAGGAGGGTAGTGACCCCCGGGTGGTAGGTGGTGGCTGCAAGTGGGAGGGTTGGCTCTGGGGCAGCTTCTCCTGTATCGCATTTGCGTGTTGGGGGGGGATGTGCGATTGGGCGGGCTGGCGTCCTTCATCATGGTATCTTCCATGTTGGGTTGTGGAGGCATGGGTTTTGTAGGAGTTGTAGTAGGGGTTGTATCTGTAGTATCCATTGTCGCAACGTCAAGATGGTATTGGGGGTCCAAAAACCTCATGTCTGCGCTCTCTTTTTTAAGGATGAAGATGTTCCCATATAGGGCCTGCCAGGCTCCCGGTGTGGAGTCCAAGGGGATTGGCGAGAGGTTTTCTGAGTCTATCCAATACCTGCTGTTATGGTATTTTTTTAGACTACCAGCATGTTTATAGGCGATTGGGAGGGGGGTGGTAAAGTGCAAGATACATTTACTGTGTCCTTGCAGACGTTGGAGGAATTGGTCTTTGCTACTGCCGGGTAGGATCCCAAGGTTGTAGGGTTCATCAGGGATAAGGTCGTGCGGGTTTGGGTGTTCCGGATTATAATCAGGTTGTACGATTCGGTGGAGTATTCCCATCTGGGGGCATTCGGTGTGCATGTAGGCCTGCATCAACTTATTAGTAAAATTCCCCCTGCGAGGGATGAAGTGGTTCGGCCAAACACCCAGGTCATTACGGGTTGCCTTGAGTATTCGGTGATATCTCTCCCCAAATATGATTTTTATTTTGTGTCGACATATGGTCCACCGAGATAAGCATTGATGGCGTGCACTTGGCAGTGGCATCGAATTTGTTTCTCAATGTATGGTAGGGTAGCACTTAGGGACGGGGTTGGGTCTAAGGCACCATCTCCCATATCGCAGTCCATTCGCGTGTTGGGGGGGGGGAGGTGCATTGGGGTGAGCTGGCGTCCTCCATCATGGTATATTCCATGTTGGTTAGCGTAGGCATTGGGTTCGGAGGGGTTGTATCTTTAGTAACAGCAGACACATTTCCAAGCTGGAATTGGGGGTCCAAAAACCTCATGTCTGCGCTCTCATCTTTAATGATGAGGATTTGCCCATATAGGGCCTGCCAGGCTCCCGGTGTGGAGTCCAAGGGATGGGCGAGAGGTTTTCTGAGTCTATCCAATACCAGGTGTTATGATATTGTTTGAGACAACCGGCATGTCCATAGGCGGCTGGGAGGGGGGTGGTTAAGTGCAAGATACATTTATTATGTCCTTGTAGACGTTCGAGGATTTGTTTTTTGCTGCTACCAGGTAGGATCCCAAAGTTGTAGGATTCATCAGAGGAAAGGTTGTGGGGATTGGTGTGTTCAGGGTTATAATCGGGTTGTGCAATTTGGTGGAGTATGCCCATCTGGGGGCATTCTGTGTGCATGTAAGCCTGCATCAGCAAATTTGAAGAATTCCCCGCTGAGGTGAAGTGGAGCGGCCTAACACCCAGGTCGCTACGGGTTACTAGGAGTATTTGGTGATGTCTCTCCCCAAATTTGAATATTTCTCCTGTGTTGACATGTGGTCCACCGAGGTAGGCATTGATGGCGTGCACTTGGCAGTGGCTTGAACTAGATAGATAGTACTTTGGACCGGGATTGTGGGCTGGCCTTGGTATAGGGGGGTGCGCTTTCCTCCCCTACATGCCAGGTCAGGGGAGGGCTGGAGATAGGTATTGAGTGCGTACTTTCTAATTGGCCTGACCCTAGGACAAGTAGGGGCGAGGAAACATTTTTATTTTTTGTGTGCGTTGCACCGAGGCGCCGTCTATGTAAAGAGACCCTGTAAGCCATCCAGTGTAGCCATGGAAGAATGATCCAAATGATCCATAGGAGGTTGGGGGTGGGAGCCTCTTTGTTGGGGGTGGGGCGGGGCCTCATGGTAGAGCCATAGGTTGGGGGTGGGAGCCTCTTTGTTGGGGGTGGGGCGGGGCCTCTTGTTCGAGCCATAGGTTGGGGGTGGGAGACTCTTGTTCGAGCCATAGGTTGGGGGTGGGAGCCTCTTTGTTGGGGGTGGGGGCCTCTTGGTAGAGCCATAGGTTGGGGGTGGGAGACTCTTGGTCGAGCCATATTTTGGGGGTGGTAGACTCAGGGTAGAGGCGTAGGTTGGGGGTGGTAGTCTCATGGTAGAGGCATATGTTGGGGGTGGTAGTCTCATCGCAGAGGCATAGGTTGGGGGTGGTAGACTCAGGGTAGAGGCATAGGTTGGGGGTGGTAGACTCAGGGTAGAGGCATAGGTTGGGGGTGGTAGTCTCTTGGTAGAGAGGGGGGTTGGGTTGGGTGCCAGGGGTTGGGGGTGAGGTCAGGGGGTAAGGTGTTGGGTTTGGGGGGTTGGGCGTGGGAGTTGGGGGAGGTAGGGGTTTGAGGACTACTAGGATAGCGGGAGGCGCAGTGGGGGATATAGGGATGGAGAGGAGTGCATTGACTCCTACTATCCGCGCATATCTGATTCCGCATAGCTTTGAAGTCGCAGATTGGGGACCAACCTGTGTTTCCGTCCTCCTGGCTATGTAGTTGGTGCGAGGGGTAACAGAGCGCGTGGAGGGTGTTTTCGAAAGTGGAATGGTATTGTCGAGTGGATTTGTAAAAGTGACAGAAATTAGCAGAGTCCGCGAATTGATTTGCGCAGCAAAGAGTGGTGGTTAAGGGCCGGCAATTAGAGGCGTTAAGCCCCAGGGTGCTCCAGTTCATATGGTGAAAGGCAGCGTCCCGATTTGAAAGAGCAGGTGTCTGTCCTGGAGTCCTGCATGGGGGGAAAGGGGATTCGTTAGTAGGTTTCTCGATTGCATGGAGCCTTCGCTCCTGGCAGCGACCATCAAGAATGCGCCAGGGATGTGCGCTTCGCATCCCCCCCTGTTGGGAAATCCAGGGAGAGGCGGATTCTGTCCGGTAGTGCATACTTTCGGCTGCCGGGAGGTGCAGCTCGCTACCAAAGTAACCGTCTACCACCCTGCGACCACAAAAGTTGCTGCGAGTCGCGTCAGATGTTGTAGACGGCGACTTAGATAGCAGCATTGCATCTGCGAAAGCATGAGCTCCTGTTTGATTGCAGTTTCGGGGACAGTTGACCGAAACTGCATGGAACAGAGAGCAGGTGGTATCATTCGGTAGCGCAGACGCAGGGGAATGCGAATATGCTACGCGAATGCTAAGAAGGAAAATGAGCAGCGAGAAAGTTACATCGGAAATTCGATTGTTGAAAAAAGGGAGAAATAAGGTACCGGTGTACAGCCGGTGTATACCACATGTGTGCATTGGAGGCAGGGATCTCCTCGATATTATGCGTGGGGGGCTGTGTTGTGGTTTGGGTAAGGATGCCGGCATTGGGGGTCAAGGGTCGGGGCAGTACGGGGGCTGTGTCCCAGTTGTTATTTAAGGTGGTGGCTGATGGTATACGTGGAGAACTTGGTAATGTGCCGTTGGGGGATGCGTAGGTGGATGGGGAGGGTCCTCGATGCCAAGGGCAGGGGGCTGTGGCAGGAGTAGGGTTGAGGCGGGCTTCCAGGTGGGGGTGGAGAGCACAGATGTAGGCTGAGTCTGTTGAGGGCAACTTTATGCCTAGTGGAGACTCTTGTGCCACAGGTGTGCGAGAGGGTATTGGATGGGATGATTGTGGTCCCATCAGGGCTCACAATGTCAGGTAGGGAAGTTATGCCCAAGGGGATGAGGGTTTTGAGAAGATTAGGGGGAATGGTGTGTTGGGGTATGTCCGGGAGGGAGTCTTGTAGGGGGTTGAGTAGGGTTTCATCCTCCATATGAATTTGGATGGAGGCTCTTTTGAGGATGTGCATTTGCCTGGCCAGGGTAAAGTATTGAAGTGTGTGGCTGGGCAAGGTAAGAGGATCCATACCCTGGACTCCTGGAGCATAGCAGCTTCTTTGTGGAGGAGGGCTGTAGTGAGCCTGCCTAGTTTCCCTGTGTCGTTGAGGGACCTAGTGAGGTGGGCTGCTGTAATTTGAGCATAGTCCACCATTAGGGAGGGGATGCCCAATCCTGCCTGTTCCAAGGGGAGGCAAACACTAGCAGTTGGGAAGGAGGGGTGTAGGTCACAGCATTTTTTAGCCAGGGTCCATTTGGCCTTGTCTAAGATGCCTATATCTAGGGCTGTCAATATCGTACGGTATTTTCAATTACCGTACGATATTTCGTGATATATCGTATGGTATCGATACCGTACGATATCTGTATACCCTTTTTTGGGAAAATCAGTGTAAGACCAAGGGGATATAATAGGAAATACCGTTTACCATACACTTAAAATCAAGTCAAATGAACCAATACTGAGGGAGATAGAAAGCACAGTAATACCGCGGTCTATTACCGTACGATATATCGTGATGTACCGTACGATGTAAGGCGGTATTCTGAATCCCCTGGCCCAGTCTCAGGTGCTCCTGACGAGAATAGATCCGCCGACCTCCCAAGTGTGAGATATTTTCGTAGTCCACAGGACCACAATGACAAAAATAACAGTTAGCCACTTAGTAAACACGATATATCGTACGGTAAATACGATATATCGTTCAGTCCCTAAAATGCAACTTTAAGACCGTACGATATATCGGTACACGGTAAAATAAATACCGGGCGATATAAAGCTTGACAGCCCTACCTATATCCGAGTAGCTGAAGGGTGCTACAGTCATAGGCTATCTTGTATGACCTATGTATGACCTATATATGACCTATTGAGGGTCTGTTTGTCTGCATGGGACAATGCCCCCCTTACCAAGTTCAGAACGTTTGCCCCGTTGAATGTGAGTTGGGCTGTTATATATATCTATTATTGTTCTCATTAAGTCTTAGTGTGTATTCGATTTCTTTCTGCATGGCGTTGGTGTTGCAGGATTGCTGATGAGCCCCAGCGGAATTGATGATTATTCGCGGATTATTCTTTATTTTTTCTTGGGGCACAGGCCAGGGTACTACAAAGCGTGCGCGGCAGCGTGATTTCGCGCACACTTTTTGAGCCCCACTGCGCGTTCTGCGCACGCTTTTTCAACCCCCTGTGGGCGCAGCGTGCAGTTTTTGCGCTTTTTGCACTACAAAGCGCTGACCAATTTGACGTTTCTGCGCTTTAAGCGCTGGCCAATTTGGCAAGAAGTAGTACCCTGGCACAGGCACATTCCCAAAGTTCAGGAGATGGCTGATTCATATTGGAATCCTGGTCATGGCGGTGGTAGGTGATGCTGGTGGCGATGCTTAGAGTTGGCGAGGTATGTTTTCTCAAGAACTGATATGTCAGAAAACACAAAAAATACATAAAGTGAGATAGCTCATAACCAAGTGGTTATGCGCTGTTTCACTTTATCTATTTTTTTTGTCATCTGAGATATTGACCAGATGAACGTTCGCCACTACCATTATTGACCACGGCAGATTTTGTTTTTTTAGTTCTGATAGGTATTTCACCCCAGGAGGTGGGTCTCCCAACACAAAACGGCAGCACCGAGGATTTAGTTCGAATGGCGTATCCACTCCTACAAAATAATTTGTATGTACCGATAGTGTGTATTTTAACAGTCCAGGCATGAGGTGCCAAGACCTCCAATTTTTGCTCCATGCAGATCGATTTTTTTAATGAGAATGGGGCTTAAATTTTATGGTCCGTGGCGATGTTTTGAGCCATTTTCAGGATATTCTGAGCACCTCGGTGTGTGTGGGTGGGTGTGTGGGTGGTGGCGGTGGTGGTGGTGTGTGTGTGTGTGGTGGGGGGGGGTGTTATTGACTGATTTATATATCAGTCTCTGAGTCGGCATAATGCAGACCGGTACCTTTCCCTCCTGGTACCGTGTTGCCTGCCACCAGGCCTCAGGCTAGCTGTGGCCTGCACGCGACTGCAGTACCCTGCAGTACACATCTCTATTCTATATGATTGCGCCTGTTGCGCTTAATAGTATCTTCTCCTCTATCGAGCCTATGCCGTTGTAACAATCTTACATTAACAGGTTATGTGCGCCATCTTTAGACGCTAACGAAGAACAGCCGCTGCTTTCCGCGTTCGGATTCAGTTCCCCTCTGACTTGTCGAAGGCCCGAGTTTTAACTAAGCACCTGGACTCCCGGTGCGGATCCTACTTCCCGCTGCTCCGCCTGCCACTTCCTACCAATAATCCTTGGATCTGCCACTGCGTCCTACGACTGGAGCAAGCAAGAGCGACCACAAGTCACCAAAATCTATGAAGTAAGTATAGGACGACGCCCTCACCGAGACCCACACAGTGCTGTATTGATCTCAGACGATCAATTTGTCTACGCCTCCAGCTTAAGAGAAGCTTTTGTCGTCGAACATTGCCGCTTGGCAACGTTCATCCACCGGTAATCCGCTGGATCCCTTTGGATCGCCGATTCCCACACACACTCCATCCCCTCTTCCCCTGCCCCGCCCTCGTAACTCCCCCTATCCCAACACTCCGACCTACAACGCCAAGACTCCTGCACATAAGACTTCACCATGCAACCTCCCCGTTTATTCACTGGCAATAACCACTACACCTGGCGCTGCGCCAGGCAGAATATACTCCTCGCCCTCAAATCAGATAGGGACACCATTGCCGTTGCTTTCGACTGCCAACAAGCGGTGGTCGCTGGCGAGCCTGCTGACTCTGATGGTTACCCTGCTGATGACATTACTTCCCCTCCTGTTGCGGCTGCTGATCCGGCTGTTCCAGATGCCCCTAGGATTGGTGTCCCCAACAGGATCTCCACCTGGATGAACAACAAGGCCTTTAAAATCCTCATAGATCATGTATCAGATCCCATCCAGCAGGCCATCCATGCTAACACAGATATGGCCACTAGAGCCTTCAGGTTTCTAGATGCCCTGTACTCTGAGGAAGGCAGCAGGCTAGAGCATACCACCCTGACTGCCATAATGGGATTACGTATGACCTCTACTGAATCTCTGCAGACTTACCTCTTTAGGGCAGCTGATCTGTACTCCCAGATTCCCAAGATACAAGGCCTCCACATCATCTCTACCAGCACCTTCCTAAACCTCATTGTCAGGGGACTGAACTTCCGCCCTGAATATGATGGTTACATCAATCAGTTCAACCCCACTGCTGTCACCACCTTTTCTATGCTCCAAAGTGCCCTCTTCAACTGGTGCTTAGTGAAGCAAGTTGACCATGCACCATCCCCTGAAGAGGCTGAGATGGCAGCTGCAGCTTACAGGGCCAGGAAGCCCTTCAACAGCAAGCACCTCCAATTCAGAGACAGGACCATCTCCTACAAGAAGATGACCTGCTGGAACTGTGGGGGACTAGGCCATAGCTCCAGAGACTGCACCAGTGAGGACACTGATCTGGCTTTCAGGCCAGCAGACTCAGATGAAGCTGACCATGGATCTAAGTCACCTCCAAAGAACAGATCAGGAGATGACAAGGATCCTGATGACAAGAAGACCCCCAAGAAGACCAGTCCAGGCAGGAGGCGTCTCAGAAGATACCCAAGCAGGGGACGCCATGCCCATGTTGCTGATGGTGATCAGTCCACCTCCAACTCTGACAGTGAGGGTGAAGAACACAACTTCCTATCCCTGGCACTGGATGAGGACAACCTCCAGCCCATGAGATTTGCTACACCAACCAGAGGCAAGTCTGTTTCATTTGCATTGCCACCTGACCCCCTGGCTGATACAGCATTCTTTGGACAAATAAGTGCTGCTGATGAATGCACTATAGAAGATGGAGAAGTTTTCTAGGCAGCACTGCAGACAGAATGGATCATAGATACTGCAGCACACTCTCATGCAACAAGTAACATCTCCCATCTGCATGACATTCAGGACCTCCAACAGCCTATTAGGCTGCAGCTGGTAGATCAAGACTCTCCACCTATCCTCTGCAAGCAGATAGGGAAGGCCAAGATCGAGGGCCATGGCAGGACTCTGATCATCCTAAACAATGTACTTCTTGCTGACTGCAACATGCCCAACATCATTAGCATTCATGCAGCCACCAGCCTGTGCCCAGACCTCCAAGTTCACCTGTCCAAGACTCAAGCCTCACTCTCCATCCCAAGACCATCTGGTACTAAACTGATCCTCTCATGCCCCAAAAGGCATGGACTCTACCTTACCCAAACTTCACCAGTCCCTGCCAGTAATCCCTCTATCCCTGTGGACTCTACCATTGCCTACATCATGATGGTTACCAAGCCTCCATCAACTCACACTGACTCTGAGACAGGGCAGTACCTACCCACTCATGAGACCTCCCCCAGTAGAGCTGATCAAGACTGCCAGGTTCCCCCCTCTACTTCTGCTCCATCTGCACCCCACACTATTCCTGAGATAGGGCAGTACCCACCCACTCATGTGGAGGCAGATCAAGACCTCCAGGACTTCCCCTCTACTTCTGCTCCATCTGCACCCCACACTGATTCTGAGATAGGGCAGTACCCACCCACTCATGTGGAGGCAGATCCAGACCACCAGGACTTCCCCTCTACTTCTGCTCCATCTGCACCCCACACTGATTCTGAGATAGGGCAGTACCCACCCACTCATGTGGAGGCAGTACAAGACTTCCAGGACCATCCTCCCACTATCTGCCAGTACCATTCCCCTTTCACTGCAGACAATCTGGAAGCCTCTGATGATACCGACAGTGATGACATGCCAGAACTCATCCATCCAGAGGTACACAAGCCCCAAGATGACCCTGGACTAGGAGTAGATGACCCTCCTGAAACCACTCCAGATCTCCAACAACAGCTGGACAACCTGGGCCTACAAAGAGCCAGAGCAGAGATGGAACTTCTCAGTGACCAGATCAGAACCAACTATGAGGAATATGATGGCCCCATAGATGGGGACGGGCCACTCAAGCCATCTGATCTTGACACAGCCACTACCTGGGACCAATGGATACTGGTCAACAGGTCACCAGACATTGGACTACCACTGGGAGAAGTTAATCAGAATGTCAACCACATCCACTTTTCCAACAACTCCAGCCTTAGCCTCACACGTTTTGGATGCACTCTACACCACCTGAACAGCAGGCCTGCCTCACCAGCTTTCAACATCCAGCCCAGGCCTCCACTGTCCAAGCTCATCACAGCATTCACCAGCAAGTTCCCTACCCTGCTGGCTTCTGAAAGATAACAGTTCCCACACAGGTCAATGCACAAGGAGCCATCTGATGCCTGCAGTCCTATCATCAAGCACAACAACAGACTCCAGCAAATGGTGCAAGCCTACCCCACTGTTTCTACCACAGCCAGACCCACTTTACAGTGGGCCATTTGTCTCCAAGCTGCCATGGTCAATGCACTTGCTCACACCCTCTCATTCAGACCTAAGATGATCATGGACCCCAGGAGCTGTGCACATCCTGAAGGCAAAGTGCTATGTGTCAACCACCTCAGCATGAACTGGAGCCCCATGGACTTCACCTTTATCAACATTCTTACCCCCCCCCAGCCTAGCTCCCAAGTCATTTGACCAGTTCCTTGACCAAGTCTGCAAACAGCTTGACCTTGATGGCTTCCCCAGCAAGCCAGGCACTTAATTCAGTTAGCTCTTCATCTTTTGGATAGACTTGAACACTCTAGAATATTTTGGATTACCTGCCTACTGTACTGCCCCATGTACTTCCACAGGCAGCACACCTTCTGAATTTAGAAATTTTCTAGTCTCTCCTTGATGTCTTTACTTTAATTTAGGGCCTACCTAATGTAGCTCACCCAAATTATGGGGGGACTAGCCCAGACATCATGTCTAAATGACAAATCCTCTAGTCTCGAATCATGCAACTTCTCGTAGCCAAGGATATCTTCACAAGCCTTCACCAAGCCTGGACGTTCCTTCCCCAGCTTCCCATAGCAGCCTATCTGCTCTAACCTGCGGCCTACCTGCAGCTTCCTTACACCTTCTCAGCAGCCTCTCTGCTACCTAGCCTGCAGCTTACCTGCAGTTTCCTTGCACCTTCTCAGCAGCCTTTCTGCTACTTAGCCTGCAGCCTACCTGCAGTGCCACCTACCTAGCCAGCTACCCCTGAAGACTGACATTTCTTTCAAGACCCCTGCTGAAGTGATTTCTCCCTTTCAGCTTCTAGAAATTCTCGAAGTCTCCCTAGTTTTAATATTTTAATTTCCTCATGCCCCTCAGTTAATTCCAGGAATTCTTGAGCTCAAGAATACCTTGAATTGGGGGGGATGTTATTGACTGATTTGTATATCAGTCTCTGAGTCGGCATAATGCACACCGGTACCTTTCCCTCCTGGTACCGTGTTGCCTGACGCCAGGCCTCAGGCTAGCTGTGGCCTGCACGTGACTGCAGTACCCTGCAGTACACATCTCTATTCTATATGATTGGGCCTGTTGCGCTTAATAGTATCTTCTCCTCTATCGAGCCTATGCCGTTGTAACAATCTTACATTAACAGGGGGGGGGTCAGCCCTCCTCAGGTTTTTTGCTATATTTTTACTCAGACCTCCAAATGACATCCTGAGACCACGATTGAGTTTGTGTTGACAAGGGCAGTTAATTTGCACCACTGAAGGCCCGGGGGTTGGGGGTGTATGGGTCGTAAATGTGGGTGGTAATGGATGGGTGAATGGGTTGGTAATGTGGGTGGGTGGGTGAGTATGGGTGGTAGGATGGGAGGGTTATATACTAATGTGTGTGTGTGTGGATATGTGTGTGACAGAGTGAGTGCGGGTATGGGTGGGTGCATGGATGGGTGGGTACGGTGCTTGTGCCACCCAAAGGGGGATGCATAACTGAATTTTCACAATCCCTGTTTGGGAATACTGAAGATGAAACTGATATGTACTGACTCACAGGTTGCACAGGTTGCTGGTGGGTGGGTGTCCCTAAAACTACAGATCCTACAGTTCATATGAACTAATATTGCAAAGAGGGTTGTCAAGTACGACATCGTGTAGACATGTTGTACGATATATCAACGATATCATGTGATATATCGTAAAATACCGGTATATCCATGTTTTGATAAAATATGTCGTACGATAATCTTGGGGACGAGTACTGTATCGACATCCCTACTGATATTGACTATTACTAACTACCCTGGTGTGCGTTAGACTCAACTTGAACCTGAAATTGGTTACATAGCTTCAGCCAGCAGTGTGGCTGCTAGCCGTCTGTGGTGTGTGCCAGACTTGTGATGACTAAGTGACGATGGCTCTGCGTCTCTGGATCTCTGAGGAGGACAAGCAGAATACCGGTACTGTATCTGAATGCGCTTGTCTCCTTAGGGGTAGTTTACACTGCGTTTGGTTTGGGTCGATTTAGCTTATGGGTCGATTTAGCTTTTTGTCAGGACCAAAATCGGACCAAAAGCAAAATCTGTCCAATGAGACACAAATTGTGATACGATTTTGCTTTTGACTTTGCTTTAGATCACAGCCTACATCAAGGCGTAAAACATTTTGCAAGTCTGAAATGTAACGTTTACATGTAAGACACATAATTCCGCTTTCTAACAAGAAGGGATATGGGAACGGAGTTGTTAAAAAAACGATACATTTATCCCATTTGGCAGCATCCTGTGTAGTGATGCTCTGAGAGTGTGCGTGTGTGTGTGAGAGGGAGAGAGAGAGAGAGAGAGAGAGAGAGAGAGAGAGAGAGAGAGAGAGAGAGAGAGAGAGAGAGAGAGAGAGAGAGAGAGAGAGAGACAGAGAGTATGTTATACACTTGTTACACAACTATATCCTTAGAAAACATCATCTATGTTAAGTTGCAGGCAGGTATGAAGTACTTCACTTCTATATACTGGTACATCCTTTAAAACCCCATAAAAGGGCACTAAGGATAATGTTGTTCACCAGTCAAGTGATGATAAGTTGGTAACCTCTCGTATTCTATCCAGCGAAGCCAGTCAAGGTATGAACTACTTCACTTCATTGTACATCCTATACAACTCTGTCATAAAACAAACAGTCTAGCCATCTAGCTTGTGGGGGTCTGGCTCATGTTGGGTATGAATGAACTACTCACCGGGTACGCCTGAGGGTACGCCTTTGTGGCGCCATCCATCATCCAAACAGCATGGGATTGCCCCCCACCCATGGCAATCACACTCAATGGCCTGGAGGACAGCGCAGAGGACATCGTGGGAGCCATCATTCCACCCCCATTGTGTGGGGTGGAGGACACATCAATGGACTGGTTCATACCCATCATCACATTGGTGAATTTGCCCCCTCCTAGGTTGCTGGCAATCAAAAGTGTGGTTTGCCGGTTCATCTCAAGTTGACATATTTTACATTTGGAGTGGGGTTGGGGCTTTCTCCAACGCTTCTCACCTCTCCATCCTCCTCCTTATCTGCAATGCTAACCTTGCTACTCTTCCTCGATTCCTCGGTACCGTAATTGATACAACTTTTTGGAGGCTCCTTGCAGCATAATATCAGCTTGCGACTGTGCCGAACCCACTGTACAAAGGAAAGGCAAGAAGCAAAAAAAAATAAGAAGACGGTAGGAAAATAAATGAGTGAAAAAACGTGAACACGTGAAAGATAATTGCATAAAACACAAAAAGGTTTCAGACAAAAATCCAGGCCAGTAGCAAAATCTGACCAAATACCCCCCCCCCCCCCCACCCGGGCCCCCACCCCCCCCACCCCCACCACGCCCGGATTTAGCTTTTGGTCCGACCAAAATCGATTTAATAGTGTGGACGAGTCGATTTTTGTGAAAAGCTAAATCGGCCTAACCGAACCGCAGTGTAAGCCACAGCTTAGTTAACTGCACCACGGTATTCGGGTAATTCACGTAATTCAGCCCGTTACTAGTCAGTGACAGGTAGGAAAGTATGCGTATTTGAGTAGCAGACTAGCAGAGCAGAGCGAATGATGATCGTGGACTTGCAGCGCGTTGGCATTTGATCGAGGTAGTCGTTCAGACGCCACTTGAGGAGAAATGGGTGGCCAACATGCCTGAAGATAACATTATTTTGCTAGACACACGCACCGGGACACGCGCTTCATAACTACACTAGGCCCGTGGGCCCGTGGGCAGCGATCACTGATCAGCTGTCTCAGGAGACATCCCGGGGGACATTCTGTGAAGGATATAGCTGTTGCGACTCTCCTTGAAACTGAATAATGCAGGATAGCACTTTGCCCTGGTCAATTCACGGAGATCTAGCGCCCATATCACAACACTAGTCACCCATCGGGGCAGCGCTTCATGCATGAGGTGTCCGGTGAGCGTGAGCGAGGCGCTAAGTCACTGCTTACCTGAACACCAGCCGTTTTTCCGTCGCAACGGACCTCCAAGATCTGCGTCTGAGACGCAAGACGCAGCGTTTTGGGAAACCCTCGTTCGGACCTGCTTAATGATGATGGGGGAGGGGGAAAGGCGAGACAATGCGTGTTCCTGGGTGCGACAGATGGACAGTCTAGGGCCCTGGTCTAGGGAGTCCATCCAGGCTGTCCATGTCGGCCGGGCATCCGGGCAGCGCCCCCCAAACCCATTGACAGCCACTCAGTCAAATGCCAGTGGCCTACGCTTGTGCCATAACCCCCCCACCCATGCACACTCCCTCAGCGCTCCCTAACCCATTAGCGCAAGTCATGTCGCAATAGTATCCCACCTTTGCACTGCTTCAATCCATTATGTGGCCCACCTCCAGCCTAGGGCTACGCTGTCGTGCCGTTGAGGCCTCGGCCACGACGTGGGTGACCACACTCGCGGGCTCGCTACGCTATCGCTCGACGGTCTCAGCGGTGTCGTCCATGGAAGAAATCGCACGCACGGTTCGAGACAGCTCGGACATGGTTCCTGACATCGAGCTGAGGGATGTGAAGGTAGGGGGTAGCCAGTGTGTTTCTTTTCAGCTACGAGCAGGAGCTTCTAGGTAGCTCCCTGAGCCATCCATTGGGCAGAGCCCACAGATTCCAGAAATGCTAGAAAATCGAATATGATGGCTTCCAGATGCACTTACCCGTTTTGGGTTAGGCTGAATAGCCACAAAGAAAGAAAGAAATAACACCGAGAGACGTGACTTTTATTCCTACTCTTTGGAACCGACGTTTTTTTAAGCTTTGTCCCGCAACGGCAGTACCAGTACCGCACCAGAAGGACAGTACAAGTTATTGTGGGTTATACGAGGAGTGGTACGGGCAGGTGAGGGAGCGTTCTAAACGACGACGGGCAACAACTATTGAAAAATCTACCAAGAAGCTGGTGCTTGTGCTGAAAATAAATCTATGGGCTGCCATGTACCTGACATGCCTGCATGTACTGTGTACTGCTGTGGTCCTCATTCATTCTATATACTGCTGTGTCCTGCTGTGTCCTGCTGCAGTCCTTGTTCACACTATTGCCATGCAGCAGTGCCTGCAAGTACAACTGTGTACTGCTGTGCTATTCACAGTAAACACAACATTTTTTTTTTAATTATTTTGTGGTGTGATGCTATACCATTCGTTGTCCTTAGCACCAAGCCGCGGGCACGTTTGGAGTCCAATAGGGCATCAGGATAATTACATTACAATTCGTTGTCATAGAGGCAGGCCAGAGTTGACCCAAGGTAAGCCCACTCCACAACTCCAGGGGGGGGGGGGGGGGGGGGGGGCAGAGTCTTCCAACTATCCTTACTCGATACCTATGGCTTTTTTAGTTGTGAGAGGAATTTCACCCTAGGAGGTGGGTCTCCCTACACTTACCAGCGACATCGAGGATTCAGTCCAATCAAAATAATGTAGATATATAGAGGTGTTATGAACCACACAATTTAAATTAAATTTAAATTACAATGGAGATAATAATTTAAAATGTAATTGTAGTTGGAGGTGTATCTCATAGTTACTGATCAATTGAAAGGGCATCCGGCATCCAGTTTTCGTGTGCAGTGCTACCATGGCTAGGGGTCGGCTTTGAGTATGTGTGTAGTTTTGTGAGTGTGAGTACGTGTGTAGTTTTGTGAGTGTGAGTATGTGTGTAGTTTTGTGAGTGTGAGTATGTGTGTAGTTTTGTGAGTGTGAGTATGTGTGTAGTTTTGTGAGTGTGAGTATGTGTGTAGTTTTGTGAGTGTGAGTATGTATAATATTAATGAATAAATAGTATTATATACAATTATATAATATTAGTTAGAGGAGCCGTCTCACCATAATTTCAAATCTATTTGAAAAACTAATATTATTGTGACCCTTTAGTAGTATAAGTTAATATTAGTTTTTCAAAAACTAATATTAGTTGCTGTTCCCTAACCATGTCAGTTGACAGCGACAGCGAACACGAAAGCGCGCCGTATAGTTTGAACCCAGCACCTTCAGTCCAGCAAAATGAGCAACCATCAGGAGAATGCAGATTCAAACAGGTGTTAACCACACAATTTAAGTTTGCTATTGTTTGTCGTCTTTTTCTTTGAACAAGTCCACAACCAGGGTTAGTTAACTGCACCTTTGTTCCTACAATAGAATCGATGGAGGTGTAGTTACCAATTGATTGAATCCAATGCACCCGGCATATTTTTTGTTTGTTTTGGGCAGGGCTTTTGTTTGTTTTGGGCAGGGCTTTCGTTTGTTTTGGGCAGGGCTTTTGTTTTCCGCTATTTATAGCGATCGCTAGTTTTGACCCCATTTTGGCGAAGTAATTGCTATAAAAATGTAAACAAAATGTTTGTTATTAGTGTTCTAAATATCCCTGAAAAGATATCAAAGCTTTCAAAGCTATAAAACGCTGTCCCTGGAGGAGGCCTAAAACCATGAAGCTAGAAAAAACCCACTTTCAGAATTGAAAAACAACTGGTTTGGGGTATGGAGAGACTTTAGATTAGAGATGCAGGATGTGCAAAGTGTGTTATCATTTGTGTTAATCTTTGATACTTTTTGTGCGATGCGTCGCAAATTGAGTGACTCAGTGCAACCCCAGTGTGATGCACTGCCCCCAGAACCCTGCAGAGTGCGAAGCCCGGAGCCTGGGGGCTTTGGGGGACCATTTCTGACGAGTTTTGCCAGACCCATGCGTCGCCATGCAGTGGCAGAATGGGGATGTGTTGTTGGAAAAACAACCCAGTGTTGGAAAAACAACCCAACCCCATCCTAACATACAATTCATTTGGTCATGAACCATTTAATCTTGGCCACCATCATAATCAGAACATTGTCATTATGATGCAACGTTTTTGGCGGAGTCCCCCCTTCTGGGGGGAGGGAGCCTCCAGGGCCACCCCGTTGTCCATCTGACCGATGGACCGCCCCCCCGAGATGAAGCCTGGCACATCACAGCCAACGGTCTCTACCAATTTTCGTCAGCTCAATTCCATTGCCAACACTCTCCACTAATTTTCAGCTTCGCTCGCAATGCTGCCTAGGACTTGATCCTGATGCCCTTCTAGAGTGTGCCCACGGCTTCACTGAATCAAGGGGGACTTACAGAAATTATGCACAAATAAAAGATACACTTGTGAACTTGTTTTGGCCCAAACTGCTGCTATAAAATATATATGCCCTAAATGGCCCTGAAAAGTCACCCACATCACCTCTCCACTCCACACCACCACATAGGACAAGTTACGAGTCACATTGTCAAATGGACCGACAAAGCTTCGATCCCAATGTCACGGAAGCCTATATTATTAAGCTATACCACTCCACATCACCCCTCCACCCCACACCACCACAGAGCACAAGTTATGTGCCCCGTCATTGAATGGACCAACAAAGCTACGATCACAATGCAACGGATGAAGAGGGCCTATATTATTTAAACATCATCCCACCAGTCCACCACCCACATCACCACCCCACACCCCATGACCCCTCCACCCCACATCAACACAGAGTACAAGTTATGTGTTACATTATCAAATGGACCAACAAAGCTTCTACCCCAATGCCACGGACGAGAAGAGCCTATATTATTTAGCTATATCATAAACATCATCCCTCCACCCCATATGACCACCTTACTCCACATCACCACCCCACACCACACCACCACAGAGCACAAGTTACGTGTCCCGTCGTCGAATGGATCAACAAAGCTTCGATCCCAATGCCACGGATGAAGAGGGCCTCCCTCTAGTGTATAATGAGGAGAAGATCTCTCAGTTCTGGGGAAAGCAACCTGGACAGCTAGCATCGCGTTTCTCTCGATTTGCTGGCATTGCTGGTGAGTTTTTTTACTTTCAAAGCTCATTAGCGTGCGCTAGTTTAGCCAAACAAGCGAGCGATAACTTAGTTGATTTCATACAGATTTGATTTCCTCGGACGCCAGCTCCAGGCGATGCTGGTGAGTTGGCTTTGTGAAGGGTTGGATTTGTAGGCACTGCTGTTGGGTTGGCTGTGTGAAGGGTTGGATTCATGCTTTGAGGTAATGAGTTTCTTGTTCGTGTCCTTGTTTGTGGGTCCCCTTTGTTCTGGGCAAATCAACCTAGACAGCTTGAATTGTGCTTCTCTCGATTTGCTGGCATTGCTGGTGAGTTTTCCGTCTTTTAAAAGTAATAATAGTGAAGGGTTAAATTAGAAGGCATTGTTGGTGAGTTGGCTGTATGAAGGGTTGGGTTTGTAGGTGCTTCTGGTGAGTTGGCTGTGTTAAGGGTTGAATTCATGCTTTAGTTTCTTGTTTGTGTTCGTGTTTGTGGGTTTCTTTGTTTTTCACACATTCTGTTTCTAAATTGTTGATCTCTCCATGCTTGTGTGTGCATGCAGCCCCATGGCTTATGTCCTCTGCCAATTTGGCAAAACACATTATATTATAAATTGTTGATTTCTCCGTGCTTGTGTGTGTCTGCAGCCCCATGGCTGCTGTCCTAAATTGGTATAAATTGTTCCTTTATTTGGTCCTAAATTGGTCATATATTTGGTCCTAAAATGGTCCTATAATTGGTCCTATATCTGGTCCTAAATTGGTCCTTTATTTGGTCCTAAATTGGTCCTATATTGGTCCTATATTAGGTCCTGAATTGGTCCTATATTTGGTCCTAAATTGGTCCTAAATTGGTCCTATATTTGGTCCTAAATTGGTCCAAGTTATTCTTAATCTCTCCATGATTGTGTGTGTCTGCAGCCCCATGGCTTCTGTCCTGAATTGGTGTAAATTGTTCCTATATTTGTCTAAATTGTTCCTAGATTGTTCTTAATCTGTCCATGCTTGGGTGTGTATGCAGCTCCATGGCTTCTATCCCCAATTGACATACATTGTTCCTAAATTGGTATAAATGGTTGATTTATCCGTGCTTGGGTGTGTGCAGCCCCATGGCTGCTGTCCTTTGCCAATTCGGCAGTGCAGGGGCGATTGGGACAGGTGGAGGTACAAGTCAAGCTGGCTCGTACTGCTGTTGACAACCTGGACAAGCTTGGTCCCACATTCATTAAGCTGGGGCAGCTGTTCAGTATTAGGTGAGATACCACCCAACCTAACATAGCTTATCGTTTCATTAAAATAAAAGACCAAATAATTCATTAAAATATAATAATATGAATCACTGTTGACAACCTGGACAAGCTTGGTCCCACATTCATTAAGCTGGGGCAGCTGTTCAGTATTAGGTGAGATACCACCCAACCTAACATAGCTTTTCGTTTTGTTTCAGAAAGGGGGTCTTCTGGTAGCGACCAGAGATTTGGTGTCTTTCAGGTTTGGACTACTGGTAGCGATTTGGCTAGGCAGCCCAAAGGCATACTGATTTTACTGTTTTTGGTAGGGCCCCTTTTGGGGGACGGGAGCCCACAGCGTCACCCCGTTGTTTGTTCAACTGACCGACCGACCCCCCGAGATGAAGCCTGGCACGTCAGTCAACTGTTTTGTAACTAACTGGCTAAGGTCCGCTTGATACCATTGCCACCAGGGTACTACAAAGCGCGCACGGCAGCGCAATTTTGCGCACGCTTTTCGAGCACCACTGCATGCAGTTTCCCCCCCCCCCCCTGTGGGCGCAGCGCGCAGTTTTTGCGCTTTTTGTACTACAAAGTGCTGACCAATTCGACGTTGGTGCGCTTTAAGCGCTGTCCAATTTGACAAAATGTAGTACCCTGATTGCCACCTGTTGCTCCAATAACGCTCTCCGCCAATTTTCTACTTAGCTTGCAATGCTGCCTAGGAGTTTTCGCTGCATTGTTATGGGTAATTATATTGTTGTGTTACGCCTAGGACTTGTTAGTTCTGGTGAGATAGCAACCTAGAAGGTTGCTTGATGTATTTGGGAGGAACAAACCACAATTACCACCACCACCAGTTGGATGACAACCACCACCACCACCATCGGCACCATTAGCATGGCCACCACCACCACCACCACCACCACCACTTCCAACAGCGTGTTATGGCGGACAAGCATTTATTCGACAAATAACTTGAAGGGAAAAAAGAATTTGGGAATACAAACAGTGCCTCTCACACTTTCAACCCTCTCATCCCACTTATCCCACTTACATATATCCCTTGTTCCATTACCTTACCCCACTTTTCCTTTTATACCTGATGTCCAATTTGCCCCACCCGCCTTACCCCTCTCATCCCCATCCTCACCCCCCTCTCTTCCCCCGCCTCTCACCCCCCTCATCTTCCTTCCCCCTCACCCCTTCCGCATCCCCCTCTCACCCCCCTCTCACTCCCCTCTCTTCCCCCGCTCACCCCCCCCCCCTCACCCGTTCTCTTCCCCCTCACCCCTTCTCATCCCCCTCTCACCCCCCCCTCGCACCCCCCTCTCTTCCCCCCCTCTCACCCCCCTCTCTGCCCCCCCTACTCTTCCCCCTCTCTTCCCCCCCTCTCACCCGCCCTCTCTTCCCCCCCCTCATCTCCACCCCCCCCCTCTCACCCCCCTCTCACCCCCCCCTCTCACCCCCCCCTCTCACCCCCCCCCCACCACCCTCCCTCTCACCACCCCCCTCATCTCCCCCCTCTCACCCCCCCCGCCACCCCCCTCTCTTCTTCTTCCCCCCCTCCTCACCCACCTCACCCCTCTCATCCCCCCCTCACCCCCCCTCTCGGCCCCGTCCCCCCCTCTCCCCCCCCCCCCTCTCACCCCCCTCTCACTCACCCCCCCCTCTCCCCCCCCCTCTCTTCCCCCGCCTCGTCACCCCACCTCTCACCCCCCTCTCAATCAGCGCCCCCTCAGTCATTATCCCCCCCTCTCACCCCCCCCTCTCACGACCCCCCTCTTCTTCCCCCCCTCTCACCCCCCTCTCACCCCCCCCTCTCAACATCCCCCTCTCACCCCCCCCTCGCCACCACCTCTCGTCCCCCCTCTCACCCCCCTTCACCCTGCCCCAACCACCCTCCCACGAGACCTATCGGCAATGCTATCCCTTTGTTCCCTTACACACCACATTCTTTTTAAAACCCACCCCATTGTCCAATTGCCCCCCCCCCCGGCCCCCCCCCCCCCCCCCCTCACCCCCCTCCCACCCCCTCTCAGCCCATTACCCCCTCTTTCCCCAACCCTCACCACAACCTATCCGCATACGACTTCCTTGTCCCCTTATCCCCCACTATCCTTTTTACACCCCCCCATTTTTCCCCCATTGTTGCCCCCCCCCCCCCCCCCCCCTCTTACCAACCCCTATCAGCCCCCTTGTACCCCCCCTCTCAGCCCCTTCCCCCACGTCCCCCAACCCTCTCACCCCACTGATCCACATACAACCCCTTGTTCCCTTTACCCCCACTATTCCTTTTACCCCCATTCTCACTTGCTCCACCCCTCTCACCCCCGTTCACCTCTCTCTTACCCCCCTTATCTCACAGGCCACGATATCTTTCCCCCTCCGGTTATGAAAGAGCTTGCTAAGCTACAGGTAATCTCCTTGCCCCCTTAGATACCAGATTTGATCATAATTATTACCAATATTATTATCATTATTATTATTATTATTATTATTATTATAAATTATATTAATACGATTATTACCAATACCGTACTGACAGCAGAATTTAACGCTTTAATTTCACAGGAGCACCTGTGAAATCGAGGCGTATACTATATTACGCGACGAAAAAACCGTGAAATCGAGTTTCAGGGCGAAATTGTGGTTTGGGCCCCTGGGCTCCACATAGGGCTTACTACCCCTGCCGCCTGCCGTCTGACAGCTCAACGACAAACAGAAACTCCCGACAATTTTGCTTTCCCCAGATTGCATGGCGCAGCCCCTCGATAGATCCCCTGAGGGACGTCTGCGCCCTCTGGTAGCTCCAAATCACAATAAGCCAAGTACCCCATAGTTGATGCAGAGTACTACCCTACTTGCAGACCCTATAACCATGTACCCTGATACAACGGTACATGGTCTACGGTAATAGTATGAACACTACTACCTATACCACACTCATGAGTACCGGTACACAATGTTATCACAAGTCTGTATTGTGATTTTAAGAACAGGCAATGAATCAGTGTTCAAGTTGAAACATTTAAATGGATTTTATTACAATTTTAACAGTGTAACGTCAAATTATATCCCTCTTGAAAAAAACGTCAAATTAAAACGTGAATTGATAATAACCCCCCTCAAAATGACCATGAAATCTTTCCAAGCGTTCAATTTTGCTGTCAATACGGGGTAAATTGATTATTAGTATCAATATGATGATGATAATAATGATGTGGTGCTGCATGTAAGGATGCATGGTGATGATATGAATGATATGCTGCTAGATTCTGATGATGCATGCAAGTAATGCTTAATGATGGCGACGATGGTGATGATTCTGGTGATGAGGATGATGTGGTCTTGGTGTTGGAGACAATATGATGATGACGATGGTTATGATGGGTGGTGGTGGTGCTGCTGCTGATCTGCTGATGGGGCTCTGATGCGCTCGCTTGACATGGTGATGGTGCTGGTGCTGGTGCTCTGCTGGTGCTGTGCTGCTGCCTGCGTCTGCTGCTTCTGCTGCTCTGCTGCTGCTCGCTGCTCTGGTGCTGCGCTTGCTCTGCTCTGCTGGTTTCTGGTCTGTGCTTGTGCTCGTGCTGCTTTGCTTCTGCTGCATGCTGCTGCTGGTGCTGCTTGCTGGTGCCCTACTGCTCGCTGGTGCTGCTCTGCTGCTGGCTCTGCATGCTGGTGGGTTTTGTGGTGACTGCCCTGCTTCTTCTGCCCTCTGCTGCGCTGTGGTGTGTGCCCGTGCTTACGGCTCTGCGCCGATGCTGCTGGAACTGGTGGTGGTGGTGGTGCTGTGGGGCTGCGCACTGATTCCCTGCCTGGTGACTGCTCTGCTGCGCTGATGCTGATGCTGATGATGGTGGTGGTGATGAGAATGGTGATCATGATCATGATCATGATGTTGGTGTTGGTGGTGATGGTGGCGATTAAGATAATAATGATGGTGATGATGATGTTTACATTATCCTGGTGCCCTATTGGACTCCAAATGCGCCCGCGGCTTTATAAATAAAATAAAATAAATAGTACGCCTTATTAAGAGGTGTTTGCTTGCACTGGGTCCAACCACCACTAGATAGTTAAATAAACAAAAGGTATGAGGTTGAGAGGCCAGCCCGTTTGCTTGCACTGGGACCAACCACCGTGGCTTGATAGTTAAATAAATAAATAAATAATTCATAGTACATCTTATTACGAGGCGGTTGCTTGCACTGGAGCCAACCACCGCTAGATAGTTAAATATATGAATACTTAAAACATAGTGCATCTTGTTATACGATAAAAGGCTTGCTTGCAACTGGGCCAACCGACTCGGCTTGCACTGGGGCCAACCACACTCCTCGGCTTGCAACTGGGCCAACCACCTCGCTTCACTTGGGCCAACCACCTTGCTTGCACTGGGGGGCCAACCACCTCGTCTTGCACTGGGGGGACTGGGGCCAACCACCACACACACCGTCTGCTTGCACTGGGCCAACTCAACCACCCGGCTTGCGACTTGGGGGCCACCACCCCTCGGCTTGCACTGGGGCCAACCACCTCGGCTTGCACTGGGCACCACCTCGGCTTGCCATGGGGCCAACCACCGCTCGGCTGTGCACGGTGGAGGCCATCCGCGCGGGGGGGGGTCGGCTTGCAAGGCCACCACCTCGGCTTGCCTGGGGCCCCAACCACCTCGGCTGCACTGTGCCAACCACCTCTCTGCACTGGGCAACCACCTCGGCTTGGACTGGGGGGGGGGCCAGCCACCCCTCGGCTTGCCTCTGGGGGCCAGCCCCTTCCTGCTTGCTCTGGGCCAACCCCCTGCTTGCACTGGGGCCAACCACCTCGGCTTGCACTGGGGCCAACCACCTCGGCTTGCACTGGGGCCAACCACCTCGGCTTGCACTGGGGCCAACCACCTCGGCTTGCACTGGGGCCAACCACCTCGTCTTGCACTGGGGCCAACCACCTCGTCTTGCACTGGGGCCAACCACCTCGGCTTGCACTGGGGCCAACCACCTCGGCTTGCACTGGGGCCAACCACCTCGGCTTGCACTGGGGCCAACCACCTCGGCTTGCACTGGGGCCAACCACCTCGGCTTTATATTACCAGGATGGTGCTGTTGATTGTTTATCATTACCCATTACTCATTACTTTTGTTTGCAGGTGTTGATTGTTTGTTACAGCCCTGGGGGTATCCAAATAGGCTAAAGGGACTTGCCCTACCTTGGAATTTTGCAAATCGCTGATAAACTATATAATATGAATAATAATGATAAAAACCAGAAGATTCGTATGTGATAGCATGAATTAACCTGAAATAGCCTGAAATAGCCTGAATTATCCTGCAATAACCAGATCATATTTACCATTTGAATCAACCAATCAACCAACCAACCAACCAACCAACCAACTCAACAAACAAACAAACAAACAAACAAACAAACGAAGAACCAACCAACTGACACACAACCTTGGTGTTGGATCGCACTGAACCATGTGATCCAACCAACCAACCAACCAACCAACTCAACAAACAAACAAACAAACAAACAAACAAACAAACAACTGACACACAACCTTAGTGTTGGATCGCACTGAACCATGTGATCCAACCAACCAACCAACCAACCAACCAACCAACCAACCAACCTACCTACTGACACACAATCTTGTTGTAGGATTGCATAGAACCGTTTGACAATGCTAAGGCTCGTGGGACAGTGGTGAAGGAACTTGGTCTGCCGGTTCACCCACTCACCCAGCCAGTCAAACCCAAATCCAAATCCATACTCTTAAACCTTCAACCTTCATCCGTCAATCATGTTGTTGGATCGCATTGAACCGTTTGATGCCATTGCGAAGGCTCGTGAACCAGTGGTGGGGGAACTGGGTTAGCCTGTTCACTTACTAACCCAGCCAGCCAAACCCCAATCCAAACTCTTCAACTTTCAACCTTCAATCATGTTGGATCGCACTGAACCAGTTGAGGTAACCACCAACCACCAAGAACACACGATTTTGTTGTAGGATGGCACATAACCATTTGACAATGCGAAGGCTCGTGATACAGTGGTGGGGGAATTTGGTCTGCCAGTTCACTCACCCTTACAGCCAGCCAAACCCAGATTCAAATCCATACTCAACAACCTTCAACCTTCAATCATGTTGTAGGATTGCATTGAACCGCTCGATGCAAATGCCAAGGCTTGTGAAACTATGGTGGGGGAACTGGGTCGGCCTGTTCACCCACTAACCCAGCCAGCCAAACCCAAATCCATACTCAACAAACTTCAACCTTCAATCATGTTGTTGGATCACATGGATCACATAGAACCGTTTGACTCAACCAACCAACCAACTGACACAAGATGTTATAGGATCGCATAGAACCATTTGACAATGCCAAGGCTCGTGAAACAGCGGTGGGGGAGCTGGGTCGGCCCATCCACCCACTCATCCAGCCAGCCAAACCCAAATCCATACTCATCAACTTTCAACCTTCAATCGTGTTGGATCACATAGAACCGTTTGACTCAACCAACCAACCAACTGACACAAGATGTTATAGGATCGCATAGAACCGTTTGACAATGCCAAGGCTCGTGAAACAGCGGTTGGGGAGCTGGGTCGGCCCATCCACCCACTCATCCAGCCAGCCAAACCCCAATCCATACTCTTCAACTTTCAACCTTCAATCGTGTTGGATCGCACTGAACCAGTCGAATCAACCAACCAACCAACTGACACACGATTTTGTTGTAGGATTGCATAGAACCGTTTGACAATGCCAAGGCTCGTGAAACAGCGGTGGGGGAGCTGGGTTGGCCCATCCACCCACTCATCCAGCCAGCCAAACCCAAATCCATACTCTTTAACTTTCAACCTTCAATCGTGTTGGATCGCACTGAACAATTTGAATCAACCACCAACCACCAACCACCAACCACACACGATTTTGTTGTAGGATCGCATTGAACCGTTTGACAATGCCAAGGCTCGTGAAACTGTGGTGAAGGAACTGGGTCGGCCCATTGAAGAGATTTTCAGTGAGTTCAGTGAGAAACCCATCGCGGCAGCATCCTTGGCGCAGGTTTACCGAGCCCGTGTGAGAGAGACTGGGGAGGAGGTGGCAGTGAAGGTGCAGAGACCAGCTGCGTTGTCTACCATTTCAAAGGTCAGTAAAAAGGGGGGGAGGGAGGAGAGGGGTGGGAGGGGGAAGAGGGGAGGAGGGAAGTGGAGGGATTGGGTGGAGTTATAAAGAGACATTGGGGAGGAGGTGGTGGTGAAGGTGTAGCGACCAGCTGTGTTGTCTACCATTTCAAAGGTAAGTAAAAAGGGGGGTGAGGAGAGGGGGGAGGGGGGGAATGGGGACGAAAGGAGGAGGTATTGGGGAGTGGGGAGGTATAGAGAGACTGGGTAGGAGGTGGCGGTGAAGGTGTATAGACCAGCTGCTTTGGCTACCATTTCAATGGTCAGTACAAAGGGGGGCAGTGGAGAAGGGGGGGAGGGGGGGGGGGGGGGGAAGAGGGGAGGAGGATTGGGGAGGGATTGGGGGAAGTTGTATAGAGATTGGGGAGGAGTTGGTAGTGAAGGAGCAGAGACCAGCTGCGTGATCTACCATTTCAAAGGTCAGATCAAAGGCGGGGGGGGGGGGGGGGTAGGAGAGGGGGGGGAGAGGGGAGGGGTGGGATGGGGGAAGAGAAGGGAGGAGGGATTGGGGGAGTGTGGAGGTGTAAGTTATAGAGAGAATGTGAAGAGGTGGTGGGTGAGGTGTTTAGACCAGCTGCTCTCTCTTAACCATTTCAAGGAGGTCAGTACAAAGTTGGGCAGGGAGGAGAGGGATGGGGAAAGAGGGGAGGGGGGATTGGGGAGGGGGGAGTTACAGGGAGACTGGAGAGGAGGTGGTGGTGAAGGTGTATAGACCAGCTGCTTTGTCTACCATTTCAAAGGTCAGTAAAAAGGGGGGGAGGGAGGAGAGGGGGGGGAGGGGGAAGAGGGGAGGAGGGAAGTGGAGGGATTGGGTGGAGTTATAAAGAGACATTGGGGAGGAGGTGGTGGTGAAGGTGTAGCAACCAGCTGTGTTGTCTACCATTTCAAAGGTCAGTACTAAGGGGGGCAGGGGAGAGGGGAGGATACCTACCCCTATCCCATACAAATCCGCACGGATCAAACATTCCCCACGCACCCTCACACCCTAACACCCTCACACCTCTACACCCGCACGCCCTCACATCCTCACAGGACCTCTATGTGTTGCGCCGTGCTGTTGGTGTGTATGAGAAGCTGGTGAGGCACTTCAGCAAGCAGACTACCGACTTCCAGAAGCTGCTTTCGACCTTTGGGGAGGGCTTATACTCCGAGCTAGATTTCGAAAACGAGGCATTGAATGCCCTGAGGATGACAGAGCTTCTAGAAGCTTCCGAATTCAATTCCAGTGAAGTCATCATTCCCAAACCGCTTGTCCACCTTACCTCCCGTCGCGTGTTAACCATGGAATGGATCGAGGGCGTGAAGTTGACATCGCTCGAACCTCACGAGATTTGGACACTGGCCAAGGTTGGCCAAACAGCTTTTTTATTCCAACTGCTTGAAATCGGGTTCTTTCACGGCGACCCCCACCCAGGCAACTTGCTCAAGATCACGGAGGGTCCTAATGCGGGTAAACTCGCCCTCCTCGACTTTGGGCTGGTGGCTGAGATTCCGATAGCGGACAGGGAGGCCATGGTCTCGGCTGTGGTGCACCTGGCGAACAGAGATTGGGGGGCTCTGGTGGATGACTTCATTGCGCTCAAGTTCTTGTGAGTGTTGGGGGGGGGGGGGGGGGGGGGGGGGGGGGGGGGGTATGGGGAGCTGGTGGTGGGTGGGAGGGGGGGAGGGGGGTAGAGCTTGGGGGGCTCTGGTGGACGACTTCAATGAGCTGGTGGTGGGAGGGTGGGTTGGGTGGGTGGGAGGATGGGTGGGTGGGTGGGTGGGAGGGGATCATATAATTGAAATCGGCTTCTTTCACGGCGACCCACACCCAGGCAACTTGCCCATAATCACGGAGGGACCCAATACTGGTAAACTCGCCCTCCTAATTTCGGGCTCGTGGCTGAGATTCCGATAGGCGATAGCAGACAGAGAGGCCATGGTCTCTCCGCTGTGGTGCACCTGGCAAACAGAGATTGGGGGGCTCTGGTGGATGACTTCCATTGCGCGCAAGTTCTTGTGAGTGTTGGGGGGGGGGGGGGGGGGGGGTGGGGGGGGGGGGGGGGGGGGGGGGGGGGTGGGGTGTGGGGGTCTTTTTTTTTTTTTCTTTTTTTTTTGTTCTTTTTTTTTTTTTTTTTGTTGGGGGTGTTGGGTGTCTGGGGCGCTGCTGTTTGGTGCGGTGTGCTGTTTTTCGCGCTTGGGGGGCTCTGGTGGCCGACTTCATTTCATTGGCTCTCACTTTCTCTTGTTAGTTTGGGTGTTGTGTGGGTGTGTGTGTGTGTGTGTGGGGGGGTGGTGGGGGGGGGGGCATCCTAGTTTTTGTTTCTAGGTTGTGGGGGTGCCTAAACAAACCCTCACGCTTCCTGTTGTAAAATTTTCGAATGGTTGGGCAGCTGTGGCATCCGTCCCGTCTCGCAATCGATATGGCTTAGTGGCATGAAACTCCCTCACTCTCTCTCCTCTCTCTCTCGTCCTCTCATCCCTTCTCTCACCTCGCTCTCTCTCTCTCTCTCACCACCACACACCCCCGTCCACACCACAGATTATGTGAGGTGATTGGAAACCCCCCCCTCGGACGTTGGGGTAGGCGTGTCTTTGGTCAACACGTGGACCAGTCATGCAAACAAAATGCTTTGATGAACTGGGGGGCAGTGATGCTTCGATAATTCGATGATTTGTAGAACTGGTCCCCCGGTTCTGCAACTGCACCACATTGAATTGAATTAATTACATGGTATATACGGTATATCACATCTTCAGGCTGCTCACCGTCTGCAGTGTGGAGTAATTGAATTGAAAGTAACACTTTTTCCCATCCGACTTATCGACAATGGGCTGCCACCGTCTTCCAATTCCAAGTTGTTGATGAGAAGTAAAATGGAGACTGTAGCGAGCTACCAGAACTGATCGCTTGTGATGTTGGTTACAAGAGAAACTACCGTAAACCTCAGAACACTTATAGCTCAAAGGGGTTGCTATGGCGACAGGGCCACACAGTACCAACTGTAAGAGATACACGCAGCGACTAGGTGCTCTGTCTAGAAATGGCAAATAGCTTCGTATAACACTTCAAAGCTCAAAACAAGAATGAGCCTGACGATAGCTTTCGGCTCGGCCCTGTAGTGCGCCTTCAGAATAGCTAAAGCCAACATTGTGCTTGATGCACACCTATCTTCTACACAATCCAATGAAGTCCCCCTAAGCGAGACCCCGGAAACCAGGGACACAATAAGTGTATGTATGTACGTATGTATTGCTGATACATGGTGTTTGGCAGTATAAGAGTGGTAGCCAGGGTACTACATTTTGTCAAATTGGACAGCGCTCAAAGCGCACAAGAACCAAATTGGTCAGCCCCTTGTAGTGCCAAAGGCGCAAAAACTGCGCGCTGCGCTCACAGGGAGTTGAATGAAACGCGCAGTGGGGCTGAAAAAGTGTGCACGAAATTGCGCTGCCGCGCACACTTTGTAGTACCCTGTGGTAGCAGATGAAATGCATTTCAGCTAGAATGATTCCTTAATACGCTGAGGATAGAAAAAATGTTTTTTGATAACTAAAAAATGAACCTGAATTGGTTGATAAAGACTCCAGCATGGAGCTGGTCATGAATCCTAATTACTTAGAAGGATGTAAATATCTTCAACATTTTATATACAAAATCGATAAGAATCTCACAGATAAATTATCATCCCCAATGATATGATGATTTAATTATATTGTTGAATTCAATTATCACCGTATCACGAATCTAGGCCACCATTGGTAAAAACGATTGTTTGGGGGTTAGTTCACCAGTGCCCTTTTTCGTTTAAAAGCCCTCCGGACACGGTTGGTCAAGTCCTTTTAGCCTATTTGGCCTACCTACAAACAACATAAATACAGGCACATGCTGGATACCTGGAGTTTTCTTGTGGGTCTGGAGAAACTTGATGAGCAGACAGGTTCCCAACATACCACCGCCCTTCCCGTATGACATCTTTCTATTTATTGTACGATGGCAAACACGATAATATCGTGTGTTCTTCACAAATAACTGGAATTAATTAATGTTGCTGCACTTTGTTGATGCATGGGTGTGTAAACGGTAATAACACGGAAATCCCCCCGTACAACGGATAGGCAGGTCAGTCGCTCATCAGAATTCACTCCTCCTGCAGATGGTGCTCAGCAGGGTACTACTTTTTGTCAAATTGGGTCAGCGCTTAAAGCGCACAAACGTCAATTGATCAGCGCTTTCTAGTGCAAAAAGCGAAAAACTGTGCGCTGCGCCACAGCGTGTTGAAAAAACTGTGCGAAACGCAGCGGGGCTCAAAAGCGTGCGCGGAATCGCGCTGGCCGTGCGCCGCTTTGTATACCCTGGTGCTCAGCTCCAATTGAGCTCAAAGCACGTGTGTCACACTTGCATATTCCCCTTGAGCTTGAGTTCGGCCTGGGTGCAGCCACATATCCCAAAAGAGACTTGGTCAGGATCCAACACCAAGTGAGCTCATTGGCACTCGAGTACATGTCAAGAACGACCAGCCCATCCACTTCTCTCCCCTCACCCCCTCTCCCCCTTAGTCTGTTGCACCCCTTCTCCCAAACCTATTCCTACCCTGTTATATTTCGCTGCTTTTGTGTAGGAGACCCACCTCCTGGGATGAAATCCTTTCACAACTAATAAAAAAACTACTACCCCACCGCGCCAGGGTACTTCCATTGACCAATGGCCGCGCTTTAGCGCACTTGGGAACAAAAAAAATGCGCTTTGTAGTGCAAAAAGCGCAAAATTGCTTGCTGCGCCACAGGGGGTTGCAAAAACCTGCGCGAAACGCGCAATTGGGCTCAAAAGGCAGCGCGCAAAAGCGCGCGCTTGGAAGTACTCTGCACCACACCCCATTTATTGGATTGGCACTCAAGTAAATGTCCATAACGACCAGCCCATCCATTTACTCCCCCCTCACCCCCCCATCTCCCCTTCGGCTGCTGCCCCTCTCCTTCTCCATACCTATCTCTACCCTACCCCCCCGCAACCCCATTCATTGGTTCACTCAAGTAAACGTCAATGAACAACCAGACATCCAGCATCTCCCCCTCCCTCCTCCCCTGACCCACAGATTGTCAGTCCCAGCAGATGCCCGAGTTCAGGAAGCTGACTGGGTAAGGGGGCAGAGGCAGGAAAATCTGTGCCCAGGGTGCAATGGGAATCATACAGCAAGGCGTACCCCTCAACATCATCTGGTAAGTTGGTCTAGTGCTCTAGCTGCTCTAGACGCGAAGCTCCTGGTGTAGGAGTTTTGGCAGGAAATCAGTGTGGGATGGCAAAGGGCTCTATGCAGCAAGGCGATACCCCTGGACAACAGATATCCAGTTGCAGCAGATGTCCCAGTTCAGGAAGCTCACTGGGTAAGGGGGCAGAGGCAGGAAATCTATGACCAGGGTTACGAAGGGATCATGCAGCAGAGCAGTACCACTCAGCAACAGTTGGTGATAGCTCCAGATGCCCGTGATCAGGAAGCTCACTGGGTAAGGGGGCAGAGGCAGGACATCTGTGCCCAGTGTAACAAAGGAATCATACAGCAGGTGGTATCCCTCAACATCAGCTAATGAGTTGGTCAGGCGATCTAGACGATCTAAACTGGGAAGCTCACTGGTGAGGAGTTGTGGCAGGAAATTCGTCACACGGGTGATATAGAGGGATACATGCAGCAAGGCCTTAACACTCGGCATCCGATGGTAAATTGCTCCAGATGCCTCATACCAAGATTGATGTTAGCCTTTGAATCTATTAATATGCATAGGCCCTGGTTTCGGAGCACTCCATCTGTGCATCTTTCACTACTCTTTATTTTCCTCTTCACCACGCACATATGACCACAACCCTCTACTCCACCTCATGTACCTGCCTGCACCTCATCTCCTACTCAACAAGCGTTGCGTCTCGAAGTGGCCATGTGCCGAAGCCAACCGAAAGTAAGCCATGTGGCCATGTGTCCATGTGCTGAAGCCAAGCCAAGCCATGAGGCAATGTGCTGAAGCCCCAGCAAGCCAAGCTAAGCCATGTGGCCAGTGGCTAAAGCCAACCCAAAGCCAAGCCATGTGGCCGTGTGCTGAAGCCAAGCCAAGCCATGTGGCCACCGCAGCCTCCATGTGACTATGTGAAAGCCATCTTAGCAATCAGCATGGATAGCATGTGAGTTTGATCTGGGGCATCCATCAGCATACGCACTACTTCTTTGTGGCCCTTCTGTGCTGCTAGCATATATGCCCTTCCATCTTGGCAGCCAGCATGGGCACATGATGTGGGGCATCCGCAGGTATTCGCACCACCTCACCGTGGCCCTGCTGTGCTGATAGCATAAGCGCCTCTCCATCTTGGCAGTCAGCATGGGCTGCATGCTGTGGAGCATCAAAAGCATCCTCACTATCTCAATAGGCCATTCCCTGCTCTGAAAGAAGTACCTCTCATCACGGTAGTCAGCATGGGCATGCATGCTGTGGGGCATCAAGAAGCATGCGCCCACCTCAACGTGGCCCTTCTGTACTGCTAGCTGAAGTGCCCTTCCACCTTGGCAGTCAGCATGGGCAGCATGCGTGTGTGGCATCAGAAGCATGCGCAGCGCACCTCAACGTGGCCTTCTGCACTGCTAGCTTAAGTGCCCTTTCGCCTGGCAGTCAGCATGGGCAGCATGTTGTGTGGCACCCAGAAGTATTTGCACACCTCACTGTGGCCCGATGTGCTGCTAGCATAAGTGCTCTTCATATTGGCAGTCAGCATGGGCCGCGTGTTTGGGGGCACTCAAGAAGTATGCGCACTACGTCAACGTAGCCATGCTGTGCTGCTAGCAAAAGTCCTCTCCATCTTGGCAGTTTAGCATGGGGCAGCATGTTGGGGCATCTAGCAGCACACTCACTACCTCAAACGTGTCCATTCTGTTGCTGCTAGCACCAGTGCCCCTCCATCATGGCAGTCCGGGACGGGCAGCTTGTCCCGGGGCGCATCTAATAGGACGCGCATTACCATCAATGTGGCCATTCTGTGCTGCTAGCACAAGTGCCATTCCACCTTGGCATTCAGCATGGGCAGCATGCAGCGGGGCACCCAGCAGTATGCACACTACTCAATATGGCCATGTTCTGAAGCCGCCAAAAGCGCTGTCCATCTTGGCAGCCAGCATGGCACATGCTGTGGAGCACCCAGCAGCATCTGCACTGCCTCATATGCCCATTCCTTGCTGCTAGCATAAGTGCCTCTCCATCACGGAAGTCAGCATGAGCAGCATGCTGTGGGGCATCAAGAAGCATGCGAACGACCTCATGTGCCATTCTGTACTGTGACTTTAGTGCCCTTCCATCTTGGCAGTCAGCATGGGCAGCATGCTGTGGGGCATCAAGAAGCATGCGCACCACTTCTTTGTGGCCCTTCTGTGCTGCTAGCATAAGTGCTCTTGCACCTTGGCAGTCTGCTTTGAGCAGCATGCTGTGGTGCACTAGCAGCATGCCACAACCTCACTTCGGCCCTGCTGTTGCTGCTAGCATAAGTGCCTCTCTCCGTGTTGGCAGTCAGCAGGGGCAGCATGCTTGTGGCATCCAGCAGTATGCTCATAACCTCAGTATGGCCATCCCTTCTGCTTGCCTAGAGCCTGCCCATTACGGCAGTCAGCATGGGCAGCATGCTGTGGGGCATCAAGAAGTATGCGCACTACATCAACGTGGCCCTTCTGTACTGCTAGCTGAAGTGCCCTTCCATCTTGGCAGTCAGCTGGGCAGCATGTTGTGTGGCATCCATAATATTTGCACCACCTCACAGGGCCCTGCTTTACTGCTAAGCATAGTGCCTCTTCATATTGGAGTCAGCATGAGCAGCATGCTTGTGGTGCATCAAGAAGTATGCACACTACTCAACGTAGCCATGTCGTGCTGCTAGCACAAGTGCCTGTCCATCTTGACAGTCAGGATGGGCAGCATGCTGTGTGGCATCCAGCAGTATGCGCATTACCTCTATATGGCCATTCCCTCTGCTAGCACCATGCCCTTCCATCTTGGCAGTTAGCTTGGGCAGAATGCTGTGGGGCATCCAGCAGTATGCGCACAACCTCAATGGCCATGTTCTGAAGCCGCCACAAGTGCCTGTCCATCTTGGCAGTCAGCATGGGCAGCATGCAGTGTGTGTGCAACAGATACCTGACCAAGTCTGCTTGCCCACTCTGGGCCACCAAGACCAGAGCTCCTTCAGACTCGTCCAAGGATCCCGTCTTGGAAAGCAGATCAAGAGCCACATCCACTTCTTATGCTTTAAAGCACGACGAGGACACTGAGCATGTTGCCCTATCTCGGAGGATCAACACCTCGCAAGATTGAGGACCACATAGAATGCCAGAGGCGGCAACACCGATATGTCGCATATCGGGGCCTCCAGATGCAGGGTTTGCAACACGAGATCTATTACGATGTCGGGCGGAATATCAGGGAGAGCCGGCATGGCAGCATGGAACTAGCAAGTCGTAATGTGTCACAAGCGAGTCCGTATACCGTAATTGTAAAAATGAGAGAGAAGGCGAGAGTATGAATAGGGGACCTGGATGTGGCTCAAGCGAGTAAGCGGCGCGTAAAATTGGTGTCGCGAAAGCAGGACGACAGAGGCTGGGATTGATTAGTCCGAAACAACAGATCACCGTCCGAAGAAACGATGTTATTCTGAGCATCGCTCCGGAACTAGATCATCGTGTAGGTGTCGAGAAGCTGGGGTTAGAGCGGTTAGAGCCAGGGTTTACAACCTCGGAGCTAGGGCCACCTGCCTCACCCCGCCTCACCCCGTGGCCTCACCCGGCCTCACCCTCTGCCCGCCCCTGCCCGCCCCTGTCCCCTCCCACCCACCGCCCCGCGCCCATCTGCCCCCTATATCCCTCACTCACCTTCCGTCCTGTCTTCCTCGTCCGGCCCCGCTCGACCCTGGTCTGCTACTACTCAGATCACCGTTCGTAGAACGATATATTTTATATCGTGCCGGACTAGATCATCGAATCACGCTCGAAACCAGGGGTCGCGGGTCGAAGCACCTCCGAAGTTGTTTTGTCCACGTCAACAGCCCTAGATCAAATCAACAAGTTCCAATCAATACCGCTACGTGTACCATCAGACATTACATTACATTGCATTGTCATAGACAGGCCATAGTTGACGCCCCAGAAGCCAGCTCCACAACATCCAGGTGGGTCTTCCACAATCCTCCAATATAACCAGCTTGAGGCCTTTCCTTGATCACCTAACAGCCCCCCCCCCCCCTCCCTCCAGCCCCCACATCCACCACCTCACCAACCCACCCCTCCCCCCCCTCCACACCCTTCCAACCACCATATCCCCCCCCCCCCCCCCCCCCCCCCCCTGCAACCCCCAACCCCCCCGCAAACCCCTCCACACCCTCCGCACTACACAGACCCATCCGTATCACAGCCAGGTTAAACCAGTCTCCCACTCATCTCACCCCCCCACCACCACCACCCCTTCTCCGTCGCCCCCCCCCCAACTCACCTACTCCTACACCCCACCCCTCCAAACCGTTCCCCCCCTACAACCCACCCCTGCCCACCCCTCCACTTGCCTACACCCACCCCCTGCACCCACCTCCACCCACCTCCACCCACTCCACCCCTACACTCACCCCCTCTTGACCTGGACAACATCCCAAACCACATGTGATCAGGATATCAAGAGGCTCAGCAGGGTACAACATCTCCAAAACCGTCACCAAGATACCAAGAGCATCAGAAAGTGCAACAGCTCCGAAACCATCAGGTGGATCAAGACCACACCCTTGCCACGCGCAGTATGCAGTACCAGAGCAGTACAAGTGCTCAGGTGGACCTAGTATGGGCGAGTTTGGCTGAGCTGGACGAGTTGACGGTCATAGACGTGGTAGACAACGAAACAGATGGTATATCATCTGCTTGTGCATGCTGTAACATTGGCAACGACGTAGGATGCAAGCTACAAGAATGAGTTTCAGCAAGAAAATACAGGTAGGCAGAGAGAAAGGACTTTTAAATAGATGCAAATGATCAAGCTTGTATATCATTGCTATGACAGTAGAATGTATAAGATAGAAGTGGAGCTGGATGAATTCAGGGTCATAGTTGTGGTGGACAACGGAACAGATGTTATATCGTCTGCTTGTGAATGCTGCAACATGGACAATGACGCGAGAGATGCAATTTGAAACAAACAAAAACAATAACATTAAAAACACCAATCAAGCCACAACAAGAACCACCCTGCAGGCTGTGATGATATTTGAAAACTTCTGTACGCTGCCACCACCACCACACCCCCACCACCACCACCTCTACTTCCAACCACCACCACTACCACGGAAACAAAACAAACAAAAACTAAACACCAAAAACAAAAACGCCAAAACAAAACCACCCTGCAGCTGTGATAGATGGGCGCTCATACTGTGTTGATATTCGAAAAGTTCTGTACGCTGCCACCACACAACCTCCACCAACACCACCGCCTCAACAAAACAAATAAGCCAGACCCAAAATCACCCTTCAGCTGTGACAGATGGGCGTTCAGACTGTGTTGATATTCGGAAGCTTTTGTACGCTGCCACCACCATTACCACCACCACCACCAAAAACAATTCAAAACGAAAACTAAACAAACAAAAACACAAAGACAAACAAAATGCCAGATGAAAAAACGCCCTTCAGCTGTGACTGATGGGCGTCCAGACTGTGTTAGATATTCGGAAGCTTTTATACGCTGCCACCACCACCACACCACCACCACCCACCACCAAAAACAATTCAAAACGAAACTAAACAACAAAAACACAAAGACAAACAAAATGCCAGATGAAAAAACGCCCTTCAGGCTGTAACAGATGGGCTTCAGACTGTGTTGATATTCGAAGCTTTTGTACGCTGCCACCACCATTACACCTCCACCACCAAAACATTCAAAACGAAAACTAAAAACAACAAAAACACAAAACAAACAAAAAGCCAAGAAAAAAACGCCCTGCAGGCTGTGACAGATGGGCGTTCAGACTGTGTTGATCTTCGGAAGCTTTTGTACGCTGCCCCACCACCATTACCACCACCACCCACCAAAAACAATTCAAAACGAAAACGAAAACACCAAAAACACAAAACAAACAAACGCCAGAAGAAAAACGCCCTGCAGGCTGTGATAGATGGACGCTCAGACGGTGTTGACGTTCGAAAAGTTCTGTACGTCGGCCAAGGCCTGTCCCTCCTTATCAAACCGCCACTGAAGCCACTGCCACTAAGATGAACAAGAACACTAAAACTGAAACCAACACTACCACTACCACTTACGCAAACACCACCACCACGACTATCACCACCCTTCAGGCTGTGATAGATGGGCGCGCAGACTGTGTTGATATTCGCAAACTTCTGTACGCCGGCCATGGCCTGTCCCTCCTACTCAGGGCAAGGGTTGGCGAGCAAGCACACGCTGCTGATTGATGGGGGTCCTAGTGAGGAGCGTGGAAGTTGAACTGGCACAACTGGGAAATGTGGGCAGCTTGGATGGGGCGGTTCTTACACAGGTGGGTGGGTCGCTGGCCTTTTGGACTATCTGGTAAATACGAATCAAAGGCGGTTGAATAGATAAACGATAAGGCAAATGGTGCGACAGACAAATAATAATAAAAACACATAAAAATTGCCATGGATTGAATGGGGCCGTTCTTACACACTGGTGGGTGGGTTACTGGTGCGCAGACACAATAATGGGTGGTCTGTGTATATCTTGCAAATTGCGCAAGCAAAAGGCAGCAAAAAAAAAGCAAAGAAAAGAACTACCCCACCTACTCAAGACAAGGGTCTCTTGTGGACAGATGATTGTTCTTACACACTCGTAAGTGGGTTACTCGTATTTTTGGTACCATCTAGTAAAACACAGGAATAAAAACTATTACTATATTATTATTATTATTATTATTATTATTATTATCGTTATTATTATTATTATTATTATTATTATTATTATTATTATTATTATTATTACTAATATTATTATTACTAATATTATTTACTAATATTATTATTTTATTATATTTTATTATTATTATTATTATTATTATTATTATCATCATCAGGGGGGGGAAGGAAAACAAATATCAACCCCATGCCCCAGATGTGTAGAGCTTGTTGAGAGATGAAGAAACCTGGTCTTTAGGGAGGCAAAGTCGTCTATATATATATATAATAATATATATTCGCGAAGCCATAGATCTTTCGATATCCCTTGTTCTAGGCCCCCCCGGTCCTGACATATCTATATAGGTCTATATGGGCAGTTTGAGCCGTGGATGTTTCCTCGACTTGCTATTCGCTTTCTTCGCACTGTTCCAAATGAAACGGCAAATAGCCTTCTGAATGAAGGCAGCTTACAAAGTTATGAGAGCGATCGGAAGTCGCCTGCAGCCGACTTGGCCACCTCGAGAAAGCCCCACAGGCTTTTAACTGGAGAGCAAACTTCGATGCGCTGATTGAAGGTGGCCCTTGCCTGTTGTTTTGTCGAGCTTGTGACATTGGCGTCAGTCCCAACAACATTAGTATCTCGACGACCGCACACATGAAGGCATGCAAGGGGGTCTCAACAAACAGACCGGCTGAGTTGGGAACCGACCTGGACAGCCCTTCTTAAACACTCGCCTTAGGAACGGTGCTCCTATCCTGCTAGCGAATAGGGTCTTATTTTTTTTTTGGGCCCAGTAATGAAAAGGTTATGGGCCTCTAAGTTGGGGGTGTGTGGTGGGTGGTGAGAGAAAAAACTGGTTTTGTTTTTTAATAGTACTTTTCAAGATTTTTTGTTTCATAGCCCACAAATTACATGGGAGTGGACTGGGTGTTCTGCACTAAACACCAGTCTCCATTGGGCTATTAGGGCTACCTCCCCCCCCCTCCCCCATCCCCACCCCCTCGCCCACACCCCCTCCCCACCCCCTACCCCACCCCACCCCAAACCAAACCAACCCAGCAGTACAAACGAGGAAGTACAGATTCCGCAACGAACGTACTGGTGCATGCTCTTCTTTCTCCCACCTCTTCTTTCTATCTGGGACCATTCATGTTGTTCCATGGACCCCTTCACTTCTAGCATCGAATGTGACGATGTCATACACTTCTGTTAAAAGGGATCTACAGCCAACCCTTGTACCAATAGGCCTGTTGCATGCCCTATCTGCCTTCATGATCCTGGCAAGACCCGCAAGTACGTGTGAGCTACTATTTCCTTCATCACATGCATTCTGTCCACCCAGCCCAGAAACTCAGCAATGACGGCATTGAGACCATCGCCCCTGAGTGTGGCTGAGTTAAGGGGGTCATTGGCAAGGAGCACTTATAAAAGGCGTGATCAAAAGGGGCAAGAGGCGCAAGATCTATTGCAGGCTGAGGCAGCCGTAGTAAGAGGTGCCGGCATTTTTCTCTGGAGTACGGTGGTTAAGAAGAAAGAGAAAGTGGGAGGAAGAGAGGGAGAGGAAGGGAAGGAAGAAGGAGAGGATGAGGGAGGAGAAGGAGGGAGGCAAGGAGGTGATGAGGATGTGGATGAGGATGAGGATGACCCCATGGCCCACTGGTGCTAAATCTCACTCTAGGATAAATAAAAATGTGGGTCGTCTAGGTGATTGGTGTGAATAGTCCAAGCATGTGATTCGTATTGGCTGAGCATGAATAGTTTGTAATAGGCCAAGCATGTTAATTTTATAGGCTATGACATATTAGGGACCTGGTGGCCCTAAACCCCAGGCCCTACCTCTAATGTAACATTGATGGTGATGATGCGCTTCGTCCGTGTGCCCACAAACGCTGATTGTATTGTCTTCTTTTTTGATTTTCTTGCTCCATGTAGGGCTCATGGTTATGGAGGCGCACCATTAGATAGGCCTTTTCAAGCTATACAAATGCACCCTACTTTGACCCCCTAATTATTATTGTGGGAGACGATAATGGCCTCCAAGTGGGTTCCGGAGCCGGGGATGGGTGGGTGGGTGGTAAACTCAGCCTCTATAGGAAAATGGGCATGGGGTGGAGATTGTTTTTTGCCCCCCCCCCCCCCCACCACCTCGATTATTATTATTTATTATTATTATTATTATTATTTTATTATTATTATTATTATTATTGTACTATTATATTATTATTATTCTTATTATATTATTATTTATTATTATTTATTGTTATTATTATTGTTATTATTATTATTATTATTATTATTATTATTATTATTATTACTATTATTAATAGTAATCAGATAACAAGGAAATAAATGGTGCGCCGGACAAATCCCTGTACAAAAACACGGCTGATCATACAGAGTGGCAGGTGGGTTTATAAGCCTTTTTGACTGAACCTGCAGGTGATCAGAGATAGAAATTAGCAAACCAAATTAACGAGGCAAACTGAGTAACTGACTGCCAACTAAATCTATAAATGAGTAATAAACAAACAATAAAAAGGATATGAACACAGAAACAAAACACGGGCTAAGATTAAGGTTTGGGAAAATTCATTTTAGCACAGCAAAAATAAAAAAGCAACAAAACAGCAGCAAATGTGTATGACACAAGCAAGTAAACATGCTCTTATCTTGAACTGCTTGTGCCGATCTTAGCCCCTTTCAGCAAATCAATTGGTGTAGTGGTACACCAAGTCGCTTTGAGGATATAGGGTTGGGGGTTCGATTCCCCCTACGGTCGCCCTAAGCGTTGCAGGTCGTTGTCAACCGCATGGTAGCTTTTCCATTTGAGGTAGAGGACCGCTCCCTACCCGCGTACAACGGGTTCCCTTAACACACCACGCCACCAGGCGCTATCATTACCTTTGTGCCGATCTTCAAACCAAAGGACAGACCCAGATTTCTTTACCTTTAAGGGATTAGAGTTAAGGGTTAACATACACAACAACAACCTGACTGTACCCTACCTACATGCACAGGCATCCAGACCACAGTCAGGCTTGTCAGCTGTGGCCCAGCTTGTGGGCCCGACTAAAGTAGGCTGCGCCAACCCCTTCATATTTGATCTGCACCCAGAACGGCCTCACAGACGCGGTTATCATGCTGCCTAGTGGCAACAGCTTTGCGCCTTTCAACGCGGTACGTATTTACTGTTTGATTATGTTTGTCTGCCTGCCTGTTGTTTGTTTGCTTGTATTTCATGCTTTAAAACCCTAACCCAGACGGCCTCACAGACGCGGTATCATGCTGCCTAGTGGCAACAGCTTTGCGCCTTTCAACGCGATAAGTATTTACTGTTTGATTATGTTTGTTTTGTTTTGTTTGTTTGCTTGTTTGTTTGGTCTGTTTGTTTGTTTGTTTGTTTGTTTGTTTGTTTGTTTGTTTGTTTTGTTTTTTTGTCTGTTTTGTTGTTTGTTTGTTTGTCTGTTTGTTTGTTTTGTTTGTTTATTTTTTATGTTTTGCTTGTTCATTCTGCTTTGCCGCGCCTGGCGGCCTACACGCGGTATCTGCTGCCTAGCGGCAACGGCTGCCTCACTCGGTAGGTTCAATGCTTGACTATTCTTCGTGGTGGGGGGGTTGGTTGGTGTGGTTGGGGGGGGTGGTTGGTTGTTGGTGTGTTTTACGGTTTGATATTGTACCTGTATTTTGTATGCTGCTTGTTCATTCATGCCTTGAACTGGAACCCAGGACGGCCTCACTGATGTGGTATCTTGCTGCCCTATGGGCCACAGCTTTGCATCTTTTAACGCGGTAGGTGCAAACAAATCAAATTACATTACATTTCAGTTAAAGTCTACTTGACACCGCGAGGGTGTATGAGACTCTGTGCTTTAAACAAAAAGAAAAGCACCACACAAAGCAAAAAAACCCATTACAAACAAATCAATAGTATGTACGCCTTACTACGGGGCGTGAGGTTGAGGGGGCCAGCCCGTTTGCTTGCACTGGGGCCAACCTCCGTTAGGTGTATATTCTTTGATTGATTTACTTTTTGATGTATGTTTTATTGTTTATTTGTGCATTTATTATTTCTTTGACCTACGTCTGGAGCGGCCTCAACAGGGGGCTATATTATCTGTATATTATCGGTATAGTATCGTATATTATCGGTATATCATCGGAACTGTATCTGTACATTATCTGTATATTATCTGTATGTTTCTGATATTATCTGTATTATGCTTAGGGAGCGGCAATATGATATCATATGATGCCGGCAGTCTCGCTAGTAAAGTTACCTTTACATACAATATCTATGCTGCAATTTGTATGATATCATGTGGTACTAACTCTCATTTGGTCAACATCGTATGATATGCCGGTCACTAATTATGCTGCCTAGCGACAAAAGCTTTGCTCCTTTCAAAGCGGTAGATGTTGTGTATTATGCCTAGGGACCGGCATATCATATTATGTTGATCAAAGTCGGTATGAAATCATATGAGATCATACAAATTGTATCATTTGATATTGTATATAAATGGTAACTTTAGACTAGCGAGACTGCCACATCATATGATTTCATATTTCCGCTCCCTAAGCATAATACAGTAATATACAGTATCATCCATATAAATATATGAGTGGTAACTTTGGAATAGCTAACACCTTCATCACAGGATATCATATGGTATCGTTCTGCTGTTCCCCTAATTATGCTGCATAGCGCCACAAGCCCCTTTCTTGATATACAATGGTCGAGTGGTAGACCAGATCGCTTCAGGATGAAGAGTCGGGGGTTCTACTCCCCCTTCGTCTCGCTCTTAGCGTTGCAGGTTGTTGTCACACGCGATGGTAGCTTGTCCAATTGAGGTAGGAACCCGCTCCCCACCCGCGTACAACGGGCTCCCTTAACACCACGCCCACCAGGCGTTATCATTACCTGCCTAGCGGCAGCAGCTTTGGATATTTAACGCGGTAGGTTTTCGCCCTTAAGTGATATATCATCATTGTTTTCATTTGTTCATTTTCCGGTACTTTTCTTACTTTTTGTTTGCTAGTAAATGTGTCTCATTCTAGTCATTCAGTCAGGCTGCCAGCAAGCCAGCCATTAAGCCAGTCAGTCGGTCCGTCTGTCCGTCCGTCCGTCCATCGTCAATCGGTAGGTCGTCGGTCGGTGGGTTGGTCAGTCACCAGCCAGCCAGCCATCAGTCAGTCAGTCATCAGTCAGTCAGTCAGTCATCAGTCAGTCCAGTCAGTCAGTTCCAGTCAGTCAGTCAGTCAGTCAGTCATTTGCACATAATATATCCATTAGGCCTATGCTATCGCACCTCGAATTCAAGTTCGAATTCAATCTGTTTTTAAGTTCAAATTTTGACATTCCATCTCATGGCCGATTGAACTGAACTTCCTCGCATTTAAAGTTCAAATCCAAACTGCAAGTTTAATTCCAGACTCAATTCAAATTCAAATTCAAACTTAGACCTTCCATCGAAGGGCTGATTGAATCGAACGACCATGCATTTCAAGTTCAATTCAAAACTTCAAGTTTAATTCCAGACTCAATTCAAATTCAAATTCAAACTTAGACCTTCCTTCCCGGGTACACTGCACTGCTGGGGGCAGTGAAAAAAGGGTGCATGGCAGCTGTAGGCGTTCTGGTGGAGGCTGGTGCTAAAATCACAGCCAAGGCAAGTGCGTGTGTGTGTGTGTGCTTGCATGCTGGGTTCGGGCGTGCAGGGCTGAGTGCGTGTGTTTGTGTGCGAGTGTGTGTGTGTATGTGTGTGTGTGTGCCCATGTGTGTGTGTGTGCTTGCATGCTGGGTTCGGGCGTGCAGGGCTGAGTGTGTGTGTTTGTGTGCGAGTGTTGTGTGTGTGTGTGCCCGTGTGTGTGTGTGTGTGTGTGCTTGCATGCTGGGTTCGGGCGTGCTGGGCTGAGTGTGTGTGTTTGTGTGCGAGTGTGTGTGTGTGGACGTGAAGGTGGTGGGGTGATTGCATGCTGATACGGCTGTGGGTGGTTGCAGGTCTGTGTGCGCTTGCTTGTTTGTTTTTGTTTATCCGTGTGCGTGGTGTGGGTGGGTGGGTGGGTGGGTGTGGGGGGGTGCGTTGTATGTGTGTGTGTTGGGGGGGGGGGGGGGGGGGGGGGGGGGGGGGGGCTGCAAGGTAGATGACTGTGGATGGTAGCATACCTGTACGTGTATTATAGGTGTCTTGGCGTGCTGGTAGAGCAGCTGGGGTAGTGGGAAGCTAGCCCGGGTTTGCCAGCCCGGGGGTGACCGGTTAACCCTAAACCCCTAGACCCCTAAACCCCTTAACTCTACCCCCCCACCTCCCGGGCTGGCTAACCCCGGGCTAGCTTCCTCCTACTGGTAGCTGGTGATTGCACTGTTGTTGTTGTTGTTGTTGTTGTTGTTGTTGTTGTTGTTGTTGCTGTTGCTGTTGTTGCTGTTGTTGTTGTTGTTGTTGTTGTGCATGTGTATGTGTATGTGTATGTGTATGTGCATGTGCATGTGCATGTGCATGTGCATGTGAGTTATAGTGGGGCACAAGAGGCAAGCTTGAAGCTCCAGGCTCCATACCCCATACTATAGCTTTTATTTTCAGCTACAAGCAGCAGCTTCTAGGAACCTCCCCAGACTGGCTAGTCAGCCAAACCTGATACGACGTAGTCCACCTTCAGTCCTTCAAGCTGACACAACCAGATTTACTGTTCTGTTGAATGCTGCTGCTCGTGGGTGAAAAGCAAAGCTATGCTCCATACTACCTTCCCTATGGCTCATCCCCCCCCCCCCCCCCCCCCCCCCCCCCCCCCCCCCCCCCCCACCCCACCAACCCCACCAACCCCCACCAACCCCCACCAACCCCCACCTCCACCTCCCTGCCCCCGCCGCTGCCCCCCCCACCTGTACTCTGTTGCACACAGTATTATATTGTCCTCATGCCTCTGCTGCATTGTATCATCTCTAGTCGCAACAAACAGCCCCCCCCCCCCCCTATGGGAGCTGGGTGGGTGGGTGAGTGGTGGGGAGGGGGGTAGAGCTGGTGTGCTCGGGTGGACGACTTCTTGCGCCATTTCCCTTGTGCCATTGGTCGTTTGTGGTGTGTGTGTGTGTGTGTGTGTGTGTGTGTGTGGGGGGGGTGTCGGGGGATCTGGTGGTGGGTGAGTGGGTGTGAGGGGGGTAGAGCTGGGGGGGCTCTGGTGCCGACTTTCAATGCGCTCAATTCTTTGAGTGGTCGGGTGTGTTTGTGTGTGTTGTGTGTGGTGGGGGGGGGGTGGGGGTATGGGAGCTGGTGGTGCGTGGTGTGGGGAGGGGGTAGAGCTTGGGGGGCTCTGGTGGACGACTTCATTGGCGCTCAATTTCTTGTGAGTGTTGTGTGGTGTTTGTGTGTGTGTGTTGTGTGTGGGGGGGGGGGGGGGGGGGGTATGGGGAGCTGGTGGTGTGCGTGGTGGCGGGGGGGGTAAGATGTTGGGGGCCCTGTTGATTACTCTAAGCCCCTCAAGTTCTTGTGAGTGTTGGTGGGGTAATGGACTCTTGTGGTGGGTGGGTCCACTCCCCTTCTCACCACCACCATAGCGCCCCTGACACACATACACACACGCACATACACCCACTTGCTCCTCCCTCCCCTCCTCACCGTTCTTGTAGTGCCCCACCCACAAACTTACCCACCCACCCACCCACCCACCATCGCAGTGCCCCTGACTGTGACCGTGGCCTGGTCATCCCCATCCTCAGCCGAATCTTGGAGCCCTACTTGAAGGGAGGCGGGGCGCAGGCTTTTAGCTTTCAAGCCATGTCCACGGATCTGTTAAATGCAACCTTGGAGCTCCCTTTCAGTGTGCCACCTTACATGGCCCTGCTAGCAAGGAGTGTTGCCACCCTGGAGGGCATTGCACTGGTGGGAGATCCAAACTATCAGATGGTGGCACAGGTGGGCCATTCTTCAATTTTTGTTTTGTTTTTTTTGTTCTTGTGTGATGTCCACGGATCTGTTAAACGCCACCTTGGAGCTCCCTTTCAGTGTGCTACCTTACATGGCCCTGCTGGCAAGGAGCGTTGCCACCCTGGAGGGCATTGCACTGGTGGGAGATCCTAGCTATCAGATAGTGGCACAGGCGGGCCATTCTTCATTTTTTGTACATGAACCAATCTATTGAACGCAACCGTGGAGCTCCTTTTCAGTGCTCCTCCTTACTTGGCCCTGCTGGCAAGGAGCGTTGCCACCCCGGAGGGCATTGCACTGGTGGGGGATCCAAACTATCAGATGGTGGCATAGGTAGTTTTTTGTTCAGGATTTTCACACCATACCACACCATACCATACCATACCACACCACACCACACCACACCACACCACCACCACCCAACTCACCCTCCAAGGTTCCATGCAACAGGCGTACCGCTTTGTCATTCGCAAGATGCTGAGCAGCGACTTATATAATGTACCACTCTGTCTCTCCCTCCAAACTTCTGGCATACCCCATTGCCATTCGCAAGGTGCTTCACAGCGACAGTAGCAGCAGCAGCAGTGGAATTATAATGGACATCATTATAAACCAACAAGGAACTTGAGACCATCTCGCATGCCCACCCTGCTCCATGCTGCACTTGGTACTCCTTCTTACTTTGTCTCACCCTTTCCCTCACCCTCACCCCCTCCATGCAACAGGCATACCCCTTTGTGGTTCGCAAGGTGCTGCGCAGCGACAGCAGCAACAGTGGACTTCTACTGGATATCATGAACCACTCTGTCTCCTGATAGAATCATCATTTCCCACTCTGCCTCACCCTCCAAACTCCAGGCGTACCCCTTTGTGGTTCGCAAGGTGCTGCACAGCGGCGGCAGCAGCAGCAGCAGTGGACTTCTAATGGACATTATTATCCACAACTGTCCCCACTCACCCTTCAAACTTCCATGCTACAGGCGTACCCTTTGTGGTATGCAAGGTGCTTTGCAGCAACAGATATCATGTACCACTCTGTCTCCTGATAGGCTCTTCATTTTACCCCTCTGTCTCACCCCCACCCTCACCCCTTCCATGCAACAGGCGTAGCCCTTTGTGCTTTGCAAGGTGCTGCGCAGTGACAGCAGCAGTGGACTTCTAATGGACTTCATTCTGCACACCCGTGCTCAGGCTGTTCACTCTTTCTCACTCTTTCTCACTCTTTACCTCAACGTCCCCACTCTGTCTCACTCACACCCTCACCCCTTCCATGCAACAGGCATACCCCTTTGTGGTTCGTAAGGTGCTTCGCAGCGACAGCAGCAGCAGCAGTGGACTTCTAATGGACATCATTCTAGATTCAGAGGGGAACGTGAGACCTACTCGCATGTCCGCACTGCTCCATGCTGCACTCGGTTATGTGTCTGATCATACTGAGGGGTTCATTGACTTTGACAACGTACCGCAGGATGGCGCGTCAGCTCAGGCAAGTTGGTTTGTATTTATATGTGTGTAGTTTCTGTATAAAATGCCCCCCCGAATCCCCCGGGCCCTGTGTTTTGCGCTCCATGAAGTTTGGGGGGGCATCATCGCACTGGGGTCGCTCCGAGCTGTTCAATTTGCAATGCGTCGGATGAAGAACAATTTCTATGCAGCGTCGCAAGCGACGCTAAAAAATGGCGGAGAGTGTTCGCAACAGAGCGACAGGTGGCAACGGAAGCTAGTTAGTTACGAGACCGTTGGCTGACGTGTCAGGCTTCGTCTTGGTCAGATGGTCTGACGACATCGCTTGCGACGCTGCTTAGGACTTGTAACTAAACAATATATGATTGGGTTGCACTAGAGATCTTTCGGTTTCTGATCATCACAGAGGCACGAGAGCTGAGGCCGATGCTTGTCGTGTATGTGTGTGCATTTGCATCTGTGTGTATGTATGATCTTTTGTGTTAGCTAAAATCTTTATTTGAACTCAAACCATCTATGGTGCGGATAGGGTTTCACATTCATTCCACAAGAATATTTTTCGTTATCGGTTTCTTTCTGATCCGCACAGAGAGGCACAATCGCTGACCAATGCCGTGGTCGTGTATGTGCGTGCAGTTGCATATGTGTAGGGTTAAGCCGACGTATGAACGTATAAATAACTCATAGGTTACTAAATAAGAATAATAAAGCTCATACGTATATACGTAACGTGTTAATATTAAAACTAAAAATAAAGTACTATAAGACGACTCAACGCCGATACGGGCTACGATACGTAACTACGAAAAACCAATACGAACTATAACTATAGCTGTCAACACTTTAATCACCTACTGCTCTTCCACGGCTACCTTCTACTCCTCTATACCTGATTCCGGACGCCTTCCTTCTCCCGACTCCTTACTATAACTCACCCCTCGACATACTTTCTGTTATCTATATACCCTGCCTACGTCAAACTATCCTATACTTCTAGCCGCACTTCCGTCATAATTGGTTTTCTCTCGAAACGTATGAGTATAAACGTAGAAAACGTATGAGTTATACTTCAACAAACAAAAGTCCCTGCACTTTAAAAACTTTCTTCAAACTACTTTCTTCTACTTTCCAAAACTTTCTAAACAATTAACTCCCCCCCAACAGTTTCCCTTTCCCCCTTCAACAAAACCCAACATTTTCCTAAAAAAAGGTTCCCGTTCCAAAGTTTCCCCCCTTTCCCTCCCTCCCCCCCTCCTTCCCATCCCTCCCGGCAACTCTAAAACTTTCTAACTTTTTGGTTTTCATTCAATTTATCATTAGAGAGCTCATCTGAAAGCTGTGACCCCTCTATCACAATATTCAATGCAATTAAATCTTTCAACACTTACCATTTTTTTTAATGTTGCCTACAGTTTGATTTAGATAGCCAGGATTGGACACATATCAGAGCGCCACCTAGCCTTCCCTTCCACACACGCTGTCGCTCTACTGGGCTTGAAAAAAAAAAAAGGGATTTTGGGATGGTGCAAGCCTAGTGCATGTGAATGGACGAATTGTAATAATAGTTTTATATACATATTATTTTATAACCGTGTAGCTGACTCACAGAGCTGCCTAGAAGCTGCCGCAGACTTGGTCTGAAAACCAGTAGCTGAATTAGGGAGCTGCGTATAATACTGATGTAACTGGACAGTATTATTATTGGCATTGATTGATCCCTTAGATTGGCACCCCCCGCGCTTCTTGGTCGACGCGATTGCTGGCCGTGATTTCTTTTCTGAGATTTGGACAAACTAAATCGCCAGAATATTGTTTTGAGAGTTGAAAGTGAAGCCAATGAAATTAGCAGCGGCGGCAATACCTTTAAAACCATGTTACTCTGTCTTTTTTCCAAGAAGTGCAATAATTACTCATACGCTTTTATATGTTTATATGCATACGTTTATACGTTCATACGCTTATACGGCATATAAAAATGAAAATGTATGTTTGCTTCCCAACCCTACATATGTGTGTATGTATGATCTTTTGTGCTAGCTAAAATCTTCATTTTAACTCAACAATCTATGCGGAAAGGTATTCACAAGAGATCTTTTAGTTTCTTTTAGTTTCTGCTCAGCCCAGAGGCACAAAGCTGAGGCCAATGCTCATCAATCAGCTGGTCATTGTGTGTGTGTGTAGGCTACCCCTTGGCTGTAATATACACATACATATAGCTTAACAATCCTTGGGGATTGGTGTTCACCGGAGGTCTTTTAGTTTCTGCTCAGTCCAGAGGTTTGAAAGCTGAGGCCAATGCTCGTTGACCAGCTGGTTATTTGTGTGTGTAGGCTACTCCTTGGCTGTAACACACGCATACATATGGATCAACAATGCTGAATGTAACTCACAGGAATGTTTTTAGTTCCTGCTCAGTCCAGAGGCAAGAGAGCTGGAACTGAACTGGAGAGCTGTGTGTGTGTGTGTGTCTATGCTAACCCTTGGCTTTAACATACACAGACATATAGCTCAACAATACATACTGATTGTTATTCACAGGATATTTTTCAGTTTCTGCTCAGCCCAGAGGCGGGAGGGCTGAGGCCGATGCTCATCGAACAGCTGGTCATTGTGGGTGTGGGTGTGGAGGGCTACCCCTTGGCTGTGACACACACATACAAGTAGCTCAACAATAAACTCTGATTGTTATTCACAGGATATTTTTCAGTTTCTGCTCAGACCAGAGGCGCGAGGGCTGAGGCCGATGCTCATCGAACAGCTGGTCATTGTGTGTGTGTGTGTGTGTGTGTGGGGGGGGGGGGGGGGGGGGTTACCCCTTGGCTGTGACACACAAATGTACAAGTAGATCAACAATACACACTGATTGTTATTTGCAGGAAATTTTTCGGTTTCTGCTCAGCCCAGAGGCGCGAGAGCTGAGGCCAATGCTCATCGAACAGCTTTCAATGGGTCTCGACTTCCTTGCAAGGGACCGCGTGAGGAAGCTAGCATCACTCATGACCACACTGGCTCCTCGCCTTCCCTTCTTTGGTGAGTCTCTTTCCCCTTATGATGACCTGGCACCTCACCTTCCCTTCTTTGGTGAGTCTCTTTTCCCTTATGATGACCTGGCAACCACTCACTTCCTCTTCTTTGGTGAGTCTCTTTTCCCTTATGATGACCTGGCACCTCACCTTCCCTTCTTTGGTGAGTCTCTTTTCCCTTATGATGACCTGGCACCTCACCTTCCCTTCTTTGGTGAGTCTCTTTTCCCTTATGATGACCTGGCACCTCACCATCCTTTCTTTGGTAAATCTCGTTCACTAAGTAATGATCACCTTATATTGGAACATGTGCATATGCCATGTGTGTGTGTGGGTGTGTGTGTGTGTGTGGGGGGGGGGGTGGGGGGGGGGGGTGGGGGGTGTTTTTTTTTTTTTTTTGTTTGTTTTTTTTTTTTTTTTTTTTTTTTTTTTTTTTTTCTTTTTTTTTTTTTTTTTTTTTTTTTTTTTTTTTTGTTTTTTTTTTTTTTTTTTTTTTTATTTGTTTTTTGTTTTGTTTTTTTTTTTTTGTTTTTTTTTTTTTTTTTTTTTTTTTTTGTTTTTCTTTTTTTGGGGGGGGGGGGGGGGGGGGGGGGGGTCACAGTAACTGAGTGAGGAAGCTAGCCTCCCTTATGATGACTTGGCACCTCTCTTTTCTTTCTTTGCTAAATCTCTTTCACTAAGTAATGATCACCTTATATTGGAACATGTGTGTGTGCCATGTGTGTGTGGTGGTGGTGTGGTGGGGGGGGGGTAACAGGTAACTGATTGAGGAAGCTAGCATTCCTTATGATGACTTGGCAACTCTCTTTTCTTTCTTCGGTAAATCTCTTTCACTAAGTAATGATCACCTTAAATTGGAACATGTGCGTTGTGCCATGTGTGTGTGTGTGTGTTTTGGTGGTGGTGGTGGTGGGGGGGGGGGGGGGGGACAGGTAACCGTGTGAGGAAGCTAGCCTCCCTTATGATGACCTGGCACCTCGCTGTTCTTTCTTCGTTAAATCTCTTTCACTAGGTAATGATCACCTTTTTGCTGCCTTGTCAAAGGTGTTAAGTGTTGTATCAAGCTTGATGCAATTGTCTTAATAATCTCTGAAATATCTATCTATTTATGTATTTATTTATTTATGTATTTATGTATTTATTTATTGATGTACTTATGTATTTATTTATTTATGTATTGATGTACTTATGTATTTATGTATTTATGTATTTATGTCTTCTTTTTTAACCAAACATTTATTATCCATGTCTTATTATTGATGTATTGATGTATTGATGTAATTTACTAGTACGTAGCCGCTTGTGGCCGGTGGCCACACATACTCTCACGAATACCCCCCCCCCCCCCCCCCCCCCCCCCCCCCCCCCCCCCCCCCCCCCACACACACACACCCAATTCATAGTACTGTGCCCGTTTGGCCCCTTTGGCCACAACCTATTTTGGGGCTGGTTAACCCCCCAAACATCCCCCCCCAACCACCACACACAACCACAAAAAACACACACAACTGTACTCTGTTGCATGCAGGATTCAGATGGCCTCACGCCCCCTGCTGTACTGTGTCATCTCTAGTCACACAAACAGCCCCCCCCCCCCCCTACCCTACCCTACCCCCCACCTCCCTGCCCCTGCCCGCTGCCCCCAACCCCCCAACCCCACATATAATCTGTTGCACACAGGATTCTACTGTCCTTGTGCCCCTGCTGCATTGGGTCATCTCTAATCACAACAAAAAGCCCCCCCCCCCCCCCCCCCCCCTCCCCCCCCCGCCGCCCCTACCCTACCCACCGCCGCCACCACCACATTCCCCCTCCTCCCCCCCTCCATGCTCCCCAACCCCACCTGTACTCTGTTGCATGCAGGATTCAGATGGCCTCACGCCCCCTGCTGTACTGTGTCATCTCTAGTCACACCAAACAGCCCCCCCCCCCCCCCTACCCACCACCGCCACCCCCACCTCCCTGCCCCCGCCGCTGCCCACCACCACCACCACCACCACCATCACCACACACACACAGACACACACACACACACACACGCACACAAACCTGTACTCTGTTGCATGCAGGATTCCGATGGCCTCACGCCCCTGCTGCACTGTGTCATCTCTAGTCACACCAAAGATGCCCTGGACCTGCTGAGCAAGGGCGATTGTGGTATCGACGAAGTGGTAAGTGGATGGCAACAGGGCACCACATGGTGCGCATCATTGCAACCCAAAATGAGCCAATGTAGTACCCTGTAATGACAAGTAATGATAACCATGTGATATTTTTGGACCTGCTGGGCAAGGGTGCAAGGTGCTACTAAGCGCGCGTGGCAGCGCGGTGCTGCGCTGCCTTTTTGAGCCCCTCTGCGCGTTTCGCACAGTTTTTTCAACGCCCTGTGGGCGCAGCGCGCAGTTTTTGCGCTTTTTGCACTAAATAGCGCTGACCAATTAGACGTTCGTGCGGTTTAAGCGCTGACCAATTTGGCAAGAAGTAGTACCCTGCAAGGGTAGCTATGGTATCAACAGAGTGGTAAGTGGATGGCAACAGGGTACTACATGACGCGCATCATTGCAACCCAAAATGACCAAATGTACAACCCTGTAATGACCAAATGTACAAATGTACAACAAATGTACAACCCAAAATGACCAAATGTACAACCCTGTAATGAAAAGTAATGATAACTACATGGAATGTTTGGACCTTAAATCACAAATTCAAACACATATGCAAATGTCTTCAACAGGACCCCAAAGGGTGCACTGCACTGATGCTTGCTTCTTTAAACACTCGTTCAAACACATATCCAAACACTTTTTCAAATGCACATTTCAACGCATACCTAAATGTCTTCACATCTATCCAAACCCAAACAGGACCCCAAAAGAGACACTGCACTGATGCTCCCTTATTTAAAGGCTTATTCAAACACATATTCAAATGCACATTCAAACACTTATTCAAACACTTATTCAAACACTTATTCAAACACATATCCAAATGTCTTCAAATGTAACCAAACCCAAACAGGACCCCAAAGGAGACACTGCACTGATGCTCCCTTATTTAAAGGCTTATTCAAACACATATTCAAATGCACATTCAAACACATATTCAAATATCTTAAACAGGATCCCAAAGGGCACACTGCACTGATGCTTGTATGTGGCTGAGGTGGTACAGATGGGGAAAGTAGCCAGATCAACCATGTACATTTCCAAACACATTTACAAACTCACATGCAAGCACATATCCGAACGTCTTAAACAGGATCCCAAAGGACACACTGCGCTGATGTTTGTTCTTTTAAATACACATTCAAACACATTCAACCACGTTTTGAAATACATTTCCGAATGTCTTAAACAGGATCCTAAAGGATACTCTGCGCTGATGCTAGTGTGGGGCTGTGGTGGTACAGATGGGGGAAGTAGCCAGATCAACCATGTACATTTCCATACACATATACAAACTCACATGCAAGCACATATCCGAATGTCTTAAACAGGATCCCAAAGGGCACACTGCACTGATGCTAGTGTGGGGCTGTGGTGGTACAGATGGGGGAAGTAGCCAGATCAACCATGTACATTTCCATACACATATACAAACTCACATGCAAGCACATATCCGAATGTCTTAAACAGGATCCCAAAGGACACACTGCACTGATGCTAGTGTGGGGCTGTGGTGGTACAGATGGGGGAAGTAGCCAGATCAACCATGTACATTCCATACACATATACAAACTCACATGCAAGCACATATCCGAATGTCTTAAACAGGATCCCAAAGGGCACACTGCACTGATGCTAGTGTGGGGCTGTGGTGGTACAGATGGGGGAAGTAGCCAGATCAACCATGTACATTTCCATACACATATACAAACTCACATGCAAGCACATATCCGAATGTCTTAAACAGGATCCCAAAGGACACACTGCGCTGATGTTTGTTCTTTTAAATACCCATTCAGACACATTCAACCACGTTTTGAAATACATTTCCGAATGTCTTAAACAGGATCCCAAAGGGCACACTGCACTGATGCTAGTGTGGGGCTGTGGTGGTACAGATGGGGGAATTAGCCAGATCAACCATGTACATTTCCATACACATATACAAACTCACATGCAAGCACATATCCGAATGTCTTAAACAGGATCCCAAAGGGCACACTGCACTGATGCTAGTGTGGGGCTGTGGTGGTACAGATGGGGGAAGTAGCCAGATCAACCATGTACATTTCCATACACATTTACAAACTCACATGCAAGCACATATCCGAATGTCTTAAACAGGATCCCAAAGGACACACTGCGCTGATGTTTGTTCTTTTAAATATACATTCAAACACATTCAACCACGTTTTGAAATACATTTCCGAATGTCTTAAACAGGATCCCAAAGGATACTCTGCGCTGATGCTAGTTTGGGGCTGTGGTGGTACAGATGGGGGAATTAGCCAGATCAACCATGTACATTTCCATACACATTACACATTTACAAACTCACATTCAAATACATACCCAAATGTCTTAAACAGGATCCCAAAGGATACACTGCGCTGATCCTCGCTCTTTTAAATACACATTCAAACACATTCAACCACGTTTTGAAACACATTTCCGAATGTCTTAAACAGGACCCCAAAGCATACACTGCGCTGATGCTCGTTCATTCAAATACACATTAAAACGCTTATCCAAACACATATTTAAATGCACATTCAAACACATATCGAATGTCTTAAACAGGATCCCAAAGGATACTCTGCCCTGATGCTTGTGTGTGGCTGTGGTGGGACAGAGGGTGAAGTAGCCAAGTCAACCAACATGGAGCTGGTCCAGAAACTGTTGCTCAAAGGGGCTTCCCCGGATATTCAGGTGAGTGAGTGGGGGTGGGGATGGGGTGGTAGCATGGGTGGGAGGGTGGGTGTGTAGGTGGGTGGGTTGTGGGCAGTCGGGTGGTAGCATGGGTGGGAGGGTGAGTGTGTAGGTGGGTGGGTCGTGGGCAGTCGGGTGGTAGCATGGGTGGGAGGGTGGGTGTGTAGGTGGGTGGGTCGTGGGCTGATGGGTGGTAGCATGGGTGGGAGGGTGGGTGTGTAGGTGGGTGGGTCGTGGGCAGTCGGGTGGTAGCATGGGTGGGAGGGTGGGTGTGTAGGTGGGTGGGTCGTGGGCTGATGGGTGGTAGCATGGGTGGGAGGGTGGGTGTGTAGGTGAGTGGGTCGTGGGCAGTCGGGTGGTAGGCATGGGTGGGAGGGTGGGTGTGTAGGTGGTTGGGTCGTGGCTGATGGATGGTAGCATGGGTGGGAGGGTGGGTGTGTAGGTGAGTGGGTCGTGGGCAGTCGGGTGGTAGCATGGGTGGGAGGGTGGGTGTGTTGGTGGGTGGGTTGTGGGCAGTCAAGTCGTAGCATGGGTGGGAGGGTGGGTGTGTAGGTGGGTGGGTCGTGGGCAGTCGGGGTGGTAGCTTGGGTGGGAGGGTGGGTGTGTTGGTGGGTGGGTTGTGGGCAGTCAAGTCGTAGCATGGGTGGGAGGGTGGGTGTGTAGGTGGGTGGGTCGTGGGCTGATGGGTCGTAGCATGGGTGGGAGGGTGGGTGTGTAAGTGGGAGGGTCGTGGGCAGTCAAATGGTAGCTTGGGTGGGAGGGTGGGTGTGTTGGTGGGTGGGTCGCGGGCTGATGGGTCGTAGCATGGGTGGGAGGGTGGGTGTGTAGGTGGGTGGGTCATGGGCAGTCGGTTGGTGGCATGGGTCGGAGGGTGGGTGTCGGGTGGGTGGGTCGTGGGCAGTCGGGGTCGTAGCATGGGTGGGAGGGTGGGTGTGTAGGTGGGTGGGTCGTGGGCTGATGGGTGGTAGCATGGGTGGGTGTGTAGGTGGGTGGGTTGTGGGCAGTCGGGTGGTAGCATGGGTGGGAGGGTGGGTGTGTAGGTGGGTGGGTCGTGGGCAGTCGGGTGGTAGCATGGGTGGGAGGGTGGGTGTGTAGGTGGGTGGGTCGTGGGCAGTCGGGTGGTAGCATGGGTGGGAGGGTGGGTGTGTAGGTGGGTGGGTCGTGGGCAGATGGGTGGTAGCATGGGTGGGAGGGTGGGTGTGTAGGTGGGTGGGTCGTGGGCTGGGTGGTAGCATGGGTGGGAGGGTAGGTCGTGGGCAGATGGGTGAGCGGGTGGGTCGTGGGGTGGCTGGACGCGTACGTATGTGGGTGGGTCGTGGGCATATGGGTGAGTGGGTGGAGTGAGGTGGCAGTGCCTGGATGGGTGTGTAGGTGGGTGGGTCGTGGGCATGTGGGTGAGTGGGTGGGGTGGGAGTGCCTGGATGCGTACGTAGGTGGGTGGGTCGTTGGCATACGGGTGAATGGATGGGTGAGGTGGGAGTGGCTGGACAGCTGCCGTCACCACCACACCACACCACCACCACCGCTGCTGCCGCCACCACCACACCACACCATACCACCACACCACCACAGCCGCTGCCGCCACCACCACACTTACTTCATCGACCCCTCATTCCAATGTCTGTAGGCAGGGCCTGACAATAGCACTGGTATCATGGATACAATCAAGGGGTGGATGGGGGGTCCCTGTACATCCCTTATCTTGATAAAGCCTGACCACCCCACCCCACCCCACCCCACCCCACCCACCACCGCCGCCACCATCACCACCACACCACACTTACTTCAACACCCCCTCATGCCTTAGTCTGTAGGCGGGACCTGACAATAGCGCTGGTATCATGGATACAATCAAGGGGTGGATGGGGGGTCCCTTCACATCCCTTATCTTGATAACTACCTGACAACACCACCCCACCCCACCCCACCCCACCACCACCACCACCACCACGCTAACTTCAACACCCCCTCATGCCTTAGTCTGTAGGCAGGACCTGACAATAGCGCTGGTATCATGGGCGCAATCAAGGGGTGGATGGGTGGTCCCTGTACATCCCTTATCTTGATAACTACCTGACCCCACCACCACCACCACCACACTTACCTCATCAACCCCTCATGCCTGTGCCTGTAGGCTGGACCTGACAATATCACTTGTATCATGGACGCAATCAAGGGGTGGATGGGTGGACGCTTCACGTCCCTTATCTTGATCAAAATCATGGCAACCCCCCCCCCCACCACCACCACCACCACCACACTTACTTCATCAACCGCTCATACCAATGTCTGTAGGCGGGACCCGACCATACAACTGGTTTCATGGACGCAATCAAGGGGTGGAAGGGTGGCTGCTTCACATCCCTTATCTTGATAACAACATGGCACCACCACCACCACCACCACCACCGCTGCCGCCACCAACCACACTAATTTCATGAATCCCTCATGCCTGTGTCTGTAGGCAGGGCCTGATAAGAACACGGTGATCATGGACGCAATCAAGGCAAAGAAGAGCTCATTGGCCATGACCCTCATGAAGCCATCTAAGAAGGTATGTCCAGGAGCTTCGTGGTTGCCGTTGGTTGTCGTCATACTGCATATTATTTATTTATTTATTTATTTATTTATTTATTTATTTATCTCAAATGCATTTATTTATTTAGATTTAGATTTATGTATTAATAATATTATATATCATGTCATTTATTCATATTTATTTATTATATTTATTTATTTATTTATTCACATATTTATGTATTTATTTATTATTTATTTATTTATTTACACGAGCTTCGCGATTGGGACCACAAACGGACAACGGGGTGACCCTGTGGTTTCCCGCTCCCCAGAGGGGGGGGCTACGCCAAAAAGAACAAGTCACTAGCCATGACCCTCATGAAGCTAGAATCACAGGTGTGTAAGGAGCCATACTGCCATTCTGATACTGCTTCTTTTATCTTTTATTTATTTATTTATTTTATAAACGGTGGCTGGGAGTTTGGTTTGTTTGTCCTCGACACACCCCTGATGTAATGGTTTTTTTGCTTTGTGGGTGCTTTTTCTTTATGTTTAAAGCACAGAGTCTCATGCACCCTCGGGGTGTCAAGTAGACTTTAACATGTAATATAATGTAATGTAATGCATCTGCCTTTCTGTTACTGCTTCTAGCCCCTTTCAGTGATATACAATGGTCGCTTGAGGATGAAGAGTCGGGTGTTTGACTCTCCCTTCGGTCGCTCTTGGCGTTGCAGGTCCTTGTCCACCGCGATGGTAGCTTGTCCAGTTGAGGTAGGAGACCGCTCCCCACCCGCGTACGACGGGCTCCCTTAATACCACGCCCCACCAGGCGTTATCATTACCTTACTGCTTCTCTTATCATCGACACAACTAAGGCAAAGAACAAGTCAATAGCCATGGCCCTCATAAAACAAGAATCAAAGATGATGTGTACAGGAGCTTGGTGGTTGGCCTCAGACCCTTCCCCCCCCCTTACCCACACACATGCTCATGACCCCCCCACCCACCCACCCACCCACCCACCCACACACACACCCACACCCACCCACACACACACACATGCGCAGATTAACGCAAAAAACAGTAAGAAAGAAACTGCCCTTTCTCTGGCCATGGCGTCTGGTGATGATGAGCTTATATCATCGGTCTTGGCCGCCGGTGCTGATGTGAGTGTGGATGGGCCTACCATGATGAAGAGGGCCATGGATGATCAGAAGGATGGCCTTGTAAAGGAGGTGGGTGGGTCTGTGGGTTGGTGGGGGTCATGCTTCAGTGGGTTGGTGGGTCTGTCTGCTTGCTATTTTGGTCATGGGTGCTGATGTGAATGTGGATGGCCTACCATGATGAAGGAGGCCATGGGTGATCAGAACGATGGCCTTGTCAAGGAAGTGGGTGGGTTGGCGCGGGCCATGCTTCAGTGGGCTGGTGGGTTGGTGGGTCTGTAGATTGGTGGGGGTCATGCTTCAGTGGGCTGGTGGGTTGGTGGGTCTGTAGATTGGTGGGGGTCATGCTTCAGTGGGCTGGTGGGTTGGTGGGTCTGTAGATTGGTGGGGGTCATGCTTCAGTGGGCTGGTGGGTTGGTGGGGTCTGTTTATGGGTGGGGGCTATGCTTCAGTGGGCTGGTGGGATGGGGGTTCTGTAGATTGGTGGGGGGTCATGCTTTCAGTTGGGCTGGTGGGTGGGGGTCTGGGGGGCTTCAGGGGTGGCTGGGTTTGGGGTAGTAGATTGGTGGGGGTCATGCTTCAGTGGGCTTGGTGGGTTGTGTGGGTCCTGCTGTTTATTGGTGGGGTCATGCTTCAGTGGGCTGGTGGTTGGTGGGTCTGTAGATTGGTGGGGGTCATGCTTCAGTGGGCTGGTGGGTTGGTGGGTCTGTTTATTGGTGGGGGTCATGCTTCAGTGGGTTGGTGGGTTGGTGGGTCTGTAGATTGGTGGGGGTCATGCTTCAGTGGGCTGGTGGGTTGGTGGGTCTGTTTATTGGTGGGGGTCATGCTTCAGTGGGCTGGTGGGTTGGTGGGTCTGTTTATTGGTGGGGGTCATGCTTCAGTGGGTTGGTGGGTCTGTAGATTGGTGGGGGTCATGCTTCAGTGGGCTGGTGGGTTGGTGGGTCTGTTTATTGGTGGGGGTCATGCTTCAGTGGGCTGGTGGGTTGGTGGGTCTGTAGATTGGTGGGGGTCATGCTTCAGTGGGTTGGTGGGTCTGTTTGCTTGCTGTTTTGGTCACAGGTGCTGATGTGAGCGTGTGGGGCCCTACCATGATGAAGGAGGCCATGGGTGATCAGAACAATGGTCTTGTCAAGGAGGTCTGTGAGTTGAGGTGGGGGGAAGCTACCCTCCAGTGAGCTAGCATCCACAAGCCAGATCCTCCTCGGGTTTAGGGGTTAGGATATAGGGTTTACGATTTAGGGTTTAGGGTATAGGAGATCTGGCTTGTGGATGCTAACTCCCTGGAGGGTAGCTTCCCCCCTCCGTGGGTTGATGGGTATGTCTGCTTGCTGTTTTGGTCACGGATGCTCATGTCACACGCACACACACACTCTCTGTTGCAGGAGGTGGGTCTGTGGGTTGATGGGTATGTCTGCTTGCTGTTTTGGTCACGGATGCTCATGTCACACGCACACACACACTCTCTGTTGCAGGAGGTTGAATGGCTGCTTTTTAAAGGGATTTCCCTTTCTCTCGTCCCCTCCTGTTGAATTCTGTTCTTGAAAATCCCAACTTAGATCCATAGTACTCACAGCCTGAAAAGAAGCTTCCTTTGTACCCCACCCCCATCCCCCCACTTCCCCCCACCCACCCCCAGACTGTTGCAGGAGGTTAAATGGCTGCTTGAAGACTTCCCTTTCTCTCGTCCCTCCTTTTGAATTCTGTTCTTGAAAATCCCAACTTTGATCCATAGTACTCACAGCCTGGAAAGAAGCTTGATTTGTATCCCCCCCCCCCCCCCCCCCCCCCCCCCCCCCCCCTCTTACACACACACATGCACCCACCCACCCACCCACCCACATACATACATACATACCCCCCCGCCCCCCCGCCCCCACCTCTTACACACACACACACACACACACACACAAACACACAAACACACGCTGTTGCAGCTGGTTATCTTGCTGAAGCCTCTCCAACTTGACAAGATGGATATGGACTTCAAGAAGCTGTTGGAACAGAAGCTGCCACTAGCGGCTGTGGCCTACCTGCAACGGTGAGTATGGATTCGGTTTGTTAGTTGGTTGGATAGATTCCAAGAAGCTGCCACTAGTGGCTGTGGCCTACCTGCAACGGTGAGTATGGATTCGGTTTGTTAGTTGGTTGGATATTCCAAGAAGTTGCCACTAGCGGCTGTGTCCTACCTGCAACGGTGTGTGCGGATTCGGTTTGATAGTTGGTTGATTTAATGGTTGGTTGGTTAACTGGTTGGTTGGTTGGTTGGTTGTTTTGTTGGTTAGTTTGGGTTGGTTGACTGGTTGGTTGGATAGATTCCAAGAAGCTGCCACTAGCGGCTGTGGCCTACCTGCAACGGTAAGTGTGGAGTTGGTTTGTTTGTTTGGGTTGGTTGGTTGGTTGGTTGGATAGCTTCCAAGAAGCTGCCACTAGCTGCTGTGGCTTACCTGCAGCGGTGAGTGCAGAGCTGGTTAGTTATTTGGGGTTGGTTAGTTGGTTGGTTGGTTGGTTGGTTAACCGGTTGGTTGGTTGGTTAGCTTCCAAGGAGCTACCCCTAGCAGCTGTGGCCAACCAGCAACGGTGATTGCTGAGTCGGTTGGTTAGTTGGTTGGCTGGTTGGTTGGTTGGTCGGATAGCTTCCAAGAAGCTACCCCTAGTAGCTGTGGCTTACCAGCAACGGGGAGTGCGGATTGGTTTGCTGGTTACCGCCCTCAACAATGTAGCAGATACCCGCTGTTACACTGGTTTCACCAGTAGGTGCCGATTGTACCTATGGGGTTGAGCGTCGACTGAGGAATTCGGCCCACGCCACCTGCGTATGAACCAGCGACTTCAGGCCTGTCACCTCCGGTTGATACGGGGGCCCCGAGTTTGTGCTACAGTGAAAATTGAATTCTATATTTAAAACTTAAGCATCATCCCAAATGGGATGACCATTTAATTGTGCAATTCTCATCGCATTTTATAATCAATTTTATACCCGAATGAAAAAAAACAGATTTTGGGAAGATGGGAGTACACCAATTAAAATGTCTTGTTGCTGTTTTGTATAGTTGTTTGATGGCTTAGCGTGGACTGTAACAAACATTCATACATGCATACATGCATACACTCATGAGATGGTCCTACAGTGACTACTGCTAGCTCCGGCTTACGCGGTGGTGCCCTTAACTTCACGTCCTGTGAGTAACTGCATTACACGGATGTTACAATTTCAATTTCAGTTTCAATTGCATACGCTCATTTGCCCATGCCATCTTTGACAGCAAAATAGCTCGCAACCACAGCATCAACGGCGAG
>JACBWV010000610.1:76215669-76311510 GCA_013435795.1 Chlamydomonas sp. ICE-L
CCCCCCCACCCCCTTGCCCTACCCACCAACCCCTGCCTACCCAACCAACCCCTGCCTACCCAACCAACCCCTGCCTACCCAACCAACCCCTGCCTACCCAACCAACCCCTGCCTACCCAACCAACCCCTGCCTACCCAACCAACCCCTGCCTACCCAACCAACCCTGCCACCCACCAACCCCGTCCTAATCCACCAACGCCCTGCCGACCCAACCAACCCCTGCCTACCCAACCAAACCCTTGCCCTACACCAACCAACCAACCCCTGCCTATCCAACCAACCCCTGCCTACCCAACCAACCCCTGCCTACCCAACCAACCCCTGCCTACCCAACCAACCACTGCCTGCCCAGCCAACCCCTGCCTATCCAACCAACCCCTGCCTACCCAACCAACCCCTGCCTACCCAACCAACCCCTGCCTACCCAACCAACCACTGCCTGCCCAGCCAACCCCTTCCCACTCCTTCCTTCGTACCCATTGCACAGACTGAAAATGCTTGCATCATGGGGGTCTTGTAATCAGGATACATCTGTCACATCAGGATACTGCTGTCAGATCAGGAGACCTCTGTACGATCTGGAGACCTCTGTCAGATCTGGGATGGAGACCTCTATCAGATCTAGATACCGCTGTCAGATCAGCATGTTTAAGGCTGTCAAGCTACGGTAATAAAGTTCCAGCGTACGGTATTTTTGGGATTATCGTACGATATATCGTGTTTACCGTACGATATATCGTGTTTAACCATATCCTGTGGTCCTGTGGTCTACGAAAATATCTAACACTCGGCAGGTCGATGGTTCGAGTCTCGTCAGGAGCACCTGAGTCTGGGCCAGGGAATTTAGTATACCGCCTTATACCGTACGATATATCACGATATATCGTACGGTAATAGACCACGATATTACCGTGTTTTTCCATCTCCCTCAGTATTGGTTCATTTGACTTGATTTTAAGTGTATGGACGTGTAAACGGTTTTTTCCTGTTATATCCCCCTGGTCTTTAACTGATTTCCCCAAAAAGGGTATCGATACCGTACGGTATATCACGATATATCGTACGGTAATTGAAAATACCGTACGGTATTGACAGCCCTAAGCATGTTACATTCCAGGGTGCAAAAGTGCAGCAGTGTTGATAAGACTGTTGTCTGCTGCGTGAGCTGGTACACCATGGGCAGCAAACTTTTTAGGGAAGAGATTATTCAAAGGGAGCACCTCAAAACGACAGAACCACTCACCTTTGCTAGGTTCATGCTGCACTTCTCACCAGTGTTCTCTGGTGCCAAGCCAACTGCCCTTGTTTTTCACCTCAGGAACCACTCACCTTTGTTAGGTTCATGCTGCACTTGAACTTGAACTTGGTTACATGGCTCCAGCCTGTAAGGCTGGCAGCCGTCTCCGGCAGTATTGTAAACAACTCAAAACAATACATCGTATCAAAATATGCTTGATTCAATCTCACGTTTCACTGCTCACCATGTTGTTCTACCTTCTTACCGGTATGTATGTAACAGTCTAGGCTGGATCCCGGTTCGGCGAATGGTTCAATGGTTGATCATTTCGCTGGGCTAAAGAAGGAGCTGGGTTCGAATCCCTACGGGTATACTTAAGTGTCCGCGGTCGCTGTCAACAGCCATGGTAGCACTGTCCAGGTACAGTAGCAGCCTGTTCTCCACCGTCGTAAGACAGGGCTCCCTGAATACCACGCCCCACCAGGCGTTAACATTACTCGTTTCCTAAGACATGTTTCAGTCTAGGCTCGAGGGGTTTGAGTTGGTTGATTATGTGAGGACCCTTTCCCCTCTTCTTTCCGCCTCTAGTTTGCTTTGTTTGTTGGACTATTCCTAGTTTTGTTTCTAGGTTTGTGGGGGTGCCTAAACAAACCTCACGCTTCCTGTTGTAAAATTCGATGGTGGGCAGGCTGTGCATCGGTCCCGTCTCGGCAATGATATGCTTAGTGCATGAAACTCTCTCTCTCTCTCTCTCTCTCTCTCTCTCTCTCTCTCTCTCACACACACACACAGTCACACACACACAGATTATGTGAGGATGATTGGAAAACCCCCTCGGAAGTTGGGGAGTGGGCGTGTCTTTGGTCAACACGGGGGACCAGTCATGCAAAACAAAATGCTTTGATGAACTGGGGGGCAGTGATGCTTCGATGAATTCGATGATTTGAAGAACTGGTCCCCCGGGTTCTGCAACTGCAACCAACATTGAATTGAATTAATTACATGGTATATACGGTATATCAATCTTCAGGCTGCTCACCGTCTGCAGGTGGAGTAATTGAATTGAAAGGTAACACTTTTTCCATCCGACTTATCGACAATGGGCTGCTCACCGTCTTCCAATTCCAAGTTGTTGATGGAGAAGTCAAATGGAGACTGTAGCAGAGCATACCAGAACTGATCGCTTGGTGATGTTGGTTACAAGAGAAACTACCGGTAAACTCAGAACACTTATAGCTCAAAGGTTGCTATGGCGACAGGGGCCACACAGGTACACAACTGTAACAGAGATACATGGCAGCGACTAGGTAGCTCTGTCTAGAAATGGCAAATAGCTTCGTATAACACTTCAAAGCTCAAAACAAGAATGAGCCTGACGATAGCTTTCGGCTCGGCCCTGTAGTGCGCCTCAGAATAGCTAAAGCCAACATGTGGCTTGATGCACACCTATCTTCTACACAATCCAATGAAGTCCCCCTAAGCGAGACCCACGGAAACCAGGGAACACAATAAGTAGTATGTATGTACGTATGTATGTTGCTGATACATGGTGTTTGGCAGTATAAGAGTGGTAGCCAGGGTACTACATTTTAGTCAAATTGGACAGCGCTCAAAGCGCACAAGAACCAAATTGGTCAGCCCTTTGTAGTGCAAAAGGCGCAAAAACTGCGCGCTGCGCTCACAGGGAGTTGAATGAAACGCGCAGTGGGGCTGAAAAAGTGTGCACGAAATTGCGCTGCCGCGCACACTTTGTAGTACCCTGGTGGTAGCAGATGAAATGCATTTCAGGCTAGAATGTCCTTTATACGCTGAGGATAGAAAAATGTTTTTGATAAACTAAAAAATGAACCTGAATTGGTTGATAAAGACTCCAGCATGAAGCTGGTCATGAATCCTAATTACTTAGAAGGATGTAAATATCTTCAACATTTTATATACAAAAATCGATAAGAATCTCACAGATAAATTATCATCCCAATGATATGATGATTTAATTATATTGTTGAATTCAATTATCACCGTATCACGAATCTAGGGCCACCATTGGTAAAACGATTGTTTGGGGGTTAGTTTCACCAGTGTCCTTTTCGTTTAAAGCCCCTCCGGACACGGTTGGTCAAGTCCTTTTAGCCTATTTGGCCTACCTAACAAACATACATACATACAGGCACATGCTGGATACCTGGAGTTTCTTGTGGGGTCTGGAGAAACTTGATGAGCAGCAGGTTCCCAAGCATACCGCCCTTCCCCGTATGACATCTTTCTATTTATTGTACGATGGCAACAACGATAATATCGTGTGTTCTTCACAAATAACTGGAATTAATTAATGTTGCTGCACTTTGTTGATGCATGGGTGTGTAAACAGGTAATACACGGAAATCCCCCCGTACAACGGATAGCAGGTCGCTCATCAGAATTCACTCCTCCTGCAGATGGTGCTCAGCAGGGTACTACTTTTTGTCAAATTGGTCAGCGCTTAAAGCGCACAAACGTCAAATTGATCAGCGCTTTCTAGTGCAAAAAGCGCAAAAACTGTGCGCTGCGCCCACAGCGTGTTGAAAAAACTGTGCGAAACGCAGCGGGGCTCAAAAAGCGTGCGCGGAATCGCGCTGCCGTGCGCGCTTTGTAGTACCCTGGTGCTCAGCTCCAATTGAGCTCAAAGCACGTGTGTCACACTTGCATATTCTCCCTTGAGCTTGAGTTCGGCCTGGGTGCAGCCACATATCCCAAAAGAGACTTGGTCAGGATCCAACACCAAGTGAGCTCATTGGCACTCGAGTACATGTCAAGAACGACCAGCCCATCCAGCTTCTCTCCCCTCACCCCCATCTCCCCTTAGTCTGTTGCACCCCTTCTCCCAAACCTATTCCTACCCTGTATATAATTCGCTGCTTTGTGTAGGGAGACCCACCTCCTGGGATGAAATACCTTTCACAACTAATAAAAAACTACTACCCCACCGCGCCAGGGTACTTCCATTGACCAAATTGGCCAGCGCTTTAGCGCACTTGGGAACAAAAAAAATGCGCTTTGTAGTGCAAAAAGCGCAAAAATTGCTTGCTGCGCCCACAGGGGGTTGCGAAAACCTGCGCGAAACGCGCAATTGGGCTCAAAAAGGCAGCGCGCAAAAGCGCGCGCTTGGAAGTACTCTGCACCACACCCCATTTATTGGATTGGCACTCAAGTAAATGTCCATAACGACCAGCCCATCCAGTTACTCCCCCCTCACCCCATCTCCCCTTCGGCTGCTGCACCCCTTCTCCCATACCTATCTCTACCCTACCCCACCGCACCCCATTCATTGGGTTCACTCAAGTAAACGTCAATGACAACCAGACCATCCAGCATTCTCCCCCCTCCCCTCCTCCCCTGACCCAACAGATTGTCAGTTCCAGCAGATGCCCGAGTTCAGGAAGCTGACTGGGTAAGGGGGCAGAGGCAGGAAATCTGTGCCCAGGGTGGCAATGGAGATCATACAGCAAGGCAGTACCCCTCAACATCAGCTGGTAAGTTGGTCTAGGTGCTCTAGCTGCTCTAGACCAGGAAGCTCACTGGGTGAGGAGGTGTGGCAGGAAATCAGTGACTGGGATGGCAAAGGGATCTATGCAGCAAGGCGATACCCCTGGACAACAGATATCCAGTTGCAGCAGATGTCCCAGTTCAGGAAGCTCACTGGGTAAGGGGGCAGAGGCAGGAAATCTATGACCAGGGTTACGAAGGGATCATGCAGCAGAGCAGTACCACTCAGCAACAGTTGGTGAATAGCTCCAGATGCCCGTGATCAGGAAGCTCACTGGGTAAGGGGGCAGAGGCAGGACATCTGTGCCCAGTGTAACAAAGGGAATCATACAGCAAGGTGGTATCCCTCATCATCAGCTAATGAGTTGGTCTAGGCGATCTAGACGATCTAAACTGGGAAGCTCACTGGGTGAGGAGGTGGTGGCAGGAAATTCGTCACACGGGTGATATAGAGGGATACATGCAGCAAGGCCTTAACACTCGGCATCCGATGGTAAATTGCTCCAGATGCCTCATACCAAGATTGATGTTAGCCTGTTGAATCTATTAATATGCATAGGTCCCTGGTTTCGGAGCACTCCCATCTGTGCATCTTTCACTACTCTTTATTTTTCCTCTTCACCACGCACATATGACCACAAGACCCTCTACTCCACCTCATGTACCTGCCTGCACCTCATCTCCTACTCAACAAGCGTTGCGTCTCGAAGTGGCCATGTGCCGAAGCCAACCGAAAAGTAAAGCCATGTGGCCATGTGGCCATGTGCTGAAGCCAAGCCAAGCCATGAGGCAATGTGCTGAAGCCAAGCCAAGCCAAGCTAAGCCATGTGGCCATGTGCTAAAGCCAACCCAAGCCAAGCCATGTGGCCGTGTGCTGAAGCCAAGCCAAGCCATGTGGCCACCGCACCTCCATGTGACTATGTGAAAGCCATCTTAGCAATCAGCATGGATAGCATGTGAGTTTGATCTGGGGCATCCATCAGCATACGCACTACTTCTTTGTGGCCCTTCTGTGCTGCTAGCATATATGCCCTTCCATCTTGGCAGCCAGCATGGGCAGCATGATGTGGGGCATCCAGCAGTATTCGCACCACCTCACCGTGGCCCTGCTGTGCTGATAGCATAAGCGCCTCTCCATCTTGGCAGTCAGCATGGGCTGCATGCTGTGGAGCATCAAGAAGCATCCTCACTATCTCAATATGGCCATTCCCTGCTGCTAGAAGAAGTACCTCTCCATCACGGTAGTCAGCATGGGCAGCATGCTGTGGGGCATCAAGAAGCATGCGCACCACCTCAACGTGGCCCTTCTGTACTGCTAGCTGAAGTGCCCTTCCACCTTGGCAGTCAGCATGGGCAGCATGCTGTGTGGCATCAAGAAGCATGCGCACCACCTCAACGTGGCCCTTCTGCACTGCTAGCTGAAGTGCCCTTTCGCCTTGGCAGTCAGCATGGGCAGCATGTTGTGTGGCACCCAGAAGTATTTGCACCACCTCACTGTGGCCCTGATGTGCTGCTAGCATAAGTGCCTCTTCATATTGGCAGTCAGCATGGGCCGCGTGTTGGGGGGCATCAAGAAGTATGCGCACTACGTCAACGTAGCCATGCTGTGCTGCTAGCACAAGTGCCTCTCCATCTTGGCAGTTAGCATGGGCAGCATGTCGTGGGGCATCTAGCAGCACACTCACTACCTCAACGTGTCCATTCTGTGCTGCTAGCACCAGTGCCCCTCCATCATGGCAGTCGGGACGGGCAGCTTGTCCCGGGGCATCTAATAGGACGCGCATTACCTCAATGTGGCCATTCTGTGCTGCTAGCACAAGTGCCATTCCACCTTGGCATTCAGCATGGGCAGCATGCAGCGGGGCACCCAGCAGTATGCACACTACCTCAATATGGCCATGTTCTGAAGCCGCCAAAAGCGCCTGTCCATCTTGGCAGCCAGCATGTGCAGCATGCTGTGGAGCACCCAGCAGCATCTGCACTGCCTCAATATGGCCATTCCTTGCTGCTAGCATAAGTGCCTCTCCATCACGGAAGTCAGCATGAGCAGCATGCTGTGGGGCATCAAGAAGCATGCGAACGACCTCAATGTGGCCATTCTGTACTGCTAGCTTTAGTGCCCTTCCATCTTGGCAGTCAGCATGGGCAGCATGCTGTGGGGCATCAAGAAGCATGCGCACCACTTCTTTGTGGCCCTTCTGTGCTGCTAGCATAAGTGCTCTTGCACCTTGGCAGTCTGCTTGAGCAGCATGCTGTGGTGCATCTAGCAGCATGCGCACAACCTCACTTCGGCCCTGCTGTGCTGCTAGCATAAGTGCCTCTCCGTGTTGGCAGTCAGCATGGGCAGCATGCTGTGTGGCATCCAGCAGTATGCTCATAACCTCAGTATGGCCATCCCTTGCTGCTTGCCTAAGAGCCTGCCCATTACGGCAGTCAGCATGGGCAGCATGCTGTGGGGCATCAAGAAGTATGCGCACTACATCAACGTGGCCCTTCTGTACTGCTAGCTGAAGTGCCCTTCCATCTTGGCAGTCAGCATGGGCAGCATGTTGTGTGGCATCCATAAGTATTTGCACCACCTCACAGTGGCCCTGCTTTACTGCTAGCATAAGTGCCTCTTCATATTGGCAGTCAGCATGAGCAGCATGCTGTGGTGCATCAAGAAGTATGCACACTACCTCAACGTAGCCATGCTGTGCTGCTAGCACAAGTGCCTGTCCATCTTGACAGTCAGGATGGGCAGCATGCTGTGTGGCATCCAGCAGTATGCGCATTACCTCTATATGGCCATTCCCTGCTGCTAGCACCAGTGCCCTTCCATCTTGGCAGTTAGCTTGGGCAGAATGCTGTGGGGCATCCAGCAGTATGCGCACAACCTCAATATGGCCATGTTCTGAAGCCGCCACAAGTGCCTGTCCATCTTGGCAGTCAGCATGGGCAGCATGCAGTGTGGTGTGCAACAGATACCTGACCAAGTCTGCTTGCCCACTCTGGGCCACCAAGACCAGAGCTCCTTCAGACTCGTCCAAGGATCCCGTCTTGGAAAGCAGATCAAGAGCCACATCCACCTTCTTATGCTTTAAAGCACGACGGAGGACACTGAGCATGTTGCCCTTATCTCGGAGGATCAACACCTCGGCAAGATTGAGGACCACGATAGAATGCCAGAGGCGGCAAACAGCCGATATGTCGCATATCGGGGCCTCCAGATGCAGGGTTTGCAACACGAGATCTATTACGATGTCGGGCGGAATATCAGGGAGAGCCGGCATGGCAGCATGGAACTAGCAAGTCGTGAATGTGTCACAAGCGAGTCCGTATACCGTAATTGTAAAAATGAGAGAGAAGGCGAGAGTATAGAAATAGGGGACCTGGATGTGGCTCAAGCGAGTAAGCGGCGCGTAAAATTGGTGTCGCGAAAGCAGGACGACAGAGGCTGGGATTGATTAGTCGAAACAACAGATCACCGTCCGAAGAAACGATGTTATTCTGAGCATCGCTCCGGAACTAGATCATCGTGTAGGTGTCGAGAAAGCTGGGGTTAGAGCGGGTTAGAGCCAGGGTTTACAACCTCGGAGCTAGGGCCACCTGCCCTCACCCCGCCTCACCCCGTGGCCTCACCCGGCCTCACCCTCTGCCCGCCCCTGCCCGCCCCTGTCCCTGCCTCACCGCCCCGCGCCCATCTGCCCCCGTATATCCCTCACTCACCTGTCCGTCCCTGTCGTCCTCAGTCGGCCCCGCTCGACCCTGGTCCTGCTACTACTCAGATCACCGTTCGTAGAAACGATATTATTTTAGTATCGTGCCGGAACTAGATCATCGAATCACGCTCGAAACCAGGGGTCGCGGGTCGAAGGGCACGCTCCGAAGTTGTTTTGTCCACGTCAACAGCCCCTAGATCAAATCAACAAGTTCCAATCAATACCGCTACTGGTACCATCAGACATTACATTACATTGCATTGTCATAGACAGGCCATAGTTGACGCCCCAGAAGCCAGCTCCACAACATCCAGGTGGGTCTTCCAACAATCCTCCAATATAACCAGCTTGAGGCCTTTCCCTTGATCACCTAACAGCCCCCCCCCCCCCCTTCCAAGCCCCCACATCCACCACCTCACCAACCCACCCCTCCCCTCCCCTCCACACCCTTCCAACCACCATATCCCCCCCCCCCCCCCCCCCCCCCTGCAAACCCCCCCGCAAACCCCTCCACACACCTCCGCACTACACAGACCCATCCGTATCACAGCCAGGTTAAACCAGTCTCCCATATCTATCAACCCAGCCCACCACCACACCCCTGCTCACGTGCGCACCCACCCGAAACCAACTCATCCATACTCCTACACCCACCCCTCCAAACCGTTCCACACCCCTACACCCACCCCTGCACACCCCTCCACTTGCCTACACCCACCCCTGCACCCACCTCCACCCACCTCCACCCACTCCACCCCTACACTCACCCCGCTCTTGACCTGGACAACATCCCAAACCACATGTGATCAGGATATCAAGAGGCTCAGCAGGGTACAACAGCTCCAAAAAACCTGTCACCAAGATACCAAGAGCATCAGAAGAGTGCAACAGCTCCGAAACCATCAGGGTGGATCAAGACCACACCCTTGACCAGCGCAGTATGCAGTACCAGAGCAGTACAAGTGCTCAGGTGGACCTAGTATGGGCGAGTTTGGCTGAGCTGGACGAGTTGACGGTCATAGACGTGGTAGACAACGAAACAGATGGTATATCATCTGCTTGTGCATGCTGTAACATTGGCAACGAGCGTAGGGATGCAAGCTACAAGAATGAGTTCAGCAAGAAAATACAGGTAAGCAGAGAGAAAGGACTTTTAAATTAGATGCAAATGATCAAGCTTGTATATCATTGCTATGATCAGTAGAATGTATAAGATAGAAGGTGGAGCTGGATGAATTCAGGGTCATAGTTGTGGTGGACAACGGAACAGATGTTATATCGTCTGCTTGTGAATGCTGCAACATGGACAATGAGCGTAGAGATGCAATTTGAAACAAAAACAAAAACAATAACATTAAAAACACCAATCAAGCCACAAACAAGAACCACCCTGCAGGCTGTGATGATATTTGAAAACTTCTGTACGCTGCCACCACCACCACCACCACCACCACCACCACCTCTACTTCCACCACCACCACTACCACGGAAAACAAAACAAAACAAAAACTAAAACACCAAAAACAAAAAACGCCAAAAACAAAACCACCCTGCATGCTGTGATAGATGGGCGCTCAGACTGTGTTGATATTCGAAAAGTTCTGTACGCTGCCACCACCACAACCTCCACCAACACCACCGCCTCAACAAAACAAATAAGCCAGACCCAAAATCACCCTTCAGGCTGTGACAGATGGGCGTTCAGACTGTGTTGATATTCGGAAGCTTTTGTACGCTGCCACCACCATTACCACCACCACCACCAAAAACAATTCAAAACGAAAACTAAAACAACAAAAACACAAAGACAAACAAAATGCCAGATGAAAAAACGCCCTTCAGGCTGTGACTGATGGGCGTCCAGACTGTGTTGATATTCGGAAGCTTTTATACGCTGCCACCACCACCACCACCACCACCACCACCACCAAAAACAATTCAAAACGAAAACTAAAACAACAAAAACACAAAGACAAACAAAATGCCAGATGAAAAAACGCCCTTCAGGCTGTAACAGATGGGCGTTCAGACTGTGTTGATATTCGGAAGCTTTTGTACGCTGCCACCACCATTACCACCTCCACCACCAAAAACAATTCAAAACGAAAACTAAAACAACAAAAACACAAAAACAAACAAAAAGCCAGAAGAAAAAACGCCCTGCAGGCTGTGACAGATGGGCGTTCAGACTGTGTTGATCTTCGGAAGCTTTTGTACGCTGCCACCACCATTACCACCACCACCACCAAAAACATATTCAAAACGAAAACGAAAACACCAAAAACACAAAAACAAACAAAACGCCAGAAGAAAAAACGCCCTGCAGGCTGTGATAGATGGACGCTCAGACTGTGTTGACGTTCGAAAAGTTCTGTACGTCGGCCAAGGCCTGTCCCTCCTTATCAAACCGCCACTGAAGCCACTGCCACTAAGATGAACAAGAACACTAAAACTGAAACCAACACTACCACTACCACTTACGCAAACACCACCACCACGACTATCACCACCCTTCAGGCTGTGATAGATGGGCGCGCAGACTGTGTTGATATTCGCAAACTTCTGTACGCCGGCCATGGCCTGTCCCTCCTACTCAGGGCAAGGGTTGGCGAGTCAGAGCACACGCTGCTGATTGATGGGGGTCCTAGTGAGGAGCTGTGGAAGTTGAACTGGCACAAGCTGGAGGAAGATGTGGGCAGCTTGGATGGGGCGGTTCTTACACACTGGTGGGTGGGTCGCTGGCCTTTATGGACTATCTGGTAAATACAGGAATCAAAGGCGGTTGAATAGATAAACGAGTTAAGGCAAATGGTGCGACAGACAAATAATAATAAAAACACATAAAAATTGCCATGGATTGAATGGGGCCGTTCTTACACACTGGTGGGTGGGCTACTGGTGCGGCAGACACATAATAATGGGTGGTCTGTGTATATCTTGCAAATTGCGCAAGCAAAAGGCAGCAAAAAAAAAGCAAAGAAAAGAACTACCCCACCTACTCAAGACAAGGGTCGTTGTGGGACAGATGGGATTGTTCTTACACACTCGTAAGTGGGTTACTCGTATTTTTGTGACCATCTAGTAAAACACAGGAATAAAAAGCTATTACTATTATTATTATTATTATTATTATTATTATTATTATCATTATTATTATTATTATTATTATTATTATTATTATTATTATTATTATTATTACTAATATTATTATTACTAATATTATTATTACTAATATTATTATTATTATTATTATTATTATTATTATTATTATTATTATTATTATTATCATCATCAAGGGGGGGGGAAGGAAAACAAATATCAGACCCCATGCCCCAGATGTGTAGAGCTTGTTGAGAGGATGAAGAACCTGGTCTTTAGGGAGAGGCAAAGTCAGTCTATATATATATATATATATATATATATTCGCGAAGCCAATAGATCTTTCGATATCCCTTGTTCTAGGCCCCCCCCGGTCCTGACATATCTATATAGGTCTATATGGGCAGTTTGAGCCGTGGATTGTTCCTCGAACTTGCTATTCGCTTTCTTCGCACTGTTCCAAATGGAAACGGCAAATAGCCTTCTGAATGAAGGCAGCTTACAAAGTTATAAGAGCGATCGGAAGTCGCCTGCAGCCGACTTGGCCATCCTCGAGAAAGCCCCACAGGCTTTTAACTGGAGAGCAAACTTCGATGCGCTGATTGAAGGTGGACCTTGCCTGTTGTTTTGTCGAGCTTGTGACATTGGCGTCAGTCCCAACAACATTAGTATCTCGACGAACGCACACATGAAGGCATGCAAGGGGGTCTCAACAAACAGAGCCGGCTGAGTTGTGGAACCGGACCTGGACAGCCCTTCTTACAACACTCGCCTTAGGAACGGTGCTCCTATCCTGCTAGCGAATAGTGGTCTTATTTTTTTTTTGGGCCCAGTATGAAAAAGGTTATGGGCCTCTAAAGTTGGGGGTGGGTGGGTGGGTGGTGAGAGAAAAAACTGGTTTTGTTTTTTAAATAGTACTTTTCAAGATTTGTTTTCATAGCCCACAAATTACATGGGAGTGGAACTGGGGTGTTCCTGCACTAAATACCAGTCTCCATTGGGGCTATTAGGGCTACCTCCCCCCCCCTCCCCCATCCCCACCCCCTCGCCCCACCCCTCCCCACCCCCTACCCCACCCCACCCCAAACCAAACCAACCCAGCAGTACAAAACGAGGAAGTACAGATTCCGCAACGAACGTACTGGTGCATGCTCTTCTTTCTTCCCACCTCTTCTTTCTATCTGGGACCATTTCATGTTGTTCCATGGACCCCTTCACTTCTAGCATCGAATGTGACGATGTCATACACTTCTGTTGAAAAGGGATCTACAGCCAACCCTTGTACCAATAGGCCTGTTGCATGCCCTATCTGCCTTCATGATCCTGGCAAGACCCGCAAGTACGTGTGGAGCTACTATTTCCTTCATCACATGCAGTCTGTCCACCCAGCCCAGAAACTCAGCAATGACGGCATTGAGACCATCGCCCCTGAGTGTGGCTGAGTTAAGGGGGTCATTGGCAAGGAGCACAATTATAAAAGGCGTGATCAAAAGGGGCAAGAGGCGCAAGATCTATTGCAGGCTGAGGCAGCCGTAGTAGAGGTGCCGGCATTTTTCTGGAGTACGGTGGTTAAGAAGAAAGAGAAAGTGGGAGGAAGAGAGGGAGAGGAAGAGGGAGAGGAAGGAAGAGAGGGAGAGGATGAGGGAGGAGAAGGAGGAGAGGCAGAGGAGGGTGATGAGGATGTGGATGAGGATGAGGATGAGGATGACCCCATGGCCCACTGGTGCTAAATCTCACTCTAGGATAAATAAAAAGGTTGGTCGTCTAGGTGATTGGTTGTAATAGTCCGAGCATGTGATTCGTATTGGCTGAGCATGAGAATAGGTTGTAATAGGCCAAGCATGTTAATTTTATAGGCTATGACATATTAGGGAGCTGGTGGCCCTAAACCCCAGGCCCTACCTCTTATGTAACATTGATGGTGATGATGCGCTTCGTCCGTGTGCCCACAAACGCTGATTGTATTGTCTTCTTTGATTTTTCTTGCTCCATGTAGGGCTCATGGTTATGGGAGCAGCACCATTAGATAGGCCTTTTCAAGCTATACAAAATGCACCCTACTTTGACCCCCTAATTATTATTGTGGGAGACGATAATGGCCTCCAAGTGGGTTCCGGAGCCGGGGATGGGTGGGTGGGTGGTAAACTCAGCCCTCTATAGGAAAAATGGGCATGGGGTAGGAGATTGTTTTTTGCCCCCCCCCCCCCCCACCTCGATTATTATTATTATTATTATTATTATTATTATTATTATTATTATTATTATTATTGATTATTATTATTATTATTATTATTATTATTATTATTGTTATTATTATTATTATTATTATTATTATTATTATTATTATTATTATTATTACTATTATTAATAGTAAGCAGATAAACAAGGAAAGATAAATGGTGCGACGGACAAATACCTGTACAAAAACGGCTGATCATACAGAGTGGCAGGTGGGTTATAAGCCTTTTTGACTGAACCTGCAGGTGATCAGAGATAGAAATTAGCAAACCAAATTAACGAGGCAAACTGAGTAACTGACTGCCAAACTAAATCTATAAATGAGTAATAAACAAACAATAAAAAAGGATATGAAACAGCAGAAACAAAACAGCGGGCTAAGATTAAGGGTTTGGGAAAATTACATTTTAGCAACAGCAAAAATAAAAAAGCAACAAAACAGCAGCAAATGTGTATGACACAAGCAAGTAAACATGCTCTTATCTTGAACTGCTTGTGCCGATCTTAGCCCCTTTCAGCAAATCAATTGGTGTAGTGGTACACCAAGTCGCTTTGAGGATATAGGGTTGGGGGTTCGATTCCCCCTACGGTCGCCCTAAGCGTTGCAGGTCGTTGTCAACCGCGATGGTAGCTTGTCCAGTTGAGGTAGAGGACCGCTCCCTACCCGCGTACAACGGGTTCCCTTAACACCACGCCCCACCAGGCGCTATCATTACCTTTGTGCCGATCTTCAAACCAAAAGGACAGACCCAGATTTCTTTACCTTTAAGGGATTAGAGTTAAGGGTTAACATACATACAACAACCTGGACTGTACCCTACCTACATGCACAGGCATCCAGACCACAGTCGAGGCTTGTCAGCTGTGGCCCAGCTTGTGGGCCCGACTAAAGTAGGCTGCGCCAAACCCTTCATATTTGATCTGCACCCAGAACGGCCTCACAGACGCGGTATCATGCTGCCTAGTGGCAACAGCTTTGCGCCTTTCAACGCGGTACGTATTTACTGTTTGATTATGTTTGTCTGCCTGCCTGTTTGTTTGTTTGCTTGTTATTTCATGCTTTAAAACCCTAACCCAGAGCGGCCTCACAGACGCGGTATCATGCTGCCTAGTGGCAACAGCTTTGCGCCTTTCAACGCGATAAGTATTTACTGTTTGATTATGTTTGTTTGTTTGTTTGTTTGCTTGTTTGTTTGTCTGTTTGTTTGTTTGTTTGTTTGTTTGTTTGTCTGTTTGTTTGTTTGTTTGTTTGTCTGTTTGTTTGTTTGTTTGTTTATTTATTATGTTTGCTTGTTCATTTATGCTTTGAACCGGAACCCATGGCGGCCTAACAGACGCGGTATCATGCTGCCTAGCGGCAACGGCTTTGCATCTTTCAACTCGGTAGGTTTCTAATGCTTGACTATTCTTCGTTGGTTGGTTGGTTGGTTGGTTGGTTGGTTGGTTGGTTGGTTGGTTGGTTGGTTGGTTGGTTGGTTGGTGTTTAATGTTTGATTATTTGTATCTGTATTTTTGTATGTCTGCTTGTTCATTCATGCCTTGAACTGGAACCCAGGACGGCCTCACTGATGTGGTATCTTGCTGCCTAGTGGCCACAGCTTTGCATCTTTTAACGCGGTAGGTGCAAACAAATCAAATTACATTACATTTCATGTTAAAGTCTACTTGACACCGCGAGGGTGTATGAGACTCTGTGCTTTAAACAAAAAGAAAAAGCACCCACAAAGCAAAAAAACCCATTACAAACAAATCAATAGTATGTACGCCTTACTACGGGGCGTGAGGTTGAGGGGGCCAGCCCGTTTGCTTGCACTGGGGCCAACCATCCGTTAGGTGTATATTCTTTGATTGATTTACGTTTTGATGTATGTTTTATTGTTATTTGTGCATTTATTATTTCTTTGACCTACGTCTGGAGCGGCCTCAACGGGGGGCTATATTATCTGTATATTATCGGTATAGTATCGGTATATTATCGGTATATCATCGGTACTGTATCTGTACATTATCTGTATATTATCTGTATGTTATCTGTATATTATCTGTATTATGCTTAGGGATCGGCAATATGATATCATATGATGCCGGCAGTCTCGCTAGTAAAGTTACCATTTATATACAATATCATATGCTGCAATTTGTATGATATCATGTGATATCATACTCTCATTTGGTCAACATCGTATGATATGCCGGTCACTAATTATGCTGCCTAGCGACAAAAGCTTTGCTCCTTTCAAAGCGGTAGATGTTGTGTATTATGCCTAGGGACCGGCATATCATATTATGTTGATCAAAGTCGAGTATGAAATCATATGAGATCATACAAATTGTATCATTTGATATTGTATATAAATGGTAACTTTAGACTAGCGAGACTGCCAGCATCATATGATTTCATATTTCCGCTCCCTAAGCATAATACAGATAATATACAGTATCATCCAATATAATATATGAGTGGTAACTTTGGAATAGCTAGACAGCCTTCATCAGAGGATATCATATGGTATCGTTCTGCTGTTCCCTAATTATGCTGCATAGCGACCACAAGCCCCTTTCATTGATATACAATGGTCGAGTGGTAGACCAGATCGCTTCAGGATGAAGAGTCGGGGGTTCTACTCCCCCTTCGGTCGCTCTTAGCGTTGCAGGTTGTTGTCAACCGCGATGGTAGCTTGTCCAATTGAGGTAGGAACCGCTCCCCACCCGCGTACAACGGGCTCCCTTAACACCACGCCCCACCAGGCGTTATCATTACCTGCCTAGCGACAGCAGCTTTGGATATTTAACGCGGTAGGTTTTCGCCCTTAAGTGATATATCATCATTGTTTTCATTTGTTCATTTTCCGGTACTTTTCTTACTTTTTGTTTAGCTAGTAAATGTGTCATTCATTCAGTCATTCAGTCAGGCTGCCAGCAAGCCAGCCAGTAAGCCAGTCAGTCGGTCCGTCTGTCCGTCCGTCCGTCCATCGGTCAATCGGTAGGTCGGTCGGTCGGTGGGTTGGTCAGTCAGCCAGCCAGCCAGCCAGCCAGTCAGTCAGTCAGTCAGTCAGTCAGTCAGTCAGTCAGTCAGTCAGTCATTTGCACATTATATATCCATTAGGCCTATGCTATCGCACCTCAAATTCAAGTTCGAATTCAATCTGTTTTTAAGTTCAAATTTTGACATTCCATCTCATGGCCGATTGAACTGAACTTCCTCGCATTTAAAGTTCAAATCCAAACTGCAAGTTTAATTCCAGACTCAATTCAAATTCAAATTCAAACTTAGACCTTCCATCGAAGGGCTGATTGAATCGAACGACCATGCATTTCAAGTTCAATTCAAAACTTCAAGTTTAATTCCAGACTCAATTCAAATTCAAATTCAAACTTAGACCTTCCATCGAAGGGCTGATTGAATCGAAGGACCACGCATTTCAAGTTAAAATCCAAACTACTTCCGAATTCAAGTTCGGATGCCATCAAAATTCAAATTCAAATTCAAACATAGGCCTTCCACCACATGGCAGATTGAACTGAACTTCCTCGCATTTCAAGTTCGAATCCAAACTCGATCCGAATTCAAGTTAAAAATCAAGTTAAAAATCAAATTGAAGTTCAAATTCAAATTCAAAACTCCAGATTATATTCAAATTCAAATTCAAAGTTAGGCCCTCCACCACATGGCTGATTGAATCCACCTCCCCCCTGCTGTTTCAGGATGTCTATTAAGTGAGCTTGAAATTCAAGTTTGGATTACATCCAAATTTAAATTAAAATTCAAACGGAGGCCTTCCACTACATGGCTGATTGAATCGAACGACCACGCTTTTCAAGTTCAAATCCAGAATGAATCCAAATTCAAGTTCAAATCCAGAATGAATCCGAATTCAAGTTCAAAGCCAGAATGAATCCGAATTCAATTTCAAATCCAGAATCATTCCAAATTCAAGTTCAAATCCAGAATGAATCCAAATTCAAGTTCAAATCCAGAATCAATCCGAATTCAAGTTCAAACTTTGAAATTTAAGTTCAAAAAAAAAATCGAATGTAGGCCTTCCATCACTTAGCCGATTGAATCCACCTCCCTCCTGCTCCCTTGCAGGATGTCGCATTCAGTGAACTTGAAGTGCCAGGCTGTCAGACTGAACTTCACAGTGAAGCTCACACCATTCTAGATGACTTTTTTTACATCAGCGGTGAAGTCCCTAGAGTGAAAAGTTATGAGGTGGGCCTACCAGCTCACGGCACGCAGAAGGAGGAGGGGGGGGCCTGGGCCAAGGACCCCCTAATCATGGATGAGCGGTATGTGGCAGTACGAATCAAAGGTAAGCCCTAGGTCAAGGACTTCTTAATCATGGATGAGCGGTATGTGGCAGTACGAATCAAAGGTGAGCCCTGGGTCAAGGACCTCTTAATCATGGATGAGTGGTACGTTGCAGCATGTATCATAGGTGGTTCTTGGGTCAAGGACCCCCTAATCAGTGATGAGCAGTACGTGGCAGTATGGATCAAAGGTGAGACCTGGGTCATTCTGCTGGGTGTCCAGCTTGATCACGTATTTTAACATTATATCACATATGTTATATTATTATATTTAACATTTATATCATATACGTTACATTATTATATTTAACATTGATATCATATACGTTATATTATTATATTATACATTATATTAACATATATTATACATTATATTTAACATATATATCATATACGTTATATTATTATGTATATCAATTTACATTCAAATTCAAAGTTAGGCCCTCCACTACATGGGTATATTATATTATTATATTATATTATATTATATTATATTACATTATATTATATTATATTATATTATATTATATTATATTATATTATATTATATTATATTATATTATATTATATTATATTATTATGTAATGGTGTTTGAATTTTTGGACGTATCACTCATCATGTACACTGACGCTCTCAAAACCTCTTCAAGTCCGGTGCAAAAACATACACACTGGACTTGTATACAATGCTGGGTGTCCAGCTTGATCATATATTTAATATTTTAACATTGATATAATATGTGTTATATAGGGGAGTTTTACAATTTCGAAAGTAGCACTCATCATCTACACCGTCTCCTTGAAAACGTCTTTTTCGAAAAATAACATACACATTGGACTAGTATACTGCCCCCTTTTAAACCTCTGTCAGGCCGATGCCAAACCATGCACAGTCGCTAGGTCACACTTTTTAAGCTGGTGCTATTGTTTGAGGCTGGAGCAGGACCAACAATAGCACCACAATCTCCAGTTTTGTAACAAGATTTGGCCAACAATAGCACCACATGATTGTAGTTTTGAAGCATTGTAATTCCGTAGGAAAAAACCTGATACACATTGCATCGCTTGGCAGGTCACGGAAAAACCTGACACATAGCAAAAACGTGCTTGAAAACCCTGATACACATTGCACTTGTATACAATGCATAAGCTTAATGTATATAGAAGTACTTTATCTCCGGTCCTCTGTTGTATCCTTGTGATTTGTTGGGGACCAGATTTTTTAGGGCTTGTTAACAGCCCCTCCAGATAAATCCTATACGAATTCATAAAAAGTAAAGCAATTAAATGCGTTCAAATCACGCTGATTATATTAAATTGAATGGTATAAAATCGAATTAAATAACACGACATTAAATAAATAAAATTCAATCAATATCAATTACAATCAATTGAATTCAGAATTGATTTCATTTCATTCAGGACGCGCCTCCTGGCGCCCTTCATTTATTAGTGCTTGTTAGTAGCCCCTCCAGATAATGTATAATTATCTTGATAATTTGAGGAGGGGCAAGTCCCTTGGGCCTAATTGGCTACCCCCTGGACTGTAACAAACAAATACACAAACTGTGTCCTACCCCCTGAACAAACAAACAATCAAACAAACAAACAAACTTTGTCCTACCCCCTGAATAAACAAACAAACAAACAACTAAACAAACGAACAAACAATGAAACAATGAAACAATGAAACAATGTCCTCCGAAACCTCTTCCGGGGCCGTGGTGCCATTGACTTTAGTGCATGCAGCCATGTATATATGTTGCAGTCAAAGTGTAGCCAAATAGGCTAAGGGGACTTGCCCAACCTCGATATCACGAGGGGCCTAAAGTGGAAAGAAGCACCGATGAACTGGACCCCAACAAATTGTTTTACCAACGGAGACCCTGAGTTCATCCTACAGAGAAAATTTAATTGGACTTCTAGACTGTTTCCTCTGAAACCTGTTGCGGGCTTGAGTGCAGGGTACTACTAAGCGCGCGCGGCAGCACGGTGCCGCGCTACCCTTTTGAGCCTCTCTGCAAGTTTCGCGCAGTTTTTTTAACCCCCTGTGGGCGCAGCGCGCAGTTTTTGCGCTTTTTGCACTACAAAGCGCTGGCAAATTTGACGTTTGTGCGCTTTAAGTGCTGACCAATTTGGCAAGAAATAGCTTGGGTAACATCGTCTTTAGTGCCCTTGTTTGCCGTCTCTTTCACAAGGTATATATGTGTATGTCTTTGTTTCTGAAATAAACACAAGCATCGGACTTGTATACTGCCTCCTTCAAAACATGTTAAACTCCTGTAAACCCTTTTAACTTTTCCCTTTAGAACTTGAAACATGTAAAATATCCACATTTAAAAATGTTTATCCTTTGCAGGCCGTGGTGCCATCGTCTGTAGTGCCTGCAGCCAAGCCAGCATTGTCAACGTTTGCCACGATGTACTGCCTTCTATTTTTTTTTTCTTTCTATACTGTCTACTTCAAAAACTTGTGCAGTCCGTTGCAAAATCATACGAATCATACCGTTACAAAATAGTACAAATCAAACAAATCATACCGTTACAAAATAGTACAGCTCGTGTTGATTAAAGTTTTCATACATCTTATTAGCAAGCAATAAAATTTCCAATTGAGCTGTCACTCGACTGGTTAAAGGAGGGTATTTTTCAAAAATATTGGCAATTTCCATAAGTTTAGATCGGGCATTTACAATCCAAATTGTTTAATAGGGTACGCATTGGACTGCCGAAGATGGCGAGCAGCCAAATTGCTGACTGAAGCTATGTAACCAAGTTCAAGTCCAAGTTCCACCCCTTCACCTCACTTCCAATTTGTTCGCGTTTACATTTCCCTGGTAAAAACAAAAACTGCCAAAGACGGCGAGCAGCCAAATTGCTGGCTGAAGCTTTGTAACCAAGTTCAAGTTCAAGTATTGGACTTCTATACTGTGTCCTCCAAAACCTCTTGCAGGCTGTAGTGCCATAGTCTGTAGTGCCCGTGTTTGCCGTCTGTATCAAAAGGTATATATTATATATGTGTACGTCTTTGTTCCTGAAATAAAGACAAGTATTCGACTTCTATACTGTGTCCTCCAAAACCTCTTGCAGGCCGTGGTGCCATCGTCTGTAGTGCCTGCAGCCACGCCGGCATTGTCAACCTTTGCCACGATGTACTGCCTTCTATTTTATTTTCATATTTGTATACCGGTACTGCCTACTTCAAAACTTTTTCTGGCTAATGCACAATCATGCGTATTGGACTTCTATCATGTGTCCTCCAAAACCGCTTGCAGGCCGTGGTGCCATCGTCTTCAGTGCCTGCAGCCACGCCGGCATTGTCAACGTTTGCCGAGATGTACAAAAGCTATCAGGTGGGGACTTTTTTGTTGATCTCCGATGTTGGGTGAGTCCCTTAAGCCTGGTAGGCTACCCCTGTTCGTTAGCATACATTTCAATAGGCAGAACAGAGCACATCCAGCAGTGCCACGTAAGCCTTATAAAGCTGAGGAGTGTAATAATAGATGAACCATACATACATACATACATACATACATACATACATACATACATACATACATACATACATACATATATACATACATACATACATACATACATACATACATACATACATGCATACATACATACATACATACATACATACGTTTAAAAAGGATAAACCTGGATAAACCAACAGTAATACACAAATGCAAACAGACAGCCAGACAGACACACACACATACATATTATGTATGCATACATGCAGGTGGGGCCCATCTACTGGCAGTCATTGGGGGCTTCCACCTGGCAGGACGAGAATGCGAGCCTCGCATAAGCGACACAGTGGAGGACCTGGTGCAGCTAGCTCCATCACTTGTCATACCTGGCCACTGTACAGGCTGGAGGGCAAAGTACGCTTTGAATGCGGCTTTTCCTGATAGATTTCAACCCCTTGTGGTGGGTGGGACGTACAGCTTTGGTACTGCCTCGGAGGGAAAGTAGTGCCTCAAGCCCTCAAGCACATGTGAAGTATAAATATTATTTGTGTACTTCATCCGCTCTGATGAATACATTTTATATGATGTACCAGGCTGTACTGTATAAGAAGTGTGATGAAAAGGATGATGCCAAATTCAGCTTCAAGTTCAAGTTTAGTTTCAAGTTGGTTTGTGAGGGTTAGCTGGTTCGTTGGTTGATGCCAAATTCTGCTTGAAGTTCAAGTTCAAGTTCAGGTTGGTTAGTTCAAGTTGAAATTGGTGAGTGAAAAATTGAAGTTCAGGATGAAAAACATGATGCGAAAAACACAATTACTTGAACTTGGTTACCGGTACGTTGAGTCGTGGCTCACGAAGTTAATTGTTCTTGGAGTGGTATTAAATTGCCTCTGTTTAATGACGATTGTATGAGGAGATTGGATCAAGTATATTTTCATACGAACGCTTTGAATGTTGATGTTACTGCCGAAGACGGCGGGCAGCCTTAAAGGCAATAGCCAAGCAACCAAGTTTAAGTTCAAGTATTGAATGGATGAACGCCAATCTAGTCCCTTGCGACTCATCCACAAAGTACCCGTATGCTCCCTTTTGTTTCTTTTTCACACGGGTGACGGGGGGACATGGACTTTGGAGATGGAGATGGACGGCGGGACTTGGGAGATGGAGATGGACGGAAGGACTTGGACTTGGGAGATAGAGATGGGCGGGGGGGCTTGGACTTGGGAGATGGTAAGCAGCCTACAGTTTACTGAAAAAGCATGTAACAATCCAGTCTGAAAATCAGCATGTCCCTTACTCCCTTTTGCATATAAGGCTGCCTGTAGATTGTAATGCACTATTACAACTGTAAATACTATGTACCGTACTGGTGCCCCACTTCGGTCGCTCTTGGCGTCGCAGGTCGTCGTCGACCGCGATGGTAGCTTGTCCAGTTGAGGTAGGAGACCGCTCCCCACCCACGTACAACGGGCTCCCTTAACACCACGCCCCACCAGGCGTTATCATTACCTTTTATGTTCTGGTGCTGCTGAAGTGAAGGGTGATCCAAAATATACGTTTCAATAGGCGAAATCTGTGTTTGCAACTTGAGTGACCCTCAAACAAGCCCTCGACAATCTTCGTTTGAGACCTGATTACATTTTAATTTACTGACACGTTTTTTTACTGCCGCGTCAAGCCGCGTTCACATTTTTCCTGTGTGTTTTTTACTGCCGAAGACGGCCAACAGCCAAATTACTGGCTGAAGCTATCTATGTAACCAAGTTCAAGTACAGTGTGGAATCTGGTCAACAGTGCACGACTAAGTTGATGTATGCGATGTAGGGAACAGCAATATGATTTCATATGATGCCGGCAGTCTGACTGGGCTAGAGTTACCATTTATATACAAAATCATATGATTCAGTTTATATGATATCATATGATATCGTACTTGCCATTGGTCAACATCATGTGATATGCCGGTCCCTAATAAAGTAATGAGGCGTAGGCCTCTAGGCCCCACCGAGAAAGGTTTGGCTTAGTATGATTGCATGGTCTTTCAGCATTCAGGCTGCTCACCGTCCATCAGCTGAGTAAACATAGGTAGTGTTAAAGCTACCACACCACACTCCTGAGTACAGAATGTAATCACAGGGCTGTCAGCTACTAGCTACTAGCCACGTGCACTACCAACCCTCCACCACACTCCTGAGTACAGAATGCAATCACGTACATATAAACCCCGCCAAGCAACTAAGCAAGATAGCCAGAGCCTAGGGGAGGGAGAGCGGCAGACATATTCAGAAGGGAAGGGATAAAGTATGTTCCGGTGATAATGATACCTGGGTTTTTCAAAACGCTCCGTTTCAAATTTGAAATGTTAGCTCAAGGCACCCTTAAATGGAATTGATAGCCGTTAATTCTGTGTCTGGCAAGCACCCGGATTGTATCGTATGCTTTGCATGCGCCCATGAGCAGAGTCGTATGCTTTTTGCTTGCACTTATATTCGTATTGTTTGGAATGTATTGTTACGCAAAACACAGCATAGCACGAAATGCTTTGGTTTCTCTGCTATACATCCAGCTTCTATTATTAGGCAGCTTCAATAAAAGCTGCCTCAAGTGGGCCTTTCCCTCCCCAAGGGGAGGGAGCCCGCTCGCCAAGTATTAGGCAGCTAAGAGCTGCCTAATACTCGCAAGTACCGCCCAGAGGGATTGCCCGGTACTTGGAGTACCGCCCCCTTCTACCCCTACGGGGGTAGAGGGGGACCACTCTATGGACCTCTACGATTATCATTTTTGAATGCACGCATAGCACGTCATCTCATGGAGGCAAACAAAACGTTGTGTTATTCATTTGTGGTTTTACCTCACAGCCGTCTGATCAGATAGCCGTGTGGTAAAACAACAGCTCGGCATTTTTTTTGAAGAACTATCTTTTGACCTAATGTACCTGTTGAATACTGATTAAAGTATGATTTTACTGCCGAAGACGGCGAGCAGCCAATTTGCTGGCAGGAGCCATGTAACCAAGTTCAAGTCTAAAATAAGATTTTACAAACCATATTTACTCTGCCCGCATACTATGAAGGCCGATATACCATATAATTAAATCTGGGCTTTAGCTAACTGACAGGACAGACACAAAAGCAAGACATGCTGGTTGCGGACCTGAACGAGCCTATAAACTGTATAATCCGCTTAGGTTTCTCCCTAATTTCTGTGGGTATCACACGGGGGGACTTGGAATTGGAAGATGGTGAGCAGCCCCGAGTTGGCTGAAAAACATGTAACAATCCAACCCATGCTAATTGCATAGACCATCTCAGCGAATACGCCAATCCCGTGATCATTTCTTATTATGGTATTAAATAAAATATGAACATTGGTGTAAATGTCTGGGTCAAACAAGCAGTGCAAAAAAGCACCTCCCATTGAGCGTTTAGAGGAGAGAGTCAGGTTATCTGGTCCTAAACATTTAGGCCTGGACAAGTCGTTCAACTGCCTAGTCCGCATAGCATGCTCCCTGGTTTCTATGAGTACCGCATCCAGGGGAAATGGAACTTGGAAGACAGTGAGCAGCCCAGAGTTGGCTTTAAAAACATGTAATAACCCAATCATATACCAAATGAACCGCTGACCACAAGAGAGTCGCTGGATCATCAAGAGAGGCATGGGTCACGAGAGGGTACCACAAGATTGAGTTCCTTCCTAGTTGCAGGGTTGGGTTGGGTTCGGGTGGGTTGAACTATACAGTTGGGTGGGTTGGGTTGAACTATACAGTTGGGTGGGTTGGGTTGGGGTGGGTTGAACTATACAGGCTTCGAGTGCTTCTGGACATCTTGCAAGATGTCTAGAAAGCACTCGCAGCCGTGTCGTTCGACAATAACGTATATTCCGAGGGGGGGGGGGGGGGGGGGGGTATTGAATCCCACTGGACGCAGGTCGGGTGCGGAATCTTGGCAAGTATTAAGTCGCCACCACCATGGTTGCAGGGATGGGATGGACACAAAAGACCTTCCTAAAGGTCCAGTTGCAGGGATATGTTTAGCGGAGCCATCCCTTCTGGGGGGCAGGAGCTCCCAGGGTCACCCCATTGTCTGCTGCACTTGATTCCGGTGCCCCCTGTCGCTACGATAGCCAAAACTCTCCGCCAATTTTCTGTGTCGCTTGCGACGCGCCTAGGACTTGTTTAAGGATAGGAACCAGCTGGGAACCAGAGTCTTAATGTTGCACCATGGTGCTCCTAGTAGCTTTTGGGGTGCTACCAGATCCTTTCTTGGCCCCACTAAGGCTCACGACCCCTTTCTTGGCCCCCAAAGCCTGACGACCCCAAAAGACTCATGCAGCACCCCCAAAACACCTAAGTTCATAATTTAGCACTTGCGCTACCTGCAGCATTGCAGTAGACGACGAGCAGCTAAATTGCTGGCTGAAGCTATGTAACCAAGTTCAAGCAGCTTTGTGTGCCACCTAAAAACTGTCCAGTTGTTTTGCCAAAGCCCACGCCGTAGGCAATGGGATTGTCACCCTCCCAGAGGGTTCACCCCAACTTTGCCAAGTGACCTGGACAAGTCTTTGAATTGCCCCCCCCCCCCCCTCCCCCCCCCCCCTCGGTTACTCCCGACGACGACAAGCAACCTTAAAGGCTGTAGCTATGTAACCAAGTTGGATTTAAGTCTGTGAACCGTCTGGTAGGCATATTTGGGTCCCTGCTATCCGTGGGTATCACACGGGGGGGGGGGGGGGGGGGGGGGGGGGGGGGCTTGGCAATGGGAGACGGTGAGCAGCCCAGAGTTGGCTGGAAATCCATGTAACAATCCAATCCATCTTCACCAGGGTCATGTTCATGGCCAAGTCGGACCTTGGACCTTGACATGTGCTGAAATTATCAGCACAAATATGATGGCGTTCTGTTGCCACCAAACCACACTCTGTTCTCCAAAGTGTGATTTGGTGGCGTTTAAACTACCCATATTTACTCTGTATGCAGATGGTGAGCAGCCTGAAGGCTGGTAGGCCATGAAACCAAATGCCCATTTGCTTGTCATGTTTGGCTAAATAGCCAACTTAAAAGCCAAGAACAGCATGCCCAGCGTGTCCATTTTCTTTTCAGCTACCCGCAGCAGCTTCTAGGCAGCTCCCCTGGCTTGCTACCCAGCCAAACCTACAGCAACGGAGTGCATCTGAAAGCTGACAAAATCATATTGTGAATGCTGTTGAAATCTCAGGGCTTCCCCCAGTGCCTGGCTCAAGGAGCTGCCTAGAAGCTGCTGCTCGTAGCGGAAAAGAAAAGCTATGGCAGTGCCAATGGCCATTTAGGCTAACGCAGCCCTCTGGTCTCTGACCCCCCCCCCCCCCCCCCCCCCCCCCGGGGCCAAAACTATGGTTGACGGGCACATGGGAGCTGCGATGCAGAGCGGCGGTGCATCTAGGGCTGAAATCACTCTGAGTTAAATAGCCATGAGCACTACATTTAGCCAATAACCATGAGTGCTACATCTGGCTAATGGCCATGAGCACTACATTTGGCTAATAGCCCTGGACACTGCCAAGAACGGCCTCTATTCTTGGCTTGTTTGTGTCGCTCGCTTAGACTTCTGGCCACTGGAACCATCACAATTTCTGGCAGGGGCGTGGAGCTGCTAGGGACGCTGCCATGGGTGCTATGTTTGGTTAAATAGCCATGGGCACTGCCAAGAACGGCCTCTATCCTTGGCGTGTCTGTGTCGCTCCCTTAGACTTCTGGCCTCTGGAACCTCTGGGGCCATCACTATTGCTGGCAGAGACGTGGAGCTGCCAGGGATGCTGCCATGGGTGCTTTCTTTGGCTAATAGCCATGGGCACTGCCAAAAACGGCATCTATTCTTGGCTTGTCTGTGTCACTCGCTTGGACCTCTGGTCTCTCCCTCCGCCCCCTGGGACCCATCACTATTGCTGACAGGGGGGTGGCGCTGCCAGGGACGCTGCCATCGGAGCGATGTTTTGCTAAATTGCTATGGGTGCCGCCAAGCCTCTATTCTTAGCTCCTTGGTGACGCTCGCTTAGACCTATAGCCTCTGATACCCCCCCTGGGACCATCACTATTGCTGACGGGGCGTGGAGCTGCCAGGAACGCTGGGATGGGTGCTATGTTTGGCAAAGGAGCAATTGACACTGCAAAGAATGGCCTCTATTCTTGGTTTGTCTGTGTCGGTCGCCTTTCCCCCTCTGGTCTCTGGACCCCCCCACCCCACCCACCACCTGGGACCCATCACTATTGCTGACAAGGGGGTGGCGCTGCCAGAGACGCTACCATGGGTCCTATGTTTGGCTAAATAGCCATGGGCACTGCCAAGAACGGCCTCTATTCATGGCTTGTGTGTGAAGCTCGCTTATACCTCTGGTCTCTGGAAGCCCCCCTGGGACCATCACTATTGCTGACAGGGGCATGGCGCTGTGCCCACTGAGCCTCCTTCTCCTTCATCAACCGCAGCATCTCCCTCTTCTTATTCAGGATCTCTCCGTACAAGCGATCCCTGTGTGGGTTGGGTTGGTATTGGTTGGGGGGGAGGATGGGATGGGATTGGTAAGGTTGGATTGATATATGCAGCGCTGCGACCACTGAGCTTTCTTCTCCTTAATCAAACACCACATCTCCCTCAGCTTCTTCGGGATCTTGCCGTACAAGCGATTGCTGTGTGGGATGGGTAGGGTTGGCTGGGATTGGCTGGGGGGGAGGATGAGATGGGATTGGTCAGGTCAGATTGGGATACGCAGTGCTGCGACCACTGGGCCTTTTTCTCCTTAACCTAACATATTATCTGCCTCTGCTTCTTCGGGATCTCGCCGTACAAGCTATCCCTCTGTGGGATGGGTAGGGTTGGCTGGGATTGGATGACGGGGAGGATTGGATTGGATTGGTTAGGTTGGATTACGCTGTGCGGCGCCTCCTGAGCTTTCTTCTCCTTAATCAAACACGGCACCCCCCTAGGCTTCTTCGGGATCTCACTGTACAAGCAATCCATGTGTGGGATGGGTAGGGTTGGCTGGGATTGGATTGGTTAGGTTGGATTGATATATGCAGTGCTGCGCCCACTGAGCTTTCTTCTCTTTAATCAACTGCAACAAACACTTTCTTCTCATTACTCGACTACAACATCTCCTTCTTCTTCTTCTTCTTCAATATTTCACTGTTCAAGCGATCCCTGGGGTTTGTATTGGGTTAGTTGGGATTGGATTAGATGGGGTCGATCGGATGGGATGATATCGGGGATACTTGGGATTGGATTGGATGAGCTCGATAGGATGGGAAGATATTTGTATTCATTCTTACATTTTCCTAATGCCCTACTTGACTCCAAATGTGCCCGCGTCTTGACGGAGTGGAAGGGGAGTCATTTGATAATAATGATGATGGCAAAAATTTCCTGGTGCCCTACTGGACTCCAAAATTTGCCAACATCTTGACAGAGTGGAATGGGAGTCATTTGATAATGATGATGATGGCAACATTTTCCTGGTGCCCTACTGGACTCCAAACGTGCCCGCGTCTAGAGGGCGCACCAAAGACCTGCACAGATCTCCATAGACCTGCTTAAGCTCACACCACCACACACACCCCTCAGGGTACTTCCGTTGACCAAATTGGCCAGCGCTTTAGCACACTTGAAAAAAACAAAACTGCGATTTGTAGTGCAATAAGCGCAAAAATTGCTCGCTGCGCCCACAGGGGGGGTGCAAAAAACTGCGTGAAACGCGCAGTGGGGCTCAAAAAGGCAGCGCGCCAGCGCGCGCTTGGAAGTTCCCTGACACCCCTCCCCTCCAAACACTCATAGCTTTCCTTTTCAGCTACGAGCAGCAGCTTTCCGAGCCAGCCACTCGGGTAAGCCCCGAGATGACAGAAGTTCCAGAACGATAATTATGTCAGCTTCCAGAGGCACCACGTTGCTGTAGGTCTGGCTGGGAAGCAGACCAGAGGAGCTGCCTAGAAGCTGTTGCTTGAGGTCTGGCTGGGTTGCAAGCCAGGGGAGCTGCCTAGTAGCTGTTGCTATAGGTCTGGCTGGGTAGCAAGCCAGGGGAGCTGCCTAGTAGCTGTTGCTTTAGGTCTGGCTGGGTAGCAGGCCAGGGGGCTGCCTAGAAGCTGCCGCTCGTAGCTGTAAAAAACAGTTATGAAAACACTACTATGATAGCAGGGCAACACACCTATACTCTTGGACGGTGTACTTCGTGTTGTCACTGATGGGCAGTACAATGATATGGGGGGCCACGGGCTCATCTGCAGGGTTGTGGAACTGGGCGAAGTACGGGTGGCGTAGTGCCTCTTCACAGGTGAGGCGCTCGTTGGGGTTGAACACAAGTAGTTTCCTGACAGGGGGGGGGGGGGGGGCACTCGGGGAAGTGACAATTTCGCTAAATGTAGGCGAAAGACACGATTTGCAGCGGAACTACAGATAAATGTAGGCGTTTAGCGATCTGTCGACTTCCCCGAGTGGGGGGGGGGGGGGGGCAAGTCCGATGTTCAGGGTTTTGTATTTAGAGTTTAGGGTTATGTTATGTTGATGTGTGAGTGGGAACCGTTTTTGGAGGAGCCACCTCTGTAAGGGGGCGGGAGCCCCCATGTTTACCCATTTGTCAGTTTGTCTGTCCGATCGAAAAATAATTGAAGTCTGACACGTCAGCCAACGGTCGCATAACTAACTCGCTTCGGTCAGCTCAATTGTTGCCACCCTTCGTTCCGTTGCCAACACACTCCGCCAATTTTCCCCGTCGCTTGCGACGCTGCATATGACTTGTTTGCCTGTTCCTAATCAAGCCATACAGGTGGTAGGGCCCAAGGAAGGTGGGGTTGCGGATTAGCAAGTCAGTCGACCCAGGAATATATTTACATACAACACATTATTCACACAATTTGAAACACAATTTATACAAGACATTATCCAAACAATTGTAGCCACTATTTGTATAACATACTATAAGTACAATTGTAGCCACTGTGTGTACAACACACTATATGTACAATCTGAGCCACTATTTGTGCAACACACTATATGTACAATCCAAGCCACTATGTGTACAACACACTATATGTACAATCTGAGCCACTATTTGTACAACACACGACATGTACAATCCAAGCCACTAAGTGTACAACACACTATATGTACAATCTGAGCCACTATTTGTGCAACACACTACATGTACAATCCAAGCCACTATGTGTACAACACACTATATGTACAATCTGAGCCACTATTTGTACAACACACGACACGTACAATCCAAGCCACTATGTGTACAACACACTTTATGTACAATCTGAGCCACTATTTGTACAACACACGACATGTACAATTGTAGCCACTATGTGTACAACACACTATATGTACAATCTGAGCCACTATTTGTACAACACACGACATGTACAATCCAAGCCACTATGTGTACAACACACTTTATGTACAATCTGAGCCACTATTTGTGCAACACACGACATGTACCTCATCAAGTCAGCTGCCTCTGGAGACGCCATGGGGTAGAGCTCCTCGATCGACTTAGCATTAACCACGGTGCATGATTCCAACATGGTAGCAGCAAATGGCGAGTCCACAGCATCAATGCCAGCCTGCGGTTGTGGTTGTGTGTGTGGGGTGGGGGGGGATGTATGTGTGTGTGTGTGTGTGTGTGTGTGTGTGTGTGTGGGGGGGGGGGGGGGGTAGAGCTCCTCGATTGCCTAAGCATGAACCACGGTGCACGATTCCAACATGGTAGCTGCAAATGGTGAGTCCACGTCATCTATGCTAGCCTGCGGTTGAGTTTGTGTATGTATGTGTGTGTTGGGGGGGGGGGGGGGGGGGGGGGAGGGAGATTTTGATCAAAGCTTCCAAAAGGATAGCAGCAAATGGTGAGCCCACTGCATCAATGCCAGCCTTCCGTTGTGTATGTGTGTGGGGGGTGGGGGGGAGGAGTGTGTGTGTGTGTGTGTGTGTGTGTGGGGGGGGGGGGGGGGGGGGGGGGGGGGGAGGAGGAGTGTGCATGTGTGTGTGTGTGTGTGTGTGTGGGGGGGGGGGGGGGGAGGAGGAGTGTGCATGTGTGTGTGTGTGTGTGTGTGTGTGTGTGGGGGGGGGGGGAGCTCCTCAATTGACTTAGCATGAACCACGGTGCACAACTCCAACATGGTAGCTGCAAATGGTGAGCCCACAGCATCAATGCCAGCCTGCGGTTGTGTGTGTTGGGGGGGAGGAGGGAGAAGGTGAGCTTTTGATCAATGATTCCAACATGGTAGCAGCAAATGGCGAGTCCACAGCATCAAAGCAAGCCTGCGTTGTGTGTGTGTCAGGGGGGGAGGGGGAGTGTGGGTGGGGGGTGGGGGGGAGATTTTGGCAGCCTGTGTTTTAGTGGATTTTTTTTTAGGAGTGTGCATGTGTGTGTGTGTGTGTGTGTGTGTGTGTGTGTGTGTGTGGGGGGGGGGGGGGGGGGGGGGGGGGGAGCTCCTCAATTGACTTAGCATGAACCACGGTGCACAACTCCAACATGGTAGCTGCAAATGGTGAGCCCACAGCATCAATGCCAGCCTGCGGTTGTGTGTGTTGGGGGGGAGGAGGGAGAAGGTGAGCTTTTGATCAATGATTCCAACATGGTAGCAGCAAATGGCGAGTCCACAGCATCAAAGCAAGCCTGCGTTGTGTGTGTGTCAGGGAGGGAGGGGGAGTGTGGGTGGGGGGTGGGGGGGAGATTTTGGCAGCCTGTGTTTTAGTGGATTTGTGTTTGTGTGCTTGGGTGTGCGTTTGTGTACTCGTGCATGTGGATACGTTTGCATGTGCGGGCAGCAGGGTACTTCCATTGACCAAATTGGCCAGCGCTTTAGCGCAGTGGGGCTCAAAAAGGCAGTGCGCCAGCGCGCGCTTGGAAGTACCCTGGCGGGCAGGCGGTTGAGTAAGCTTTGGATAAATGACCCCACTGCCTTGATTTCAGCCTGCCCACGCGTGTGTGCGCATGCATGTGAGAAGATGGTTTAAATATGGCGTGTGCAGGAGTGTAGGGAAAGGAGAGTGGGTGAGTGAGTGAGTGAGTGACAGAGCGTCAGTGAGCATATTTGTGAGAGAAAGTGAGAGAGTGAGTGAGAGAATGAGAGAGCGTCAGTGAGCATCAGTGTAAGAGAGTGTTAGAGAGTGAGTGAGTGAGTGAGCGTCAGTGAGCATATTTGTGAGAGAAAGTGAGAGAGTGAGTGAGAGAATGAGAGAGCGTCAGTGAGCATCAGTGTAAGAGAGTGTTAGAGAGTGAGTGAGTGAGTGAGTGAGTGAGCGTCAGTGAGCATCAGTGTGTGAGAAAGAGAGAGAGAGAGAGAGAGAGAGAGAGAGAGAGAGAGAGAGAGAGAGAGAGAGTGCATAGCATCCCTCCTGACCCTTCAACAACCTGCAAGCCATCTAGCGCACCTGATCGGCCTGCCCCGTAAACTCCAGAATTCTGTCAAGTTGGTTCATGGTAGAGGTTCCAGGGAAGATGGGCTTGCCTAGGAGGAGCTCGCCAAGGATGCAACCTACAAGGGTTGGGTGGGTGGGTTCATGGACGGATGGATGGATAGGTGGCTGGATGCGTAGGGGGAGCTAGACGAGGATGCAGCTTAGAAGGGTTGGTTGAGAGTGTGGTGAGTTTTTATACACGAGTGGGTGGGTGAGTGCGTGGATGGGTGGATGCGTGGATAGTGGTTGGGTGGGTGGGTGATGGATAGTGGGTGGGTGGGTGGGTAGGTGAGTGGGTGGGTGGGCGCGTGGATGGTTGGATGGATGCAGCCTAGAAGGGTTGGCAGAGAGAAATTGTGGGCGTTTGTCCTCGAGTGAGTGAGTGGGTGGAATGGCGAGTGGGATGGATGGGCGGGTGAATGGGTGCATGAATGGTTGGGTGGGTGGTCGGATGGATGCAGGGAAGGCTAGATGGATGGATGGATGGATGGATGGATGGATGGATGGATGGATGGATGGATGGATGGATGGGTGGGTGGGTGGATGGGTGGGTGGGTGGGTGGATGGGTGGGTGGGTGGATGGGTGGATGGGTGATTGGGTGGATGGATGGAAGGATGGGTGATTGGATGGATGCAGGGATGCAGGGAAGGCTAGATGGGTGCATGGATATCAGTGTAACTTCCAGCTTGGCTGGACTGAAATATAGGTAGGGAACGGCAATATGATAGTATATGATACCATGTCATCATATGATGCTGGCATTCTTACTAGGCGAAAGTTACCATTTATATACAATATCATACACGCCTTTGGTCAACATCATATGATATGCCGGTCTCTAAATATAAGGAATGGGGCAAGGGCAAGACAGAAAAGAGTGTCCCAACCCACTGGACCTATTGAGCCAAACCAACTGCGACCTAGTGCACCTTGAAGTAGACACAATCAGCTGTCCAGAACTGCTAGAAGATTTGAACCTAGCTCCTTGGCTTGCTCAAGGAGCTGCCCAGAAGAAGGTACTGCCCGTAACCAAAAAAACAGCTCTGCTGATGCCTGCCTTATGTACCTACCACAGCCCCACTGCGCGATTCGCACAGTTTTTTGCAACCCCATGTGGGCGCAGCAAGCAATTTCTGCGCTTCTTGCACTACAGAGCGCAGTTTTTTTGTTTTCAAGTGCGCTAAAGCGCTGGCCAATTTGGTCAACGGAAGTACCCTGGTCCCAACCCACACTTACCGCTGGACCACATGTCAACGCCGAAGGTGTACTTAGTTGAGCCCAATAAAATTTCTGGGGCTCGGTACCACCTGATGAAGGGATGATTTGGTTATTTGGTTATTGGTTTGGGGCTTGAAAGGTTCGGGTGCACTCTTTCTTGAAAGGGCGGTGCTTTTTTCTTAAAGAATCCTTCTGAAAGAAACGATGCTTCTTGAAAGGCTCGGTACCACCTGATGAAGGGATTGTTTGGATCAGATGGCTTTGTGGTAAACCCACAGATTGATAACAATCTGCTTAGGTTTTTTTTGAAGAACAATCATTTGAATGTACCGATACCTGTTGAGTAATATTAATTTTACAGCCGTAGACGGCGAGCAGCTCGATACCACCTACGATTGTTTGAAATGGGATTGTTTTGAGTATTGTTTTGTGATTGGTTTGGTTTGGGGCTTGAAAGGCATGGGCACTTTGTTTTACAGGCTCCGGAGCACCTGATGAAGGGATGGTTTCGAGTGTTGTTTTGTGATTGGTTTGGTTTGGGGCTTGACAGGTTTGGGAGCACTTTTTTTGAAAGGGCGTTTTTTTGTAATGCTTCTATAAGAAACAGTTTACAGCTTATAACAATCTGCGCAGGAGGTGTCAAGGCCTCCAAATGTTTCCTTCTCCCGATTGTTTTTTTCTGGAAATGGGGCTGTAATGGCATGTAACATGGCGATATTATGAGACCTGAGCACCTCATAGTCATTCTGAGCCCCTCATTGGGGGGGGGGGGGGGGGGGGGGGGGCTCGTCAGGTTTTTTCTAACTTTTTACTCAGACCTAAAAATGACATTATGAGACCTGAGTACTTGGTCGAGCCCCCAAACTTTCTGGGGCTCGATACCACCTGAGATTACTTGGAAAGGGATTGTTTGGAGTCTTGCTTTGTGATTGATTTGGTTTGGGGCTTGAAAGGTTTGCACATTGTTTCTTGAAAGGGCGGTGTTTTTTTCAATCTGAAAGCTTCTGAAAGAAACAGTGCTTCTGAAAAGGCTTGGTACCACCTGATGAAGGGATGGTTTGGATTCTTGTTTTGTGGTTGGTTTGATTTGGGGCTTGAAAGACTTGCGCACTGTTTCTTGAAAGGGCGGTGCTTTATTTTTAAGAATGCTTTTGAAAGAAACAGTGCTTCTTGAAAGGCTTAGTACCACCTGATGAAGGGATGATCTGGTGATTGGTTTTGGTTGGGGCTTGAAAGGTTCGGGTGCACTGTTTCTTGAAAGGGCGGTGCTTTATTTTTTAAGAATCCTTCTGAAAGAAACAATGCTTCTTGAAAGGCTCTGTACCACCTGATGAAGGGAATGTTTGGATCAAATGGCTTTGTGGCAAACCCACAGTTTAATAACAATCTGCTTAGGTTTTTTTGACGAACAATCTTTTGAATGCACCGATACCTGTTGAACACAAGTCCTATGCAGCGTCGCAAGCGACGCAGAAAATTGGCGGAGTGTGTTGGCAACGGAACGAAAGGTGGTAGAGATGGAGCTGATCGAAGCGAGTTAGTTACACGACCGTTGGATGACGTGTCAGGCTTCAATTTTTTCGGTCGGACAGACAAACAGACAAATGGGTAAACATGGGGGCTCCCGCCCCCTTGAAGAGGGGGCTCCGCCAAAAATAGCTTTTACAGCCGTAGACGGCGAGCAGCTCGGTACCACCTGGATAGGATGGAAGGATTGTTTGGAGTCCTGTTTGGTGATTGGATTGGTTTGGGGCTTTAAAGACTTGTGCACTGTTTCTTGAAAGGCTCGGTACCACCTGATGAACGGATTGTTTAAAGTCTTGTTTTGTGATCGGTTTGGTTTGGGGCTTTATGGCAATTCAGGGGATGAACTGGAGAAACCACGTAAAACGAAAACCAGAAAAACGTACCAGGCCACATAGAAACACAACACTAAACAACACTGTACAATAGAACGTAACACTAAATTGAAACAAGCTGTGTGTAGGGTCACATAGAAACACAACACTATACAATAGAACGTAACACTGAAACAGGCGAAACAAGCTATGTACCAGGCCACCTAGAAACACAACACTATACAATAGAACTTAACACTAAATTGAAACAAGCTATGTACCAGGCCACATAGAAACACAACACTATACAATAGAACGGAACACTAAATCGAAACAAGCTATGTACCAGGCCACATAGAAACACAACACTATACAATAGAACGTAACACTGAAACAGGCGAAACGAGCTATGTACCAGGCCACATAGAAACACAACACCATACGATAGAACGTAACACTAAATCGAAACAAGCTGTGTTTAAGGTAGCAACATAGTTGGTGAGGATAGGGTTGTGCCTCTCATTGGCATTGAGCTGTGACAAAGAGAAACACAACACTAAACAACACTACAACACTAAACAACACTACAACACTAAACAACACTACAACACTAAACAACACTACAACACTACAACACTAAACAACACTACAACACTAAACAACACTACACCACTAAACAACAGTACACCACTAAACAACACTACAACACTAAACAACACTGCAACACCAAACAACACTACAACACTAAACAACACTGCAACACTACAACACTAAACAACACTACAACACCAAACAACACTACAACACTAAACAACATTACAACACTAAACAACACTACAACACTAAACAACACCAAACACACTATATAGTAACAGAACACAACATTGAAACATGTGAAACAAGCTTTGTACCTCGTAGCGACGTAGTCAGTGAGGATGGGGTTGTGCCCGTCATTGGCATTAAGCTGTGACACGGAGCGAGCAAGCCCAAAGTCTGCCAACTTCACAGTGCAATCGCTATTCAACAACAGGTTGGAGGGCTGCAAGGAATGGTTGGTTGGTTGGTTGGTTGACAGGTTGGAGGGCTGCTAGGAATGGTTGGTTGATTGGTTGGTTGGTTGGTTAGAGGGCTGCAAGCAAGGTATTTGGTTTAAGAGGAATGGTTGATTGGTTGGTTGCTTGGTTGGTTAGAGGGCTGTGAGCATGGTACTTGTTGTTTGGAGGAATGGTTGGTTGGATGGTTAAAGGGCAGCGAGCACAGATGTGTTGTTTGATTGCCTGGCTATTTGGTTGGTTGTTTGGTTGCTTGGAAGGCTGCAAGAATTTGTTGGCTGGCTGGCTGACCTGTTGGTTGATTGTCTATGTGTAATCTGAGTGGTAAGGGCCGCCATACAATCTCTAATAAAACAAGTTGGAGGCCCGTTGAGTTGAGTTGAGTTGAGTTGAGTTGGTTGGCTGGTTGAGTTGAGTTGAGTTGGTCGGCTGGTTGAGTTGAGTTGAGTTGAGTTGAGTTGAGTTGGTTGGTTGGTTGAGTTGAGTTGAGTTGAGTTGAGCTGAGTTGAGTAGAGTTGAGTTGAGTTGAGTTGAGTTGAGTTGAGTTGAGTTGAGTTGAGTTGAGTTGAGTTGAGTTGGATTGGTTTGCTGGTTGACCTGATAGCTTCAGGGGGGGCACTACCGGGGAGTGGGGTGGGAGAAACCAACAAATCTGGATGATTACAGAGTTATCAGAACCTTTCACACCTGAACCGTTGCGAAAGTGATCTAGCAGCATGGATCTGGCTGGTCCAGATCTGTACTGATGACTTACTAGTATGTACTGCTGCCAGATCCTGATCTGTACCAATGAAATACTAATCTGTACTGCTGTTGGATCCTGATCTGCACTCTTGCCATCCTAATCTAGCATGAAACCGAAACAAAGCAACTTGATATAGAACCAGGGCTTTTTATTTCCGCCATATATAACGGTCACCGTTTTGGCAATATTATCTATATAAAATTGTACAAGAAAAAGGTTTGGTTTTGCCTTAAATGGACCTAAGAAGCTAGAAAAGCTAGAAAAAGCTATAAAACACTAAAACGCTGTCCCTGGAGGAGGCCTAAAACCGTCAAGGTAGAAAAAGACCACATTCGGATTTGAAGAAAAAGGCCCTGTACAGAACACACCTTGATGTCTCGGTGAAGCAACTCCCCCGAGTGCATGTACTTCAAAGATTTGAGCAGCTGGTACATGATGTACTGCTTGTGTACCTCCTCCAAGATGTTGGCTCGAATCACAGCGTGCAAGTCGGTTTCGAGGTACTCAAAGATAAGGTACAGGTCTCGGTCGTTTTCAGCCTTGAGGACGTTCAACAATCTGAACAAGGGGTGGTGGCAGTTAAAGTGGGATTGACATACTTGTATTTGATTGTGAGGTTTCGTTAGGAGTTGGGGTCTGATTCCTGGTCTTCTAGTTGTATTGCCTACATTCAACAGCTTTAACCCATAGATGAGGTACAGGTCTGGGTTGCTTTCAGCCTCGAGGACGTTCCACAAAATGAACAAGGGGAGGTGGCAGTTAGGCGTGGGATTGGCATATTTAATTTTAGCTATGAAGTTGGGGTCTGATTCCTGGTCCTGTCCGTCACGTTCCAACCCTGGGCCTCGTAAACCCACTCTCCATCCTTCCAAACTTTGGACAGCTCAAACCTCGCCGCCAATTTTGAACCCAATATCCCCCCAATTACCTGCGTCGCTTGCGACGCACCTAGGACTTGTCCTCTTCTACTATCCAACAAGTCTCCCCACCTTCACATCCTAAGCCCCCCACCCCACCCCGCCCTCCTAGCACCCTCTCATGCCCAACTCGTATCTTTCACCCTCCAACCAGTCCTCACCCCCCACCGCACCCCCTCTGCCTACTACCTCTCATCTTCTCCCATCTGCCCCTCCATCCCCGCCCCCACGACCTCCCCTAAGCAAGTAGCTCTCACCTGACAATGTTATCATGGCTGTTCAGATCTTGGAGAAACATGACCTCTCGGAACGTTCTCTGCATCAAGGATGGATACATAGTAAAGCATATCAGATGCATCAGAAATAGATACACAGAGGAGCATGTATTGGTGGTTGGCCCCTGTGCAAGCAAACGGGCTGGCCCACTCAACCTCACGCCTCTTAATAAGGCACACTACCTATATTTATGGGATGCGTCAGAAATGGAAACATAGAAGAGCATGTATTGGTGGTTGGCCCCTGTGCAAGCAAACGGGCTGGCCCCCTCAACCTCACGCCTCTTGATGAGGCACACGATATGGTGTTATGTTTCCTTTTTAATGTATGGGATGCATCAGAAATGGATATATATCAGAGCATATGGTGAGAATGATGGTTACATTGATTTTTTCTCTGATGACCATAAGTTCCCGCTGACCTTGTCAATCTCCAGGCACATTTGGAGACCAGCAGGGCACCGGGATAATAGGAACATGCAAGCATGAGTATTAACATACAGGGGTACATACACGCATGAGTGCAGCACACACATGCTTGCATGCATGCGTGATTGCGAAACGCATGGGGACATTTAGACATGTATGAGTATAGCACACACGGGAACATACATGCATGTGTGCAGCACACATGCTTGCATGCATGCGTGGGTGCAACACACAGATGCTTGCATGCATGCGTGAGTGCAGCACCCATGGAGACATTCGGACATGCATGAGTAATGCACACACGGGAACATACACGCATGTGTGCAACACCCAAATGATCGAATGCATGTGTGAAAGCAACACACAGATGCTTGCATGCATGCGTGAGTGCAACATGCATGGGGACATTCAGACATGCATGATTATAACACACATGGGAACATACACGCATGAGTGCAACACCCAAATGATCGAATGCATGCGTGAGTGCAGCACCCATGGGGACATTCATATGTGCATGAGTATAACACACACGGGTACATACACGCATGAGTGTAACACACAAATGATTGCATGCATGCCTTAATTGGCCTGTGCTTCATAGGCTGCTCTAGGCCCCCACCTTCCCAGTCATAAGAACTGGTCCCGAACCAGTGCCATAAGTCCCATTCCTGTTGGTACACTAGATACCACAAACACCACTACAACAACAACAGTAGGAACAGCAGCAACAACAAAAACAACCAGTCTCCACAACATAAGTATAGGCTGAATCAACCAGTCTCCACAACATAAACATAGGCTGCACCATGCCTTCGCCTGCCTGTCGCACCCACCTGTGCATCGGTGGCATTTTGGAAGGCACCAAAGATTTTCTTGAGAGCCACCACTTCGCGTGTTTTCTTGTCCATTGCCTTCCATACCACACCATAGGCCTGCAAGAAAGCATAAGATACTGTTGATAATGATGATGATCAAGATGATGACGTCCATGATGACGACAATGATGATCATAATCATGATGAAGGTTACATTATTCTGGTGCCCTATTGAACTCTGAATGTGTCTGCTGCTTATAGGGTGTTGGCAGGTCAGGAGCACATGTTGGCCAACATTTATCCTACCAAGTTAACATGAGCACATGCACCACTGTATATATCAAACTCGAATTTTACTATCTCTCATCGGTTTGACCACAAAGAGCATATGCAGGGCACATGCAAGGCAATAGCATATCTCATGATGCTAACCTGTGAAGGAGTATTGTGTAGCAGTGTAGTAGTAGTAGTAGTAATGAAGCGGACCGGTGCAGGAGTGCACTACTGTAGTAGCAGTGTTCATACTACTCATGTTACCTGCCACTGTAGACGGTGAAGACACTTAAGGCTGATGTGCCATGAAACCAAATCAAACTAAACCAAACCACATCCAATCAACATGACCAGATCCCAGCATTGCTATTTACAGACAGCTAAAAAATTGTTAAGGGGCGCCAGACGGAGGGTAGCGAGGGTATCCAAAGAGGCATGTGCGCATTCTCGCAGCTGTCTTGGGTACTCGGCTTCGACGCTGTAAGGAGGGTTGGGTCGGGTGGTAGACACACAACTTTGACTTGACTGAGGTCATTGACCTCGCTGGCCAAGAACTTGCTCACTTATGCTCAGCACGCTGAATTGGCGAATCACCACTTACCCCCTTCCCGAGCTTCTGCTGAATTTCGTACTTCTTTAGCACGCTCTTGTCAATGTCCTCGTCAGTATTGGACGACATATCGTCTCAGTTGTATCAGCGATCAGGGAGGGGGGAACGCAGATGAGCGCCTGGTTCACGCTACTGATCTGATACGTTGCTTCAGAGCTGGGGCATCCTTAATAAAGGGTGCAAACTTTTGAACCTGCTGTAACAGGTTTGGGGAGTTGGGAATAAGTCGCAAGAGGGGCTAGCTGCGATTCTATGGACAGTCAAAGAGCGGCTAATTATTCGCTTTAGGAGCCTGCGATTGATCGGAAACGCTAGAAAGTCGCACTGCTGGGCTTCACAAAGCCCCTTCAGGGGTGCGGTTTGAAAGCAGACCAACCGAATGTCAACTGACAGGTGGAGCTGACCCCGGGCCCGGGCCGAACAGCCCTGGCTGGGCCATGTGGCAGGGCTGGCCTCAACGCGGCTCGGCGCGTTTTTTGTAGACCAAGCGAATACTGCTGGAGAGCGCTCTAAGCATAAGGTGAGCATCTATTTCACCCGTTGAAGGTGGAGTCTGTGCCTGCGCTGAAGGCTGTGGACGACGACAATGTGGGACGACGCCACCCAATTCAGATGCAGCGGTCTGTACACTTGACCAGCGCCACATCTGGTCCTGCTCTTGGCACACCGAGGGGAAGGCAGAAGCGGGTGAGGGGTGAAGGGGGGCGCGGAGGTAGTAGTCCAGCCCACAGGGCCCTCTGGTCCAGCCTACCTAACCAAAGCCAGTCCAGGCCCTGGCGGACTAAAGCCGGTATAGGGAATGCGTGTAAGTTGCTCCAGTCATTGGGTAGCCAGATAGGCTAAAGGGACTTGCCCAACCATATCAGGAGGGGCTAAAACGGAGAGAGGAAACTGATGAACTGAACCCCAAACAATCGTTTTATCGACGGGGGCCCTTAGTTTGTGCTACAGGCAAGTCCATTTAGAATAATTGTCTCTATTGGACTGTAACAAACAAACAAACAAACAAACAAACAAACAAACAAACAAACAAACAAACAGATCAGTAGCATCACATATTAAGTACAGAGAATACAACTACACCATTCAACCAAACTTGTATGCGTGTTCCAATCCAGGGGTAGCTCAAGAGGAAATTTAAATTGAAATTGAAATTTAAATTGTTACATCCGAGTAATGAGCCACTCTCAGGACGTGAAGTTAAGGACACCACTGCATAAGCCGGAGCCAGCAGCAGTCACCATAAAAGAGTCTCCATGTTAGAAGATCTGAATAAGACCCTTGGCAAGATCTAAAACAAGGTGAACCAGGAAAAATGCTAATCCCATGGTATTTAGCCCTGTTAGGTCTCCATAAAGCGTCGACATTGTAAAATACTTTGAGAGTTAGAAATAGAGTGGGAGTGGACATTGTCCGCCAGTTTATGGGCACGCAGTCTGTCAAGTCCAAAATTAGTCATAGAAGTCAAAAAAGAGGTTGGAATGGTCCCCGTTGTTCCAATAGTGATTATTTCGTAGTGTACACGATACCCAGCCAGTCTGAGACAGTTCACTAGTCTCACATGCTGGGCATGTTTAGTACTTTAGTGATGAATTTGGTGGCATGGTTGGTATCAGAGCAGTAACCAAGCTCAAGGAGCCAAACGACTTTGTCAATTGGACAAGTAGCTCAAGAGGCCTAAAGAAACTTGCCCAACCTACAAGTTCCAGGCTGGAATAATAAAAGTCGTTTCTGAATGGCCAGGAGGGTCTGATTGATAGAAACCTGTCATAAACTGTCAGCGATACGACCAAGCAACGGTTTAAAATCGTCATCTGGTCCAGATGACGATTGCAAATCATTGCTTGGTTGTATCGCTGACAAAACACCTGTGAAAACCTAAAGGTAATGATAACGCCTGGTGGGGCGTGGTGTTAAGGGAGCCCGTCGTACGCGGGTAGGGAGCGGTCTCCTACCTCAACTGGACAAGCTACCATCGCGGTTGATGACGACCTGCAACGCCAATAGCGACCGAAGGGGGAGTCGAACCCCCGACTCTTCGTTCCTTAGCAATCTAGTCTACAACTAGACCATTGTAATCGCTAAAGAGGCTGTAAAAACCTAGACAGTCCAAAGAGTCGGATTTTCTAGCTGGTGAATTGGCTGGTGAGAACGAACCATTAAAGCCTAGCTAAGTTTTAACTGTCTTCTTCAAAATTCATAATACTCGATCCCAGACTCTCAGTTTCATTTCCCCCCCGCACTTTCTCATTCTTCATGATGGCGAACTTCTTTTCGCCTGCCTCACAACCACAATTCCTTTTAACCAAGCTCTCGTGTTACCAATTTCTTCTAACCAATCCTCAAAATATTAAAGGGTACATGCAAGCAAGCAAAGAAGCAGACATTATGGCAACGCTCATTCCATTCATCCATATGAGTAATAATGTAACAACTGAACTAGTCATAATGTGTCAGTGTGTCACACTACAGGAGTAACAGATTGGCTACTCCCCTTTCTCCCAATACTCTGGATATCTTGGTTTGTGAAAGGGGCCCCACCTCCTGAGGTAACATGTTCTATGCAGCGCTGCAAGCGACGCTAAAAATTGGCGGAGAGTGTTCGCAACGGAGCGACAGGTTGCAACGGAAGCGAGTTAGTTGCAAGACCGTTGGCTGACGTGTAAGGCTTCTCGTCTCGGTCAGACGGTCACACACGGACAAATGGGTAGCCCTGGGATGAGGGCTCCCGCCCTCTTGAAGAGGGGCTCCACCAAAAATCCTTACAAATTCCTCGAGGGGCTGATGCTAATAATAACTCATTGAATTGGCCTTCGACAAATCCAATTATTTTAGTTGTGAAAGGCATTTCACCCCAGCCCAGGAGGTGGGACTCCCGACATAAACCAGCCACACCGAGGATTCAGTTCGAATGGCGTTGCCACTCCTACAAAAGAGCATGCGCACTTAGAACTGGTTTAAAATATGGACCCTTGGCCCAGGGCTGCCAAGATTGCTGCACTACGGTAATCATCAATGTGGCAGTGTGGCACACACAGTTTAGAAAGCCGCAAGCGGCGAACAGCCAACTTGCTGGCTGGACCTCTGGAGCCATGTAATCGAGTTCAAGTTCAAGTTAGCAAGCCTAAATGCCTATTGAAATTGAAATTGTTACATCCGTGTAATACCGTTGCTCACAGGACGTGAAGTTAAGGACACCATAGCGTAAGCCGGAGCTAGTTATAGTCACCGTAGGGCCACCTCAGTAAAAATAATCACCACCGATGCCTGACCGGCAGGCATCGTGGTCACATCATGCCGGTGCAGCTTAATACGGGGGGTTTTCACCCCGGTTGGGAAGCACCAGAAATGCCTATGACAAAGTAATGCTGAGTAAATTTTGTGGTTGCCCCCAGTGCAACCAGGCGTTCTCATGATTATTCTCAGGTACAAACAAGTCTACCCTAAACCCTAAACCCTAGGTACAAACAAGTCTACACAAAATCAGGGCCACCGTCTGTAAAACGATTGTTTGGGGTTCAGTTCATCAGTGATTTTTATTTTAAGCCCTTCCTATCACGGTTGAGCAAGTCCCTTTAGCCTATTTGGCCTACCCCTGGACTGTAACACACATACATACTACATGCGTCATCCAGCCTCCCCACCCATGCGCACCTTGTACCAATCCGGGTCCCTGGCTAAAACAGGGAGATCTATTGGGGAATCCGGGTCCCTGGCTAAAGCAGGACGACCTATTGGGAAATTTGGGTCCCTGGCTAAAGCAGGACGACCTATTGGGAAATTTGGGTCCCTGGCTAAAGCAGGACGACCTATTGGGAAATTTGGGTCCCTGGCTAAAGCAGGACGACCTATTGGGAAATTTGGGTCCCTGGCTAAAGTAGGATCCATGGCTAAGCAGGACGACCTATTGGGAAATTTGGGTCCCTGGCTAAAGCAGGACGACCTATTGGGAAATCCGGGTCCCTGGCTAAAGGAGGCCGACCTCCTAATAGAGATCGACACCACCGCGGCTTTGTGCAACACACCCATGGCTCCAGGCTCCTCTCCCTGTTCGTGCCTAGCAAACTCTCAAGCACAAACATGTATACACGCGTCATCCAGCCTCCCCTCCCATGCGTGCCTTGTACCAATACGGGTCCCTGGCTTAAGCAGGCCGACCTCCCAATAGAGAGCCACACCACCGCGGCTTGTGCACCAAACCCATGGCCCCAGGCTCCTCTCCCTGTTCGTTCCTAGTAAACTCTCAGTCAAACAATTCTACACGCGTCATCCAGCCTCCCCACCCATGCGTGCCTTTTACCAATACGGGTCCCTGGCTAAAGGAGGCCGACCTCCTAATAGAGAGCGACACCACCGCGGCTTGTGCACCACACCCATGGCTCCAGGCTCCTCTCCCTGTTCGTGCCTAGCGAACTCTCAAGCACAATCAAGTATACACGCGTCATCCAGCCTACCCACCCATGCGTGCCTTGTACCAATACGGGTCCCTGGCTAAATCAGGGCGGCCCCCCAGTAGAGAGCCACACCACCGCGGCTTGAAGCGCTGCTTTATGCACCACACCCATGGCTCCAGGCTTCTCTGACTGAAGTACTGATGGATCTTGTTGTACTGCTCATGGTCTGTGATGTTATGCACAACGATGGTGCTCAGAGGGTACATGTCCCCCTGGGGCACAGAGCTGTCCTCGTCAGGGTCATCAGGGCCGCCAATGGGATAGAAGTCGTACCTGGGAGAGAACAAGGCAGAGCATTAGGTTATAGTGGGTTTGGTACAGTGGTTTATTGTATACTTTTTATCTTGGTGTGCTGAGAGGGTAAATGTCCCCCTGGGGCACGAAGCTGCCCTTGTCAGGTTGGTCAGGGCCGCCAATGGGATAGAAGTCGTACCTGCTGAGAGGGAACAAGGCAGAGCATTAGGTTAGAAGGGGTTTGGTACAGTGCTTTATTCTATCATGCTGTTTAGAGGGTACATGTCCCCATGGGGCACGCGGCTGTCCTTCTCAGGGTCATTAGGTTAGACAGGGTTTGGTACAGTGCTTTCTTCTATCATGCTGTTTAGAGGGTACATGTCCCCATGGGGCACGCGGCTGTCCTTCTCAGGGTCATTAGGTTAGACAGGGTTTGGAACAGTGCTTTCTTCTATCATGCTGTTTAGAGGGTACATGTCCCCATGGGGCACGAGGCTGTCCTTGTGAGGGTCGTCTGCTGCCATTGCGCTTAGAGGGTGTATGTCCCTATTGGGCACGAGTCTATCAGGGGTTTGTTTCCCGCTATAAGTATATAGCGATCGCTACTTTTGACCAAGTTTTGGCCCAAATTGGCGCTATAAATAACCCAAATCCATGGCCCTAAATGGCCCTAAAAAGCTATATGAACGCTGTCCCTGGTGGAGGCCTAAAACCATAAAGCTAGGAAAAACCCACTTTGAAAAAAACTCCCTGGAGGCTATCAGCGTCAATGTCCGCAGGACTACCAATGGGGTAGAAGTCAGGAGGTCCTCATAGTAAGGGTCACGGTTTATTTTAGTACAGTAGCTTCTAGGCAGCTCCATTCCCCGTGCTTGGGCCAAACCTGAAGCTAGCTAGTGCGTCTGAACGTTAACATTACGGGCATTTAAATGCAACCGAAAGCTTCTGGCTAGATCCATTGCTTATGCTATCTCAGTGGACTAAAGCATATGGCAGCACCTTTCAGCGAATCAATTGGTGTAGTGGTACACCAAGTCGCTTTGAGGATGTAGGGTCGGGGGTTCAATTCCCCCTACAGTCGCCCTAAGCGTTGCAGGTCGTTGTCAATCGCGATGGTAGCTTGTCCAGTTGAGGTAGAAGAACGCTCTCTACCCGCGTACGACGGGTTCCCTTAATACCACGCCCCACCAGGCGTTATCATTTTATCTCAGTCAAACAATTCTACGCGCGTCATCCAGCTTCCCCACCCATGCGTGCCTTGTTCCAATCCGGGTCCCTGGCTAAAGCAGGCCGACCTCCCAGTAGAGAGCCACAACACCGCGGCTTTGTGCACCACGCCCATGGCTCCAGGCTCCTCTCCCTGTTTGTGCCCCACCATGGCACCACACCCATTTGGCCCTTTTTAGAGCATATGGCTAGGAACCATATGGTCGGGGTTTTGAATTCCTCCTGGCCCAATAATATAGAATCGATTATATATTATTGCTGGCTGTCGGAGCTGGCTGGAAGCTGCCACGCGTTGACCAAAATGAAACAGTGGTTAGGGTTGTCTGGATCATCCACTCGCAGCTTCCTATGCAGGGCAGCTATAGCCACAGTCACCCACCACCTGGTCTGGTATGCCTCTCCTCACCACTCTCCCCCACCACTCAGCCCCTCACCCTCACCACTCACCCCTCTTTGTCTGAGGCACTCTGGTAGAAGCCAGCTTCTATGGAGGGGACACGCAGGAGGTCCACATAGTTAGGGTCGTCTGGATCATCCTCACGCAACTGCCCCTGCAGGGGGGCTATAGCCACAGTCACCCAGCACCCGGTCTGGTATGTTTCTCCTCACCACTCTCCCCCACCACTCAGCCCCTCACCCTCATCCTCACCATTCTTTGTCTGAGGCACTCTGGTAGAAGCCAGCTTCCAGGGAAGGGACACGCAGGAGGTCCACATAGTTAGGGTCGTCTGGATCATCCTCACGCAACTGCCCCTGCATGGCTGCTATTGCCACAGTCACCCACCACACGGTCTGGTATGCCTCTCCTCACCACTCTCCCCCACCACTCAGCCCTTTACCCTCACCCTCACCATTCTTTGTCTGAGGCACTCTGGTAGAAGCCAGCTTCCAGGGAAGGGACACGCAGGAGGTCCACATAATTCGGGTCATCTGGATCATCCTCACGCAACTGCCCCTGCAAGGCTGCTATTGCCACAGTCACCCACCACCCGGTCTGGTACGCCTCCCTCTCATCACACATGGTAGCTGCATGGAAGGTGGCAGGGCAGTACAAGTAGGTTAGAAAGCACAGGGTAATTCGTAATATTGGACCCGAACAAGGCAGCCAAAGCATTTCAGCAGTGTGGGAAAGCTGATTCTGTCCCTGCGCAACTGCCTCTGAAGAATTGCTATAACCACACTCACAGTCACACACAGTCACTCACACCAACCACCCGGTCTGGAGCCCCTCCCTCTCATCACACATTGTAGCTGCATGGAAGGTGGCAGGGCAGTACAAGTAGGTTGGAAAGCACAGGCGAAGTTCGTAATATTGGACCCAAAACGAGGCAGCCAAAGCATTTCAGCAGTGTGGGAAAGCTGATTCTGTCCCTGTGCAACTGCCTCTGTAGAATTGCTATACCCACACTCACAGTCACACACAGGCACTCACACCAACCACCCGGTCTGGAGCCCCTCCCTCTCATCACACATGGTAGCTGCATGGAAGGTGGCGGGGCAGTACAAGTAGGTTAGAAAGCACAGGCAAAGTTCGTAATATTGGACCCAACACGAGGCAGCCAAAGCATTTCAGCAGTGTGGGAAAGCTGATTCTGTCCCCGTGAAACTGCCTCTGTAGTGTTGCTATACCCACACTCACAGTCACCCACAGGCACTCACACCAACCAACCGGTTTGGAGCCCCTCCCTCTCATCACACATGGTAGCTGCATGAAAGGTGGCGGGGCAGTACAAGTAGGTTAGAAAGCACAGGCGAAGTTCGTAATATTGGACCCAAAACAAGGCAGCCAAAGCATTTCAGCAGTGTGGGAAAGCTGATTCTGTCCCTGTGCAACTGCCTCTGTAGAATTGCTATACCCACACTCACAGTCACACACAGGCACTCACACCAACCACCCGGTCTGGAGCCCCTCCCTCTCATCACGCATTGTAGCTGCATGGAAGGTGGCGGGGCAGTACAAGTAGGTTGGAAAGCACAGGCGAAGTTCTTAATATTGGACCCAAAACGAGGCAGCCAAAGCATTTCAGCAGTGTGGGAAAGCTGATTCTGTCCCTGTGCAACTGCCTCTGTAGAATTACTATACCCACACTCACAGTCACACACAGGCACTCACACCAACCACCCGGTCTGGAGCCCCTCCCTCTCATCACACATGGTAGCTGCATGGAAGGTGGCGGGGCAGTACAAGTAGGTTAGAAAGCACAGGCGAAGTTCGTAATATTGGACCCAAAACGAGGCAGCCAAAGCATTTCAGCAGTGTGGGAAAGCTGATTCTGTCCCTGTGCAACTGCCTCTGTAGAATTGCTATACCAACACTCACACTCACCCACAGGCACTCACGCCAACCACCCGGACTGGAGCCCCTCCCTCTCATCACACATGGTAGCTGCATGGAAGGTGGCGGGGCAGTACAAGTAGGTGAGAAATCACAGGGCAATTCGTAATATTGGACCCAAAACGAGGCAGCCAAAGCATTTCAGCAGTGTGGGAAAGCTGATTCTGTCCCCGTGAAACTGCCTCTGTAGAATTGCTATACCAACACTCACACTCACCCACAGGCACTCACGCCAACCACCCGGTCTGGAGCCCCTCCCTCTCATCACACATTGTAGCTGCATGGAAGGTGGCGGGGCAGTACAAGTAGGTGAGAAATCACAGGGCAATTCGTAATATTGGACACGAACGAGGCAGCCAAAGCATTTCAGCAGTGTGGGAAAGCTGATTCTGTCCCTGCGCAGCTGCCTCTATATTATTGCTGTACCTACACTCACAGTCACACACAGGCACTCACACCAACCACCCGGTCTGGAGCCCCTCCCCCTCATCGCACATGGTAGCTGCAAGGCAGGTGGAAGGAATTCCATTTAGCCTAATAAGGTAACCTAGACTGTCATATAATCACATGCATACAAACGTACATACACCAGCCAGTCCACGATATCAGTGCTGATGATGTGCAGCCTATGGACCATGGAGGTGACGCTCACGTCACACACACACTCCATAGTGCTCTGAAACTGTGTTGGAAACTGCAACTCACTGTTTTTGCTCACGTCTTTGCTGGAAACCACTATGCTGTAAGCCAAATCTCGGTGCTTTGGAGGTTCGCCAGTCTCTAGGAAATCTACCTTATAATGTGCTTTAGCATTTTACAAGTGAAGCCTTGTCTTACGTGGTAGAGAACGGGGTGCTACTTTACCTGGACAGTGCTACCATGGCGGTCGACAGCGACCGCGAACACCAAGGCGGACCTGTAGGGATTCGAACACCGCACCATCTGCCTGATTTCAACAATCTCAACCATTGAACCAATAGTCAAATCGAGAGACAAACCTGATAGCCACAGTACTAGGGCAATTGTGCTCTGAAACTGTGTTGGAAGCCGCTGTGTTGGAAACCGCAATTCACTATTTTCGCTCATGCCTATGCTGGAAAACACTATGCTGGAAAACACTATGCTGGAAAACACTATGCCGGAAAACACTATGCTGGAAAACACTATGCTGGAAAACACTGTGCTGGAAAACACTATGCTGGAAAACTCTATGCTTGACCCAAAACTCGCTGCTTGACCCAAAACTCGCTGCTTGACCCAAAACTCTATGCTTGACCCAAAACTCTATGCTTGACCCAAAACTCGCTGCTTTGGGGGTTTGCCGATCTTAGCAACCATCACTTACAGTTTTCAGTCTTGCCTATGTTGGACACCAGCCAGTCCACGATGTCAGAGCTGATGATGTACAGCCCATCTACCATGAAGGTGGTGCAAATGTCACAACCACACTTCATAGTGCTCTGAAACAGGTTGGGGGTCGTGTGTATGTGTGTGTGTGTGTGTGTGTGGGGGGGGGGGGGGGGGGGGGGGGGGATGGGGGCAGGGCCATGTGAAGTGGGGGTAGAACGTGTTTGATCAGTGTTTGGATGGTATCCTCTGGTGACTGATACGGAAAAATGAGGAAGCCAGCATGGAGGGCGGGAACAGAATGGGGGATGTGGTGAGAAGATGGGGGGGTTGAAACAGAATGGAGGGTGGGGAACAGAATGGGGGAAGTGAGAAGGGGATTGGGGGGTTGAAACAGCATGGGGGGAGTGAGAAGGGGATTGGGGGTTGACAGAATGGGGGAAGTGAGAAGGGGATTGGGGGGTTGAAACAGCATGGGGGGAGTGAGAAGGGGATTGGGGGTTGACAGAATGGGGGAAGTGAGAAGGGGATTGGGGGGTTGAAACAGCATGGGGGGAGTGAGAAGGGGATTGGGGGTTGACAGAATGGGGGGAAGTGAGAAGGGGATTGGGGGGTTCAAACAGAACGGAGGGTGTGGAACAGCATGGAAGGTTGTAATCAGAATGGAGTATGGGGAAGGAATGGAGTAGAGAGGAACAGGTTGGGAAGTCGTCAGATGAGGGCCAGCATAGAGGGTGGGAATATAATGGAGGATGTGAGGAGAAGATTGGGGTTGAAACAGAACGGAGGATGTGGGCCAGCATAGAGGGTGGGAATATAATGGAGGATATGAAGAGAAAATTGGGGGTTGAAACATAACGGAGGGTGGGAAACAGCATGGAAGGTTGTAAACAGAAGGGATTATGAGGGAAATAATGGAATACAGAGAAACAGGTTGAGGAGTCGTCAGATGAGGGACAGCACGGAGGGTGAGAAACAGAATGGAGGAAGTGAGAAGAAGCTTGAGAGGTCGAAACAGCATGGAGGGTGGGAAACATAATGGGAGGAGTGAGAAGGGAATTGAGGGTTGAAACAGCAAGGGGGATGGGAAACATCATGGGGGGAGTGAGAAGGGGTTTAGGGGTTGAAACAGCATGGGGGACATAAGAAGGGGATTGGGGGGTTGTAACAGCATGGAGGGTGGGAAACAGAATGGAGGCTTTGAGGAGAAGAATTGGGGTTGAAACAGCATGGAGGGGGTGGGAAGGGGATTAGGGCTTGGAACAGAATGGGGGGAGTGTGAAGGGGATTAAGGGTTAAAACAGCATGGGGGACGTGAGAAGGGGATTATGATGATGATAATGATGGTGGTGACATTATCCTGGTGCCCTATTGGACTTCAAATGCGCCGGCGGCTTGCTGGTGTCAAGACGGGCTCAAGGAATGAGAAAGGAGCTGCTCGGTCTACCCACCCACCTTCCCCCAGAAGACATTCTTGTCAGGCAGCAGGTGGAGTAGGCGGAGGAGGTTGAAGGGGTGCACCAAGGTAAAGTCATCTGTCATTCGAATAACATATTGATACTTCTCCGGTTGCTTCCAGATCCACTGGCATGCGGCCATAAACTGGGGTGGAAGAGGGAATGCTTTCTTAGGTGTGGGTATGGAAGGTGGTGGTGGTGGTGGTGGCAGTGGTGTGTGTATGTCACAGTCTAGGCAGAAGAGGGAATGCTTTCTTAGGTGTGGGTATGGAAGGTGGTGGTGGTGGTGGTGGTGTGTGTATGTCACAGTCTAGGCAGAAGAGGGAATGCTTTCTTAGGTGTGGGTATGGAAGGTGGTGGTGGTGGTGGTGTGTGCATGTCACAGTCTAGGCAGAAGAGGGAATGCTTTCTTAGGTGTGGGTATGGAAGGTGGTGGTGGTGGTGGTGGTGTGTGTATGGTGGTAGTGGTGTGTGTATGTTACAGTATACATGTTGAAGGGGTGCACCAAGGGTGAAGTCACCTGTCATTCGAATAACATATTGATACTTCTCCGGTTGCTTCCAGATCCACTGGCATGCGGCCACAAACTGGGGTGGAAGAGGGAATGCATGCGTAGGTGTGGGTATGGAATGTGGTGGTGGTGTGGTGTGGGTATGGTGCTGGTGTGTGGGTCTGTTGGTGGTGGTGTGGTGGTGCGTGTATGTTACAGTCTACAGGTTGAAGGGGTGCACCAAGGTGAAGTCATCAGTCATTCGAATAGCATATTGATATTTCTCCGGTTGCTTCCAGATCCACTGGCATGCGGCCATAAACTGGGGTGGAAGGTATAGTGGTTGCTTAGGTGTGGGTTTGGAAGGTGGTGGCGGTGGTGGGTATGGTGGTGGTGGTGTGGGTATGGTTGTGATGTGTGGGTATGGTGGTGGTGGTGTGGGTATGGTAGGTGGAGCTATGTGCGTGCATGCTGCAATGTCATGCTGCCATAAACTGGGGTGGAAGAGGGAATGCTTGATTAGGTGAGGGTATGGAAGGTGATGGTGGTGGTGAGTGGGTATGGTGGTGGTGTGTGTATGGAAGGGGTTGGTGGTGGTGTGTGGGTATGGTGGTGGTGGTGGTGTGTGGGTATGGAAGGTGATGGTGGTGGTGTGTGGGTATGGAAGGGGTTGGTGGTGGTGAGTGGGTATGGTGGTGGTGGTGGTGTGTGGGTATGGAAGAAGATGGTGGTGGTGGTGGTGGTGTGTGGTTATGGTGGTGGTGGTGGTGGTGTGTGGGTATGGTGGTGGTGGTGTGTGGGTATGGTGGTGGTGGTGTGTGGGTACGGTGGTGGTGGTGGTGTGTGGGTATGGTGGTGGTGGTGTGTGGGTACGGTGGTGGTGGTGGTGTGTGGGTATGGTGGTGGTGGTGTGTGGGTATGGTGATGGTGGTGGTGGTGGTGGTGGTGCGTGCATGCTACACTAGCATGCTGCCATCAACTGGGGTGGAAGAGTTCATGCTTGCTTAGGTGTGTGTATGGAAGGTGCTGGTCCTGGTGTGTGTATGTTACAGTCTATGCAGAAGAGGGAATACTTGCTTAGGCGTGGGTATGGAAGGAGGTGGTGGTGGTGTGTGTGGTGGTGGTGGTGTGGGTATGGGGTGTGGGTATGGTGGTGGTGGTGGTGTGGGTATGGAGGGTGGAGCTATGTGCGTGCATGCTACAATGGTTTGCTGCCATAAACTGGGGCAGATGAGGGAATGCTTGCGGAGTTGTTGGAATTGAAGGTGGTGTGTGTGTATCACAGCATACAGTCCACAGTGTGGGTATGGAAGGTGGTGGTGGTGTGGTGTGGGTATGGTGCTGGTGTGTGGGTCTGTTGGTGGTGGTGTGGTGGTGTGTGTATGTTACAGTCTACAGGTTGAAGGGGTGCACCAAGGTAAAGTCACCAGTCATTCGATGCGTATCACCGCATACAGTCCAGGCGTAGCCAAATAGGCTAAAGGGCCATGCCCAACCTTGAATAATCAAGATCAACTCTAGATTACCAAGATGGGCTTGTTGAATTGGGTTTAGGGTTTAGGGTTTTACAACCCAAAACCTTTAAACCCTAAACTCTGGATAACCAAGATGGGCTTGGTGTATTGGTGTCCGCAACAACAACAACAACAATAACAACGACAACAACAATACCGTAACAACAACAACATCATCTACCACCTCCACCACCACCACCACTTACACCACCACCTCCACAACAACAACAACAACCCTTCACCCTTGCTCACCTTTCATGCGTTACCAGTAGGGACCGGCATATCATATGCTGTTGACCGATGGCGCGTATGGTATCGTATGATATCATACGAATCGCGTCATATGATATTGTACATATATGGTAACTTAAGCCTAGTCAGACTGCTGGCATCTTATGATATTATATGATGACATGATATCATATGATATCATCTTGCCGTTCCCTAGGGACCAGTGTCCGGGGCATCCTGTAGGCACAGCATATCACAGTGAGCTTCCATCTCTTGCTTCACCTCCACCCTAGCTTGTGTATTCCTGCCCCAATACCAATACCACCAACCACCACTTCCACCACCAACCACCACCACCACCACCACTTACACCACCACCACCACCTCTACAGCAACACCAATACCAATACTACCACTACTTACACCACCACTACCTCAACAACATCCCCAATGCCCCCCCCCCCACACCACCTTTGCCCACCTTCCATGCAGTATGAGTGTTTGGGGTATCCTCTAGGAATACGATATCTTGTGTGCTTCCATCTCTTGCTTCACCTCCACCCTAGCTTGCGTAGCCCTGCCCCAATACCAATAACACCAACCACCACTTCCACCACCACCACCACCACCACCCACCACCACCACCACTTACACCACCACCACCACCTCCACAGCAACACCAATACCAATACCACCACTACTTACACCACCACCTCCACAACAACACCAATGCCCCCCCCCCCCCCCCCCCCCACACACACACACACACCCTTGCCCACCTTCCATGCAGTATGAGTGTCTGGGGCATCCTCTAGGAACACGATATCCTTGTGAGCTTTCATCTCTTGCCTCACCTCAACCATAGCTTGCGTTTCCTTGCACCAATAACAATAACACCACTACCACCACCACCACTACCACCACCACCTCCACCACCACTACTTCCACCACTACTACCACTTCCACCACCACCTCCACAACAACAACAACAGCCTTTCACCCTTGCTCACCTTCTATAAGGTACCAGTGTCCGGGGCATCCTCTAAGAACACGATATCCTTGTGAGCTTTCATCTCTTGCCTCACCTCAACCATAGCTTGTGTATCGTTGCCCAAATAACAATAAAACCACTACCACCACAACCACCACCACCACTACTTCCACCAATACTACCACTTCCACCACCACCTCCACAACAACACCTATACCACCACCACCACCACAACAACAACAGCCTTTCACCCTTGCTCACCTTCTATAAGGTACCAGTGTCCGGGGCATCCTCTAGGAACACGATATCCTTGTGAGCTTTCATCTCTTGCCTCACCTCAACCATAGCTTGTGTATCGTTGCCCAAATAACAATAACACCACTACCACCACCACCACTACCACCACCACCACTACCACCACCTCCACCACCACTACTTCCACCACTACTACCACTTCCACCACCACCTCCACAACAACACCAATACCACCACCACCACCACTACCACAACAACAACAGCCTTTCACCCTTGCTCACCTTCTATAAGGTACCAGTGTCCGGGGCATCCTCTAAGAACACGATATCCTTGTGAGCTTTCATCTCTTGCCTCACCTCAACCATAGCTTGTGTATCGTTGCCCAAATAACAATAAAACCACTACCACCACAACCACCACCACCACTACTTCCACCAATACTACCACTTCCACCACCACCTCCACAACAACACCTATACCACCACCACCACCACAACAACAACAGCCTTTCACCCTTGCTCACCTTCTATAAGGTACCAGTGTCCGGGGCATCCTCTAGGAACACGATATCCTTGTGAGCTTTCATCTCTTGCCTCACCTCAACCATAGCTTGTGTATCGTTGCCCAAATAACAATAACACCACTACCACCACCACCACTACCACCACCACCACTACCACCACCTCCACCACCACTACTTCCACCACTACTACCACTTCCACCACCACCTCCACAACAACACCAATACCACCACCACCACCACTACCACAACAACAACAGCCTTTCCCCCTTGCTCACCTTCTATAAGGTACCAGTGTCCGGGGCATCCTCTAAGAACACGATATCCTTGTGAGCTTTCATCTCTTGCCTCACCTCAACCATAGCTTGTGTATCGTTGCCCAAATAACAATAACACCACTACCACCACCACCACTACCACCACCTCCACCACCACTACTTCCACCAATACTACCACTTCCACCACCACCTCCACAACAACACCTATACCACCACCACCACCACAACAACAACAGCCTTTCACCCTTGCTCACCTTCTATAAGGTACCAGTGTCCGGGGTATCCTCGAGGTACACGATATCCTTGTGAGCTTTCATCTCTTGCTTCAACTCAACCATAGCTTGTGTATCCTTGCCCAAATAACAATAACACCAATACCAGCAGCAGCACCACCACCACCCACCACCACCTCCACCTCCACAACAACACCATCTCCACCCCCACCCCCACCACAACCTCCCCCCACCCTTGCCCACCTTCCATGCAGTATAAGTGTCTGGGGCATCCTCTAGGAACACGATACCCTTTTGAGCTTCCATCTCTTGCTTCACCTCTGCCATAGCTTGCTTGTGTATCCTTGCCCAAATAACAATAACACTATTATTAACAACATCAACCACCACCTCCACCAATACCCCCCCCCCCCCCCCCCCCCCCACACACACACACACACATACACACACATACACACACAAATACCCCCACCCATACCACAACCACACCCACACCCACCACGGCCACACCCACCACAACCACCCCCCACCCTTGCTCACCTTCCATGAGGTACCAGTGTCCGGGGTATCCTCTAGGCACATGATATCCTTGTGAGCTTCCAATTCTTCCTTCACCTCCAACATAGCTTGTTTGTGTATCCCTGCACCAAAACCAACAAAAATAACACCAATACCAATACCAACAACACCAACCACCACTTCCACCCCCACCCCCCACCCTCACTCACCTTCCATGCAGTATGAGTGTCTGGGGCATCCTCTAAGAACACGATATCCTGGTGAGCTTCCATCTCTTGCTTCACCTTCGCCATGGCTTGTGTATCCTTGCCCCACTCTTCCCCGCCAAGCACAAAGGCGAAGTGCAGCATGGAAATGTCTTTCACATAGGATATGATGGAGTTCCTACTCTCACGACAAAGGGGGTGAGGATCTTAGTCAAGAAACAAGAGTGATCAGGAAAACATAATGATAACGCCTGGTGAGGCGTGGTATTAAGGGAGCCTCGTCTTACGGCGGTAGGGAACGGGCTGCTACTTTACCTGGACAAAGCTACCATGGTGCTTGACAGCGACCGCGAACACTAAGGCGCACCCGTAGGGATTCGAACCCGACACCTTCGTCTTCATAGGAGCTCTGCCACTGAGCCATTCGTTGAACGGGGATAGGTTATGAGGAACGCAGTCGCGGGACAAAGGTGGCGAGAAACTTAATAAAGCTGCTTGTGCTATATTGTAAGGTAGTTGAAATGCCAACAATCTCACCAAGAGGAACTTAGTACAGCACAAGGATGCCAGGCCTAGTGCACATTGCAAGGTTGTTGATCATGCCAACAATCTCAGCATGCGGAAGTTAGTGAAGCTGCTTGTGCAATGTCAGGCTTAGTGCACATTGCAAGGACGTTGCTAAAGCCAACAATCTCAGCAAGAGGAAATTAGTACAGCGTAAGGATGCCAGGCTTAGTGCACATTGCATGGTCGTTGATCATGCCAACAATCTCAGCAAGATGAGTGTAGAACAGCGTTAGGATGCCAGACCTCGTGCACATTGCAAGATCGTTGATCATGCCAACAATCTGTGCAAGAGAACTTAGTACAGCGAATGGATTCCAGGTCTTGTGCAGATTGCAAGGTAGTGGATCAAACCAACAATCTCAGCATGCGCAGCTTAATGAAGCTGCTTGTGCAATGCCAGGCCTAGAGCACATTGCAAGGTAGTTTAAAATGCCAACAATCTCAGCAATATGAACTTAGTACAACATAAGGATGCCAGGCCTAGAGCACATTGCAAGGTAGTTCAAAATGCCAACAATCTCAGCAAGAGGAACTTATTGAAAGTGCTCGTGCAATTCTAGGCTTAGTGCACATTGCAAGGTAGTTGAGAATGCAAACAATCTCAGCAAGAGAAACTAAGTACAGCATAAGGATGCCAGGCCTAGTGCACATTGCAAGGTAGTTGAAAATGCGAACAATCTAAACAAGAAGAAATTAGTGAAGCACAAGGATACGTTACCCTCGTAAGCAGATCGTGTGTACAACTTGCCTGATCAGGCTACACCAGCAGAAACACACATGCAAGCTGGATAAGCGTGTAAAAGCTGGTAAGGTATACTGGTATGCAAGCTACTACAGGACATGTGAAGCAGTGGGAAAGTACAGGACACGCGAAGCAGTACAGGACACGTGAAGCAGTGGAAAGATAATTGCAAGCTGACGAAGCAAATTAAATCTAAGACAGCATGTGGGAAGCAGGAGAAGAGCGCGTGCAAGATGTTGAATGGCATGCATGCCAATACAGCATACATGATGCAGTGATAAAACACACAAAACTGATGAAGCACATTCAAGGCAGCAACAGTTGATTTAGCAATTGTTAGCAATTGTAAGTGTGTGGTTAGCACACGCAGGCTGATGAAGCGTTTTAGAGTATATCAACTGATGACGCACATGCCAGCCAGTAACTGTTGATTAATCAATCAAAATTCAGTGGTTAGCACATGCAGGCAGGTTAGGCACAAGCAAGCTAGCAGCAGGCAAAGCACCTGCAAACCAGCAGTACACAAAGCACCTATAACCCAGCAGTACAAAAATCACATGCAAACAAGCAGTACACAAAGCACATGCAAACCAGCAGTACACAAAGCACCTGTAAACCAGCAGTACAAAAATCATATGCAAACCAGCAGTACACAAAGCACATGCAAACCAGCAGTACACAAAGCACATGCAGACCAGCAGTTAGCAAAGCACATGCAAGCCAGCAGTACACAAAGCACATGCAAGCCAGCAGCAGGCAAATCACATGCAAACCAACAGTAAGCAAAGCACGTGCAAGCCAGCAGAACACAAAGCACATTTAAACCAGCAGTAAGCAAAGCACAGCAAGTCAGCAGTAAACAACATGTATGCTGGACTTGCCTGATCAAGTCACGGTTGCCATTGTCCTTCTGTGACAAAATAGCCACGAATCCCGCTGAAGGCTTGGCTCCCTTATCTGCCAGTCTCCTCTTCAACTGGCGGCCCGTGTTGCCACCCATGTTTTCGCCCATTGTGCTCCAAATTTCATGGTGTGCAACACCCTGACTGCTATGCACCTCTCTCTGCTCACTGTCACCTCCCATATTTGAGTGTACTGTAGTCCAAGGTTCATGGCGTGCAACACCCTGGCTGGTGTGCATCTGTCTACTGCCCATGCCGCCTCTCATGATTTCGCCCATTGTGCTCCAGGTTTCATGGTGTGCAACACCCTGACTGCTACGCATCTGCCTTTGGTCCTTGCTACCTCCCGTACTTGAGTGCACTGCACCCAGGGGCCGATGGCGTGCAACACCTCGACTGTTATGCACCGGTATTGGGTCCTTGCTGCCTCCCGTGCTTGAGCGCACTGCACCCAGGGGCCGATGGCGTGCAATGCCTTGACTGTTATGCAAATGTCTTTGACCTATGCTGCCTCCCATACTTGAGCGCACTGCACTCCGATGCTGACGGCGTGCAACACCCTGGCTACCATGCATTCGCCTTCGGCCCAGGCCGCCCCTCATGCTTGCGTGTGTTGCGCCCCAGGGCTCATGGCGTGGAACACCCCGACTGCTGGGCACCTCTCTTTGCTCACTGTCACCTCCCATCTCTGAGTGTACTGCAGTCCAGGGTTCATGTAGTGCTACACCTTGACGCGGGATGGCTTGCAGGGTGCTCAACGCAAGCAGAAGCACAAGTAGTCTAACATGGGACATGCTGTGTTACTATGTTGGGTTACTAGGTTGGGCTGAATAGTCTGTTAAGGGAGCTGCCCTAAATTTGCTGACTGGTAAAATAACCACGACACTTAGACCCTTGCCTTGGCCTAATAACAACAACAACAACAACCGGTAAATCAACTGGCGACTTACCCTTCAAAAGCGACCACAACCGGTATATTTGTGTTGCTATTTTACCATTGGCTACCAAGAGCCAAAAAGAACAATAGTGGGGCCTTCCTATCCCGGTTGGGCAAGTCCCTTAAGCCTATTTGGCCTACCCCTGGACAGTAACATACATACATAGTGGACAGAACATATGGTGTGCTGCTAGGTTGCCTATGGAGATGGCCATTGCATGTGTGCAATGATGCTTTCGATTGGGATTCTGTTTCTAGTGTAGCTGTTGTAGTTGCTGCTGCTCCTGGTGCTGTTGCTGCTGCTGCTGTTGCTGTTGTTGTTGTTGTTGTTGTTGTTGTTGTTGTTGTTGTTGTTGTTATTGTTTGTGGAGGGGGTGACTAATGGGGGTATATATATATTGGAGGTGGCTTTGCTGCTGCTGCTGCTGCTGCTTCTGATTCTGCTACTGCTAGTGCTGATGCTTCTACTGCTTCTACTACTACTTCTGCTTCTGCTGCAACTGCTTCTGCTTCTTCTTCTGCCACTGCTGCTGCTTCAACAGCTGCTACCTTTGCCGCTGGTGCTGTTGCTGCTAGGGCTGATATCCTATGCCCAAGCCTGACATAGCCTGAAATAGCTTTAAATAGGCTGAAATAGCTTTAAATAGCCTTAAACGACCTGAAGTAACCTGAAATAGCCTGATATAGCATGATATAGCATGATATAGGCTAATATAGCTTGAAATAGCCTTAAATAGCTTTAAATTGCCTTAAACGACCTGAAATAACCTGGAAAACGGAGGCTCTTGCTCTAGCCTCCAAAGTCGCCAATGAAGTCGATCTTTCTGTTGTGTTGTAGCGGTTTTTGTTGCCTGTGCCGTTAACCTTGCTGCTGCTGTGGACTGTGCCTGCTGCCTACCTAGCGCACTTGCCTGCACGGGTGATTGATTAGGCATGGATGCATGGATGAGAATGATTAGGCATGGATGGATGGATTGGGCATGGATGCATGGATGGGTTTTGGATGGGTCAGTTAAGGCATGGATGCATGGATGGGTGGATGCAGGTGTGGGTGGATGCAGGTGTCAAACCTCATGGATTCATCATCATCGAAGCATGGATGCTTGCATGCACATTCTTATGGCTGCATACATGGTTATGGTATGCATGGTTTTACATGGGATGCACGGATATGGTTGAGATGGGATGCACGGATGGGGATGGGATGCATGCCAGTGTGAGTCCGTTCATGAGCCAGTGTGACAAACTGCATCTTCAGTGCAACATCAGCACCCTAGACTTACAAACGAGCCAGTGTGCGTCCATACAACATGAGCCAGTGTGACAAACTGCATCTTCAGTGCAACATCAGCACCCTGTACTTACAAACGGTCAGTATGCTTTCCAATGAACAGAAGCTATTTGTCTCTGTCAACAGCACAACTCCCTAAGAGAATAAAACGAGGTAACAGGAGGGGTGATCTTGAGGACCGGCAGGCTGACAGCTGACCGACCGATCTTGACGGAACTGACGGAAGAATGCTTCTTTGTATGCTTGTGGGAACTCTTCAAACGCAAAGCGCCTTCCGAATTTTCGCTGCTCGCTCGCCAGCGCAGAGCAAATCGGCAGAGCCAATCGAAATCGAAATTGGTTGGTACTTCGTACAGCACCTAGGGCCGCTGACAGGGCCCGCGCCCGCGCCCGCCAGCGGGATGGTTAGGACCTCTGGTTAGGACCAGAGGGGTTAGGACGGGTTAGGACAGTAGCGGACAGACGCTTTGGCCTGCCGCCTGCGTCCGGTCTTATTATTGGGACCGGCATATCATGTGACTTTTACCAAAGGCGAGAATGATATCAAATGATATCATACAAATTGCATCAGATGATATGATGTATAAATGGCAATTTTTGCATAGTCAGATCAGGGGGCTTCGACACGCAATACACGTTTTTTTATAAAAATTTGTATAAAAAAATAGTCAAAATCTATCCCGGCACCGGTTTAGATAATCATGGCGGATAGGACGTAGGACTTATATTAGGCAGAATTAATGGTCGAACATTTTTGTTGTATGATATGGCGGCCTGCAAACACAGTACCGTATTCAGTTATACTCAACTTCGTAAAGGATGTACAGTAGCTGAGGTGAAGCCCCACACCATTTACCGAATCAGGTGAGTTACCTCATATCCCGAATTCCCAAGCTGGGTTGGGAGCTGGTTGTTTCATTGTTTGCCTAATTTCCGATTGGTTGCGTTGCCACTAGCATACGTACAGGCCAATGATTCATCGAAGTTAGACAATCCAAGAGTACAATATCAGAGTATGATCATCCACCCATTCTATGACAACACCAAGAAGCGATATACACACATGCTGAACATCTCAAAACCACCCCTGCCTTATAAAGATATTCACCAGCGGGTGTGGTGGGGGGTGGGGGGTGGGGGGTGGGGCTGGGTGCCTGGGTGGGTGGGTGGGTGGGGGCGGGGGGGGCGGGTGGAGGTGGTGGGGGGGGAAATACATGCAGAACAGGGGATTCAACATTCCACCTTACCCTGCTGCAGAAAAATCGCTACCGACACGCAGCCAGGCTACTAACCTAGTATTAATAGTAACCCGGAGAGTTAGTCGCCAGTTGCCAGTCGCCAGTCGTGACAGCCTGAGATGTGAGCTCGTGTGGAGCAGATCCGGACAAATCCAGGCTGGCGCACTACAGCACTACACCCCGGTATCTTTTTTCGTGGTACTAGAGCGCTGCGCCATGCATATACGCACTTGCAAGCTTATATTTATGGTACTAGCCATCCCGGCCGAATTTAATTGAGCAGAACAGCTCATCCCGTCGAAATGGTTCGCTATCTCGAGTTCGATGAAGCGCTCCGCCCAGAGGGCGGTAGCGAAGTCGTCTGCCAACTGCCAGGCCCTATTAAGTCCGTTAACAAGGACCCTGCAGGATTCTACTTCCATTTGTTTCAGCTCAAGCAAGCTGGAGTGTGGGGTGGGTGCTCTCTTTTCACTTCCGTGCCCTTTTTGCCTCCCCAATGCGCAATTACTTCTCCATCGTGTTTGTTCTCACCCAATAGCCTAAAGCGAATGCTCGATATCAATCTGGGGTGCGAATTGGGTCGCCAGGCCAAAGGCGTCTGACGGCTGGTTGGGTGGACGGACCAGCCCCCAATTTTCACCTTCGCATGCGGCTGCGGCTAGAATGCTTCCTACCTTTCACATGGTAACTATGCGCATCCCTTTATCGCATTTTGTTGGAGGCGCGGCTGCAGCTCGGCTATGAACAGCCTCCTTGCGTGAACCCCCGAATCTGAAGCTTTGACTCGAGATCTGGCATGCACGAGTTTTCCCACGGCGACCAATTTAGTCGATATATCCCTTATACGTCGCAATGGATTACATTGTTGTTTGTAGGCTATTGTTGACACAATGCGTCCATTTGCTCTGTTCTGTGCCCCCCTCGAAATAGGTGCAGCATGAAGCTATGAAAGAGTGGACCTCCTCCCTCTGTGAAAGATTAAACAGACTTCCACCACATCCTGCAGCCTTCATCTCCACCTCCATACTCTAGATGTGCTCCATTGGGAGCACCAGCACCTGTAAATCCCCCTCCTTACAAAGATTCAAAATTACTCTGAACCCCACCAACTTACATCACTTCACTTGCTCCAATCTCGTCCGCCTTTGCTGCATGCCCTCACCCCATGATCACCCCACCTGACCACGTGCATGCACACCTGTCTCCTCACCATGCCCAACCTCCCTCCCTCATCCACCACCCCATGACCATCCCACCCGGCCCCCCAGCATGCCCATCTGTCTCCTCACCATACCCACCCTCTCTCATCCACCACCCCATGATCACCCACCCACCCCCCCCATGCATGTTCACCTGTCACCTCACCATGCCCATCTACTCTCTGCACCCCACCCCACCTCAAACCAATCCAACTCCATGTTCACCCCTCCCCCCCCCTACTTATAGTGGACCCTGCTTCCAACGATGAATCTGGACCCGATTCCCCTACCGGACCTGTCTCCAGGACAACAAGTGTCATCTTTGATGACCAGACACCTGAGGGGTAAGTGCAAGAAGAACTTGAACTGAACTTGGTTCCATAGCTCCAGCCAGCAATTTGGCTGCTCGCCGTCTTCAGCAGGATTAATTACGAGGAAAAGTGTGAATGCGAACAAATGAAGTGCAAGAAGAAGAGGAAGAATAATTGTTACAAGGTTCTACATGTCGGCAATTCAGCGTCTAACTATCTGCAGAAAATCACATTTCCCCCGTACGATAGCTTCGGAAACCAGGGAGTGTGACAGTGGTTGAACTCAGACCGAGTATACATGTCCAGATCTCTACATGTGAGGGCTACCTCACGGGGTGCCTCGTGGTGAAAGGGTTCTAAGTTTAGGTGCAAGGGTTCTGAAGTCAGGTTCTGATGCTTTGAAGCTGCTCTAGAATAATTGCATGCCTCCCTCCTTCGGCCACTGCATCTTGAGATGTACTGCTTGGTCCCCCGTGGAATGCTTTTTGCTGCTAGGTGATAATGGCAGTGCCGCCGACGTGGTTGCCAGATACCATGCGCACTCAGCTCACTCCTCCCCCCCCCCCCCCCCCCCCCCCCCCCCCCCCACACACACACACTTCCCCGCACACACCTTCCCCCACCACTTCAACCCCACCTTTCACCTCCCACCTCCCACGACCTGCAGGATCAGCTTCAAGGCCCATGGTAAGAAGAAGGACAAGAAGGACAAGAAGAAGAAGAAGGACGCTGACCTGTACGGGCTCCTGGGACTAAAGAACGAGAGGTGGACTGCTACTGAAAACCAGCTGAAGCTAGGTAAGAATCTCACATTCCTGCGTTCCTCTTGGCTGTGCATGGTGAAGCCTAGAGACCTCTTGTCAAGGTCAGAGGAGGATGGTGATTCATGATGGGCAGCCCTGTGTCCTGTTTCTTTCAAACACAGCTGAAAGCTTTGGACTTGCCCCTGTGGCTGGCTGCTGGAGCTGGCGTGAAGCTGCCATGAGTAGTACAGTGATCTTCCATTCCTGCGTTCCTCTTGGCTGTACATGGTGTAGCCAAGAGACCCCTGATGCCAGGCCCAGCAATCCCAGAGCACAAGCCAGACCTCCCGAATCCCAAACAATGCCGTATTCAAGGCCCAAACAACTTACCCACCCACCCCTGCACAACACAAAATAACCAGTCAGCTGTTTAACACAGGAATTTCACTCAGCCCTCCAAAATAGCAAAACCCACTCAGCCCACAAGGTAAAGCAGCCCTCAAACTCAACCCCCACTGCCACCCTGCTTACCACACTGCCTACAGCACCATCCGGACAAGACACAAAAAAGCGTCCTCAGCCCTTCTACAAAATCCCCCACTAACACACACACACTGAAAGATCTGCCTAGAGCACCATCCTAAAAAAACAAAACAAAACTCCTTCTCAACCCCTCACAACCCCTCACTACCACACAGCCTACCGAAAGGTCTGCCTTGAGCACCATCCTGACAAAAAGCTGGCGGGAGTGACTGATGACTTGGAGAAAGCAAGGATTGAGGAGTACTTCAAGGGAATCCAGGAAGCCTACAATGTGAGGACACTAATTGACGATTTGGAGTTATGTTTAAATGTGGGCTGAGGTATAAGCAGCCCTGCATGCATGCACCCATGCATGAGTTTATGCACTGCTATTTGCATGACTGCAGGCTTAGCAGCTTAGCATGGCTACATAGCCACCTGGCATGTATGCAGTCATGGATGTAGCCATGCACGGGTCAACGCAGGCATGGCAGCTTGCTTGCATGCATGGCTGCTTGCATGCAGCCATGAATGCAGCTATGCATGCAGCCATGCATGTAGACATGCACGTTACTGTCATTTAAGCCATGCATTTTGCCGTGCATGTAGCCAAAAATGTTGCCAGGAATGCATGAAGCATTCATGCATTCATGCATGCAGCTATGCATGTAGACATGCATGCTACTGTGCTTTAAGCCATGCATGTTGCCGTGCTTGTAGCCACGAATGCATGCATGCATTCATGCATGCAGCTATGCATGTAGACATGCACGTTACTGTGCTTTAAGCCACGCATGTTGCCCTGCATGCAGCTAAGGATGTCGCCATGACTGCAGTCATGCATGCAGTCATGCATGTCGACAAGCATGTAGAAATGCACATTACTGTGCATTAAGCCATGCTTGTTGCCATGCATGCAGCCGAGCATGCAGCCGAGCATGCAGCCATGCATGTAGACATGCGCAAAGCCGCATATATCCATTTAGTCGTGCATGTGCCTATAACCCATGATGTGACTTATTGCAGTACTTGGCATTACTGGTCCTCACACATATAATTTATTATCTATCTGTCCATTCATTCAGTAATTTGACTTCCTGTTAAGGGCTCATGTTTTCGTCTTGAACCTGCACAAACTTCATCTTGAATTTCAACTAACCAGCTTCATCTTACCAACATGAACTTGAAACTGAACTTGGCATTATCTTTTTCATCACACTTCTTATATGGTACACCATGGTATATATTTGCTTATTTATATTGTATTTAACTCATTAAAGAGTTAAGTACAATATAATTTAATGAAGTTCTACTCTGTTTTGCTCTGTTTTGCATGTACCTAACACCCTTTCAATTCCGCTGACTCTCTCAGATTTTTATTTTTATTTTTATGTAGATCTGCGTGTACTTCATTAAGTAAACTTAACGCAGTATCATCTTAACTCCTGTGCAGACTCTTTCTGACCTTTTTATTTCACTATCTATATGTAGTTCTGCTTGTACGAAAATGAGTTAACTCTAACAAGTGTCACCTTTCCCCCTGAAACACGCTTTCTAACCTTGCTAATGGCCCCTTTTTATTTCACTATTTGCATGTAGTTCTGTGTTAACTTAAATCATTATACTTCAATAAGTATACTCACAAACTTCAATATGAATGAATACATGAATGAATGAATGGAACTATGTATCACCTTACCCCTATGCAGCCTCTTACTGAGCTTTATATCTCACTATTTGTACGCAGACTCTTTCTGACCCTGCCAAGCGCCGTGAGTATGACTCCGTTGATGAGTTTGACGACTCCCTGCCCTCCGAGTGTGCAAGTGAAGTCTTCTTCAAGGTGCAGATCGTTTTTTCTTGCACGCTTTTTATATTGTTCTTGTTGGTTAGCTGGTTGGTTAGTGCCGAAAGTTCATTCCTATCGCTATTTATTTTGGCATGTTGGTTAGCTGGTTGGCTGGTGCGGAGCGTTCCTTCTATCTTGCTAGCTATTGTGTTTTCCTTGTCTTGTTGGCTGGTTTTCAAATCTGTATATTTTAGGGAGCTACAATATTAAGTGAATCGACTGACATCATTCATGCATCATTTCCCGGTGAGTGACTAAGCTGTGGTATTTCTCAGCTTGCCTAGTCTTAGCCAATTAGTGGCACTCAGTGTCGATGTGTTGCAGTCGAGTGGGTCAAGCCCAAGCAGTGCAGCCTTTGTTGCTGATGTCTTGGGTCCCGTATTCTTCGTAGCACCCTTCGTACCAAGGTCACTGCCCCCCATTCTCCTGTTAAACCCTTTTTACTCAGGTCTGTGGTCCCGTATTCACCTCGTACATCTTTTATCCAGATATTTCCGCACATTTTTACCCAGGCCATTGGTCCCATATCCACCACTTGCATTCTCACCCACGCACCACACCCACACTCAATACTTCACACCCACACTCCGCACCCACACACCACACCCACACTCCACGCCCACACTCCGCACCCACACTTAAAACTCCCCACCCACACTCCACACCCCTCACCATGCACCCACACTCGCACCCACGCTCCGCACCCACACTACGCCCTCACACCCCACACCCCACACTACAGGTCTTTGGTCCAGCATTCCGCCGTAACGCACGCTGGTCAACAAAGCCTAAGGTGCCAGAGCTTGGTGATGAGACCGCCACTTGGAAAGATGTCGAGAAGTTCTACGATTTCTGGTTTTCTTTCAAGTGCGTTTATCTGTGTATGTTGACGGGAAACTTATTTATGTGTGGTTGTGTGGTGTCCATGTATTTATGAGAGTGTGACTTTGTACAACATGTCAGGGTGCTGCTAAAGATTTGTTTCCCCTTAATATATACCTTGCACTACTTTTGACCCCGGTTTGCTGTTATAAAATATCCCAATCTATTGCCCCAAGAAGCTATTAACAGCTGGAAGGGACTGTCTCAAGTGCGTCAAGTTCCCACAGTCAAAACAGTGGGTGCTGCCTAATAATGTGGTGTGCGATTCAATATCTATGAGATTGATGTTGCATAATACACCTTGTGTTATTTATTACAAAATCTACTTCGTGTCTTGAGCGTCCGAGAGAAGCAATCAAGTATCCGGATGCCGGTGATGTTTTGTTCCTTGTTTCCTCAAGGTGCAGATGCTGGTAGTGTGTTATGTGTGTGTGTGTGTGTGTGTTGGGGGGGGGGGGGGGGGGGGGGGGGGGGGGGACTGAGTCCGAGTTTGAGTTACTCCTCTCTTTGCACATCTGTCCAGTATTGGACAGGTGGATACTGCGTGGCCAGGGTTGACAGATCCGTTTGCTCATCTTTGAAGTGCGGCTCCACCCGCGCCTTCAGCTCGGATGGTAAGGAGCATGCCACACATTCCTTGCAAGGTACTTGTGACTGGTTCCTTGCCATCTGGGCTGAAGGCGCGGGTGGAGTCGCATTGCAGGCATTTCTTGAGCCTAGAGGAGCAATCAAGTATCTTTGTGATGTTTTGTGATGCTAGTGATGTTTTTTGTGATGCTAGTGATGTTTTTTGTGATGTTTTGTGATGCTTAGCGATGCTAGTGTTGTTTTGTTCCTTGTTTCTTTCATAAGGTGCGGATGCTGGTGGTGGTGATGCTGGTAGTGTGGTATGTTTGTGTGTGTTGGGGGGCCGAGTTCGAGTACCTCCCCTCCTCACACACCTGCCCAGTGTGAGGAAAGTGGATACTACGTGGTCTAAAGGCCGGAGTTGAAAGATCTGTCTGCTCATCATTGGAATTGTCCCAAGTACGGCTTTACCCGCGCCTTCAGCTCGGATGGTAAGGAGCATGCCACACATTCCTTGCAAGGAATGTGTGACTGGTTCCTTGCCGTCCGTGCTGATTGCGCGGGTGGAGCCGCATTGTAGGCACTTCTTAAGCGTGCTTAGAGGCACTCAAGAAATGGTCTGGTTAAAGTACGGCTTCACCCGCGCCTTCAGCCCGGATGGTAAGGAGCATGCCTCACATTCCTTGCAAGGAACGTGCGACTCGTTCCTTCCCATCTGTGCTGAATGCGCGGGTGGAGCCGCATTGCAGGCACTCCTTGAGCGTGCTCAAGAAATGGTCTGGTTAAAGTACGGCTTCACCCGCGCCTTCAGCCCGGATGGTGAGGAGCATGCCTCACATTCCTTGCAAGGAACGTGCGACTCGTTCCTTCCCATCTGTGCTGAATGCACGGGTGGAGCCGCATTGCAGGCACTCCTTGAGCGTGCTCACAGGCACTCAATAAATGGTCCAAGTACGGCTTCTTCTGCGCCTTCAGCCCAGATGGTAAGGAGCATGCCTCACATTCCTTGCAGGGAACGTGCGACTTGTTCCTTCCCATCTGTGCTGAATGCGCGGGTGGAGCCGCATTGCAGGCACATCTGGAGCCTAGGGAAGCAATCAAGTATCCGAATGCCAGTGATGTTTTGTTCATTGTTTCTTTGATATGGTGCAGATGCTGGTTGTGATGATGCTGGTGGTCTGGTATGTGTAGGTGTTGGGGGGGGGGTGTTGGGGGGGGGGGGGGGGGGGGTGAGTTCGAGTACCTCCCCTCCTCACACACCTGCCCAGTGTGGGAAAAGTGGACATCATCATCATCATGATCTGTTTGCTCGGCATTGAAATGGTCCAAGTACGGCTCCACCCCCGTGTGACTGGTTCCTTGCCGTCCGTGCTGACGGCCCGGGTGGAGCCGCATTGCAGGCACTTCTTGAGCGCGCTTGTGGCACTCACGAAATGGTCTAAGTACGGCTTCACCGGTGCCTTCAGCCCAGATGGTAAGAAGCATGCCACACATTCCTTGTAAGGAATGTGCGACTTGTTCCTTCCCATCGGGACTGAAGGCTGCGGTGAAGCCGTACTTGCCGCTGTCCCTTGTTTCTTGATAAGGTGCAGATGCTGGTGGTGGTGATGCTGGTAGTGAGGATGTGTGTGTGTGGGGTGGGGTGGGGTGGGGGGGGACTGAGCTTGAGTACCTCCCCTCCTCACGCACCTGCCCAGTGTGGGAAAGGCGGATGCTGCGTGGCTCAAAGGCCGGGGTTGAAAGATCTGTTTGCTCATCATTGAAACGGTCCAAGTACGGCTTGACCTGCGCCTTCAGCTCGGATGGTAAGGAGCATGCCACACATTCCTTGCAAGGAACGTGTGACTGGTTACTTGCCGTCCGTGCTGATGGCGCGGGTGGAGCCGCATTCCAAGCACTTCTTGAGCGCGCTTTTAGGCACTCAAGAAATGCTCCATGTACGCCCCCACCGGCGCCTTCAGCCCAGATGGTAAGGACCATGCCACACATTCCTTGAAGGAATGTGCGACTGGTTCCTTGCCATCAGGACTGAAGGCGTGGGTGGAGCCACAAGTGCGCTGGAAAGCCACGAGAGTTAGTACCCAGCACTAGTCGGAGTATGCCATTTACGTATCCCTTCAACATGATCATCATCCACCAAATGATATGCGGTCAACAAAGCATCGGTTTCCCACCTATTGACATGTGCTTCCATTTGCTCTTTGCCTCAAACCTCACTCGCCTCTTGCCCTTTCCCTCATGCCTCTCTTGCCTCTTCACTCTCACATGCCTCTTGCCTGCCCTCACATGCCTCTTACCTCACTTGCCTCTTGCCCTTTCCCTCATGCCCCTCTTGCCTGCTCTCACATGCCTCTTGCCTGCCCTCACATGCCTCTTACCTCACTTGCCTCTTGCCCTTTCCCTCATGCCCTCTTGCCTCTTGCCTGCTCTCACATGCCTCTTGCCTGCCCTCACATGCCTCTTACCTCACTTGCCTCTTGCCCTTTCCCTCATGCCCTCTTGCCTCTTGCCTGCCCTCACATGCCTCTTACCTCACTTGCCTCTTGCCCTTTCTCTCATGCCTCTCTTGCCTGTTCACTCTCACATGCCTCTTACCTCACTTGCCTCTTGCCCCTTCCCTCGTGCCTCTCTTGCCTCTTCAATCTCACATGCCTCTTGCCTGCCCTCACATGCCTCTTACCTCACTTGCCTCTTGCCCTTTCCCTCATGCCCCTCTTGCCTCTTGCCTGCTCTCACATGCCTCTTGCCTGCCCTCACATGCCTCTTACCTCACTTGCCTCTTGCCCTTTCCCTCATGCCCCTCTTGCCTCTTGCCTGCTCTCACATGCCTCTTGCCTGCCCTCACATGCCTCTTACCTCACTTGCCTCTTGCCCTTTCCCTCATGCCCCTCTTGCCTCTTGCCTGCTCTCACATGCCTCTTGCCTGCCCTCACATGCCTCTTACCTCACTTGCCTCTTGCCCTTTCCCTCATGCCCCTCTTGCCTCTTGCCTGCTCTCACATGCCTCTTGCCTGCCCTCACATGCCTCTTACCTCACTTGCCTCTTGCCCTTTCCCTCATGCCCTTCTTGCCTCTTGCCTGCTCTCACATGCCTCTTACCTCACTTGCCTCTTGCCCTTTGCCCTTTCCCTCATGCCTCTCTTGCCTCTTGCCTGCTATCACATCCCACCTTAGTCTCACTTGCCTCTCTTTCCTATTGGCATGTGTTTCCATATTACCGATGAAGATGATGATGTGAGATGTATATTCAATATCATGATCATTATGCTCCATGTGATGTGATATTGTCATGGTACCACCAGACCAACACCACCAGACCAACACCACGAGACCAACACTACCATACTAACACCGCCACACCAACACCTGACCACCAACACCATACTAACACCAACATACAAACACCAACATCTTACTTCCCCAGGTCTTGGCGTGAGTTTCCCCACGAAGATGAGGAGGACGTGGAAGGTTGCGAGGGCCGTGACCATCGCCGCTATGTGGAGCGTTTCAACTCCAAGTTGAGGGAGAAGGGCAAGAAGGACGAGGTCAAGAGACTGAAGGCGTTTGTGGAAGATGCATACCGGATCGATCCTCGTGTGGTGAAGAAGAGGGATGAAGAGAAATTTGAGAGGTGAGCCTGGTCGGTGGTTGAATGGTGTTTGGTGGGTTGGTGGCTGTATGGTGGTTGGTAGGTTGGCGGTGGTGCTGGGGGGGAGGGGGCAAGTGGGGTGGGGGGTAAGCAAAAATTGAATGATGGTTCACACAACACATAGATTAATCGTAGACAAGCAGATGCTAAGGCAGGATATAGGCTGTAGCGATCATAAGACTGCCTGCAGCACTTTGTTTATTTTCTGAGATGCTGCTACTAAGACTACCCCCACCACCACACACACACACTCGAGACCCCTGGACCCCCTCTCTATACACCCACCTCCCACTCTACCCCCCGTTGATACTGGTGCCCGAAGTTCTTATATACAAATCCTCTCACTAATGCAACACATGTTGATGCCCATTTGAGTAAGCGGGGTCTGCCGGAAGCCTACCACCACCACTATCACCCCCCACCCACACGCTCACACACACACTCAAACACCCCACCCCAACCTAACATAGGGAGCGAAAGAAGCAGGAGAAGTTCGACGCTAGGAATGCTGTGCATGTGGAGGCTGAGCGTAAGAAGAAGGAAGAGGAGGAATCAAAGTTGGCAACAGAGGAGATGGCAGCGAAGAAGAGGGCAGAGGAGAAGGTGGTTAGAGAGGCACAGAAGAAGGCTACCAAGAAGGAGCGACAAAAACTGCGCATGCTGTGTGAAAGCGATGGTGAGTGGTGCAGGGTGGGGTGGGGGATAAAAACTGCGGAAGCTGTGTGAAAGGGATAGTGAGTGGTGCGGGGTGGAGTCGGGGTGGGGTGGGGGATGTGGGGGGACAAAAACTGCGCATGCTGTGTGAAAGCGATGGTGAGGTAGGGTGGTATGACGAGGAAGGGGGGATGAGGGCAGTAGATGAGGGGGGGGAGAGGATAGAGGAGGAGGTGACTCCAGAGGTGTCGAAGGAGCGACAAGAACTATGCATACAGTTTGGGGATGAAAACAAGTTTCCAGTTGAATTTACTGTGTTGAGCTTCAGGAAATTGGCATTGGTACTTATGCAGCTAACAAGCATGCAGAAATCCAGTACGCTTGAAGATGAGGACTGTGACCATCATATCCCCCCCCCCTCCCACACACCCGGACACGCACACGCCTCCTAACAAATAATACCTGTCATGCTTTCCACCGAATCATTATCAACAACAACTGTGACTTATGCCATCATCATATCCTACCCCCCCCCCCCCCCCCCCCCCCCCCCCCCCCTTAAAACTCATCCTCATCATGCGTCCCTCCACCGCAGGCGTGTCCCGCCTCATTAGCGACGACAATTGTGAGCGGTTGTGCGGCAAATTGGATCTAGAAGCCTTGCAAGCGCTCAACGAATCGATATGCGTAATGGGGATAACTAGGGAGGCTCAAAGAGAGATTCTGGACCATGCAGTCCTAGATCTTGATGATAAGGCTGGGGCTGAGGAAAGAGCGAAGGAGAGGCAAAAGAAGGCATTGGAGCTTACTCTTAAGGTGGGTCATTGCTAGAGCTCTTGGGCTTGGATGGGGGTCTTGGGTCAGGAGGGGGGTTGCGGGGCGGAGGAATTCTCGAACTTCACTAAACTATGTTTGGTGATTGTTTATAAAGCTTTTTGTTGGTTGGACCCAGTGCAAGCAATAATCATTATTAGAGCAGATTAAGGCGAACCATTTATTTATGTTTCTAAAGCTTAACCCATGATTGATCCCGCATCCTCTCTCCTGCCTAACACAGCCAATGTTGAGCACCATAATATATACTTACATCTCTCGTCTCGTACCTGTGTATGGAATGTTGGACTCATGCTTGATCCTACACAAATACACGCACTGACGCACACAAATACACGCTAAAATCACACTCGCACACTAAAAACACACGTACACACTATAACACACAAGTATACACAAACTCAAATGCGCACACACACACACTGATGCTTTTGACCTGCATTCTCTCTCCTGCAGAACGCATCTAGTGTCGAACACCAGAAGAAGCTTGCAACCATGAGTGAATGGAACGAGGACGAGCTCCGCATGCTGGACAAGGCTGTCTCCAAGTTCCCCGTTGGCACTCCCAAGCGATGGGAGGCGGTTTCTGCATACATCAGGTATAGGGAAGTTAGTAAACACTTTGCATCTGACGTCCATTTGACTGGGCACCAGGGAAAATGTACTCAGCGTCAAGTTAGCCTCCGCTGAAGTACCCCCTAAACCCAGGTAGACCCTGAACCCTACCCCCCCCCCCCCCTCCCACCTAAACCTCTCAATCAAACCCGGAACCCCTAACCTCACCAGACCACCGTAAACTTAAGTGGGGGGCTGATGGTGAAGGAGAAGCAGGGTATGGGAGCTGTGATAGGGGCATGCCATTATAACCAATTTAGCCATCACCCACCTTCGACATGATCCCCCCCCCCCCCCCCCCCCCCCCCCCCCCAAACAAACAAACAACAAACAACCAAACAACGCCACATGAGCCTCCCTCCCCCAACCCCCCTCTCAACCAACCAACCAACCCCCACCCCTCCCACCCCTCAGGACCCGCACTCTGGAAGAAGTGGTGCTGATGGTGAAGGAGAGGCAGGGCATGGCCGCCTCTCGCTTTAACAAGTCTGAGGACTTCAAGGCGGGCCAGAAGAAGAGGGCAGAGGTGACCTGCCAGGCTGACCTGCGTCAAGCCGCTTTCACGGATGTTAATGTGAATCTGTCTGGCACAGCCGCGTCGGTGGTGCATGACATGGTGACTCCAGAAGAGCTGAAAGCCATGGAGGGCGAGGCGCCAGCAACGGCCCCCGAGGCAGCTAGCAACGGGACAGCGGAGAAGAAAGTGACGGCTGGCAGTGGGGAGTGGAATGAGGAGCAGGAGCAGGCGTTGGTGAATGCAATGAAGGAGTTCGGAAAGGAATTGACTGACAGGTAGGTGAACTGTCCTAGCAGTATTTACTTCTTACTCATATATGATATTATCATATTTGTGTATGATGATATTTTTTGTCCGAGATAACAGGTAGTATTTATTTTTTAATATATGATCATATTTTGTGTTGTACTAAGGGATAGGTCAATGAACCTTAACCTAGCTCAACCTATCCTACTTTTAATGGAATTAAAAGTAGGTTCACCTCTTGTATATGTTAACCTGACCTAACCTGACCTAAGGTGGGATAGTGTGGCTACCGTTGTCAACACGACCCAAATCCAACCCAACTCAAACCCGACCTAACCTAGCCTTATCTAACCCAACCTAACCTAACCTAACCCAATGCAGGTGGGACTGTGTGGCTGAAGTTGTCAACCTGACCCAAATCCAGCCTAACTCAAACCAACCTAACGTAGCCTAACCTAACTCAATGCAGGTGGGACTGAAGTTGTCCCAGGCAAAAGCAAGGTCAAACCTAACTCAAACCCGACCTAACCTAGCCTAACCTAACCTTACCCGATGCAGGTGTGACCGTGTGTTAAGTTGTCCCAGGCAAGAGCAAGCCTAACTCAAACCCTATCTAACCTGGCCTAAGCTAACCTAGCCTTACCCGATGCAGGTGGGACCGTGTGGCTGAAGTTGTCCCAGGCAAGAGCAAGGTCAAACCTAACTCAAACCCGACCTAGCCAAACCTAACCTAACTCAATGCAGGTGGGACCGTGTGGCTGAAGTTGTCCCAGGCAAGAGCAAGGTGCAGTGCTTCAAGCGATTCAAGGAGTTGCGAGAGGTGTTCAGGTCCAAGAAGGAAGAGGAGGCATGAGGGGGAACTTCGTGTTGTCCCGTTTCTCATAAAAGCAGGGATGAGCAAATGAATTGAATGCAGTTGATCTGGGGAAGACTGATGTGCCAACGTGTTTCATGGACTGGCAAGGGCTGTTAAGATCCAATTTGAATTTACATGGGTTGTTACTTGGGTTTCCAGCCAACTCTTGGCTGCTCGCCGTCTTCCAATTCCTAGCCCCCCTGAGTGATACCCTGGGAAGCCAGGGAGCCAATTACGCAGATTAGACAGTTTAAAGACTTGTCAAGGTTCGAGGAGGAGGGTGATCCATGTTGGGCAGCCCCATGCCCTGTTTCTTTCAAGCGCAGCTGAAAGCTTAGGGCTTGCCCCTGTGGCTGGCTACTGGAGCTGACGGGTGTTCAAACTATACAGGCTGCGAGTGCACTCTAGACATCTTGCAAGATTTCCAGAGAGCATTGAAGTGGTGTCGTTCAACAGCGGGAAGCTGCTATGAGTAGCCCTACAATGAGACAGTGAGGGCAGCCCCGTGTTGTCTTATTTCTTGGGAACGCAGGGAGGAGCTCTCATGTCTTCTCCTACTTTTTAGAACAAGGCTTATTTTTATTTTTTATCTTTCTCCCCCCAACCTCCGCCGCCCTCGCAGTCCCTAGTACCGGCGACAACAAGATGTAGTGCTTTGCTGAGTTGCTGCATGAAGCCTTCCTGCCTCAAGGCTTGAATCATGGCTTTTCTTTTCAGCTTTTTGGGGCAGCTTCCTCGGCCAGGGACTATGCTACAGCCAATTGTTTCAGCAGTCCTGTACAACTTGAGTCACAGATTTCCCTGCCACTGCCCCCTCACCTAGCAAGCTAACTGATCAGGAACACCTAGAGCACCTTTACAAACTCACGACCTGAATATTTCATTGGCTGCCCACTCATATTTTAGCAGTGCTGGACAGCTGATAATGTTAGCTTAACCCAGCCAAACCAACAGCAGCCTGGGTAAGGCTAGCTGGACAGCTTACAGGTGCTCCAGGCTGCTGTTGGTTTGGCTGAAGAGCAGTCAGGGGATCTGCCTAGAAGCAGCTGAGTGTAGGTGAAGCAGTGCAGCAGTCGCGTTGCCCCTGGTCTAGGGGGTGGCTTTATAGAAAGGGTGGCGCCAGGAAAATGATTGAATTACACAATTATTTGGACTCTCACAGCCTCTATACCTGGTTAGCGTACATTGCCCCCCCACCCTGTTGTTGAACCTGGTGATCTACTATTTCCTTTTCTATGGGTGGAGTACCCACCTGAACTTAATAGCATGAATAGCTTAATGTGACTGTATGTATGTTACAGTCTAGAGGTGTCAAAATAGGCTCAAGGGCCCAGCTTTATGAGACCATGCGCTTATGAGATGACACCTATATTCATATATCGATCTGCACTTTGTTTTTCGTGCGACGCGTCGCATATTTAGCGTCCCCAGTGTGACGCGTTCATCCGCAAACCCAGGGTGGCATTTCTGACTTGTTTAGCCGGACCCATGCGTCGCCATGCAGCTAGTGAATGGCGACGCGTCGCACTACAAAACAGTGATGGACTAGTGTGTGTGCAGTAGCACACCTTTGCCTAGTACTGAGGACCCACAGCAGATATAAGCTGATGCTACTAACATATGTATACATACAATTATACAGTACTAAATTGTTTGTTTGTATCACTGAAAGAGTGCAAAGGAACATTGGTGAACATGTGTCGTGAAAACGAATGATGTCAATGGATTGGATGGTTAAGAGCTGCTCACCGTCTTCCAAATCTATGTCCCCCCCTACGCTTTTTGCTCCACCCCCGCTCCCTGTCACAGTCCAGGGGTAGGCTAAGGGGACTTGCCCAACCATATAGGAAGGGCTTAAAAAGAACAAGCACTGATGAACTGAGCCGCAAACATTCGTTTAACCGACAGGGGCCCTGAGTTCGTGCTACAGTGATAATTTAATGTGTTATTCCAAATACTCACCCATTCACCCATCCATCCGAAGTCCCATACTCACCCACAGATATTGACTCACCCATACTTGAACTTGAACTTGACTCTTCCATACACCTATCCAGACCACACCCATTCACCCACACATCCATACCACCCATACTCATCCACATTATCCACATGGGTCTTAAGTGGTGCCAATGAACTGCCCTTGTCAACACAATCTCAATTCTGAATGGTGGTCTCAGAATGGCATTAGAAGATCTGAGTAAAAAGATAGCAAAACAACTGAGAAGGGCTGACCCCCCCCCCCCCCCCCCCCCCCCCCCAAAATGAGGTGCTCAGAATGACCTGAAAATGTCTCAAAACATCGCCATGAAGCATATCAGCATATGCCATTATAGCCCCATTCGCAGAATAAATATATCGGGAGAGGCAGGAGTATTAAAAAAGGAAAAGCCATGCAAAAAAAACAATGCCACAAAAACCTGTGGAGGGCTGCCTCCCCCCCCCCCCCCCCCCCCCTGTATATAAATAAGAGGCGCTATTTGATATTATATATGGATTCTGGGTATCTACACTATGGCGCACACAATTGCTTCCTTAGAATTCCCAAACAGGGATTGTGTCATCAGTCAAAATCCAGTTCTGCAGCCCCCTTTGGGTTGCCCAAGTATCGAGCCCACACAGACACCCACCCACACGCACTCTAACACACACCCATCCATAGACCCCCCCCCCCCCCCTGATGAGGTATTGAGGTGCTCAGAATGACCTGAAAATGGCTAAAAACATCGCAATGCGTGCCATTCTAGCCCCGTTCTCAGAATAAATAAATCGGCATGAAACATAAGTTGGAGGCCTCGCTCCTCCCCCTGGAGTCTTGGGAGAGGTAAAAACATTGAGGCCTGGGCTAGGCCTAGGATTAGCCCCCCCGCCCCTAAAATGGTGGCCATCCAAAATACATTTGCATGCCCCATCCAATTATGCTCTTACAGTGGGGCCGTTTGACAAGTAAAGTTGCAACGTTTCCCCCTGCTGACCCAAGGGGTGGAAATCATTTCATTACTAATGCTCACGGAGAGGAATTCAGTTTTCGACGAGAGGCGCCCTCAGTCCAGCCAGACCCGGTTCAATAGGGTGTGGGAAATCAAGGCCGGTAACTGAGTGCAATGAGAGTCGAGTGATGGGAAACATGGCTGGTGGTGTTAAAAAACACCGGTTTGTTTGTGTGCGCGAGTGCACGCTTCAGCCAGGCTAGGAGCAAGCATTTATCCGCCGAAGCCGTACAGGGTGCGACCCTGGCGCTTGAGAGCGTAGACAACATCAAGAGCAGTGACTGTCTTACGACGGGCGTGCTCCGTGTAGGTCACAGCATCACGAATGACGTTCCCCAGGAAGACCTTAAGCACACTACGGGTCTCCTCGTAGATGAGGCCGCTGATGCGCTTCACTCCACCACGGCGAGCCAGGCGGCGGATGGCAGGCTTGGTGATACCTTGGATGTTATCACGCAAGACCTTGCGGTGGCGCTTGGCGCCTCCCTTTCCGAGTCCCTTGCCGCCTTTGCCGCGTCCAGACATGTTGAGTAGTGGTCGAGTGGGGTGGGGAGGGGGGTTCAGATAACTTGACTGCTCAACTACCACCGCGCAAGCGATGACTTTATAGGAATGAAGTCGGATGAACTTTAATGTCGTGTACAGGCCCGCTGATCCGAGAAGCAAAGCGGATCAGCAGATTGCGCTCCCGTTCCCGCCCGTTCCTGCTCTCGGCACGTTGACCAACGCCCACGTTGACCTCTAGTCTGAACCCCAACCCGGATCCATGAATCTTTAAATTCCTTCGAAGTCGCCGCCTGACCATTGTACCTTCCAAGTATTTCCAACCCCTTCCATCCTCCACAATGGCTCGTACCAAGCAGACAGCCCGTAAGTCAACCGGAGGCAAGGCGCCCCGCAAGCAGCTGGCCACCAAGGCGGCCAGGAAAAGCGCCCCAGCCACTGGCGGTGTGAAGAAGCCTCACAGGTACAGGCCAGGAACTGTCGCCCTGCGTGAGATTCGCAAGTACCAGAAGTCTACCGAGCTGCTCATCCGCAAGCTGCCCTTCCAGAGGCTGGTTCGTGAGATCGCCCAGGACTTCAAGACTGACCTGCGTTTCCAGTCTTCCGCCGTTCTTGCCCTCCAGGAGGCCGCCGAGGCATACCTTGTGGGTCTGTTCGAGGACACAAACCTGGCTGCCATCCATGCCAAGCGCGTCACCATCATGCCCAAGGACATCCAGCTGGCTCGCCGCATCCGTGGTGAGAGGGCCTAAGCAAGCTCAGGAGTCCAGTTGCCACTCAGGCAAAAGCAAACAAACGGTGTTTTTCAACACCACTACTGAACACAATCGATGGCGTAGGACACGTCGTCAGCTTAGGGTGTGTTTCCAGTGGGTTTTTCGGTCACCGTTGAAGTTCCGCTGAAGTCCACGCTGGCCCGAGGTGTTTCCAGTGGGGTTCCGCTGACATTTTGTTATGTTCCGCTGAAGTCCACGCTGGCTTTTTTTACCGCTGAAGGCCGACGTGGACTTCAGCGGAGTGCAAAACTTCAGCTGGAGCCCTGACCCTCCCGCTGAAGTTTTTCAATTCCGCTGAAGTCCACCTAGGATCCGCTGAAGACCAGCCCGGCGAGCACCAAGTATTCTCTCCAGGATTCTCTCGATGAGGTTTGAGGCTTTCAGAACATGGACAATTTGACGTCCGCGAGAAACCAGCCCCTGCCCCACTGGAAACACACCCTTACTTATGTATAAGTGTATGTACATGTATACATGTCCCTCCTTCTGTCTTATTTTCAAAACAGGGTCGACCAGCCTTCACCATCTGCGGTAGAATAACTATTACACCACACTCAAGAGTGCAGAATGTTCTCACGATCTTGGATGCCGCTGGTCTATGCTGGGACACCCACCTCGTGGGCTTGAATGCCTTTAGTAATAATAAACACATCGCTGCAGACAAGTTCTATGCAACGCTAAAAAACGGCAAAGAGTGATCGCAACGGAGCGACAGGAGGCAACGGAAGCTAGTTAGTTACGAGACCGTTGGCTGACGTGTCGGGCTTCATCGCGGTCAGACGGATGGTCGGATGGACAAATGAGTAATACACAAGGGGACTCACGCCCCCCAGAAGGGGGGGCTCCGCCAAAAAATGATAGACGTGTCAATGAATCCATGTTACTAGGAAAGTTGAGAGACGGTTTCAACTCACCATGGATCCTGGCAGTGAATGTTTCGTGATAGCATTGAGGTCATGATGTACTCGTCGATGCAGAGCGGGGTATAGTGATTATGTGCAACTCTGGTACACAATACAGGGGCTCCAGATATACATTAGCGTCAGGACTAATGTTGCTTACTAGGATATCACTCAATTTCCACCAAGAGAACATGGCTGACATATCTGCACGGTGCACTATATTTCGGTTGATACGTACATATTGTTGAAGTCCTGTGCGTTAGTTACTCCTTTAGCGAGGCGTCCTTGTCATAGCCAGTTTCTCTGACATTCTTTTTTCACAAGCTGACTGTCAGTCATGCTATCGGACACATGCACTTGTCGTAGTTCACACCAGGGTTGTGCCTGGGGACTCAAACACATGCGTCATGCATTCAGAAGATGCGACCGGGTTCAAAATATGTGTGTGTCACGCAACACGCAGCAGAAAAAAAACTGGTTGACACCTATGGTTACGCACATGGTTCCGTTGTTGATATTCATGGAGCCTATATGTTTCTCGGAGTTTCTTTCTTAGCACTTCAGTACCGGGTAGTAAAGATCAGGGTTGTTCAGGATGCTGCTTCCTATGTCGCAAACGCAGATCCAGCAGCTCGGTTGCGTCGCAGAAGCAGATTTGGGTGGGTCCGTTGCTTCTCAGAGGGCCTGGTAATTCTGGTTGCGTCGCAGAGATGCAGATGCAGCGTTGGGGGAGTCTGTTGCGTTGCACACAGATTTTGGAACTGGTTGCGTCGCTAGAAGCACATTTTGAAAGAGGCTGCGCCTCGAGAAGCATATTTGGTGGTCCCCTTGAACAACCCTGATAAAGATACTTGTTCAGCTTCTCTGTAATTTACCTTAGCATCACTTAAATGCAAGCCATGTGGTCCAGGATTGTTCAGGAGAAACCCCAGCTCTGCGTCCAGAGACGCAACCAATTGTACAGCCTGCGTCCTGAGACGCAACTGGCTTACTGACCCGCAGCCTGCGTCCTGCAACGCAGCAGACCCACACAAAAGCTGAAGCTGCGTCTGCCACGCAACGGAACCTTCGACGTTGCTTCTGCAATGCAGGACGCAGTGTCCTGAGCAACCCTGATGCGGTCCCTGCTAAGATTCCTCGTCGATACATTATTACATCATACGGGTACATGCACCATGCCTTTCCAATTTAAAGGCTGCCTTTGCAGGAGCTCGTCTGTGTGTTGTTATGAACATAAGAGAGATGCCGTGTTTGAAAGAAGAAATTATTCCGCTGTGTGCGATCATTGATTGTTCGGTAGACTATGCAGCAGAGCTAGATCAACATTGGTATGTAGGAGACCTAGAGATTGGATACCATGTATTTCGCACACAATGTTTATTTGCATGCTATCAGCATGAATTGCGGTGCTCTCACGCGTTTTATGACTTGGTGACTACTTTTGTACTTCCTTAGAACTATCGGCTCTGCCAGTACTGTGTCATCCTTCATGACTCAGTGACAGCTTCCTGTTGGCTGCGTCACTGGTTTCTCACTGACACGCTCTGTATTGCCTGTGCCCGGCCTAAGATTCCTGGCTTAGGTTCTAGTCAGGTTACAGGCATCCGCCTTTCCCACCGCTGGTGTCCTTTGGCGTCCGCCTGTCCTTGTAATGCTATTCTCGTCTCCGTGTATAGATTGGTGCGTCTGTTCCGCTGCTTTCATCTCTGTCCACTCTACGGAGTGTATTCAAGCTGATACATGCTGTTGTCATGTACTGTATTGATTCCTTTAAATGTCCAGAATTGGCTGGAAGACCATGTGATAATTCAAATCCCTTTAAATGCCTACACAGATGGGGTTACATTCTGCACTTAGGTGTGAGGTACAGGAGCCTTTATACCGTTCCCATGTATTTACTCTGCCCGAAGCAGCTTGAAGGCTGATTGACCATGTAATCAAATCAGGCCTGTGTACGCTGTTCCAGCCGAAGACAGCCTACATTGACGGGGCACGTTTGTACCAGAGATCTCTGTTTTGTACGTAAAATAATTCTCACCACAGTAGTGCGGTTCGGAGAGATTTCGACCCCTACAAAAAAATCAAGTTTAATACCGATGGTAGCACATGCAAATGCGAACGCACACGACCATCTATTTTCTCGAGCAGTGCAGATTTCGACGAGTTCTGTAGCTTTCGAGGTTGGTGTCAGTTGGGGCGGTTGAGGCCTGGGCCTGCCGTTCGTTGAGGCAACCTCGGGCAACAACAAGGGCGTGACCGCCCTTGTGTTGGATCGGACCAATTGGACCAAGGGATCCGCTGGGGATGGGGATGGCCGGATAGGTAGCCCCCCTGTAAGTAGGGTTGTTTTGTGTCAGGTGTGCGGTGTGTCTAACCTTGTTGCTGCCCTCGTGGCTGTTCTTGCGAAATGTGTGTCTCTTATACCGCGCTTTGGTACACAGTCGCGCGTTACCACATAAACTGGGGCTGTGCACCCTTCGACAGTGACTAGGCAGTCTTCTTCGGGATGACTGCCGAATTCAAACGTCAAGTGGTTCGGGGCGCAGTTTGACTTAAATCTACCTGGAAGACGAGGTGACGTGACTGAAAATACAACTTGTCTGAAATTTGCTTCGAGTCGGAGAAGAGGTGTCTGTATTTGCGAGTTTATCGAGCTGCCTGCCGTTTGCAAACGTCAGTTGGTGCGGTCTAAATGCACTTTGTAGGGCGAACCCTTAGGTTCCCTAGCGCATCCGTTTGGCGCACCCGTTTGGCGCATCCGTTTAGCGCACCCGGCAGTACGCCTGATGTACCGAAGTCGCTACCCATGGAGGGGCGGTAACTATATTGACCGCCCCCTGTGCTGTTGGTTTTTGGAATTATAAGCTTATGTACGGGCGGTCAGTTATGTACTCATGTTGTAGCCTTGTTGCTTTCAAAGTAACAACAAAGTAACAAACAAACAAATAAGGGACATTTTGCAGTGTTGCTGTTTAAAGCAGTATTGAACGTGCCTCTACTGTCATGCAGAGCATACATGAAGGTTGGCTTTAGTTGTAATCATTTGATGCAGAAAAAATGAGACCAATCAGAGGTCGGGTTAATTTTAGGGGATTTTGAGAAGGTGTTGCATGTGTGGGCTGGGCAGTATGAGCCGTTCCGGTCTGGGCCTGACCCGACGCGAGGGGGTGGTCGGGTGTGTCGGGTTGGATGCCTGTAGCGTGGGCCGGCATACATCGGGCTGGCCGGGTGGTTATGCGTTGTGTGGGTATGACACGAATGTAGCGCAGTTTGGGAGCGCATGTGGCATGTGCTTTGGGAGAATACCGTGGGTGAGCATAGGGTCTCAATAGCCGCTCTGCCCATGATTTGGAATGGCTGGGCCTAGAGTTGCGCCTGGCCATGGAGAATGGGGATTAGTGGCTACCATTGTGCAACGCCGCTGCCCCCTAGGTCGAAGCACGAATCTGAAAGCTGCGGTGGTCGAAGCTCTGCAGCTTCTCAGGGTAGTGTCACCTTCTTGGGTAGCGAGTTAGTTCTTACTTGTGTAGCTTCGCAGCTCCGCAGAAGGAACGATTGGTACTTAGGTAGCTATGAATGGCAAGTCACTTTGGCTGAGACGGGGGTCGGAAGTGCACCAGTTGTCAATTCCGCAGTTCGAAGGTCAGCATATGCTCAATTTACACGTTCGCAAGTAGCACGTCCAGCAGGTTGCAGGCGATGGGCCCCTAGGTCAGAGCACGTAGCTCAAAGCTGCGCTGGTCCAAACTCCACAGGTTCGCAGGGTGGAGTTACCCACTTGGGCTAATAGTAATTAATTGTGAAGCTTCGCAGGTCTGCAGAACGAATGATCGGTACTGAGGCATGCTATTAATAGCAAGATTGGCAGATTCAGAGGTTGGAAGAGCACCAGTTCAATTCAATTGCGTAGTTCGAAGTTAGCATTTGCGCAATTTGCACGTTGCGCGCAAGTAGCAGGTCCAGCCGCGATGGGAGTTTGCAGGCGATGGCTCAGGGTCGGACGGAAACGCGAATGTTGCATGCTGCATGGACAGTTGGCTTGTGAAGGACGATTCTTTCCACGCGAACCCTTTAGGTTCTTCATGGCTCTTCACCCGGTTACTCGTTTTTGTTACACTCACGTGACGCTAGTTGGTCGGCCCCCTTTTGACAATTTGACAATTTTGAGTTTGAGTGACTCGGTGTAACTCTTGAGTCTCTCCTACATTGAGGGCGGTAACTATATTGACCGCCCCCTGAGCTGTTGGTTTTTGGAATTATAAGCTTATGTACGGGCGGTCAGTTATGTACTTATGTTGTAGCCTTGTTGCTTTCAAAGTAACAACTATATTGACCGCCCCCTGTGCTGTTGGTTTTTGGAATTATAAGCTTATGTACGGGCGGTCAGTTATGTACTTATGTTGTAGCCTTGTTGCTTTCAAAGTAACAACAAAGTAACAAACAAACAAATAAGGGACATTTTGCAGTGTTGCTATTTAAAGCAGTATTGAACGTGCCCCTACTGCCATGCAGAGCATACATGATGGTTGGCATTAGTTGTAATAATTTGATGCAGAAAAAATGAGACCAATCGGAGGTCGGGTTAATTTTAGGGGATTTTGAGAAGGTGTTGCATGTGTGGGCTGGGCAGTATGAGCCGTTCCGGTCTGGGCCTGACCCGACGCGAGGGGGTGGTCGGGTGTGTCGGGGTGGATGCCTGTAGCGTGGGTCGGCATGCATCGGGCTGGCCTGGTGGTTATGCGTTGTGCGGGTATGACACGAATGTAGCGCAGTTTGGGAGCGCATGTGGCATGTGCTTTGGGAGAATACCGTGGGTGAGCATAGGGTCTCAATAGCCGCTCGGCCAATGATTTGGAATGGCTGGGCCTAGAGTTGCGCCTGGCCATGGAGAATGGGGATTAGTGGCTACCATTGTGCAACGCCGCTGCCCCCTAGGTCGAAGCACGAATCTGAAAGCTGCGGTGGTCGAAGCTCTGCAGCTTCTCAGGGTAGTGTCACCTTCTTGGGTAGCGAGTTAGTTCTTACTTGTGTAGCTTCGCAGCTCCGCAGAAGGAACGATTGGTACTTAGGTAGCTATAAATAGCAAGTCACTTTGGCTGAGACAGGGGTCGGAAGTGCACCATTTATCAATTCCGCAGTTCGAAGGTCAGCATATGCTCAATTTACACGTTCGCAAGTAGCACGTCCAGCAGGTTGCAGGCGATGGGCCCCTAGGTCAGAGCACGTAGCTCAAAGCTGCGCTGGTCCAAACTCCACAGGTTCGCAGGGTGGAGTTACCCACTTGGGCTAATAGTAATTAATTGTGAAGCTTCGCAGGTCTGCAGAACGAATGATCGGTACTGAGGCATGCTATTAATAGCAAGATTGGCAGATTCAGAGGTTGGAAGAGCACCAGTTCAATTCAATTGCGTAGTTCGAAGTTAGCATTTGCGCAATTTGCACGTTGCGCGCAAGTAGCAGGTCCAGCCGCGATGGGAGTTTGCAGGCGATGGCTCAGGGTCGGACGGAAACGCGAATGTTGCATGCTGCATGGACAGTTGGCTTGTGAAGGACGATTCTTTCCACGCGAACCCTTTAGGTTCTTCATGGCTCTTCACCCGGTTACTCGTTTTTGTTACACTCACGTGACGCTAGTTGGTCGGCCCCCTTTTGACAATTTGACAATTTTGAGTTTGAGTGACTCGGTGTAACTCTTGAGTCTCTCCTACATTGAGGGCGGTAACTATATTGACCGCCCCCTGAGCTGTTGGTTTTTGGAATTATAAGCTTATGTACGGGCGGTCAGTTATGTACTTATGTTGTAGCCTTGTTGCTTTCAAAGTAACAACTATATTGACCGCCCCCTGTGCTGTTGGTTTTTGGAATTATAAGCTTATGTACGGGCGGTCAGTTATGTACTTATGTTGTAGCCTTGTTGCTTTCAAAGTAACAACAAAGTAACAAACAAACAAATAAGGGACATTTTGCAGTGTTGCTATTTAAAGCAGTATTGAACGTGCCCCTACTGCCATGCAGAGCATACATGATGGTTGGCATTAGTTGTAATAATTTGATGCAGAAAAAATGAGACCAATCGGAGGTCGGGTTAATTTTAGGGGATTTTGAGAAGGTGTTGCATGTGTGGGCTGGGCAGTATGAGCCGTTCCGGTCTGGGCCTGACCCGACGCGAGGGGGTGGTCGGGTGTGTCGGGGTGGATGCCTGTAGCGTGGGTCGGCATGCATCGGGCTGGCCGGGTGGTAATGCGTTGTGCGGGTATGACACGAATGTAGCGCAGTTTGGGAGCGCATGTGGCATGTGCTTTGGGAGAATACCGTGGGTGAGCATAGGGTCTCAATAGCCGCTCGGCCAATGATTTGGAATGGCTGGGCCTAGAGTTGCGCCTGGCCATGGAGAATGGGGATTAGTGGCTACCATTGTGCAACGCCGCTGCCCCCTAGGTCGAAGCACGAATCTGAAAGCTGCGGTGGTCGAAGCTCTGCAGCTTCTCAGGGTAGTGTCACCTTCTTGGGTAGCGAGTTAGTTCTTACTTGTGTAGCTTCGCAGCTCCGCAGAAGGAACGATTGGTACTTAGGTAGCTATAAATAGCAAGTCACTTGGGCTGAGACAGGGGTCGGAAGTGCACCAGTTATCAATTCCGCAGTTCGAAGGTCAGCATATGCTCAATTTACACGTTCGCAAGTAGCACGTCCAGCAGGTTGCAGGCGATGGGCCCCTAGGTCAGAGCACGTAGCTCAAAGCTGCGCTGGTCCAAACTCCACAGGTTCGCAGGGTGGAGTTACCCACTTGGGCTAATAGTAATTAATTGTGAAGCTTCGCAGGTCTGCAGAACGAATGATCGGTACTGAGGCATGCTATTAATAGCAAGATTGGCAGATTCAGAGGTTGGAAGAGCACCAGTTCAATTCAATTGCGTAGTTCGAAGTTAGCATTTGCGCAATTTGCACGTTGCGCGCAAGTAGCAGGTCCAGCCGCGATGGGAGTTTGCAGGCGATGGCTCAGGGTCGGACGGAAACGCGAATGTTGCATGCTGCATGGACAGTTGGCTTGTGAAGGACGATTCTTTCCACGCGAACCCTTTAGGTTCTTCATGGCTCTTCACCCGGTTACTCGTTTTTGTTACACTCACGTGACGCTAGTTGGTCGGCCCCCTTTTGACAATTTGACAATTTTGAGTTTGAGTGACTCGGTGTAACTCTTGAGTCTCTCCTACATTGAGGGCGGTAACTATATTGACCGCCCCCTGAGCTGTTGGTTTTTGGAATTATAAGCTTATGTACGGGCGGTCAGTTATGTACTTATGTTGTAGCCTTGTTGCTTTCAAAGTAACAACTATATTGACCGCCCCCTGTGCTGTTGGTTTTTGGAATTATAAGCTTATGTACGGGCGGTCAGTTATGTACTTATGTTGTAGCCTTGTTGCTTTCAAAGTAACAACAAAGTAACAAACAAACAAATAAGGGACATTTTGCAGTGTTGCTATTTAAAGCAGTATTGAACGTGCCCCTACTGCCATGCAGAGCATACATGATGGTTGGCATTAGTTGTAATAATTTGATGCAGAAAAAATGAGACCAATCGGAGGTCGGGTTAATTTTAGGGGATTTTGAGAAGGTGTTGCATGTGTGGGCTGGGCAGTATGAGCCGTTCCGGTCTGGGCCTGACCCGACGCGAGGGGGTGGTCGGGTGTGTCGGGGTGGATGCCTGTAGCGTGGGTCGGCATGCATCGGGCTGGCCGGGTGGTAATGCGTTGTGCGGGTATGACACGAATGTAGCGCAGTTTGGGAGCGCATGTGGCATGTGCTTTGGGAGAATACCGTGGGTGAGCATAGGGTCTCAATAGCCGCTCGGCCAATGATTTGGAATGGCTGGGCCTAGAGTTGCGCCTGGCCATGGAGAATGGGGATTAGTGGCTACCATTGTGCAACGCCGCTGCCCCCTAGGTCGAAGCACGAATCTGAAAGCTGCGGTGGTCGAAGCTCTGCAGCTTCTCAGGGTAGTGTCACCTTCTTGGGTAGCGAGTTAGTTCTTACTTGTGTAGCTTCGCAGCTCCGCAGAAGGAACGATTGGTACTTAGGTAGCTATAAATAGCAAGTCACTTGGGCTGAGACAGGGGTCGGAAGTGCACCATTTATCAATTCCGCAGTTCGAAGGTCAGCATATGCTCAATTTACACGTTCGCAAGTAGCACGTCCAGCAGGTTGCAGGCGATGGGCCCCTAGGTCAGAGCACGTAGCTCAAAGCTGCGCTGGTCCAAACTCCACAGGTTCGCAGGGTGGAGTTACCCACTTGGGCTAATAGTAATTAATTGTGAAGCTTCGCAGGTCTGCAGAACGAATGATCGGTACTGAGGCATGCTATTAATAGCAAGATTGGCAGATTCAGAGGTTGGAAGAGCACCAGTTCAATTCAATTGCGTAGTTCGAAGTTAGCATTTGCGCAATTTGCACGTTGCGCGCAAGTAGCAGGTCCAGCCGCGATGGGAGTTTGCAGGCGATGGCTCAGGGTCGGACGGAAACGCGAATGTTGCATGCTGCATGGACAGTTGGCTTGTGAAGGACGATTCTTTCCACGCGAACCCTTTAGGTTCTTCATGGCTCTTCACCCGGTTACTCGTTTTTGTTACACTCACGTGACGCTAGTTGGTCGGCCCCCTTTTGACAATTTGACAATTTTGAGTTTGAGTGACTCGGTGTAACTCTTGAGTCTCTCCTACATTGAGGGCGGTAACTATATTGACCGCCCCCTGAGCTGTTGGTTTTTGGAATTATAAGCTTATGTACGGGCGGTCAGTTATGTACTTATGTTGTAGCCTTGTTGCTTTCAAAGTAACAACTATATTGACCGCCCCCTGTGCTGTTGGTTTTTGGAATTATAAGCTTATGTACGGGCGGTCAGTTATGTACTTATGTTGTAGCCTTGTTGCTTTCAAAGTAACAACAAAGTAACAAACAAACAAATAAGGGACATTTTGCAGTGTTGCTATTTAAAGCAGTATTGAACGTGCCCCTACTGCCATGCAGAGCATACATGATGGTTGGCATTAGTTGTAATAATTTGATGCAGAAAAAATGAGACCAATCGGAGGTCGGGTTAATTTTAGGGGATTTTGAGAAGGTGTTGCATGTGTGGGCTGGGCAGTATGAGCCGTTCCGGTCTGGGCCTGACCCGACGCGAGGGGGTGGTAGGGTGTGTCGGGGTGGATGCCTGTAGCGTGGGTCGGCATGCATCGGGCTGGCCGGGTGGTTATGCGTTGTGCGGGTATGACACGAATGTAGCGCAGTTTGGGAGCGCATGTGGCATGTGCTTTGGGAGAATACCGTGGGTGAGCATAGGGTCTCAATAGCCGCTCGGCCAATGATTTGGAATGGCTGGGCCTAGAGTTGCGCCTGGCCATGGAGAATGGGGATTAGTGGCTACCATTGTGCAACGCCGCTGCCCCCTAGGTCGAAGCACGAATCTGAAAGCTGCGGTGGTCGAAGCTCTGCAGCTTCTCAGGGTAGTGTCACCTTCTTGGGTAGCGAGTTAGTTCTTACTTGTGTAGCTTCGCAGCTCCGCAGAAGGAACGATTGGTACTTAGGTAGCTATAAATAGCAAGTCACTTGGGCTGAGACAGGGGTCGGAAGTGCACCAGTTATCAATTCCGCAGTTCGAAGGTCAGCATATGCTCAATTTACACGTTCGCAAGTAGCACGTCCAGCAGGTTGCAGGCGATGGGCCCCTAGGTCAGAGCACGTAGCTCAAAGCTGCGCTGGTCCAAACTCCACAGGTTCGCAGGGTGGAGTTACCCACTTGGGCTAATAGTAATTAATTGTGAAGCTTCGCAGGTCTGCAGAACGAATGATCGGTACTGAGGCATGCTATTAATAGCAAGATTGGCAGATTCAGAGGTTGGAAGAGCACCAGTTCAATTCAATTGCGTAGTTCGAAGTTAGCATTTGCGCAATTTGCACGTTGCGCGCAAGTAGCAGGTCCAGCCGCGATGGGAGTTTGCAGGCGATGGCTCAGGGTCGGACGGAAACGCGAATGTTGCATGCTGCATGGACAGTTGGCTTGTGAAGGACGATTCTTTCCACGCGAACCCTTTAGGTTCTTCATGGCTCTTCACCCGGTTACTCGTTTTTGTTACACTCACGTGACGCTAGTTGGTCGGCCCCCTTTTGACAATTTGACAATTTTGAGTTTGAGTGACTCGGTGTAACTCTTGAGTCTCTCCTACATTGAGGGCGGTAACTATATTGACCGCCCCCTGAGCTGTTGGTTTTTGGAATTATAAGCTTATGTACGGGCGGTCAGTTATGTACTTATGTTGTAGCCTTGTTGCTTTCAAAGTAACAACTATATTGACCGCCCCCTGTGCTGTTGGTTTTTGGAATTATAAGCTTATGTACGGGCGGTCAGTTATGTACTTATGTTGTAGCCTTGTTGCTTTCAAACAAACAAATAAGGGACATTTTGCAGTGTTGCTATTTAAAGCAGTATTGAACGTGCCCCTACTGCCATGCAGAGCATACATGATGGTTGGCATTAGTTGTAATCATTTGATGCAGAAAAAATGAGACCAATCGGAGGTCGGGTTAATTTTAGGGGATTTTGAGAAGGTGTTGCGTGTGTGGGCTGGGCAGTATGAGCCGTTCCGGTCTGGGCCTGACCCGACGCGAGGGGGTGGTCGGGTGTGTCGGGGTGGATGCCTGTAGCGTGGGTCGGCATGCATCGGGCTGGCCGGGTGGTAATGCGTTGTGCGGGTATGACACGAATGTAGCGCAGTTTGGGAGCGCATGTGGCATGTGCTTTGGGAGAATACCGTGGGTGAGCATAGGGTCTCAATAGCCGCTCGGCCAATGATTTGGAATGGCTGGGCCTAGAGTTGCGCCTGGCCATGGAGAATGGGGATTAGTGGCTACCATTGTGCAACGCCGCTGCCCCCTAGGTCGAAGCACGAATCTGAAAGCTGCGGTGGTCGAAGCTCTGCAGCTTCTCAGGGTAGTGTCACCTTCTTGGGTAGCGAGTTAGTTCTTACTTGTGTAGCTTCGCAGCTCCGCAGAAGGAACGATTGGTACTTAGGTAGCTATAAATAGCAAGTCACTTTGGCTGAGACAGGGGTCGGAAGTGCACCAGTTATCAATTCCGCAGTTCGAAGGTCAGCATATGCTCAATTTACACGTTCGCAAGTAGCACGTCCAGCAGGTTGCAGGCGATGGGCCCCTAGGTCAGAGCACGTAGCTCAAAGCTGCGCTGGTCCAAACTCCACAGGTTCGCAGGGTGGAGTTACCCACTTGGGCTAATAGTAATTAATTGTGAAGCTTCGCAGGTCTGCAGAACGAATGATCGGTACTGAGGCATGCTATTAATAGCAAGATTGGCAGATTCAGAGGTTGGAAGAGCACCAGTTCAATTCAATTGCGTAGTTCGAAGTTAGCATTTGCGCAATTTGCACGTTGCGCGCAAGTAGCAGGTCCAGCCGCGATGGGAGTTTGCAGGCGATGGCTCAGGGTCGGACGGAAACGCGAATGTTGCATGCTGCATGGACAGTTGGCTTGTGAAGGACGATTCTTTCCACGCGAACCCTTTAGGTTCTTCATGGCTCTTCACCCGGTTACTCGTTTTTGTTACACTCACGTGACGCTAGTTGGTCGGCCCCCTTTTGACAATTTGACAATTTTGAGTTTGAGTGACTCGGTGTAACTCTTGAGTCTCTCCTACATTGAGGGCGGTAACTATATTGACCGCCCCCTGAGCTGTTGGTTTTTGGAATTATAAGCTTATGTACGGGCGGTCAGTTATGTACTTATGTTGTAGCCTTGTTGCTTTCAAAGTAACAACTATATTGACCGCCCCCTGTGCTGTTGGTTTTTGGAATTATAAGCTTATGTACGGGCGGTCAGTTATGTACTTATGTTGTAGCCTTGTTGCTTTCAAAGTAACAACAAAGTAACAAACAAACAAATAAGGGACATTTTGCAGTGTTGCTATTTAAAGCAGTATTGAACGTGCCCCTACTGCCATGCAGAGCATACATGATGGTTGGCATTAGTTGTAATAATTTGATGCAGAAAAAATGAGACCAATCGGAGGTCGGGTTAATTTTAGGGGATTTTGAGAAGGTGTTGCATGTGTGGGCTGGGCAGTATGAGCCGTTCCGGTCTGGGCCTGACCCGACGCGAGGGGGTGGTAGGGTGTGTCGGGGTGGATGCCTGTAGCGTGGGTCGGCATGCATCGGGCTGGCCGGGTGGTTATGCGTTGTGCGGGTATGACACGAATGTAGCGCAGTTTGGGAGCGCATGTGGCATGTGCTTTGGGAGAATACCGTGGGTGAGCATAGGGTCTCAATAGCCGCTCGGCCAATGATTTGGAATGGCTGGGCCTAGAGTTGCGCCTGGCCATGGAGAATGGGGATTAGTGGCTACCATTGTGCAACGCCGCTGCCCCCTAGGTCGAAGCACGAATCTGAAAGCTGCGGTGGTCGAAGCTCTGCAGCTTCTCAGGGTAGTGTCACCTTCTTGGGTAGCGAGTTAGTTCTTACTTGTGTAGCTTCGCAGCTCCGCAGAAGGAACGATTGGTACTTAGGTAGCTATAAATAGCAAGTCACTTTGGCTGAGACAGGGGTCGGAAGTGCACCAGTTATCAATTCCGCAGTTCGAAGGTCAGCATATGCTCAATTTACACGTTCGCAAGTAGCACGTCCAGCAGGTTGCAGGCGATGGGCCCCTAGGTCAGAGCACGTAGCTCAAAGCTGCGCTGGTCCAAACTCCACAGGTTCGCAGGGTGGAGTTACCCACTTGGGCTAATAGTAATTAATTGTGAAGCTTCGCAGGTCTGCAGAACGAATGATCGGTACTGAGGCATGCTATTAATAGCAAGATTGGCAGATTCAGAGGTTGGAAGAGCACCAGTTCAATTCAATTGCGTAGTTCGAAGTTAGCATTTGCGCAATTTGCACGTTGCGCGCAAGTAGCAGGTCCAGCCGCGATGGGAGTTTGCAGGCGATGGCTCAGGGTCGGACGGAAACGCGAATGTTGCATGCTGCATGGACAGTTGGCTTGTGAAGGACGATTCTTTCCACGCGAACCCTTTAGGTTCTTCATGGCTCTTCACCCGGTTACTCGTTTTTGTTACACTCACGTGACGCTAGTTGGTCGGCCCCCTTTTGACAATTTGACAATTTGAGTTTGAGTGACTCGGTGTAACTCTTGAGTCTCTCCTACATTGAGGGCGGTAACTATATTGACCGCCCCCTGAGCTGTTGGTGATTGCGAATTATAAGCTTCTGTACGGGCGTCGTTATGTACTATGTTGAGCCTTGTTGCTTCAAAGTAACAACTATATTGACGCCCCACCTGTGCGTTGGTTTTTGGAATTATAAGCTATTCGGGCGGTCAGTTATGTACTTAGGTTTGTGCGTTGCTTCAAGTAACAACAAAGTAACAAAAAACAAATAAGTGGACATTTGACGTGGTGCTATTTAAAGCAGTATTGAACGTGCCTACTGCCATGCAGAGCATACATGATGGTTGGCAATGAGTTGTAATAATTGATGAAGAAAAAAATGAGACCAATCGGAGCCGTCGGCGTTAATTTTAGGGGGATTTGAGAGGTGTGCTGTGTGGGGCTGGGCAGTATGAGCCGATTCGGGTCTGGCTGACCGACGCGGGGGGTGGTCGTGGGGTGTCGGGGGAGGGGGGGGGCGGGGGGGGCAGAGGGGGGGTTTCGGTGGATGCATGCATCGGGCTGGCCGGGTGGTTATGCGTTGTGGGGTAATGACACGATGAGTCGCAGTTTGGAGCGCATGTGGCTGTGCTTGGGAGAAGTACCGTGGGGGAGCATAGGGTCTCAAATAGCCGCTCGGCCAATGATTTCGGAAATGGCTGGGCCTAGAGTTGCCCTGGCAATGGAGAATGGGGATAGTGGGCTACATGTGCACGCCGCGCCCCTAGCGTCGAAGCACGAATATGAAAGCTGCGAGGGTCGAAGCTCTGCAGCTTATCAGGGTAGGTCACCTCTTGGGTAGCGAGTCGTTCTACTGTGAGCTTAGCAGCTCAGAAGAAGGAAACGATGGTTACTTAGGTGCTAATAAAT